>OX388213.1:9465000-10665000 GCA_947578815.1 Epinotia ramella | reverse complement strand
GGGCACGTCTCATTTTGATTTGTATTTACATCAACTGTAATTTGTTGATTTGTCGTGTTTGTCATGGCGTTATCATCATTTTGACGTTGTTTTTGTTGTACGTTAGTCGCAATGGTAATGGCCGGGGGTCTTGTTTGGCTAGTGGTTGGCTAGGTCGTTTGAATTGTAGCGGTTTGCTCGCTAGTGCCGCTAGCTTCTCTTTCGTACGCACGGCGGAGGCGCGCTGCTTTCGGGGCGCGGACGCATGCGAGAGAAGAGCACGACTAGTAGGTTTAGATGCGCCGCTGCCGGGTGTTGACGGCGCGTTATCACTGACCAGATTAGTTGAGCTCTCTGGCTTGCTAAACATTAGCACCGATTTAATTTCACTTATTTCTTCACTTAATACGTCTAGTTTGGAACACATGTCACTCACTTTTTGTTCAATAGGTTTTAGTAAGTCCTTAAGAAGGGTTTTTAGCACCAAGGAGTCGACTTGGGCCATTTTTCACTCGTTTTAGCAATAATGCGGAGGAGCGGCGACTAGTGGCGTTCGACCGGTGAATGACAACTAGCACTATACTCTGTTTTTTTTAGCATTAGAGAGACCTTTGCAGAACGAGATATAAAGTTTTTTATCGGGCACATTCTGCGGATCGAACAGTGAATACGAGTTAATAAATATCACGTATTTATTATCATGTTTTATTAATACATATATTACTCCGTGTTGTGAACAGATAAGAAACATAATATTAGTTAATTTATATTCTAAGATGGTAAGATAAGAATTTTAATAAATTGCGTTTGCAATTTTTCATGGAAAGGTTGTACATTAAAAAACCTAAAGAGGCAGAGTTCTCACACAATGGTCTATTTTTAAACGTCACTGTCACTATCTGTTAACTATCACTCATGTGGGTTTTTCATTCGAGTTCATAATTGTTGTCGGTTGAGTCGGTTGTGATTTCTATTTATTTTATTTCTATTGCCGCCATCTTGCTTATAAACACTTATTACTTGCCAAAAAATCCATACTCCATACTAATATTATAAATGCGAAAGTGTGTCTGTCTGTCTGTCTGTCTGTCTGTCTGTCTGTCTGTTACCTCTTCACGCTTAAACCGCTGAACCGATTGCGATGAAATTTGGTATGGAGATAGTTTGAAGCCCGGGGAAGGAGATAGGATAGTTTTCATCCTGGAAATCACCCCCTAGAGGGATGAAATGGGGGGTTGAAGTTTGTATGGAGCTGCGATATAAACGATTTCCACGCGGACGGAGTCGCGGGCAGAAGCTAGTTAGTAATAAATGTGAAAACTATGCGTTCAGCTATCGGTAAATATCAAATGATATGTACTCGTATGTACATAAGTTCCGAGAAATTCAGTGGCATCGGTCGAAATCGAAGAAGGAAGGTTTACGACCACTGCTTCTTTGTTTACCCGTTTGACAGATAATTCTAATCTTAAAAAAAATATAGTATAGTTTTACGAAAGCGACTGCCATCTGACCTTCCAACCCAGGGGGAAAACTAGACCTTATTGGGATTAGACCTCGCGATGTTTTCCTTCACCGAAAAGCTAACGGTAAATATTTCGTACATAGTTCCGAAAAACTCATTGGTACGAGCCGGGATTCGAACCCACGACGCCTGACAGCCGCATGCCTGAACTAGGATACCGTAGCTCAAGTAGTATCAAGATCGCTAGTGTGGACGCAAAAACAGCGCCATCATGCGGCGCGCCGTATCTTATCGCTCAAGGTCGATGTTGGCACTCATTTATTGTATACCCCCCCCCCACTCGCGATCGGATACGCGTATCAAGATTGTTAAAAATGGACGTGGCTTGGTACTGTATCACGATACGAAATTGTGATTTGATAAGCGATACGCCGAGATCGCTCTCGAGGCGATTTTTCTCCGATCATCAAGGGGGATACGGATGAGCGTCCAAGGTCGTCCCGTTTAAAATTAATACTCGGCCATCAATAGGAAATATTCATGATTTTTTTTTATTTTTTTTATCTATTCTATAAGTAATTATATAACCGGAAAAAAATATAACACTTCACAATATTATTAAATAAGCAAAAAAAAATAATTCAAACTACTATCATTTTCGGACGATCAAAACGCCACCATTTTAGCGCGCTCATTTGTGACGTCACCGTGCAGTGTGCACTAAGAACAAATTAACAACAAAGTGTTTGATTTACACTTTTAATAAATGTGAGTGATTAAAGCTTATAAGATCAACTTATTGTAATGGAAGAGCACACAAAAGCTTATTATAAATATTGTATTGTCCTTAAGTGTAAAAATAACATTAAAACTGCAAATATTTTCATATGCCCAAAGGTGCAAATATAAGGATAAAGTGGTGTAAGGCGATGAGGAGAGATAATGTATCGTGCTTGAGTAGTTTATATTGTTATGAAGATCATTTCGACGTGAGTATTAAATATGTATGTACCCTAAAATCTTTTTTATCAACAATAACCTAACCTCAAAATTGTATTATATACTTATTCATAAAACTATTCCGATTCCCAAATGTTTTAGTTATTAATGTTACAAATATTATGATTTTTGTTGATCAACAGCTGACTACGAGTGTTTGTTTTGATCACGAAACGTTTTAGCTAAGTTTCTTTGTTTGCACTGTTAATCGAAGATCGAAGTGGAAAGAATTTAATCCTTTTTACTGAGTGACCTACACAAATTTGTTTTATTTATCAGCCTTGACGAAAACAACCTAGTTTGCTTAAGTTCATAAAGATGTTCTCAACATTTAACATTCCTAATAGGTACCTACATATCTTTGATTATAGAATACAAGCTTCTGCCCGCGACTCCGTCCGCGTGGAACTCGTTTATATCGTAGCTCCATACAAACTTTCACCCCCACTTCATCCCCTTGGGGGAGGATTTCCGGGATAAATCTATCCTATGTCCTTCCCCAGGACTCGAAACTATCTATATACCAAATTTCATCCAAATCGGTTCAGCGGTTTAAGCGTGAAGAGGTAACAGACAGACAGACACACTTTCGCATTTACAATATTAGTATGAAAGTATGGATTAGTATGTATAGTATAAAATATACTAGCTTCTGCCCGCGACTCCGTCCGCGTGGAACTCGTTTATATCGTAGCTCCATACAAACTTTCACCCCCACTTCTTCCCCTTGGGGGATGATTTCCGGGATAAAAACTATCCTATGTCCTTCCCCAGGACGCAAACTATCTCTATACCAAATTTCATCCAAATCGGTTCAGCGGTTTTAGCGTGAAGAGGTAACAGACAGACAGACACACTTTCGCATTTATAATATTATAGTATGGATATAGTATAGTATAATAGTATATAGTATGGATAAATATGTACTAGTTTTTTATTCCACTTATTTAAGAAAGACACCTATTCGAAGTAGTTTAAAAGTTCTTTGAATCGCCAAAAAAAGGTTATAATTACTTAATTGACCAATCTTACGAGTATAAAAACAAGGAATATGAAAATTTATTGAATATCTGTAACTTATTTACCTTGCAGCTTTTACTCCTCTTAGTTCAGCGGACGTAAAGTCACAAATATTTGCGAAGTATGTATTAAATTTAGTCATCATGAACACATCAATTTTAGGCAGATTATCCGACTGTGCCTTGACAAAACCGCTTTCAGTCTTCAAGTCTTTTTTCACAAGGAGTCACTGCTTTTAGTTAACATTTACCAAAAAACACTGATTATTTATCATAAACAGCGGCAAAACAATGCGAATAACTTTCAATAATCATACTAACGACCTGCTAACAGTAGACACCGAGTGCATGGTGACGTCACGTTTCGCTCCGCCAATAGCGTTGCGTTTTGGAAATTTGCGAGGGAAGTTGAAAAATGGTACTATTAAACAATTAAATGAATCCTGTTTCAATATTTTAACGCTTCGTGAAAAATACTTGATTTCCCGCCACATTTCTTTTTTATTAACTTTTTTAAAATTATAAAGCCAAACTGCATACAGCCACGGTTATAATCGATAGCGTAGTCTAAATTCACATTCGAAATTCGAATTTTCTGGAACCTTGAATTCTATCTGTTACTTCGTAATGTGCTGACTGCTACTGAAACCTATACGTAGGTACTGCAGCGTTAAATCTCCTGCAGAACAATATTGTCGCTTAAACCGTTTAGTTGCAATTACTGATTTTAGTTCCTGCGCCATCTAACGCATTAATGGAGAAGTTCGATTGTTGCGCTGTCATAGCATGTGTGTATATTTATTAAGCAATATAGATTACACGTGATTTTTTTTGTCCATTTCTAAATCACATGCATATTCCCTATTGCTTACTTCCCTTGCTTCGACAATAATGTACTAATAAGTATTATGTGATTGTTTGTTTGCAGGGATGCACTGGCGCCCGACGAAAGGATAGCGTGCAGTATGGAGCACGACGAGAGCTTACTGCAGTACGCCATCCAGCAGAGCCTTATGGACCCGGGCACCCACGAGGACCAGGTACAGTCGCCATCAGATATATAGGAGCGGCCATAGTGCTCGCAAATATCTGAACACGCCTCTAATGCCTCGACAACGCCATTGATGATAATGACGAAGTTGATTATGTTGGTGGTGATGACGATGTTGTTGATGATGATGGTGTTGATGATAATGACGAAGTTGATTATGTTGGTGGTGATGACGATGTTGTTGATGATAATGACGAAGTTGGTTATGTTGGTGGTGGTGACGATGTTGTTGATGATGATGCTGTTGATGATAATGACGAAGTTGATTATGTTGGTGGTGATGACGATGTTGTTGATGATGATGGTGTTGATGATGATGGTGTTGATGATGATGGTGTTGATGATAAAGAGGAAGTTGGTTATGTTGGTGGTGATGGCGATGTTGTTGATGATGATGCTGTTGATGATAATGACGAAGTTGATTATGTTGGTGGTGATGACGATGTTGTTGATGATGATGGTGTTGATGATGATGGTGTTGATGATGATGGTGTTTTGACGATGATGTTGAATATGTTGATCATGGTGATGATGATGATGATGTTGTTCCTCCTCCTCCCAGGTGGACGTGTGGGAGGCGCTGCGCGGCGCGCGCTCGCCGTCCCCGCGCCGCGCCGCGCCCGCCGCGCCCGCCGCGCCCGACCTGCGCGCGCACGAGGAACGACAACTGCAGAAGTACGCACACATGATACCTAATCGTTATTCATGGCGACCACTCTCTTTACGAACTAGAGTCTGGCCGGGGAAAGACATAGTATATAAGGTGCTAACAAATTAGGTACCAATACTTTTAGAGCTGATAGTACTAGTCTCTAGGAGTAGAGTTAAGTATGAAACATTTAAAAGTGTGTATCACTTTTTGGAGATAATTAGGGATACAACGTTACTGCGTAAAAACACCCTGTTAATGAGATAGTCAACAATCAATCATTGACGTTTGTCACAAACGACGATGTTCACTTGACAGATAGTGTTTTAACATCTCGTCAGTTGAATGCACAGGCTGATTATGTTTGGTCGAAATTTTTATTTATTTATTTTGTACCGGAAATTAAAACAAAAATATAATATGAAAAGTTTTCTTAATTTCTATTTAAAGTCAATTGTTTTGATGTAATGTAACACCTCTTAAAATATTGATACTTAATTTGTTAGCACCTTATATGTCATTAGACATAGATTTAAAATTGCATATTCCAATGACATTTAAATTTGAGATACCGCTACTTGGCTTATGAGGGCAATATAATACTCAGGACGAGCTATACATGTTGCCACAATGAGCGACGGAAAGGAAATGCAGCTAAATTAAGAACGGGTCTTAAAATGGCCGATGACCTTCTTAATTCGGGCGGGTAATGGTTTGTTTGCCAGAACTTTATACTGAATGAATTGTGGCAAATAATAGAAAATGGAACTATGACATAGACAACGAATGATGTTTCCCTTTCTGTTACACTTATCGAGATTTGTATGCTACCATCTCGCTCGGACGTGGTATTATTATTACCATAGCTTGTCCTGAGTATTCTAAGGTCCATGGAGAAAGATGAGCCTAGAACAGAGCGGCAAGTTAAAAAAACCGGTCAAGTGCGAATCGGACTCGCGCTCGGAGGGTTCCGTACCACTATCTATCGCGGTTCTTGAGATACAGTCTGGTGACAGACAGACGGACGGACAGACAGCGAAGTCTTAGTAATAAGGTCACGTTTTCACACTTTGGGTACGGAACCCTAAAAAACAGCGTGTTGCAACACCGTGTATAACGCGATAAAATAATAAAAATACAAATTTTACTCGAATATTTTTTTTTTTCATTTCACACAATGCAACTGGTCAAGCAGGAAGTAACGTTATATGAAATAATAGTACATTATTGCCGTGGCCGGGATCCTTCCAAATATGATGATATTTAAATATGAAGTAGAATGAAGTTCTCCAAAGTTTTAATTTTGACGAGACGTTATCATTTAACTTTACGTGATAATCTTCACCACCATTTAATTCTCTCAAAAAGCAAAATCCGTCCACTTATTATAGCCCGCGAGCTAGCAACAGATTTTTATAACCAATAAACCCCCTTGCGATAATTTGTGAGAAGGTTAAGATATTTGTATCATGAAGCCCCGTGGAAGTCAGCTGGGGCTCCGTTGGTGGATTGACCAGGAGCAGCCACCCAAACACGTAAAAAAAAAAAAATTGCGATTTAACCTCGATTCATTTTATCATCAAATGATAGTTAATCAAATATAATGACGAAAAAAAATCGTCAGCTGGTTGTACAGTGGTGGAAAAGAGAGTTTTCCAATTATATTATTATTTTTACGTGTTTGGGTGGCTGCTGCTGGTCAACCCACCAACGGAGCCGCAACTGACGTGCACGGGGCTTCATGATGCAACATTCTTAACCCTCTCACAAGTTACCGCCCGGGGGGAAGTGACTGAAAAAAAAATGTGCCTAGTACTGCGTTACAAACTTCAGGGCATCAGCTGACGAGTTTTCCACCGCGATAGAACCAGCTGACGCATTGATTTATTAATAGTAGCATATAAACTGTCCTCTTGACAAAATTTCAGTTCAGGGTAAATGACTGAGAAAGTTTTTTGTTTTTACGTGTTCGTGTGGCCAGCTGACGGGTTTTCCACCACTGTACAACCAGCTGACGATTTTTTTTCCTCATTATATTGGATTAACTATCATTTGATGATAAAATGAATCGAGGGTAAATCGCAAAATTATATTTTTTTTTACGTTTTTGGGTGGCTGCTGCTGGTCAATCCACCAACGGAGCCCAAGCTGACTTCCACGAGGCTTCATGATACAGCAATCTTAACCTTCTCACAAGTTGTCGACCGGGGGGAAGTGACTGACAAAAAATTGCACGTAGCTCGCGGGCGGGCGGGGGGAACAGTTACTTTCTTAGATATATCGAGCCTCAAGCCTAAAACATCAGACTAAGACGTTTGGCACATTTAGCAGTGATATTACACTATTGCCAAGTAAAAAGTAAAAAAAAAAATTCAGGGTAGTCTTTTTCTGGCCAAACTACATGACCACTAGTAGACCGGGAGATAGTGACACAACATTTCCGGTCATTTGTACCAAGTATGGCGACCCTTCAGGGGTCTAATTACGTAATGACAAAAAGGAAAATTATGGACATAGCGCTGGCACCGGCGGCCCAATAATCAGTTTATCGAACGTGTCGAATAAATTACGAGTGTCGAACGATTTGTTACACAAAACTTCTTGTATTTAAAGATTTTTCGATCGACTATTGGATATACTATGGATTTTGTGTCACCATCTCCCGGTCTATAGCCATTAGCCATATTGATCACAAGTCGTACAAAGGGGGGGTTACACCAGCTTACGCTCACAGATCTATCAACGTTGAATATGGCGCCGGCAGCTGTCATTGCACAGAAACTTGTGACACTCTCCATACAATCAGATTTTAACGAACACCTCTTACGATTACAGAGGGCTTGGTGCAACCCGCCCTTATTCACTCTCTAATCGAATAAAGTCTAATAGAGTATCTTAGCACTTGTGGCAGTGGCCAAAAAACCTGCCAAGTGCGAGTCGGACTCGCGCACGAAGGGTTCCGTACCATTATCTATAAAAACGGCAAAAAAATCACGTTTGTTGTATGGGAGCCCCCTTAATAGTAGATTACTGCAGAGGCCGTGAAGTAAGGGATTGCTGGACGAGATTGGGGTAGACGGCCGAGTCGTAGACGAGGCCGAATACAACGAGTCCAGCAATTCCTGTTCCGGCCGAGGATTGTATAGAACTTTTCTCAAACGATGTGAGGAAATATGAAAATTAAAATAAATACTACGAGGGCTGCCTTTTAAGTTCTGTCGTTTGCAAACCTCCCGTGATTGCATAAAAAAGAACTAGTGTCACGTTAAAATATTTGAATTTAGAATTCGAAAACAAAAGAATGACTCGAAATCGGCCCAACCGTTTTAGTACAGCGTTCGTTCAAAGTTGACAAGTCAGTTGTGAAAATGGAAATTTCGAAGGAAAATTTACGTGCGATAATTTTTTACAACTTCAAAAGGGGCTTAACGCGACTTCCGTGCTTCGAAGAGTTGACTACGGTTTTCAATGATAAAGCACCATGCCTTCGGACTGTGGAACGCTGGTATTTAGAATTTCAACGTGGTTGCTCTAGTCTTGGTGATAGACATCTTGAAGGTCGACCAAAAACAGCCGTAACCCAGGAGAACATTGATGCTGTACGGCAACTGATCATCGAAGATCGCCATGCGACATACCGTGAGATAGAAGCTTCCTTAAGTATTTCAGGGACCAGTGTTCACAGTATTTTGCATGATCACTTAGGCGTAAAAAAGTTGATCTCACGCTGGATACCACATTTACTCAGTGAAGACCAAAAAACGGCTCGCGTTCGATGGTGTCGCAAAACTCTGCGGCAATTCAACCGAGGAAACTCGAAACATGTTTACGACATTATCAGTGGTGACGAATCTTGGATATATGCCTACGATCCCGATTCTAAACAGCAGTCGACTGTTTGGGTGTTCCAAGATGAGCCAAAACCGACCAAAGTAATACGCTCACGGAGCACTTCGAAAAAAATGGTCGCCACGTTTGTGGCGAAAAGTGGCCACGTTGCCACCATCGTGCTCGAGGATCGTAAAACGGTTAATGCTGACTGGTATACCACTGTCTGTTTACCAGAAGTCATCGGCGAGTTTCGAAAAAATGACCCAAGACGTCGTATAAGACTGCACCACGATAATGCGAGCTCGCACACCGCCCGGCAAACTATTGCGTTTTTAAAAGAGCAAAACGTCGAAATTCTGGAACACCCGCCGTACAGTCCAGAATTAAGCCCTAACGATTTTTTTACTTTTCCAAAAATCAAGCAACGACTTCGTGGTCAACGGTACCAGACGCCTGAAGAAGCGGTTGAGGCATACAAAACGGCCATTTTGGAGACCCCGACTTCGGACAGGAATAAGTGTTTCGAAAACTGGTTCGATCGAATGAAAAAGTGTATTACATATCACAGTGATTACTTTGAAAAACAATAAATACCATTTAACACTTAAATTGTCTTTAGTTTTTCCAAACGACACAACTTAAAAGGCAGCCCTCGTAGGTAATCAATTAAATAATAGGTAATTTGCGCCTTTTTTTTTTTAACATGCCATTTGAACAAGCCGTTCGAGCACCATGTTTAACCGCCTGGTGTAAATTTAAAAGGATTAATAGGGATTACCTCGTTTCCTGCTGCGGTGAATACCTGATGTGCTGGTTCAGTTGATATTCTTCGGCAATCCAATCACTTTCTTTTTACTTGCAAGTTTTATAGATTATTTTGAGAGTTAATTTGAGGTTTATTTATGTTTCAAGGTATTTTTGGGTTTTTCATAGAGGAGATGCGCGCGCGCGATGATTTTGAGTTTTTTGTAGTAACAATATGGCGACTGGACGTGACGTCACAGGCACTTGGTATGTACCGGAAGCGTTACTGCCAACTTCCGCAGAGGTAAGGGGAAAAGGATGCGTTCGGAAACTAATAGAATAAGGATATGGATAATATTTTTATAAAAGTGTGTGTGGTGTGATGTAATATGTTTTTTATTGAATTCGGCCAAACCATACTCCCCCGCCTTGGAGTGTACTCCAACATTAAATTATGAATAAGATTGACATAATAAATTAAATATAAACTTCTTTCACATATACAAAGCAATACTTATTATTATTATTATTATTTTACAAATCTATAGAATGTGAAAGATTCTTAATTCTAAATTATTATAAGTATATAAGTATTATTGAGTGGGTAGAGGACACACTCTGACTACAGGACGAATGTAAGTACCAGTTTTAGTTTTGACCTTTACAACCCGAGTAACACCATCATTACCAGGGTAAGTCTCCTCTATCACAGCAAGAGGCCAACACAAAAGAGGAAGTTTTTCTTCCTTTAATATCACTACTTGTCCCTTTTTTACAGGGTTAGAAACAGTGTTCCATTTTTCTCGACTCTGCAATGAGGTAAGATATTCAATGTGCCATCTTTTCCAGTAAGATTGGACCATTTTGTCAATTAATTTATATCTTTGTAAACGCGACATAGGAATATCATCTAAATTTACCGCCGGTATATATTTTAAAGGGCTCAAATTTAGAAAATGTGACGGCGTGAGAGCCAACGGTTCAGAGGGGTCACTACTGAGAACACATAGAGGCCTAGAGTTCATGAGTGCTTCTATTTGTATAAGCACTGTATTCATCTCCTCATATGTCAAAATTTGAGAGCCAATTGCTTTGTGAAGATGTACTTTGACACACTTTACATTACTCTCCCATATTCCACTCATGTGTGGAGCATAAGGTGGCTGAATCCTGAATTCGATCTTTTGGGGAGTTAATTCACGAATGATAGCCTTGTTATATTCTTCCGAACAAACTACCGAATAAATTTCGTTAAATTGGTTACGAGCACCAATGAAATTCTTGCCTCCGTCACTCATGATAAGCGATACGGGGCCGCGGCGTGAAATGAAGCGTTTGAATGCAGCGATATACATTTCTGTTGACAGATCAGAGACTAATTCCAAATGAATTGCTTTGGACACTAGGTCCACGAATAAGCATACATAAGCCTTTTGACTTTTAATTCCTCTTTTCTTACTCATTGTTATGTATAGAGGACCCATATAGTCGACTCCACATTTTGAAAAGCATTTCTGTTGAGTAACGCGAAATTCGGGCAAGTTTCCCATAAAGGGATACAATTCTTTAGGTTTATGTTTAAAACATTTATTACAGGCGTGGATAACCTTGCGAACTATGCTACGAGCAGGTAGCACCCAGTATTCATGCCTGAGCAAGCCTAGGACTAACCCAGGTCCTGTGTGAAAGTTTTTGCGATGATAATGTTCAATGAGTAAACGCGCTATTCTACTCTTTGCGGGGACGAGTATTGGATGCTTTTGCTCATATGTCATGGGAGCATTATTTAAACGTCCACCGACACGAAGGACACCGTTATCATCAATGAAAGCATTTAATTTTCTAAGAGGGGCGCGAAGAGTTTTATTATTTTTAATGGCATCAATGTCAGAAGCAAAGTATGCAGATTGGACTACTTTAATGAGGTAAGTTTCAGAGACATTGAAATCAGTTATGCTAATAGAACCACTACTCTTTAATATTTTTGCAAATCGTAAGACATATGTTACTGCATTTAACAGTTTAGTCCAAATTGACATACGCTCAATGAGTGCCAACAGCGGGTGAGTTTCATTTTGAGTATCTAGTTTCTGAACCAACGAGACCGACTTTGATTCGGGAATATCCGCAGGAATATTCAATTTATTAAAAGAGCTTATGGGCCAGTTTTCACATGGTAATGCAAGCCATTCAGGACCATCAAACCACGATTTATTATTGATTAACTTATTTGGTGTGACAGGGCGTGAAACAAGGTCACTTGGGTTTTCATGGCCAGGAATATGATACCAGTACTGCGGGGCTAATACATCATGTATTGCAGAAGTTCTGTTCGCAATAAATGTTTGCCACCTGTGCGGTGATGAATGAATCCATGCAAGTGTAATGGTTGAATCAGAAAAAGCGAGCGTAGTGTTGACTTGACATCTTTTATTAATAGTTTTTAGAGCAGTCTGTATAAGTTGAGAGAGTAGATGAGCTGCACAAAGTTCGAGCCGAGCCAAAGTTATCTTTTTCAGAGGAGCGAGGCGAGAGCGAGCACACAGTAATGCCACATGTGAAGCTTCAGAGGTCAAAGAGCCAATCCGTAAGTATATAACAGCTCCATAGCATTTCTCACTTGAGTCTGCGAATCCCAAAAGGCTAATATATGAATTTTCATCTATACCTACATGTCTTGGTATTTGAATCTGAGACAGATTTGACAGTTCTATTTTTATCTGAGACCAGACTCTACAAATGTCACTAGGGACATCTTCATCCCAGGAAAGAAGGCGTTTCCAACACTCTTGTATTAAAAGTTTCATGTAAGCGGTGAGTGGAGCAAGTAAACCTAGTGGATGAATGCAAGCCTTTGGAACTCATATGTTTGAATGGGTTCAGTGTCTGGGTTAAACCTGAATAGTATTCTTTGAAAGGCTTTATGTTCAGTTATCAATTTAAGTTGGAAATACATTTTTTCCAGATCTGCTGATACAGCGACAGAGAATAAGCGGAGATTTATCAACAAATCGAATATGTTTGTTTGCAGGTTAGCACCGCAATGTAAAATGTCATTCAGGCTTTTGCCAGATGATGTCTTGGAACTGGCATCGAGAACAATTCTGATTTTAGAGGTGTCTTTGTCAGGTCGATACACTGCTCTGTGCGGTAATGATAAGTGAGAGGTGCGGTTGAAGGTTCAGACACTTTAGCTAAAAAACCTTTATCTATGTAATCTTGCATGGTTGTGTTATAACCTGAGCGTAATTCCAGCTGAGAATCTAACTTGCGTTCAAGCGACAAGAGACGGCGGGTGGCGTTTTTGTAAGAGTCCCCTAACATTAGGGGATCATCCGAAAAAGGCAATGAGACGACATATCGACCGTCCGATTCGCGAGACACAGTTTCGTTGAACATTTGTTCGCACTGTTGTTCTTCGGGACACAATATTTTGCGCGCGGGTAATGTTTCGAGATTCCAAAATTGTTGGACTAAATTGTCTAATTTATTGTTGTCCTCAATAAAAGCGTGAAAGGAATGATTATTTGTTGAATACGAATTACCTTCCGCTTCACCCATGATTATATACCCCAAGGAAGTTTCCAAGGCAACAGCGCGAGTATCTGGGTGCGTGATTTTACCGGCTCGGAGTAAATGCGGGAATAATCCAGACCCGACAACGCAGTCTATTTCTGATGGCATGTAAAACAACTCATCAGCAAGTGTTACGTTTTTAAAATATTCTAATATTTTTGTATTTAGACGCGTAGTGGGCAAATTACCTGTAATTTGTTCGACGACAGCGGCTTTTATTGAATACTGGCAGCGAGGATCGGTTCTTGATCTGAATACTATTGTCGTATAACCTAGCACGGGTTTCACCGACATACCTATTCCATGCACGGATGAAGGTTGGTATTTTATGTTTAATTTCAGTCTCTGACAACAGGATTTCGTTATGAAATTTGCCGTTGACCCTGTGTCTAAGAGAATTCTCATATTAGCGGTATTCACTTCACTTTCACTATTCAACACTTTTACACAAGCTGTAGGCACAACGTCGTTGTAAAATGTGCACGAGTTTACGTCAGAGGTGACAAAACACTGAGTATTACTCGATTGTTTTTCACGCGGCGGCGGCGGCGCCATGTTTGTGTTTACCGTTTGTCCGGAAACTGATCCGACTAGCGAGTCTTGCGCAGTAACAGCGCAGGCGAGCGATGCGGAATTCGAGGGGGTCGAGTTTGAGGGAAATATGTTTGTTTCGCTCGCACTTAGCGTCTGCGGCTCGAGAAACGTCAAAACATTAGCTCGCGGTCGCGGCGGCGGCGGTGTATCAAAGCGTTGAATATTATTTGGTTGGTACACAAAATTGTCAATGTGTAACAGAGAGTGATGTTTCCGATTGCATTTGGCACAAGTTCTGATCGATTTACATTCTTTTATGTTATGAAATCCGAGGCAATTTTTACAAAACGAATGTTTGGTAACAATTGAGTATCTAGCATTCGCGTCAAGGTCGTTAAATCTTTTACAGAAATACAAGGGATGTTTCTCATTATTACAAACGATGCAAGTATGCATGTTTGTGATGTTTGCGGAAGCGGTGTGCGAAGGCGGAGCGGTAGGTATCGAAAGCGGTTGAGCGGTTTGCGAGAATTGCGAGTTAATCACGTATGAATGATAGGGTTTGTTTTTATAAGCGGTTTGTGAGTAACTTTGTTTAGCGGGTGCGCGGAAAGTATTTGTTATATTTAACTCAGAGCGTGACAATACTTTGCTTTGATCTTTTACGAACTGTTCGAGAGACGCGAATGTAGGTATTTTCTGCGAGCGGCAGCTTTGTTCAAAGAGTTGAACGGTGTCTTTGTCGAGCTTGTTGAGAGCTATATGCGTAATCATGAAATCTGCTAAATCTTCCAGAGTTAATGACTTAAGAGCTGCAACTGATGCGCAATATTGCTCAACAAATGAGTCAAGGTTATGCGGAGACGCGGTTGTTAGGGGTTTGAATTTGAACATCTTATCTAAATACTGAGTACCTAACGTACGTTCATCTTGGTATTTCTCAACGAGTAAATTCCAAATGATGTTATAATTGGAGGCAACAGGGAGGACTCCTGCGATGACAGAGGAAACCGGCCCAGATAGTTTCGAGACTAAATACTGAACGCGTTCGGCGTCTGATAGGTGTTCATTCTCGTGAATCATTTCTTTAAAGTTTTGGTAAAACAGCGGCCATCGCGCTGGGTCGCCGTTGAATGAAATCAACTCTAAAGCTGGTAATTTAGGTATAGGCCTGCTGTTAGGTACCGAGTGTACTGACCTTGAGGGTGCGGACTCTGCTTTAACTGAACTAACGAGCGATTCTTCCGTCGATCGAATATGACAGTACATTTCATCGAAGGCTTCGACGGCCTTGAAGTCGACCTCGAGCTCGGGATTGAGGGTCATCGTTAGGCGATTCATTTCATTAACCACATCTGTGAATTCTGTTCTTAGTTTATCTAGCGTTTTTGTTCTGATAAGAAACTTCTTCTGTTCTTCCGCGGTTGTTACATTTCGACTCAAGTCGTAAACATTTTGTAATATGGCGAAAAAGCTTTTCCTTTTGCCATCTAAAAGTTTTAAATCTATATTCATAGCCATTTTTAAATACTAATGTACATATCAATTAACGAAATAAGGTTAGAAATCTAAAATACGTGGAAAATGGCGAGACGGGTATGAGATGTACGAGTTGTGTAATTTGAAAATGTGCGAATAAATAACAAAATATGCAAAGATTCTAAAGTGTAACTGTAAAATATCACGGGGAGAAGGACCAAAAAGGAGGATGGTGTAAATTTAAAAGGATTAATAGGGATTACCTCGTTTCCTGCTGCGGTGAATACCTGATGTGCTGGTTCAGTTGATATTCTTCGGCAATCCAATCACTTTCTTTTTACTTGCAAGTTTTATAGATTATTTTGAGAGTTAATTTGAGGTTTATTTATGTTTCAAGGTATTTTTGGGTTTTTCATAGAGGAGATGCGCGCGCGCGATGATTTTGAGTTTTTTGTAGTAACAATATGGCGACTGGACGTGACGTCACAGGCACTTGGTATGTACCGGAAGCGTTACTGCCAACTTCCGCAGAGGTAAGGGGAAAAGGATGCGTTCGGAAACTAATAGAATAAGGATATGGATAATATTTTTATAAAAGTGTGTGTGGTGTGATGTAATATGTTTTTTATTGAATTCGGCCAAACCACCGCCCATAAAGTATAGTACCATAGATTATTTTTATTTTTTTTATGAAGCAAGTATGCTTACAGTGTCTAGTAGTGGTTGGCAGTATGTAAATTTTCCTTTGTCAGTTTAATATTAGTAAGCAAATTTAAAAAGTTAGAGTAGCGGACAATAATGGTTTTACTTAGGGTTTTCATACATTACTTCTTGGCGTCAGGCCAAGAAGTAATGTAGGGAGCCATAAACAAGAAACTTCACGTCTTCATTTCGTGATATTAACGCGTACATTTCCGAGCATGTTTGAGAAAATATTTATTTTATTCTCTTTTTTAGTATTTGTTGTTATAGCGGCAACAGAAATACATCATCTGTGATAATTTCAACTGTCTAACTATCACGGTTCATGAGATACAGCCTGGTGACAGACGGACAGACAGACGGACGGACAGCGGAGTCTTAGTAATAGGGTCTTGTTTTACCCTTTGTGTACGGAACTCTAAAAACAGTATTTTATACTGTGTAGCCATAGTACACTGTCTACTGTGTTAATTCTGTCCACTATTTAACAACAATCACCGATCGTTTATTATATTCTTTAGCTAGAATTACGTTAACACTTCGTTCTAATTTACAGGAGTTTTCCGCGTGTTTAGTTTTACAATTTTGTTGCGTATAATTTTATCGTGCTTTTTCATCACTTAGATATAAATAGATTTAAAAAAACTTCGACTTACCTCATTTCTTATGCAAGTTACGAGATATAAGTTTCACATGTTTTATCAACTTTTACAATACCTCTTGTCAAAGGCCTATTAAAAGGCATCCTTCTCTCGAATGAAATTTATACCATTCTAAAATAGAGTTGCCATGGGCATATAATACTCAGGACAAGCTATACGTGTCGCCGCAATGAGGGTCGGGAAGGCTCTTATACAGCCAAATTAAGAACTGGTCTTAAAATGGCTGATGGCTTACTATAAACAACCTACTTAATTAAGGCGGGTAGTGGTTTATTTTCCATAACTTCATACTAAATCAGTCGCAGCAAATAAAAAAAAAGTGGAACTATGACAAGTACAACGCATGATATTTCCCTTTCTGTCACACTTATCCAGATTTGTATGCTACCATCTCGTTCGGACGTTGTATTATTATTACCATAGCTTGTCCTGAGTATTATAGGTCCATGAGGGTTGCTTTTGTTTGGTTTCGTTCGCTATTAACACGACACAAACTCTACTCTATTTCCTATTATAGTTGATTCAAATTTCATTGCCAATTTTTCTTGTATAGAGGACGGCTAGAGGATACAACATTGTTTACTTTCGTAACAAAGTACATACTATATTTATACGTGTATTTTTCTTTGTTGTAGTTTGACTGTGTCTTTCAACTATCTGATCTGTGTCGTTCTCAAGTAAAGGTACCGCATTGATGATTGTCAAGAAATACGTTTTATCATCATTTGCCTTATTGACAAGCAGCAATGGTCCTTTTTCCCAAACATACGAAAGTTATATCTCAATACAAATTGTATACTTTCAATAACAATATTTATTGAAAGTAGAACTGCACATAAATTTAGCACGTTGATGAACCTAGCCGCTTATTTTATTGTTATGTCTGTTGTCGGGAGTAGTGTCCATCAACGTGTATTAAGGCCCTTCGACACGCTCGCCCGTAAGCTAGTCCCACGCTCCACAGAGCCATAGAAGCGTCACTCGCGGCCATCGCTCTGTCGTCGCCATTGCCCTCGCCGCCCTCGGACTCCGCGCTACAACAAGCGCTCGAGGCGTCCGCGCGGGACCTCGCCAGTCGGAGGGAGGAGCTGGAGGCGGAGCAGAGGGAGCTAGAGGAGGTGCTGCGACGGTCGCTGCTGGAGCACTGATGGTGAGTGCCTCCGACCCCGTGCTACAACAAGCGCTCGAGGCGAAAATCAACTTAGTCTAGTACATTATAAGGCCATTCTCATTTTGGTGCGTTGATATCTAAAATAAGTTAGTTATACTCATGGTCAGTACAAAACTGCGATTAGCCCGAACTGAATGTACTAGAGAGATGATAGGTTTCCTCAGTTCGTTTACCACATCAATCGAAAAATCCAGAGAATATGTCGCCACAATTTTTTTACTTGGACAAAACATTCTTTTTTTGACAGAAACTTATTTTCTTTTCAGATCTCAAATATAATGATACATTAAAGCGTCCACCAAATGAAGACTCCTTTTCATACGATATGAATATATGTAGCTAAATTGTATATTTAATTATGACAGACGGAATACAACTATTAGTGGCAGTACATTGATTTATACAGGCGTCCTAAAGTGATTTTACTGTCTTAACTCTTTATACTATTAAATAGTGCTTGTAAAGTCAAATTGCCACCAATAATACGTATATTGTGCCTCCACGCCTGATAATATTATCCATTGTACATTTTCATTTAAATCCGTGGCCTGTCAGTCAGTTTTTCACGGACGAATCTAATTTGGTTCTCAAAAACAAGTACTATACTTAAGGCGCCGTAGGTTCAGCGAAGTTAAGCGAAGAGAGTTTTTGAAACAGTATAATGCGTCTGTTTATAATAATATGGTTTCAAATAAATACGAATACATGCAACATAGGTCTAAAATACACTTAAAATATTCGTAACAAATTATGCTCAAAAGCTAAAAATATTAAAATTGCTTCTGTAAATCGACATAATTATGTTTGAGAGAACTCAGTGATTCCTTATTTATTTATTTGAACGGCCAAAAAAATAAAATTAAAAAATATGATATCGGCGCTTCCGAGCACGCACTTCCATCTCGCTTACGCTTATGCTCAGTTAGAGGGAGAGAAGACTATGAACCTACGGCGCCTTAAAACAAGCAAACATAAAAGACAGGTATAGGTTAAAAACTTAAGAAAGCAAGTACAGTCAAGTGTAAAATTAGGGGTACAACTTACTCATAAATAGGTCCCACTAGCTTCTGCCTGCGACTTCGTCCGCGTGGAACTCGTTTATTTAGCTCCATACAAACTTTCGCCCCCCATTTCGCCCCCTTGGGGGATGATTCTCGGCAAAAAGTATTCTATACGTTAATTCAGGCTATAGCCTATCGGCCCCGTATTCATTCACGTTCTACAAGCCTGTTTTAACTAAAATGGCGTTAAAATTCGTTTGTCCTTATCCGTCACTTTGACATTTGTGTTCGTAAGAAAGGGACAAAGCACATTTTATATAGCAGAGGCATTTTAAGTTTTATGAATAAGGGGGTAGATGTATACCAAAATTCATCTTATCCGTTTAGCCGTTTTTGTGTGATTGAGTAACAAACATACAAACATCTAAACTTTCGCATTTATAATAGTAGTAGAATTAGTAGGACCGCTCTTATATTAGCGGATTAAGATTTAGGGACATATTTATCAGAGGATTTAATCGATACATATTTAAGCATTTGACTGTATGTTGTAACATATTCGAATAGTCATTTCATATTTTAAATTTGGAACGCAATTTGAAACAATTACCTATGTCACAACTACATGCGGCCTTTAGTTTTTCACATATACCTAATTGCGCAGTTTGAACCGCCTAGATGGCACTGAATTTACAACTGTATTACATTAACTTGAAGGTTCAAAACTGTTCCCCTCGAAACAGTTTAAATTATGTTTATTTTTTAGTAATTCGTCTTAGCAGGCGGGTACTGCTGCTGGGTAGAAAGGCCCATTCATTCCCCTGGAGGTATCTATTTACCTCATACAATTTACTGATATGAAATTCAATAAATGTTTACTTATAGACGTAAAAGATATTTGTACAGCCTTGATCAAAAATGTTGAGAATGGCTTCTTAAATTTCAAATGTAATATTGTTTCTTATTAAACCTAGAATAATGTGAAATAGAATTATTTTTTTGATTTGACTGCTGTACGTCTAGCACAACTTGCTGACAAGTCGCTTTGCGCGCGACTGGGCGTCTCCTTTCTCACTCGTACCGTGCAAATTAGAAAGAGGAGCGTAGATCTTTCTCGACTCGCGTCGCGGCGCGGCGTCAGTTGTGCTAGCCCCGCTGGGTTAGTTAAATGACCAACATGTGTATGTAACTATACCTAATTATTATTGAAAGTTTTGAAAAAATACCTGTTTTGGTTTTCATTTCCAATTGTAATGTACGATTCTCACCGCCAGAGCGCGCTAGAGCGCATTTCACAAGTTGCCAAAGGAATTTGAAGCTTTAATGCAGACGTTACACGTCATTTTTGATTGGATTTGCGGCCGGTCGGCTCCTCGCGCACGTGGACGGCTGCGCTCGGCTGTCGTCGCGTCTGACCGGCTCCGTGCGGCTTTTGCCTACTGCACTCTATTAAAACACGGTCGGCTGCCGCCGGGTGCTCGCACATCCGTTGCGATGCGGCACATCTTCAGTATTTCATACAAGGTTTGTATTGCTCTCATGTAACAGTGATGTTGGCGTGGAAATGGTTCTTTTGGACGTCTTGATTGGCGGTGAAAAGGTTACAGTCTGTGCAAATATACGTTTTTGTTTTATGTATGACCGCCGAGTACTTTTGGTCAACATTGTAATGGGGTCGATCAACTTTTTCCTTTTTGCTATTCCGTCCCTTACTTTAGAAGGGAACAGTGACCGAGATTATTAGAAAAAAGCAGGACGAGTCGGACTCGCCCACCGAGGGTTCCGTACTTAATTAGAAATATATAGTTTGCAGATTTTTCCCTATACTTGTAGTATAAGACGATATTACTTGCCGAATTTCATAGTTCTAGGTCAACGGAAAGCACCCTATAAATTTTATTTTAAATTAACGATACGTTTTTTGCGACAAACGGCCGTATCTTTGTTTTACGTTAACTTAGAAGTTTGATTTTTTCACAGCTTCAAAAAGTAGGCCTAACTCAGCTTACTTTATATGTAATTATTTACTCCTTAGGACTTCAGGGATACACTGTTAAAATTATTTGAAATCCTCCCAGAGCACGGAGTCTGTAAAAGCATCATAAGAAAATAATAATAAAATTGATTAGTTTTTTTTTTTTTTTTTTTTTTTTTTTTTTTTTTTTTTTTTTTTTTTTTTCTAGCCTATAGTGTGTCCCACTGCTGGGCAAAGGCCTCCCCTCCCGATTTCCACTCGTCCCGATTCCGAGAAATCTCCGGCCAATCGTTGCGAAATACGTCCAGGTCGTCCCGCCATCTCCGTCTCGGCCTGCCACGCCGTCGCCTCCCATCGTGCGGCACCCACTGCATGGCTAGTTTAGCCCACCTCTGGGGATGCATTCGGCAGACGTGGCCAGCCCATTCCCATTTCAGCTTGGCGGTCTTAGCCCCAACGTCAGCAATGCGAGTTTTTGAGCGCAGCGTAGAGTTTCGGACCCGGTCGATCCGTTTGACTCCCAGCATACTACGCTCCATAGCTCGTTGGCAAACCTTCAATCTGGTCTTTTGTGCCTCGGTGAGTGACCATGTTTGAGCACCGTAGGTTAGGACAGGCAGAATGCACATATCGACGAGTTTTCGTTTCAGGGTTAAAGGAAGGTCTCCCTTGAGTAGCTCTTTTAAAGACCAATAGCTTCTCCAGGCGTTTTGGATCCGTCTTTCGACTTCCTTATCCTGCCTATGGCTGAAGGAAACTAGTTGTCCTAAATATGTGTACTCGTCGACATAGTGCATTAACTGCCCGTCTACCTCAACCCTACGTTTCGTGCCATTGGTCATTAACTGGGTTTTGGATCTATTCATTACGAGACCAGCTTGAAGGCTCGCCGAGCTTAGATCTTGCAACATTGCTTGGAGTTCCTGGGCTGTTGAGGAGAACAGTACAATGTCATCGGCAAAACGCAGATTTGTTAGTCTTCTTTCGCCGATGACAATGCCTTTATTTTCCAAGGGGACCGCCAAGTTTTGAAATATTTGTTCCAGGGTACTTGTGAATAGTTTAGGAGATAGCGGGTCTCCCTGTTTTACGCCTCTTTCAATTTTGAACGGTTGACCAGAAGATTGCAATTTTATGTCAGCCGTACTATTGTCATAAATGGAATTGAGTAGGTCTATATACGTGGATTCGATGTTTTGATTACTGAGTGCGGTGAATATGGAACTGTGTGTGATGCTATCAAAGGCTTTTGTATAATCCACGAAGGCTAGGTATAGAGTTATCTTGTATTCATGGCATTTTTCTATTATTTGGTTAAGGGTATGTAGGTGGTCAGTTGTCGAGAAGCCGGGACGAAATCCGGCTTGCTCGGGGGGTTGATGCTTATCTAGTTGTCCAGCAATACGACACTCTATTACTTTGATGAACGCCTTATATAGATGCGAGACTAGACTAATTGGCCGATAGTTGTTAATATCACTCTTGTTTCCCTTTTTGTGAAGGAGTATTATGTTTGCGTGGGTCATTTGTTTTGGGATGTTACCTGTTTGCAATATACTGTTGAATAAATTGGTAATATGGGGTAGTAAAACGCGTTGTCCAAGAGTTAAGCATTCTGTACTGAGACCATCTCCTCCAGGGCTTTTTCCAAACTTCATGGTATGAAGAGCTTGTTTTACTTCGTGGCCTGTGATTGGTGGGATAGATTCAGTGCAGACATATTTCTTGGTGGTGGCGGGTTTTTGCGGATCTGAATAGAGGTTTTTGTAATATTTTGTACAAATGTCCAATATTTTGTCACGACTATGTTGTTTGTTACCGTGTTCGTCGGTCAGGCTATTTATCCACTGTCTGGTTCCTTTATGGATCCCTTGTCGTGCAGTTTTTAGTGAGGTATTTTTATTCAAAGCTGTTTTAACTGCGGATGTGTTGAAGTTACGGATGTCGCGTCTAATGCTGCGTTTTACTATTCTGTCAAGACTATTGAAACAATGCGAGGCTATTGGTAAAGACTGTCTCTGCTCTATTAACTGCAATGTGTGGTGCGATAACTTATTGTGTCTTTTGTTATTGGTTTTGATTTTGTTACTGGCGATTTTAACACTATTCAGGATATTTTGGTACTGGCCTTCCACGTCGTCAATATCGGTGTTTAAATTTTCAAATTGGTTCTGTAATTCTATATTAAATATGTCGCAATTATTTGTTATTGTAAGTCTGTCGGGGTTCTTGATTTGAGATGAGAAAAATTTATGACGCAAAATTTTAAAATTAAAAGAGAGTTTCATGCGTAGAGGCCGGTGATCGGAACTAAACTTAATCCTGTTTATTGTGCTAACGTCGTTAAGAATGTCTAATTTGGATGCTAAAGCAAAATCTATTTCATTTCTGTAATTACCTCCTGGTGATATCCAGGTCCAGCGCCTTTGATCTTTTTTCGGGAAAAAACTATTGCAGACCTTCATGCCTTGTCCAAACGCAAATTGAAGTAGGCGAGTGCCACGTATGTTTCGGTTTCCTAAACCATGTCGCCCAAGCACTTGCTCATCACCCACCTCACATCTGGTACCTATTTTAGCATTAAAGTCGCCAATAACCATATTCCAGGTGCCCCTCTGTTCATCGCAGGCTTTGTTCAACGAATCGTAAAAGTCTTCAACTTCTTCGTCATCATGTGTTGACGTAGGAGCGTACGCTTGGACTATAGTCAGTGTGTAGACTTTATTCAATCTAAATCTTAAGACTGCAACTCTATCGGAATAACCCCTGAACTCTATAATGTTGTTCTTCCATTTCTTGTTCACTAAAAATCCTACTCCGCTTTGGCCGCTATTGGTTCCGTAGTGATAGAAGATAAAACCGTCTCTCTCTGTAGTCTCTTCGCCAGATCTTCTTACTTCTGAGAGCCCTACTACGTCCCATCTGATGTCCCTGAGTGCATTTTCCAATTCTAAAAGACGTTCATCCTTCAATAAAGTGCGTACATTATAAGTTATGATATTGAAATTATCGAAATCCTTGTTGCGTGCCGGGTTCGTTTGACGGTGGGAAGTCTTTAACGTCCGGAGATTCTTAGCACCCCTGGCCCCCAGAGTTGCTTGGCTACCGTCATCCCCAAGTCTCTGGGGACCGCCGGACGACCTTTGGGGCCATAACGGGGAATTCGGCATTTCATGAGGGGGGATGTGGACCTTAAGCCCACCACGCTGGTCCAGTGCGGGTTGGTGGGTCGTCAGAGCCTCGTTTGTTATTTGGCAGGGTGTACCACGTGCAGGTGAGGTTGGCTTGGGGCCCGTGAGATGTTGTATGGGCCCCCTTACTCCCCTGATTAGTTTAAGGATATAAATTAGCCCTCTTCGAGTACTCTGTTGAGTAAGATATCGCTGTGCTCACTGGATACACAAAGTACAGTCAGCGTCATATAGTTAGTAGCAGCCAAGGTAGCCAAATATTTCGGTACACGTCTTTATTACTGTAAGAATAAGGGTGTGTTACGAAATATTTGGCTACCCTTGCTGCTACTAACTATATGACGCTGACTGTACACGAAAATGACAATGATACCCTACGGCTGGCCGCGCCCGCGCCTCGCTTCCTATTGGGCACTTTTTTTCACACAATTTTTTTGGGCCCTTTTTTCTCTCATTTTTTCTCAAATGCTCACAAAAACATGTAGTTTTAATTAGTAAGCATGGCAACAGGCAATAAGAAAAAGTTGATTGGCGCTAAAGTTATATTAAAATCTCAGGTCATAAAACAAGATAGATAGAACACGAATAACCTAGTGAAGCCGGTTTTCAACCAAGCCAGATATATAAGCAATATTGCACAAAACTCTTCAGCACGTGTCGCAAGGCTGTCAAGATCAACTATTTTCAGTTTTGTGCAATTTAATTTGTTCATGTGTGCGTGAGCGTGTGCTAAACTTATTTGGCTTGGTTGAAAACCGGCTTCATTAGTTAGTTCGTCATGCTCCGTGTATCTTTTTTTCTTGGTCTGAGATTAAAATGTCGCCCTTTTGTAAACGGGAGCAATACTTACTACTTTGACAATGATATAAACTATCTTAGTATCACTTAAATAAAATTTGAGTTAAAAGTTCTTTTTTTCTAAAATAATTGGTTACTTACTGTACTTACAAGGTACTTTCCATTATGTCCTATAGGACTAACTGTTCGGACAAATACTGTTTTATTCATGTTTAGATATTGTCATACAGGTTAAATTAGAAATAACATAGAACATAACTAGCAGCTGTTACCTAAAATGTGTTTTGTCACTTTCTACCAACCACGAACGACAAAATGACAGCTTTTAACTAAACCAATGGACTTTTATGAATTGAACCTACATAAAATGTCATAGTCCTATAGAACAAATGGAAAGTACATACGGGACTAACCTTTTCAACGCCAATGATGCGTTAATCCGTCAAGGAGCACAGTGCTAACCTACACGCATTGACAAGGTCCCTTTTCTTGGCAAATAACAAAAAAAATGTGAGTTCGAGCCTCATTTGCGCCTTGTAGAACCAAAAAAATTGTGTGTTACAAAAATACAAAAAGAACATCAAAAATTGTGTATCATATATGATACAATGTCAAGAAAAGGGATAACTCCGCACATTTGACAAAGCGTTGAAATGGTTAGACTTAGATGTGACAAACGTAAAAAAAGTTTGACGGTATTAAAAACCACTTTATATAACTAAAACTGCCTTCTTGTGTCAAACTTTTAATTAAGTACAGTCACCCACAAACGAACGGTTCTACCTAACACTCCTCCTCGCTTCGCTCGTGTTCGCACCTACACCGCCGACTGCCTTAGAGTCTACTAAAAAATAATATGCTAACTGTACATTAGAAGAAATTAACATTATGTCATATGTTCGTTATAGGAAATATGCATTAGACTTAAAGTATGTTATATTAAATGTTATTACATCAAATGATCATTATATAAATTGATCATTATATCATAAAAAATGTAATGTATGTTTATGTAAATATATTAAGTGTTGTTATACTCGTATGACTCAATAATTATATCAAATGAGCATTATTGCGACTGAACTACGAAAAAAAATATAGGCATAGTTACGCACCCGTAATTCTGTTGTTATTGCCGTTTGGTTGAGTGTCCGATTCAAGTCGACTCTCCATACAAACTTAATCATAATGGGATCCGCCATATCTAGGTCGGAAACTAGTTTCTGTCCCTATAAATAATAATAGAAACATTATAGAAAAAAAGCGATCAGAGACTGTATGAAAAACGTTCTATTCGCTCTATTTCTTTCTATGTTCAGTTAGGTTGTAGTTTTTGCAAATTATACCAGCTTGAACTGGCAATACAGTGGTCTATTTCAAGAAACTATAAGTTATAATTTTCCAAGTCTCAGCAGGCAACAAAGGTCGAATGGCCGGTCGGTGTTGGCAAAGTGTCTCAGTGTTGTCATTTTACACTAGTAACACTGTAACTTGTGGATTCAAAACACGGGCCATATGACTACTAAGGATGGATTATATATAAATAAATAAATTACTGAGGGCGGGTTGCACCGGCTTACGATTACAGGCCGATCAACGTTAAATATGGCGCCGGTGGCTGTCATCCCATAGAAAATTTACAAACTTTCCATACTCGGATAAACTTTCGTGAGACATGTTGAAATAATGCTAATAATTACACGGTTCAACTCACGTATTAAATGTCACTACGGGCGACATGTTTCGAACTCTTCGGGAGTTCTTCTTCAGGATGAGTGTTTTCGCGGCGGTGTCGCTTGAATCACTGCCCGCGCCCGTTCCGAACGCCGTGCGCGCCGATAGGGCGGGGGGAGACGGGCAGTCTTGCGCTGGAGTTGTTGTGTGAGGTTGCCGATGAGTTCCATACATTCAGATTTTAACGAACACCGCTTACAATTACAGACGGTTGTGCAACCCACCCTATAGGTATCTGTACCTTCCGTGTTCTATGTTTTTGGTTTAGTCAGATGTAAAATATGGGTGCATACAACTTACTCATAAATATGTACCATCGCTCTTATGTCGGCGGATTAAGGTTTCGGTACATACATATTTATAAGAGGATTAAATCGATACATATTTTGGCACTCGACTGTACCTTTTCCTTATTTAGGTATAATGGTATTTTTTTAATTATTTTTAATCGATTACTAATATGATTAATATTGATTATGTCAATTTGTAGCAATAATTGAAGGGAATGTGTTTTATCTTTGACATATTGACAGACATTGGTTGAAGCCCAATCGGAAATGAGCATTTCTAGAAAAGTTTGTACCTATTAAGTTACCAAATAAGTACGAATAATTTTATAAGAAGTTTATTGGTCATTAAGGTACTGCTATCCTTATATTCTTATTGATTCTCAAACAATTGTCTTGAATTATAAAAAAAATGGTAACAAAAAGGAATTAATGAAAGCTCACTTAATTGACGTGGTAACTATGTACAAAGTTTTGTAGAAATGCTCAGATGTGGTCATGAATGTATACAAGCAAGTATTAGAAACGGATGTTTCCTTATGTGAATATAATTTATTGGAAATAAAATTTTCTTGTATTTTTGTGGGTATCCCTTTATGTTAAATAAAGCACTTAATAGCTGTTAGTAATCTGCAGGAGTCTTGTAGCATGATACGTTTTATCGATATTTTTACGTGACCTTTTAAACGACATATATTTTCGCCGTAAAACGTGACGATAAAACTATCGTGGTAAGTGGGCAGGTAAATCTAAAATGTCACATTTTGAATTCATAGTTGATTTGTCCCAAATCCCAATAACACTTGTTTGAAAACTTTGAAACGTTACGTAACTGCCCCTCTGAGAAATATTGTATATAGGTATTTATGGGACTCCTATTATGTAGTTTTTTTTTTTAAGATATAATTCTCTATCCGGGAATATTACATTATCTATCAAAATAAAGAGGGCAATCCAAAAGGACAGAAAATAAGGGACTCGGTGGCTTGAATTTCTATCGTACCTACTTATACTGAAATTTAGAAGCTATCTATTTCACGTTTTGGTTGCACTATTTATTTGTGCTTTATTTTATTTTTTTGCCTCGATTCCTATTGATTGAATTATTTGTGGCCAGCAATAAAAAACCTATGAAATATCATATAAAATATATTTACCTATGAAAGCAATAAAGATACTGATACTGATACTGAACATAAAAGAAAAACCGGCCAAGTGCGTGTCGGGCCACGCGCAGTGTAGGGTTCCGTATTTGCCTGTCTGTCTTTGTTACATCGACACGCGCGCGCCAGCTAAATGGTGCTTCCTAAGTACCTACATTTTAAGTTGGTCGACTATTACTCGGTAAGTAGGTACCTAACTAGTTTTGCCAACTTATCCGTAATAGTTTTTCCTATAAATTCGATCCTATGAACGGGGTATTACTGAGCTAAGCCGCAGACGGACAGACGGACATGGCGAAACTATCAGGGTTCCTTGTTGACTACGGGACCCTAAAAAGGGCCTTATTTTAAAATGGGATAAAGACTATATTTCCTAATTAAAAATAAATAAATACGCACAATATTATCTATGTATTTAAAATTTAATTTTCGTTACTTATATACAAATTACAACATTCACTATTATAATATTAGTTTGTCCTATATTTACATATGTCATAGTACACTTTAGAAGCGTATTTTTTTTAATCCGACAATAAATTACACCAGGAATTTGGAATAGTGATTACGTCGAATGGTTATATTAACAATAGGGGTCCGGTACTTAAAAGATATCTTAGGTGGTCAATGGTTACACACTGGCCAATACAGATAACACAATTTACTAACCATGTCTGATTCGTTCATAGAGTTATTAAAAAAGCTGTGAACGGTACAGCTTTGTCCGTTCATCTTCATGTTCCACGCCGGTGCGCCAGCGCAGCGTGGGGACAGATTGTTAGCTGTTACCGCGACCTGAAGACGCTTGCAATTCACTTGTCGTTTATGGTACCACCTCTTAGTTCGAATTAACACGAAAAACCCCATCACAAAATATTCGTGTTTCTCGCACAAATATTGAACCAAGTTCGATCTGCACACAATGCCACCGCCAATTGATTTAACTGTCATGTCAGACATATTTGTAAATTGTGCAGTATCTGTGGTCTACCAACAGCCAAGTACCACTACCAGCTTAGATACCCAAGCGCACAGCTGTGTAGAAAAAATGGAATTATACACTAGAAAAGTATCCGGTTTCCACCGGCTCCGGACCCCACAAAATTGTACTTACTAAGTCTACTCGATAAAAATTCCCAAGGAAAGTAACGAGAACAATTAAAATCATCGAAAACTTAAAAAATAACGAAATAAATAGCTTTTTCAGAGAGGTTTGAAACGACTGTGTTCACGATTCTAGTGGCGGGTTAACGGTTGATTTGGTTTCAGTCTCAGACCAAGAAAATAAACATATTTTTCTTTGTCTAAGGTTACAGTGAAGTTGAACTATCTTTGTAAAGTATAGGTATAATTATTACCTATTGTTAGTTGAGAAGATTTACTGCAGCCATATATAATCTTTATTAAACATTATGCATACGAATTAGTAAGGTTTTGATAGATATATTATTCTGACAGTAATTGTTTAGACAACATTTAAATTGACCACTAGAATTTGTGTGACACGCATCGTCTCAACTACGCCAAGGCTGGATCAAGTAATACCCAAAGTTTCTAATTAGGTACTTTTAAGTCTTGGTTGCTTTAAAAAAGGATTGGCACATTTTTTTCATACTTATTCGTGCTGTTCAATGAGTTTTGCTACAGAATATAATGGATGTATGTACCTATTTGTAATATCCAAACAACGGCAGCCAAATGTTGTTAACAGAATTGGTATAAATCGTTTCAATCGTAATGCTTAATTAAAGTAAATAACATTAATATTAACCTTGACTATCAATTTGTAAAAAGTAAGTAGAAACTGATATTGGCTATATCAACTCCGTTAACACAAGCAATCTGCACTTGAAAATTCGAATCGTTTGGGAAAACAAACATGTAAGCGTGTCATATTACATTTATATTCGTTATAATTTGGGTATTCTTTGATCTCACCGAAATGCCGGTCCGAACAGCACTATAGTGGTGGCTACATGTAACACTTAGAGAGTGAAAGAGATCTGAATAACTTGTCACTTGGACCGGTGACAACTTGCGATGCACTTTAGGCCACTTCATAACCTCCATACTGCAAAATAGCGAATTATAACAATCTGATCATAAAGATGTCATAATTGCCAACATCTATCATCTAAAATGACAAAAATATTAAGTTTTAAAACTAGTCTACACGGTAAGACCATAGACGCCAAAAAATAAACCAATTATTACTAAATAGCGTTACAATTGGTGCCGTGACCAGGATTTAACAAATTGATTATTATTTAAGTGTATCGATCGAAGTATACATTAGCGATATAATAACAGTTATAATGTCAACGAGAAAGTTATATTCTGAACAATCACAAAACTAATCACGATACTAACAAATACATAAAGAAAAACATACATCTTGATAAAGAACTAAGAGCTTATAAACTTGGTGGGAACTTTTCTTATCTGAAGGCTTGTCCCCGTCAGTACAAATTAAGTTACTTGATAACATGTCAACTTTCTTATTGCACACGATATTGGAAAAAAATAGTCATGATGAAGTTTCACACATGATTTATAAGTACGTTACAGCGAACTCTTAAGTACACCGCAAGTTGTCTAAAGTAAATTGAAGTTACTTAAATTAGGAGAAGTGCGGGTTGCATTCGAAAATACGGCTTATTCACAAGCTTATGACGAAGGTACTTAACATTAGCCCGCTAATAAACATTAACTATTTTACAAAACGTGCCAAAAATGTAAGCGTAGTCTTTAAGTCTGAAGTTAATAAATATAAATACTTAATTTTAATTAAATTAGGATAGCAATCTGTTGAACACAAGTCCAGATCTTGATCAATTATCTTTTGTTAATTAACAAAAATTGACACTGTAATTCGAGTAGTATGAAATATTTTCAAATGCAACATGCCTTCATCGCGTATAAATAAATGCATTATATCCTCTTCTCTAACTACGTTATACATACAGTCCGTACCAGATTGCACTCATTTGGAACTATCGTAGCCTCCGCCACGTTACTTGTCATAAATATCACAACTAATAATAAATTATGCTCTAAATTGAGTGAACTAGAAACTCTAAATCATATAGTTCAAAAACTTTACAGTTTCTAGACCACTTTTCGTCCACCACTTTACCCGGTATGCACCTTACATTTAGGGATATGGTATTTTTGAGCATCTACATTTTTATTTACCATGTTAATCTATTAAAGGAGATAAAAGTACTTTTGGCACGGTATAGTTGCGTCAGAAAAATGCAGATAATAGCTGTCTAAACAAGCCATTGAGTGTTGCGAGTGTTAATAAATATAAAAATATCTATATTTTATTATATTTATACAAGTATACCGCACCAATCTATGAACTCCCACTATTATATATTTACTTATTTAGCACAGTAGGTACATGGCAAGCCTTCACGTCGACGGGTTTTTTCCAGTTACGAGTTTAATATACCTACTCGTTCGAGTTTCAAACTTTGGAAATGCTTATTAAATATTCATTGAAAATTGAACTAAACTTTAATAAGATCACTTGAACAATTTTAGGAACATTTAAAAATTAAGTCATGTTCAAATTTAGTGACTGCTTTGTTTAGTTCAATTTATTGAACTATTTACCTATATGTTGTCATGTGTATGATACATGATATATGTCAAAGTGAAGGCTGCATAGAAGTAAAATACGAATGTAGATACTCATGGAGGTGGGTTTCCTATAACAGGTTACAATTCCATTCCTGTGTCGCGCCGTGTGAACTCAACTGCTTTTTCTTACATGTCATAATTATCTCTAATTGCACAGTTGACGGACAGACTAATTGTAAATATATGTTATTAAAGACGTTGAATATGTACTAATTTAGTTGTGAAGTAATTTAACTGTTAAAGGAGGCTGTTTAAAACCGGTACAATAGTTCAAATGAACACACTTGCATAACCATTAAGTAGTCTACAATTAAGTGCAAATGGTCACTTAAATGTGTTCGTTCGTTGTAGAACTAAAGTTAGTACATCAGCTTTCGTATTCAACTTCATACACTGTAAGCTTAATAATATTCTTGTTTGACATAAAAAGCGTTTATCTATTTTAATATGCTGTGATATAAATTTAAAACATTCACATGGTGGGGAAGGGAATCAATCAATGACGCGATGACGTCATTGTACGTCCCATTTTTAACGATTTCCTTTCCCATATAACTGGACACTTAACCTTATATGTAGACAGTTAAGTTCACGAGATACGGCGGTACATACATGCCGCAGCGCTGGGGGGTCTAACAACTTCGGACGGATCATTTCGCACAAATTGGGGCTGGTCCAGGGTTTTTTAATCCACAGAAATACAACACGAACGCTCGATAAAATACAACTGCTTAATAAACGCCTGTACGTCATAACAGATGGTAGGTATGCACCCCTGTCTTCAACTTTATCCAGAAGCCAGAGGTATGTTGTAAATATTACGTATAAAAAGCATTTGATTTCTATATCGATCGCTCTTTAAAACGATGAAATATGAAACTTAAGCGTCCAGTTTTCGACCAAACTTCAACAATTATCTTTACACATCACAACCACCATTCGTTTAAATTCGTCAAACAACAAGACTGGTCGAATGCTGACGCAAAGATGTAGGAATAGGATAGAAATTATACAGAAGTATGAATAGCGTTTGATGAAAACTTAATACCATTTTATAAAAAAACATGTGAATATGTTGAGACAACTGGTAATAGTTCACACGCAGCATCATAAATTTCACGTTTGAAAACTAAGAGAGAATGAGATATACTTAGTATTGTTTCAATCCCTTAATAATACTATCTCGTTCTATCTGGTGTTCTGCGTCCCTCTCAGTGTATTTCTATGACATGTATGAGAGCTATGTTCTTGGTTAAATAAGTATCAATAATAAAGAAATATCAATATAACGGCAGCGTCGCGTGACTTCATAAACTCAAATCATAACCTCAATCACAGTTGTTCAACATCACCAGTTCGCGAAACGTCAAAGTTAGTTCGAATCACGGTTCTTCTAATCTACTTATTCTTGTCCTTTACTTTACAGCATGAAACTGTATACCTCGTGAGATTCAATTTATATTTTACATAACGTATAAAATAGAACAGTTTCCGTGTCGTAAGTAATTACGCAGTTAGGTATTGAACTAGACGAACCTTGATTCTCACAGCTTATGACAAAAATATGTGACATAAGTTACCTCAACGATATCAACATAGGCTTTGAAAAAAGGAAACGGCTTTTTTGATAAATTACAGTAGTCGTTAGTAAATTTTAACGCAATAATATCCGAATGAAATGTTTAACTTCACATATTGTGTAACATAACCTCAAATTCAAAAGTTTTAACCTCAAACGCAGAACTAGAGACCAGTCAATTATAATGACTTCCAATCAGACAGCGTTTTATCTCACAAAACTGTTTTCTACGACATTCTGGTAAATCTTTATAATAGATAATTGACTAGTCTCTAGCGTAACATAACCTCAAAAGATAAGTGAACTGTCAATAATCATTCGGTTTTTATAAAATCCGCCATACACAAAGAAATCTTTAGCAATTTCACCAAAAAACGAAGTTATTTACTTCTTACGCTTGCTCCACACAATGGGCAATGACGGACAATTAAAAAAGTGACCATTATCGTTGTGATCATAGCGTGCTGTAATCATCAGCACGAAATTTCATTGATGTACCGAGAATCGACGGATTGGACGATCACAGGCAATGATGGTCCCTAACGGTCTCGCCCTCAACCCAGTTTTGCGTGTCTGAAATCGGCCATCATCAACCACTGTGCAGGCTTTACAGAACATAACTTGAAATCCCCAAGATCTATAACCTCAAAACCGATGTCCTGAACAGCCCCGTCCTGCCCCCTGCTCACTGCGGTTGCGCGGGCGGCCCGCGCGGGGCGCGCGGTCAGTCGCCCGTCGCGGTCACCGTCGTCCAACTCCATGGGCTATTGTAGCCCTTTTGGCTGGAAAGAGAGAGAAGTATATGTTAAAATGAGAACACAACATGGGTTTTGGGGTAATTAGTATCACCAACGTATCGGAAGTTACCATTCAATTTCGATCAATCAATTCGATCTACCAACAACTTATTTAATCTAAGATCTGGGGAAGTATACATTTTTAATAAACTCAGATAGATAGTTGGAATTATCGTTCTTTCCCAAAATAAGTAGGTACGACATCCCCAAAATTTGATATGTGATGCTGGCTTTATCGTATTCATACCGAATTGCTACAATAATTCAGAGTCGCAATTATCCTTGAGTAGGTATTAGGAGCGTGGTATAACGAGAATTCGGTGCTTAGGTTATGTAAGGATTGTTAGAAAGATTGTCTGCAATTGGCACGAGTTAGCGCAGAACCGAGAACGTCTTAGGCCAAGATTTTGGGTCGCTGAGCCAAAAATAATCTTGAGCAGATAACTAATAACAAACCGAGATTGGTATGAGAGTTTATATGAACTGACAGTAATTCCAATCCAAAACTCATCGTGGTTGAGTAAGTAATTAAGTAATACTACGATCCACATAAGTTTGCGTCTCAACTTCTCAAGTCGCTTCCCGTACACCCGTCGAACCCCTCACACCTTTGCGACGCCGCTGGTAGCTAACATCAGAGACGCTGTGGCGCTGAACTATTCCGACCCCAAACCAGGGCGGCTTACTCCGTGATTTGGTCGCGCCGGTACGAGTATAAATCGGCCCCAGGAGGTATGTTAGTGCTCCTACGGCACGCACGCGTTCTAGATCGCAGCGCGTTGCATGCGATAGAAAGGAAAGAAAAATGAAAAAATGAATGAATGAATGAATGAATGGTTTGTTAGAAAGGGATAGCCACGTTTACGCTTGTTCGGTGTGCCGAACAAGCGTAAACAGCCTTAACAGGGGATTTTGTTGACAGAAAGCCTGTACGTAATGCTATTATTGATGTGTCCAAACGCGATGAGTTGAGTAATAAAAGTAATAAGTAATGTTATATTGTTCTTTTTTGCGCCTGGAAGCCTGGAGCCGATGGCGCGCGAACTTGACCCAGATCAGCGTGTGCGCAACTGCGCACGCGACCCGCACGCGGAATGCGCGCGCATACATGCGTATAATCGCGCGCATAAAGCTTACACAGACACGTCGCCGTGTCTGACAACCTGAGGACCGATTTTTTACTTTCGAGCGCTCGACTCTTTCACTCGAAAACTGACAAAAATTATGGAATGCTATTTTGAAATAGCGATAGAAAATTGAAAAACGAGTGGTATTGACCACTCGTATAATTACTTATATTGGTAGAAAGTTAAGTGCCTGCCATTTTGACACTACAAAACGTATTTACTTTTATTAGATTTTCGAGCGCACGAAAGGCTAAAATCGGTCCCCTGTTCTACCCGATGTTTTCCATTGAGGGCCGTTTGCTTGATACCTAATACTTGGAAATTATAATATTTATAATACCTGCCTATTCTAACTGTATAAAAATCCTCGACATTGATTGTTTCACAACAATTATTTTTACGAGCGTGATTTCGATAACAGAAATCGTAATACGTAATAAAGTTAGGTAACGTGTTAGGTTAAATAACTGAGAAGTAATAACATTAATAACAGTCGAAGTGTTGTGTTTTTATGTTACAACATGAACGCAATAAAGACTCATCTGAATAATGTAGGTATCTATCTATGTATTTCGTGAGCTCCGCGTGCTATTAAATAGTTGCAACTAAATTGTTTTCAAATTTTTTTTTACTAATGACGGCTTCGTCGAGCCCCTGTGTTTTATGATAAACTGGGTAAGGAAACGAAATTCCTTCATGATACTGATCTGTTCTCAAGGCTACACGAAATCGGACTGGGTTTTGAATATGACGCACGCCATATCTCAGTGAATGAATGAGTGAGGGTAAAGAAAGGTGAATGTATGTACTTAAATAAGGTTTTGGATACAAGGGTTGGAACAGACGTGTGTATAAGGGTGTGGCTACACGTCTGTGATAGTGTGTGCTGCACGGCTAGCACGCGACGGCGTGCGAGCTCTCTCGATTTTTCTCGCACTATCCGTCTCTCTCTTATCACAAAACACACTCAAACACACACCACACACACACACACACACACACACACACTCACACTTAGAACAAAAGGTATAGTGCGAGACAAATCGAGAGTAGGTATGTCGCGGCCGTCCCATGAGACGTGCTGCACGGCTATCACAAGACGGCGCGCGACCGCTCTCGATTTTTCTCGCACTGTCCGTCTCTCTCTTATCACACTCACTCTCACTTAGAAAGAACATTAACGCATTGTACGAGCGTCAAGTAGATCTAAATGTCACTTTTTATATGGAAAAATGACAGTTAAATTGTCCTAACGCGCGTTCGGTAGGTTACGTGATTACCCCTCAGACTATGAACTATCTTGGTGCAAAATTTCATCCAAGTCGGTTGAGCCGTTTAAGCGTGATTGAGTAACAAACATCCATACTTTCACATTTAAATACTAAATAATGTCTCAACGCATTCAATTAAAAGCAGTTCAGCCTTACGCTTTTTGCACACGACTGTATGCAATGCGTTCGAACAAAAAAGTAATAAGAAAGTAATTACAGTAATGAGTTATGCGTAGCTCTCTCGTGTTTATCGACTTTATCGTGGCATTGATTGGTTAATGTAACATTCCTATTATAACACGCAATTCTCTTACAAATTTGTATATCGTGAGTTATCGTGTTTTATAATGACGAATATCTGTCCGTTGCGAAAATGACTTATTTTGCGCATCGCTTTCGATTCGCTTTGCTACTAAACGAAAAATGTTGTGAGTTGGGTAGGTACGCATAAAGTAAACTGTATAAATATGATGCACGTAAAATAAGGCGAACTCATAGTGTAGGTATTTTAGCGGGATAGGAAAGGTACATTTTTCTTACATAGATCTATCAGTTTTGAACAATCATTATTATGCGAAAGTTATGATGTTTGGATATTTGGATGTTTGTTCTCAATAACGCTTAAACGGCTCTACCTATTTGGATGAAATTTTGCACGAAGATAGATCATAACCTACATTAAAATAAAGTATAGCTTTTATCCCGGGTCCACGCAGACGAAGTCGCGGGCGGAATCTAGTATAATATTATAAATGCGAAAGTTTGGATGTTAGGATATTTGGATGTTTGTTACTCAATCACGCTTAAACGGCTCTCCCGATTTGGATTAAATTTTGCACGAAGGGAGTTCATAGCCTGGATTAAAATAAAGGATAGCTTTTATCCCGGGTCCACGCAGACGAAGTCGCGGGCGGAAGGTAGTTAAATATATTTTTTATTTGGTTCAATCGCGATTTATCGGTTGTATATGTAGAATTGTTCTGCTCCTTTGATTTTGTCTACATGTGTGTTGTTGGCTGTACTTAGCTGTAAAAAAGGTTATAATTTACTATCACAGTCAAAGCATCTCAACGCCAAATATTTAAATAGCAAAGAGTTGTCGTGAAAATATAATTGAAGAGTGAAGATTCTTCACTGACAACGTGCTAAAAATATCTTCACTGAAGACACTTTCGCAACTGACTGTACCATGACACCTAATTAAAAGCTCATCCAAATCTCAACAAATAAAAAGGCTGAAGATTCTACCCAAAGGCAAAAGGACTTATATCATGGCACCTTGAGTAGGGAAACAAGTCTTTTCGATTTAGATGGGAAATATATTTACTCACAACGCTCACCGACGCTCAGCTACAAGACAACCAGTATAAGCAGTGCCCAAGTGTGGCCGTAGTATTACGACCCTCGAGGTCAGCTTATACTAGTTATGAGCCCATGGACATGACAAAATGTCCAGTGAATATTCCGTGGCTAATAAGCGGCGCGCGCTAATCAAATCTACCGTTGCTAACGGACGGCGAAACCCGCTGCTCAAACGCGCCGCGGAATGGCCGATGGATTACGAAACAAATGACTAGGTACGAAACTAAAGACAGATCACCTCTGCGATCTGTGTGCCACTCTGGCTGGATACACCATTGAGACACACACTACACTTTCGACTTATAAGTTTAGGTAGATATATGTCCCGCATTAGTTTCATAAAAAGTGCAATAAAGAGTGTTCATAATTATATTAATTTACAGTCACCATCAGATATATCAAAGCGGCTAAGCTCACAAATATCTGAACACGTCTCTAATGCCTCGACACAGACGTGTTCAGATATTTGCCCTTTGGCCGCTCCGATTATCTCATGGCGACTGTACATCGCAGTACCGAGTATATTAATTTATTATTATAATATTTGCTCATTTCTTTGGCCCAAAACGTTTACAGTGCACATGCATACGTACCTTCTATCACATCATCATCATCATTGGCCTACAGCATCTATGATGATTTAAGCAGCGTCCATTAAAGTGCGGTACTTACGTACGTGGTTTGTCAGGCCAATACGAGAGCGACAGTGACGCCCGCAGATTTGACATATAAATGTCATACACAGTGCCGTTGGAGACGCAGCAGCGCGCTGGTGTCTCAATGCTCGTTTGTGGGACAAGAGGTCAAACCAGGCGATATCGTGTAGTGTCACGCCTTAATATAGTGTCTTTTTCCAAAGGTCTCGGTCCTGAGGTTGCTTTTCCCAGTTGACGGGGTCGATTTTGAAGGACAGCATGTCACGTTTTGCGCTGTACTTAAACCGTAACATGGGGCGCCCCACCGGTCGCTTAGCGTAAGCTACCTCACTCAGGAGAGTTTTACGTGGTAAACGAGAGGGCTCCATCCTCTGAGGATGGATGGATAGAGGATGGTACCTTCTATAAGTATTACTTACACACACAGACACACACACACACACACACACACAATGGATTGATAAAGGATTAAGCGGATAAAGCAAAAAAAAAAAAAACGGCCAAGTGCGAGTCGGATTCGCGCACGAAGGGTGCCGTACCATTATCTATAAAAACAGTTTAAAAAATACGTTTGTTGTATGGGGGCCCCCCCTTAAATATTTATTTTATTTTGTTTTTAGTATTTGTTGTTATAGCGGCAACAGGCCCCGTAGCATGGATGGCGTTATGACGCGATAAGTGACAGGATAGGCGCGTCGTCTCGTTCTATCGAACGGTGTCAGCCAGGGACGGAAGCTCTATCCTGTCACTTATCGCGTGATAACGCCATCCATGCTACGGGGCCAGAAATACATAATCTGTGCAAATTTCAACTGTCTAGCTATCGCGGTTCTTGAGATACAGCCTGGCGACAGACAAAACGGCAAAAAAACACGTTTTTTGTATGGGAGCCCCCCTTAAATATTTATTGTATTTTGTTTTTAGTATTTGTTGTTATAGCGGCAACAGAAATACATCATCTGTGAAAATTTCAACTGTCTAGCTTCTTAGCGGTTCTGCAGATACAGCCTGGTGACAGACAGACAGACGGACAGTGAAGTCTTAGTAATAGGGTCCCGTTTTTACCCTTTGGGTACGGAATCCTAAAAATCACAGTGCGAAATATCTTAATTTTCTTTTCGTTGTTCCGGTAATCATTAATGTTTAATTTTCTAATATTAAAAGTAATTCGGGAACATTCGTCCGTTTTGGTCAACTTGAAAACAAAATTTAATTAAAATTTGACGTGTACGAAAATTAAAACAGTCACGGCCAGTGTCATGGTGGATTATGATTATGAACCAAACGGATATTATTAGCCAAGGACGTAAAAATTGGTAATACTTTGTAAGTAAGCCGGTAAAGAGCTACTGTAGCCGAACGGCACCTGACACGCAAATATAATCCTGACCCCGTATCATGGTCGGCCTTATCACACGATAAGTGACACGATAGAGCGTCTGTCACTGGCTGACACCGTTCGATAGAACGAGACGACGCTCCTATCTTGTCACTTATCGCGTGATAAGGCCGACCATGCTACGGGGACTGGAGGTCGTGGGTTCGAAGCTCGAACCCGACTCGTCGTACAACAGGGGAAACCGGTGTAATCCCAGATAGATTTTTCCCTTGGAAGGTCAGGGGGCAGTCGTAAAACTAGTGCCTACGCCAAATCTTGTGATAAGGAACCAAAGCGGATCCCAGGCTCCTTTAAGATGCAACCGGGAAAAACCCTAGGATGATAAACTGGATGTAATAATCAATCATGTAACGTTTCGAACGCGCGTTAGGACAACTCACAGACGGTTAAGTGGTCTGTGGGACAACTCAACTGTCACTTTTCCATATAAAATTTGACATTTATATCTACCTAATGTTTCTACAATGCGTTACGTAGTCGACCTAGTATCAGGTACGTAGCTATTTGCAAAAAATACCTACTAAGTATAAATGTTTTTTTTTTTACTTGTTATACTTCTACTAATTACTGTGTCTTGAGAAACTCACTTAGTTTGTCAGGTTCGTGTCGTACACACCTTACGCCTTTCACAACCTAACCCTACTCATCTAGCATTCATAATTCATAATATAGTCGTTAAACGATTTAAAAGGTCTCCTTCCCAATAACTCCAAATCCCATCCTACTTCACAGCTCATAAAGTTCAAAATAACATAATACTCATAAACACCTTTAAGACCTTAACGTCATAATATTCAGGGCTTCGAACTGTGCTACATAATTACAGACTTATCAAATGCTGTTCATAGAGGCGTTATTGCAAGCAACCACGGACAAATCTGTACGCGAGGAGTGGATGTCAGAGTTTTACCAGCGACATTGATAATTTGGTGTTCGTCTAGAATCTAGAACTTATAAATAAATAGCGGGCTTGTACCAATTATGTGCTGGCTTTTATAAAATGCCGCCGGAGCCCATTCCGCGGTAGACATTTGTGTCAACATTGTGTGAGAATGAGACATATTTTTTTAGTTTAAAAATACCCAGTTGTTCGTAACTGGTGGGTCTATTAGACAGAATGTATTGAATTGGAACCGGTTTTGTCTTTTGTATGCATGCACGCGTTAGAGCCTTATCACACTTGCGATTTCCAAGCGTATTTTGTATGAAGGCGATCAAGCAGCGTGTTCGCCGCGACTGATAATTGTATAGAAAACACGCTCGCAAATCGCAAGTGTGATAAGGCTCTTAGAAGGAGCGCGGGATAAATATCTTCATCATCATCGTCATATCAGCCAAAAAAAAAAAAGACCTGGTTGCACTCCGGGAGTGCCGGCAGAAGTGAAAACTTGAATAATTTTAATTTTGCAAAAACAAAAAACAAAAACTCAAACCCCCTCCGCCCCCAAGCCCCGTACGTCTTGCATAAAAAAACCTATAAACAGCAGCTCGCGCTTTTTGTATTCCGGCTTTTTGTATCTGGGAACACTACCTAAATCTTACGGTCACTACGGCTAAAGATCTCTCTCTCTCTCTAAAAATAATATATGTAATATAAACAGGATAAATATCTTATTACGTATCTCATGTTCTCTAATGATTAAGTTCTTCTTCGCAGCATCCTCATGACTGAGGGTCGTGACTCGTGACTACGCAAGGGCGTCGCTTTGCAAATGGCTCGGTTTTCGGCCATCCGAGTTGACGTCTGCGACTTTCCTTTGCAGGGGCTCTAGTATAAGTTTTACCGAAACAAAACTTTACGATCGCGTTTGCGTTTTACCCTCAATTTGTATGGGATTTGACAGCTAAACGCGAATGCGGTCGTAACGTTTTGTTTCGGTAAAACTTATAGTAGAGCCTTAGATTTCCATCACTGCGTCAGACCAACGGGTTGGTGATTTTCCACGGCTCCTTTTTCTTTCCACGTGTCCCGCATGTCATTTTCCTTCCACGTGTCCCCCAACAATGTCAGTTTCCTTCCACGTGTCTCACAACAATGTCATTTTCCAGGCTGTCAGCTGCTGCCTTACCTCTTAAGGTGGTTCGATTTCCATTCAAAACGTTATTTGACATTCGCAGGCTAACGGCGTGATTTTTTAAGAAACTTATGTAACTAACTTTCATAAATTGGCTACCCATTTGCGCGAAATTCCCCCTTTTCTTGGATAAACTTGTATAAACTAGAGTAATTTGAGATATTACTTTGTGACGTCATACTTCGGGATAACATTTTTTCTCAAATTATTCTAGTTTATGCAAGGAAAGGGGGAATTTCGCGCAAATGGAAAGCCAATTTGTGAAAGTTACTAACATAGGTTTCTTAAATACTCACGCCGTTAGCCTGTGAATGTCAAATAACGTTTTGTATGGAAATCGAACCACCTTAACACTTTTAATAGGGTTCGCCTTAAAACTTTTCCTATACCCCAACCACTTTTCCAGGCAAAGGCGTTATATCGACCACATACAGACTGTTAAACATGTGAACTGACATTAGATTGACATTTTTCAACTACCGGCCTGGAAAAGGGTTAATAGTATCGAAAGTTAAACTAAAGGGTCGCTGTTACAGTCAAAATGAAGTTGTTTACGACTTAAGATTCACGATTATACCGGCAAACTGTTACTATTTATTGAAAGCGTGTAAATATGCACTTTATTACATACACCACAAAGTAAATTTTGCATTACTCAATTTGAGTGGCATATTGTTTTCGAAATGCCACCATTGTGTGCCGGTTTAATAGACAAAGTAGTGTTTGATCAGTCAAGTGAGGTAATGTTAAAGTTTAAAGCGATCACACGATTTTACTTAATAGGGGTTCAATTTTCAACCTAACCTTAAGGATTTTAAAGTTCAAAGTCGTTAATAGTACCTACATTACTTACCAAGGGCTGTATAAGAAAGAAAGCCCGAAATCGCAGGTATTTGTGACTCGAGCCGCAGGCGAGTCTTACCGTACGCGCAGCGTGCGGTAAAACTCACATTATGGCCAGGATGTGACGTAAAGGAGTTTCAAACCAATATTTTACTTATTTCTCGGTTCTTGACAAATCAGCTATCTTTAAATCAATTAAGTATGTAGACTGATATTTAAGGAAAGATGTAATATGCAATATACATTATGACAGCTTTATAGTCAAGTTTTTAAATCATATCAATTCTTTGCATATGAATGAATGCAGCAGGGTTGCGTAACTTTACGATCGCGCGTTAACATATCATACATCATATATAATGTACATTGTGTACTGAATAAATATGTCTATGTTATGTCTATGTCTAATATGAATTGTAAGTTTGTGAAGGCGAAATGCTTCTGTAATTCGTCTTTTGACACTACTTATAAAGAATAATGCAACTTATAGTACCTACTTTTTTTAAATTAATCTATTGGTTACGAATTAGGTATATAATTAGTAAATACATACAACACACTGATATTATAAATGCGAAAGTGTCGTGTCTGTCTGTTACCTCTTCACGCTTAAACAGCTGGATCGATGTTGATGAAATTTGGTATAGAGATAGTTTGAGTCCCGGATAGTTTTGATCCTGGATATCATCCCCTAAGGGGCTAAAAGTTTGTATGGAGCTACGATATATCGTTCGAATAATAATATACCGAGTTCCATGCGGACGGAGTCGCGGGCAGAAGCTAGTACCTATGTTTATATGTTAGGGGCCACTTATGTATACAGTGTGTCGACTGTAACAGGGGCAAATATGTAAAAGGACGCTTCCTTAGAGCATCTGTAGTAACCCCTTGTGTCCATTTTTTTTTTATTCGGAGTAATGTTGATCTAAAGTTATGACCTTCAAGTAATGTATCTTGGCACCACGAGATCATAGCACAGCAGGTAATGCAGATTTTGAGGCAACATCATGTAATGGAATGAGTCATAATAGTTATTGCATTTTTGTTTTTAAAATATATTTATGTGATTTTTGATTCTTTTTGTTCTTTTTAGTGTTTTTAAAATAAATAAAACTACTTCTGTCATCCCAGAAGGGTAAAAAATACAGGTGAACTTACTTTAAAGAAAAAAAAAACTTTTCAATTAAAACCACTTGGAAATAATTGCTCACAAGCTCAAGAGTCTACCGTTTAATTTTTTGCTCCTGTTTCAGGCCACAACCTGTATATGTCTGTACAAGTCTGTTGTAACGCATGCAGTCAATAATCATGGATTTAGGTCATTTAGGTTAGCCTTACCCGTATCCCACATATAATTTCCGACCGATCTCATGCCAATTGTACCAATTGTGGTCGACCCCTGGGTCGTAACGTACAGCTGCGCCTGACCAATGATCTTTGACCCCTACCGCGTATATAACTTAACGTTAATACGTCTCATGTTACGCTGGTCGACACATCCAGTGTAGTTAGATACGTAGTTCTTAGAGCTGTAAAGTTAGGTTAGGTCAGGTTATAGGAGTTGCTCTAACCAACGTAATTAGATACGTGGTTAGGCGGAAAGTGTATGTTAATAAGGGTCAAATTATTGTAGAATTGTGACCGACATTGCGTGGCGCTTCAGTTGAAGTTGATTGAATGGGTGGAACGACCTGGATATATTGGTTTTGTTGTAATAACATTACGTTCGGCGCTACTAGGGTAAATTCTATATTTTTTATTTTCTTTTTTATTTATATACACATCACCATCACTGTATATACAAGTAAGTATTGCTCGTTTAAAAGTACGTATATGATAGGATAACATAGATAAGTCATTTCTTTCTATCTAAGTACCTATTTGTAGTAAGATTTTCGTATCTATTTTTATTTTTGTGGACTGAAACTGGATAATAATATAGATACATATGCCTTAGAAAATTGTCATGGCGGACGTCAATTGACGCCACGGTACGGCAGAGGACTTATATAGTACAAGCAATACCTAATGAAACTTATTGTCCGAAGCCACAGTCGCCATCTGCCTTGCATCATGCATTTGTCATTGAAATTGTAACTCCAACAACATAAATTCAGGTTTTATTACAGCTCGCTATTTCAAAACTTCCTTGGCATTACCCCGAGTGCATCAGGCCTTACACGATTTTTAAAACTTTTATAAAGCATCAAAAGCTGCCAAAAACCGGACACTGAAGCTGAAAGTTCCCGCAAAAAGTTATGCAAAAAGTACGCCGCCCCCGCCGCAAAAGGGGAGACCCAGCATTTTTTTAAAAGTTCTCTTAGCGATGGCACTTTGAAAATATAGCTGTCTGCTGTGTCACTCTTTTATTTACATCCGACGCTGTACTTACGTAGTGTACAGTTAGCATCGCAAGTGGCTACGCAAACGAAGACGTCAAAGGTCTTTATTAAAAGGGAATAAGAGCTTTTGACGTCTTCGATTGCGTAGTAACTGTTGATGCTGACTGTACATATTATTGTATGTATATCTAACACAACTTTAATAAAAAATAAATTATGCAATGGCATATGCCTTCATGGACGTAACCACGTACATTACCTATCAATACGCACGCTACAATCCTATGCCTGAGAACTATTTCAACATAAATTTTATTTGTATATACTGTATATTAATCATAAAACTCATAAATTATTTATTTACATGCCTTTGTGGCTAAATGAGATTTGTTATTCTGAAAAGCCATATCGCATCGCAGGACCGGTCACTTTGGCACTCTTTGGGGGAGGCCTATGTCCAGCAGTGGCCGTATTTCGGCTGATATAATGATGATGATACCTTTATGATGCTAAAGTGACCATCACATCAAACAAATTCTAATCCCACTAATTGGTTTCCTTCCAAGTGGTGCCATGGTCACCAGAACAGGGTCTGATGATAGGATCCTAGAGTACTCGGGGACCTCTTCATATTTTATAGGCACACTTTAAGCGGAGTGCCGAATTGAAGTAGGTTAAAACTTTGTTTTTAATAGTACATTACTACAGAGGCCGGGAAGTAAGGGGTTGCCGGCCGAGTACAAATAGACGGCCGAGCGTAGCGAGGTCGGATAGGTATGAGGCAGGCAACCCCTTTTCACGCCGAGGTATGTATAGTGCTTTTCTCAAAAAAGTAATAAAAAAACCCCAAGAAATCAAACTTTAATTTTCATGGCTGAACGCCGTGATCCTGTGCCACGAATTGTGGAATGGAAATTAAAAAAGACCATCTTGCAGGTCCAATTTTGTATGAAATGCCATTAAGGGTCTCTCGTCTCGCTGCGCCCGAAACGTGACACTTCGAAGAATAGGAGACCAACAGATATGAAGAACACAACGTCAATAATTCATTGCATGTTTGAGAAAAGTAATTTATAAAGGAATAATAAAGCAAGCGTTTTGTCAAATATGGCCAGGCGGCCATTTCGAACAGCCGACTTGTAACTTGTACATAATGAAATCAGAAATCTCCTTCTAATAAAAAGGAGCTAAAAAGAGGCTTCCGCTTGTACAGTCAGTATCAAAAGTAACTGCGCAATTGACGTCTTCAAAAGCTCTTATTCCCTTTTAATAAAAACTATTGACGTCTTCGTTTGCCCAGTTACTTTTGATGCTGACTGTATTACAAGTTACAAGCTTTCGGTAACTGGGCCCAGGAAGTTAAAACACCTTGTTTTTATCTTTGAGTTATAACTAAGAAAAAATCTATATGGTGCTCGAGACTGGCTCAAAACCTGACATTTTAACAATATAAGTAGGCAATAGGCGTCAAACATTGGGACGTTTACCTTAATTTGGCGTCCCACTGAAACTCCAAACTTGGGAGTTAGGTTTCAGAATTTATAGCTAGAAATCAGCAAAGGAGAAAAGTCACTACCTATTATTTATTTTACGACCATTTTATGAGCCTTAGAGGCATAAAATCTTTTATAGCGCTACATAGTAGTTGTACATCCTAGTTCCGTAAGTACTTTGTTAGATAACAAGAGTAGGCAAGAAGTTACAGTTGACTGGAAACCCTCAAATGTTGTCTCGTTCGCTCTCCAAAATTAACTCTATACAGCTTTTCACCCGCGCACGGATCATCTTTTTTTTATACCACACGGTGGCAAACAAACCTGCGGCCCGCCTGATGGTAACCGATCACCGTAGCCTATGGAGGCGCAATTCTAGGGGCGTCACATCCGCGTTGCCTTCCATTCCTTTCTTGAATAACCCCATACCTAGTGTACTCCCTCGGAAAACCTCGGCAGGGAGAGCTCACTCCACAACCGGCCCGCTTTTCTGTAACTTGTTTTAAGCTCACCTCAACGCTCACCCACAAATATATCTTGACGGCGCGATTCGTAGTAACTAAGCGTAGGTGGAGGTCTAGTTTCGTTAGGTGTGAGAGGTGGGTTGAGAGGCTTGTGCGCGGTAAGAATAACAGCCCAGGGGGGCTAGCACAACTGACGCCGCGCCGCGACGCGAGTCGAGAAAGCTCTACCCTCCTCTTTCTAATTTGCACGGTGCGAGTGAGATAAGACAGCGAGCGAGACAAGCGACAGAGCAGCAAGTTGTGCAAGACGTACTGGGAATACTGGGATGTTATTCTTTTTAATTTATTTAATTTATTTATTCCATTTTACATAGTAGCTCACAGTGCAGTCACCAAATCGCGTACTATGTTATTTTAAATACTAACTTATTGCTACTTAATTATTCATTGAAATGTATGTAATACATCATAATTCAACTAAATAAAACATATATTAATAATCATTGTAAAATTCTAAATAATTCTTTTCGCGCGCGCTACGCTAGAACGCGCACATACCTACACCTAAATACTCACTCCACTCGTCACGAAACTTCTACTTACGTTTTGTATAAGGTTCAAATTAGGTACCAATACTTTTAGAGCTAATAGTATTCGTCTCTAGGAGTAGACTTAAGTATGAAACATTTAAAAGTGTGTATGACTTTTTAGAGATAATTAGGGAAACAACGTTACTCCGTAAAAACACACTGGTAATGAGATAGTCAACAATCCGTGATTAAGTCCTCTTTGATTATCTTATGAAACCTCTTGACTGTCATGAGTCAATGGCCACTTCACTTAGATAATTAAATGTCAATGTCCAGTGTTTCTTAAGCTAATTGATTACTAACAGTTTTCCCGCCAATCATTGGCGTTTGTCACGATTGATTGATTATGTTTGAGCGAAATTTTAATTTATTTATTTTGTTCCGGTAATTAAAACAAAAATATCATAAAAAAGTTTTCTTAATTTCTATTTAAAGTTAATTGTTTTGATGTAATGTAACACCTGTTAAAATATTGGTACTTAATTTGTTAGCATTATACTAAGAATCGCGCAGCTACGGTAGCCTAGTGGTTCAGGCATGCGACTGTCAAGCGGCGGTCGTGGGTTCGAATCCCGGCTCGTACCAATGAGTTTTTTGGAACTTATGTACGGAATATTTACCGTTAGCTTTTCGGTGAAGGAAAACATCGTGAGGAAACCGGTCTAATCCCAATAAGGTCTAGTTTTCCCTCTGGGTTGAAAGGTCCGATGGCAGTCGCTTTCGTAAAACTAGCGCCTATGCCAAATCTTGGGATTAGGTGTCAAAGCGGACCCCGAGCTCCTTTAAGGGCAGAACCGGGAATAACGCTAGGAGGATGATGATACTAAGAAACGCGCAGTCAAGATATATTTGTGGGTGCGCGTTGAAGTGAGCTTAAAACGCGTCCACTGATTCGCACGAAGCGCTTTGCTTCCAGTTTTCTCTCGAGGACAGCCAAAGGGTGGAACTCAGTTCCGGCAAACCTTTTCCCAGTTACATATCTAATTAGGATATTTTCAAGACGAGAGTGAATAGACACTATCTAATAGGTATGCATGCAACACCCTCGACCTCATCATCACTTACCATCAGGTGAGATAATGGTCAAATACACCTACGTCACATGACAACATGGCAGCATGTGGGCACAAGTTCGAGTCTTGTCCTGGGCTTCAGACGATGATCGTTTATTTTTCCATTAAATTCCTTCACTGTATCATATCGTTTACATATCTACTACCCATAGTGTCAGAGCTATAACCACGAAAATCGAATCTCGAAGTTCGGATATCTTCGTCTCTATCGCACTTATGGTTTATGGTACTCGAGCGACAGATACAGAGAGATATACGAACTTCGAGATTCGATTTTCGTGGTAGCGCCGCAGTGACATCCATTTCCATTACCCACTGAGTATTACCGATCAGTTAAGCTGACGGCTCTAAGTGATCGATATGGAGCTTGATTAACTATGGGTGTAAATGCAGATTACTCTGTTGTTATGTTTGTGACGAAATCTAGAGTCTAGAGCGTGGTCTGAATAGGATAGTTTCCTCATTTTAAAATTGATGACGTAGTGTTGCTAAATAGATATTGAACCATCAAATTATTGTAATAAAGTATAAATTACTAAATATAACTAAAATCATAAAAATATATGGAAGAATGGCTTCGCGTGCGGGAGCACGCCGCCCGCGCCCCGTTATAGCCCTTCCCCCGCGCCCGCACGCCGTGCAGGCGAGGACCGAGTTGAGCGGCCCACATATTAAGCCTGCTGTACACACTGGGCCAACGTTGGCGGGGAGCAGAATGCAGCTATGCGTTAGAGAAAGAGGGCTTTATTTCGTTCTCATGCGTTTGCATAGCTGCATACTGCTCACGCGCCAACGTTGGCCCAACGTGCACAGCCGGCATAGACGAAAGGGCACGTGCTATGCGGTTGAGCGGTATGCCACGACTTGAGCTGTCTAGCTGACCAACAAACGGTTTTGTTAGACGTCTGTATACGTATGTACACAAGTACCTACTACTACCTATATTAGTATTTGAACAATATTTATAATAATAAGGAATTGTGATTTACCTAATACTCGTACTGTCACTGCCGAAATCGCTACGCGCTACCACAGAATAGTATAATAGTATGCGCTACTGTTCCTACATTTATCTGGGAGCCTTAATCACGAATAGTGGCGGGTGCGTCGATGAAGTGAAGAGACGTATGGCGATAGCTAGATCAGTGATGGATAGGTTAAAGAAAATTTGGAAGAACCGCAACATCTATAGAGCAACGAAAATCCGGCTTGTTCGAGCGCTTGTGTTCCCTATTTTTTTCTACGCTGCAGAGACGTGGACGCTACGTGAAGTAGAGCGAAGGAAGACGCTCTAGAAATGTGGTGCTGGAGGAAAATGCTTGGGGTATCTTGGACTGAATTTCGTACCAATGAGTCCATACTGAAGGAACTTGGCATCAAACAGCGTCGTCTTGGCATCAGGCAGTTTCGCATGCTAACGTTTTTCGGGCACGTATGTCGTCGACGTAGCTATCGAGCGACTCGTGATCCAGGGAAAGGTTGAGGTCATCCAGACCACGGGGCAGGTCACCAATGAGATGGACAGACCAGATGAAAGCTGCAGTAGATGCATCACTACACGCGAGCATAAGGAAGGCGACTGTCTGAGAGGAATGGCGGCGTGTTGTGAAGCTTGCTACCAACACCTGAAATGATGGCCACGACGACGTGAAGAGTGAAACGACGAAGAAGATGCGCTACGCTTGTTGCCGATCCCGTGGTTTTCCCAGTATGTAGCGAAAAGCGACTGCGGCGTATGCACCCGCTAGGCAGGTTCCTGGTAGTTAAAGTGTTAAATAAGTGACATGTAATATTTATATAATATTGTTTGAGTACAGTCAGCATCGTATAAGTAGTTAGTAGCAGCCTGAGTAGCCAAATATATCGTAACACACCCATATTCTTACAGTAATAAAGACGTGTACCGTATATTTGGCTACTCTGGCTGCTACGAACTATATGACTGACTGTACCTGGCGTGTGCTTTGAGCCAATTTGATTTCAATTCAAAGTTTAGAGCTGCAATGTAAAATAGCGACGCCATCGTCGCGTTGCGGTAACCTAGTATGTGTCGTCTCCAACTGTGAAATTAGCCACATTCGTAGCGTGACAGGCAACTAATTTAATATTGGTTCGTTTACCAAGTAATTATCAAAGTAGGTATATAAATTATGGTTTTAGTTCCTTAGATCCAAGAGGATTCCCCAAGCCTTCCCATCATTACCAGCGTCACCAGCGATGATTTAATTGTACGTGCCTCAAGTAAGTAGATCTAAATGGCAATTTTTGAATTGTCCTAACGCTTGTTCAAAACGTTACGTGTCTCTTTAAGGCGCCGTAGTTCAGCGAAGTTACGCGAACAGAGTTTTTGAAACAATATAATGCGTCTGTTTATAATAATATGCTTTCAAAAAAATACGAATAGTAATCTTGAGGCTTTTCTGCAGGGAAATCAGTGCTTCGAAACATGATTAAGCAAATTTCGCTCGATAGAAAAAAATCACGAACATAGGTCTAAAACACACAAAAATACACTTAAAATATTCGTAACAAATTATGCACAAAAGCTATAAATATTAAAATTGCTTCTAAAAATCGGCAATATCATGTTTGAGGGAAATCAGTGTTTACATTTTTATTTATTTAAACGGCCAAAAAATTAAAATTAAAAAACCTGATATCCGCGCTTCCGAGCACGCACTTCCATCTTGCTCACGCTTATGCTCAGTGAGAGGGAGAGAAGACCATGAAACTACGGCGCCTTAACGCAAAGTTTTCGTGAAATGACAGTCTTTGGTAACCGCCCATGTTGGGTGAGGCCTAAGTCCAGCAGTGGACGTCTCTCAGCTGATATGATGATGATGGATGTAGGTCTAGGTCTAACTTGCCAGGGTCTTTGTCACGCCGAATATCGCACACCCCCGGGCATGGGCACCGGCAGCAGCGTGCAAGGGGATGATTGCCCAACCTACGGCTGATTCTCAAAAAAAACCACCTTCGATAATGTGAACTTCTTTTTTTGCGTTTAAGTTGCGATAAATTGGACAAAATCCGTTTCAAATCAACGGCGGGGTTAGAAACTACTTAACCGAATGTTGTCTCGTTCGCTCTCCAAAATTAACTCTATACAGCTTTTCACCCGCGCACGGATCATCTTTTTTTTATACCACACGGTGGCAAACAAACCTGCGGCCCGCCTGATGGTAACCGATCACCGTAGCCTATGGAGGCGCAATTCTAGGGGCGTCACATCCGCGTTGCCTTCCATTCCTTTCTTGAATAACCCCATACCTAGTGTACTCCCTCGGAAAACCTCGGCAGGGAGAGCTCACTCCACAACCGGCCCGCTTTTCTGTAACTTGTTTTAAGCTCACCTCAACGCTCACCCACAAATATATCTTGACGGCGCGATTCGTAGTAACTAAGCGTAGGTGGAGGTCTAGTTTCGTTAGGTGTGAGAGGTGGGTTGAGAGGCTTGTGCGCGGTAAGAATAACAGCCCAGGGGGGCTAGCACAACTGACGCCGCGCCGCGACGCGAGTCGAGAAAGCTCTACCCTCCTCTTTCTAATTTGCACGGTGCGAGTGAGATAAGACAGCGAGCGAGACAAGCGACAGAGCAGCAAGTTGTGCAAGACGTACTGGGAATACTGGGATGTTATTCTTTTTAATTTATTTAATTTATTTATTCCATTTTACATAGTAGCTCACAGTGCAGTCACCAAATCGCGTACTATGTTATTTTAAATACTAACTTATTGCTACTTAATTATTCATTGAAATGTATGTAATACATCATAATTCAACTAAATAAAACATATATTAATAATCATTGTAAAATTCTAAATAATTCTTTTCGCGCGCGCTACGCTAGAACGCGCACATACCTACACCTAAATACTCACTCCACTCGTCACGAAACTTCTACTTACGTTTTGTATAAGGTTCAAATTAGGTACCAATACTTTTAGAGCTAATAGTATTCGTCTCTAGGAGTAGACTTAAGTATGAAACATTTAAAAGTGTGTATGACTTTTTAGAGATAATTAGGGAAACAACGTTACTCCGTAAAAACACACTGGTAATGAGATAGTCAACAATCCGTGATTAAGTCCTCTTTGATTATCTTATGAAACCTCTTGACTGTCATGAGTCAATGGCCACTTCACTTAGATAATTAAATGTCAATGTCCAGTGTTTCTTAAGCTAATTGATTACTAACAGTTTTCCCGCCAATCATTGGCGTTTGTCACGATTGATTGATTATGTTTGAGCGAAATTTTAATTTATTTATTTTGTTCCGGTAATTAAAACAAAAATATCATAAAAAAGTTTTCTTAATTTCTATTTAAAGTTAATTGTTTTGATGTAATGTAACACCTGTTAAAATATTGGTACTTAATTTGTTAGCATTATACTAAGAATCGCGCAGCTACGGTAGCCTAGTGGTTCAGGCATGCGACTGTCAAGCGGCGGTCGTGGGTTCGAATCCCGGCTCGTACCAATGAGTTTTTTGGAACTTATGTACGGAATATTTACCGTTAGCTTTTCGGTGAAGGAAAACATCGTGAGGAAACCGGTCTAATCCCAATAAGGTCTAGTTTTCCCTCTGGGTTGAAAGGTCCGATGGCAGTCGCTTTCGTAAAACTAGCGCCTATGCCAAATCTTGGGATTAGGTGTCAAAGCGGACCCCGAGCTCCTTTAAGGGCAGAACCGGGAATAACGCTAGGAGGATGATGATACTAAGAAACGCGCAGTCAAGATATATTTGTGGGTGCGCGTTGAAGTGAGCTTAAAACGCGTCCACTGATTCGCACGAAGCGCTTTGCTTCCAGTTTTTTCTCGAGGACAGCCAAAGGGTGGAACTCAGTTCCGGCAAACCTTTTCCCAGTTACATATCTAATTAGGATATTTTCAAGACGAGAGTGAATAGACACTATCTAATAGGTATGCATGCAACACCCTCGACCTCATCATCACTTACCATCAGGTGAGATAATGGTCAAATACACCTACGTCACATGACAACATGGCAGCATGTGGGCACAAGTTCGAGTCTTGTCCTGGGCTTCAGACGATGATCGTTTATTTTTCCATTAAATTCCTTCACTGTATCATATCGTTTACATATCTACTACCCATAGTGTCAGAGCTATAACCACGAAAATCGAATCTCGAAGTTCGGATATCTTCGTCTCTATCGCACTTATGGTTTATGGTACTCGAGCGACAGATACAGAGAGATATACGAACTTCGAGATTCGATTTTCGTGGTAGCGCCGCAGTGACATCCATTTCCATTACCCACTGAGCATTACCGATCAGTTAAGCTGACGGCTCTAAGTGATCGATATGGAGCTTGATTAACTATGGGTGTAAATGCAGATTACTCTGTTGTTATGTTTGTGACGAAATCTAGAGTCTAGAGCGTGGTCTGAATAGGATAGTTTCCTCATTTTAAAATTGATGACGTAGTGTTGCTAAATAGATATTGAACCATCAAATTATTGTAATAAAGTATAAATTACTAAATATAACTAAAATCATAAAAATATATGGAAGAATGGCTTCGCGTGCGGGAGCACGCCGCCCGCGCCCCGTTATAGCCCTTCCCCCGCGCCCGCACGCCGTGCAGGCGAGGACCGAGTTGAGCGGTCCACATATTAAGCCTGCTGTACACACTGGGCCAACGTTGGCGGGGAGCAGAATGCAGCTATGCGTTAGAGAAAGAGGGCTTTATTTCGTTCTCATGCGTTTGCATAGCTGCATACTGCTCACGCGCCAACGTTGGCCCAACGTGCACAGCCGGCATAGACGAAAGGGCACGTGCTATGCGGTTGAGCGGTATGCCACGACTTGAGCTGTCTAGCTGACCAACAAACGGTTTTGTTAGACGTCTGTATACGTATGTACACAAGTACCTACTACTACCTATATTAGTATTTGAACAATATTTATAATAATAAGGAATTGTGATTTACCTAATACTCGTACTGTCACTGCCGAAATCGCTACGCGCTACCACAGAATAGTATAATAGTATGCGCTACTGTTCCTACATTTATCTGGGAGCCTTAATCACGAATAGTGGCGGGTGCGTCGATGAAGTGAAGAGACGTATGGCGATAGCTAGATCAGTGATGGATAGGTTAAAGAAAATTTGGAAGAACCGCAACATCTATAGAGCAACGAAAATCCGGCTTGTTCGAGCGCTTGTGTTCCCTATTTTTTTCTACGCTGCAGAGACGTGGACGCTACGTGAAGTAGAGCGAAGGAAGACGCTCTAGAAATGTGGTGCTGGAGGAAAATGCTTGGGGTATCTTGGACTGAATTTCGTACCAATGAGTCCATACTGAAGGAACTTGGCATCAAACAGCGTCGTCTTGGCATCAGGCAGTTTCGCATGCTAACGTTTTTCGGGCACGTATGTCGTCGACGTAGCTATCGAGCGACTCGTGATCCAGGGAAAGGTTGAGGTCATCCAGACCACGGGGCAGGTCACCAATGAGATGGACAGACCAGATGAAAGCTGCAGTAGATGCATCACTACACGCGAGCATAAGGAAGGCGACTGTCTGAGAGGAATGGCGGCGTGTTGTGAAGCTTGCTACCAACACCTGAAATGATGGCCACGACGACGTGAAGAGTGAAACGACGAAGAAGATGCGCTACGCTTGTTGCCGATCCCGTGGTTTTCCCAGTATGTAGCGAAAAGCGACTACGGCGTATGCACCCGCTAGGCAGGTTCCTGGTAGTTAAAGTGTTAAATAAGTGACATGTAATATTTATATAATATTGTTTGAGTACAGTCAGCATCGTATAAGTAGTTAGTAGCAGCCTGAGTAGCCAAATATATCGTAACACACCCATATTCTTACAGTAATAAAGACGTGTACCGTATATTCGGCTACTCTGGCTGCTACGAACTATATGACTGACTGTACCTGGCGTGTGCTTTGAGCCAATTTGATTTCAATTCAAAGTTTAGAGCTGCAATGTAAAATAGCGACGCCATCGTCGCGTTGCGGTAACCTAGTATGTGTCGTCTCCAACTGTGAAATTAGCCACATTCGTAGCGTGACAGGCAACTAATTTAATATTGGTTCGTTTACCAAGTAATTATCAAAGTAGGTATATAAATTATGGTTTTAGTTCCTTAGATCCAAGAGGATTCCCCAAGCCTTCCCATCATTACCAGCGTCACCAGCGATGATTTAATTGTACGTGCCTCAAGTAAGTAGATCTAAATGGCAATTTTTGAATTGTCCTAACGCTTGTTCAAAACGTTACGTGTCTCTTTAAGGCGCCGTAGTTCAGCGAAGTTACGCGAACAGAGTTTTTGAAACAATATAATGCGTCTGTTTATAATAATATGCTTTCAAAAAAATACGAATAGTAATCTTGAGGCTTTTCTGCAGGGAAATCAGTGCTTCGAAACATGATTAAGCAAATTTCGCTCGATAGAAAAAAAATCACGAACATAGGTCTAAAACACACAAAAATACACTTAAAATATTCGTAACAAATTATGCACAAAAGCTATAAATATTAAAATTGCTTCTAAAAATCGGCAATATCATGTTTGAGGGAAATCAGTGTTTACATTTTTATTTATTTAAACGGCCAAAAAATTAAAATTAAAAAACCTGATATCCGCGCTTCCGAGCACGCACTTCCATCTTGCTCACGCTTATGCTCAGTGAGAGGGAGAGAAGACCATGAAACTACGGCGCCTTAACGCAAAGTTTTCGTGAAATGACAGTCTTTGGTAACCGCCCATGTTGGGTGAGGCCTAAGTCCAGCAGTGGACGTCTCTCAGCTGATATGATGATGATGGATGTAGGTCTAGGTCTAACTTGCCAGGGTCTTTGTCACGCCGAATATCGCACACCCCCGGGCATGGGCACCGGCAGCAGCGTGCAAGGGGATGATTGCCCAACCTACGGCTGATTCTCAAAAAAAAACCACCTTCGATAATGTGAACTTCTTTTTTTGCGTTTAAGTTGCGATAAATTGGACAAAATCCGTTTCAAATCAACGGCGGGGTTAGAAACTACTTAACCAGACAATGGTTGGTCGTTGAGGCACTGTCCACATGCCTGGCAATATTAAGATGTTGATGGTGTAGCGAGGGTCAAGAGGTGAGTGTGGACTTCACCCCAGAGAGGTTTATGGCAGTCCACACTCAGAGAGAGACTCTGAAGCTGTCTGTCTCTATTTTATTATTTATTCAACAACTCACACGGTATGTATATAGTCGTACTATCTTTTGCCCGCGACTCCGTGCGCGTGGAACTCGTTTAGGTATATCGTAACTCCATACAAACTTTCTCCCCCCTTTTCACGCCCTTGGGTGATGAATTTTGGGATAAAAACTATTCTTTTGTCCTTCCCCGGAGTTCAAAAGTATCTCTATACCTTCCATCTCAATCGGTTCAGCGGTTTAAGCATGAAATATCAGACAGACAGAGTTACTCTGGCATTTATATTAGTATATGTAGATTCTATAACACGAAAAGGGTCCTTATGGCAGAGTTACATGTTTTTTTATTAGCTCCGAACTTCTTTTTTTTACAAAAATAGACTCCGCCGTAAACTTGGTTTCTGTGACCCACCCCCTATATGCAATGCATGTAAGCTTTTTCACATTTTCTTATCACACGGCCATAAGTTATCTTTTCTTCTAAACCGTAGGATTCATAATTTACATATACTGAGAATAAAACTACGTCAGCAAATGTTGCATCGTAGTTTTCAAAATAGCGATAAAAAGTCGTCTTTTTTACCCACTTTTACAAAACATTCAATATCTCCGAAACTATCGCCATAAGGTATCTTTACCCGTGGAACGTCACATATGTTCCTAACATAGGAATATTATTTTAATCCTTAAGCCTCTCGCACACTGGCGCGGCCCGGCCGCGGCGGTCAATAGTAAATTTGTCATTAGCGGTCAAATTTACTATTGACCACCACCGCAGTACCACTAAATAATATCAAACTTTAATGAATATTATACAACCCTTTCGTGGTCTTTCACTTTAGTTGTCTTCCAAAATTTTCGATTTATCCGTATTTTCTTTTAATCCCGTTTCTCGTACTTTGGCGGAAAAAGCAGAGAGCGCGACTAAAAAGATACAAATTCGTGTTTCCTTGTTTGCATTTGTTGTCAATACATTTATTGAATTAACGCTCTACCTATAAAAAATGTTTCATGTTCTCCCGTTCATGGGAAGCTGAGATCCTTCGTGACAGAACAATGTTTGAAATTATACTGGCTGGTTTTTTTTTTAATTCAGAGATTTATCATAAGTGTAGAGATATATATACTAGCAGCTATTACATGTACAGTCATTCATACATCTCGCACGTACTTAATCTATCCTTAATCTTATACACGTATTAAAGAATACCTTATCGCTAACTTAGTATGTGCCTTGTCGGCACAACTACTAAAAACGTAAGATGTATGGCCATTTGTAATTTGTATGGACAGGTCAATTAGACTTAGCTGCCAGAAAAACGAGAAAATGGCATTAAGTTACATGTCAACGCACTTAAAAAGAGAACATAAATAAAAACCAGGTAGTCATGCTAAAAATTCAATTTACGAGTATACCTATAACAAACTATAGTGTGGTTAAATGAAGCATTTTTTCATGTTAAACAAAAATCAACAACTGATAAAAAAATTGTTTTTAGTTGAACACTGTAAGACTTCAATTGATGCGCTATTTTTGATTTTTTGTTGCTTTGGTTTATACAAAATACTTTCGGGGGCCCCGGAAGTATTTAAGTTTTACTAAAATGGGAATGAATTATGTAGATGGGTTTAAAGTATGTATGATTAATATTAATCTATGTAGGTATACTTACTACCTAGTACAGTCAGCGTCATATAGTTAGTAGCAGTCAGAGTAACCAAATATTTCGTAACACACCCTTTTTCTTACAGTAATAAAGACGTGTATCGTAATATTACGACGACCGCTTTAGCCTAGTTGGTAGTGAACTAGTGACCCTGCCTACGAAGCTGGAGGTCCCGGGTTCGAATCCCGGTAAGGGCATTTATTTGTGTGATGAGCACGAATATTTGTTCCTGAGTCATGGATGTTTTCTATGTATTTAAGTATTTATTTATCTATATAAGTATGTTTATCGTCGTCCAGTACCCATAGCACAAGCTTTGCTTAGTTTGGGTCTAGGTCGATTTGTGTAAGATTGTGTTCCCTAATATTTATTTATTAGGCTATACCTTGGCTGCTACTAACTATATGACGCTGACTGTACAAACCTACTCAAGCAGAAATAACTTTGGCGGTGTCCTGAAATTTAATCCACCAAAAAAACGATACCATCATCCTCCTAGCGTTGTTTCGATTATGGCCCTAAAGGACCTCGGGATCCGCTTTGACCAAAACACGATACCAATTTTTAAAAAAAACGCACAACCAAAAAGCAAACCTAAATTCTGCACACTCCGACTTAAAACAAAACGAGTTGGGCAAATGCAAAAAAATCTCGGGAAAGAGTTAAAAACGGGTGGAGTGGCACGCAAGGGGTGGTTGGGGAGTTTTGGGGTGGGGTGGAAATAGGGTGGGACTAGAGAGGACCCACCCTTGACCCAGTCCCCCAACCTACCCTGTGCGTAAGTCTGGTGCACATTGTTTTTTTTTTACGCGTAATGGGGGTTTTGATATTACTTATTTTAATTGAATTTTGAAATTCGTATTATATTCGTACCTATCCTATAAAGTAATTAATATTCTGTCCGTATAATATAAATACTTTTTTTTGTCTAAATAAAGTAAATATAGGTTACTTTTTGTTATTTGACATTACTAGTACTAGGTATATATAGGTATAAAAATATGTATAAAGTATTTTTTTTATTTAGTAAGTTTCCAAGTTTTCAGTAAAATGTAATCTAACATTATGCAAAATAAGAAAGTGCATTGTATTCAAAATGTGTTTTTTTGTCGTAATAAGCGAAATTCGACATTTCTTCAACTACATTGCATGTATTTACTAACTATGTCGCACGACAATGGATTAGAGTTTGTTATAAATATATTGTACGTGTAATAGGTATTTTAGGAGATAAGTACTATTATTCTTTTAAAATATTCTATCACGATGACTGAATATTTATTTCTATTCTATTCTTTATATTGAATACTTATTTATAAAAACGATACAAAGTCTTGAACTAGATCCGAGTGTCGCCAGAGCAGCTCACTGACTAGGTAGTTCGTGCATGATCGGGTACCGAGCGAGCGCTTCCAATTGACGTAGACGACAAACATAAAGCTCTTTCCATTTCTACCAGAGCATCATTCGAGTCACTGTTCCTTCCGAGCCACTGTAGCCACCCTGACCCTACTAATAATACTTAATATTAAAGTACTGTACTTTAAAAATCTTAAACATATCGCCTCGAAGAATCTACTCAATCTTTATACGTTTCTCTGGCCCAGTCTGTCCTTGTAAATATACTGCATTCCTCATACTGGTGCCACCAAATCGAAAATTGAGTTAGAGAGAGCACAAAGAGCGCTGCTGAAGGTGATGTGCTCCAAACACTTTAGATTCCCTACAAAGGAGCTATACGAAATTTGAGAGCTGATGTCTGTCAGAAAGTTGTATGTGTTACATGCTATCTTGAGAAGTCACAAGGAGACTGCCAAAGACAATCCCCCCGCGACAGCTAACTCTGCTTACGCTAGGAGACAATTACGAGTTCCAGTCTACTCACCTATACAACCTATTAAATCCTCTAACTGAAATTTACTCTACAACGTTTAAAGAGTGTAAAAATAAAATTACGACATTAATTAACCTTTCGTCTGTGATGGGTTAAAATAATAGTGGGTTCAAGCTGCGGTCGCGCCGCATTAGGGAAAATAAATTACGTCTTAAAAAAATGCAAAAAGGTGACTAAAAATATGGGTAGGATCCTTATCAAACACAGATGAAAGGTTAATAGACAAGTAATTCAAAAATACAAAACAAATACAATTTAAAATTAAGTAAAATATTTCAGCAACATGTATCGATGGAAGAGCGGGATTAACTGACACAAGTATATATTATATTTACGTACTAGGTAGCCCCAACGGACCTTTGTAACAGAACAAAGCTTATGAAATAAAAAACATTTTTCATTTTCATTTTCGCGACATGGCTAAAAGATAAAAGCTGCTCCGCTTTAGAAAGCTTATTTTCAGAAAATGACTCATAAAATTCACTTTATACCTACATAGATCTACACCCATATCGCGTGCACACACATAGTCACGCATTCACTCACACACACTCACACACACACTAACACACGCGCGGCTCGCCGTATACGGCCTGGCCTGACATGCTTTTGTATTTAATTATAATAATTATCACTGTATTTTCTCTACGTACCAATTAAACTAAAGTATAAGTATTAGTTTTTAGGAGTTATACTCTTTTTTTTGTATCAAATAAACCCTAGTTTTTATATTTGAACATAATATTGTGCACTTCTGTACATGTCAACTTGTCAAGTTACACTTTGTGGATGAGCGGTGTCTCTTGCTTGACACAGGTATCTCGATACTGAAATAAACAGACACCAACCTGTATATAGTTAAGTATCTTTTTTTTTTTTTTTTTTTACAACGACGGTGGCAAACAAGCGTACGGCCCGCCTGATGATAAGCGGACACCGCAGCCTATAGACGCATGCAACTCCAAAGGAGTAACATGGGCGTTGCCGACCCTTGATATGTTTGAGGATTCACCGTGTTGACAGCTGAAGGATCTTATAAGTTAATAAATAAACAATTTTTCATTTTCATTTCATGTAGGTACCTATCTATGTAAGTATTTGAACTATAACATTCTAAACTTGACTGAGATCCAAGCTTCCATACATATATATATACAATCAATTTTCATACTTTATATTACAAAAGTTTAAAATTCGCCATCCTCCGAGGGCGCGTACATTTTGTTTATTTTCAACAGAGTTAACAGAAACTAGGTTCTACCCTTTTACAATAAAGTTTATTTCTCCTTAACGCTGTTAACGTCGGATATTTGAATATGGAATTGTTGTGAAAACAAGGCCTATTTTTACAGGGACGCATTTTGAGTTTTGTTTTTTCAGTTGGTAGGCCAGAATTATATTTTGAACACTTAAACACAAAAAAGATAACTAGATAGCTAACAGAATATATATACGTACCTATGTTATGTACTTTACAAAAAAGATATGATGTTACCCTGACCAATTATCGTACGTTTACGTTCTTTAAAAAAAATATGCTTATTATAAAGTAGGTAGGTAATTAATTTAGATATTCAATTCGACATTCATACTTTTTAATAATGATTTAAATTTACAATATACGTACAATAAAGGAAATTGTAACGTAAACAACTTTGCCTCTTTTCACAAGGCCTATAAGCCAGCAGCTCAGCGGCTCAGTCTTGTTTCATTTTTTTGATCGTACCACAACCGTACAAACAAAAGGCAAAGTAATGATGTTTTATTATACATATTAACTACTAGCTCCCCCCGCGACTCCGTAGGCCGACCCCGGTTAACTATCCTATATTTTAATCCAGGCTAGAAACTATCTTCGTGCAAAATTTCATCCATTTCGGTTTAAGAGGATTAAGAGGGAAGCTAGCAGCTCGCGACTGACAATAGGCACTTTTTGTATGAAATTTCCATTTCGGGAGAAAACGTTTTCCACTAACTAAATCTTAACAAATCACTTTGATTTTGATGTCGATCGCTTCACCATAATAGTATGTAGGTTTATAGGTTTCGCTTTTGAAAAAAAAGTAAAAAAAAACTTAGATGCTTATAAATTATAATTTATTGCAAATTTGGAAAAAAGGAAAACCTTTAAACCTAGTCTTTCATTGTGCCAATAAAGTACTAAAAATCATTGAGATTGGTAAATATTTAGAAGTGGAAAAACGTGTTCTCTTTTTGTATGGACGAGTACCTACGTAGTATTCCAAAGGAATACTTCCCTCTTAGCCTGATTGAGTAACAAATATCCAAACTTTCGCATTTATAATATTAGTAGGATTAGCCAAGGCCGGTCGGTATTTTGGTATTGTATTTATAGGTACATAAAGTGTGCACTCTGCCTTAGATTACGTCACGTGTGACTGATAGGCGGGGATAATAAATCAACCCTTGTTACAATATCTATGATTCGCTCTATTGCGTGCCGTCAAATAACAACTGAGAGTGTTTCGGCAGGGCTATGCTTTTGATGCTATTTGCGGAAAACGAACACATAAATCTATATCTACCTACATGTCATCATCATCATCATCATCATCATCATCATATCAGCCGAAAGACGGCCACTGCTGGGCATAAGCCTCCCCCAAAGAGTGCCACAATGACCGGTCCTGCGCCACCCGCATCAAGCGACGCCCGCGACCTTTACCAAGTGATCAGTCCACCTTGTGGGGGGCCTACCCACGCTGAGCCTTCCGGTACGTGGTCGCCACTGAGAACCATTCCGCCCCAACGGCCATTGGTTCTACCTACATGTACATACATACATTCACGCCTTTATTCCCAAAAGGGGTAGGCAGAGCACATGAAACATATGTTCCAGCGCCACTTTTAGCATAAATGTGGGTAGGTATAAAAGATCGACAAAATGTGATATTGCAGTGATAGGTTGCTAGCCCATCGCCCACAACACAATTCAACCCTGGTCCCTTAGTCGACTTTTACGACACCCACGGGAAGAAAGGGGGTGGTGAAATTCTAACCCGACACCACATGGGTACCCGACACCACACGGGTACCCGACACCACACGGGGACCTACATGTAATAATGTCAAAAATTAAAAAAAAAAAACAAAGCAAGCAATGTTGTTGTATATCTGTGTGCGACCTTACTAAACAACACATAAAAATGCAGGCGAGTAACTCGTCCGAATCGGGAAGCGTTTTTATAGAAATTTCTTAACCCTTAAAGAAATTTCGACGCAGATGATTGAATCCTGCATAATCGAAAAATCCTTCGGCGGGAAATGGTTTTCGGAATAATGAAATTCGTATAATGTTTTCTGACAAGTATTAGAATGATTCGAATTCAGTAAGATTGGCAGATTGGCACGCTAAGGAATAATACAAAACGACGTACCTACATAAAAAATAAATAAATAAAAATAAAAAACCCTTTTATTTCCGAATTTTTTACATTTGTGCACTTTTAAGTAAGTATATACCTATTTATTTGTTTACTTATTCTACTAGAAATATATATATATATTATTTTTATTTTATTTTTACATTTGGGTTGGTAGAATATACTGTTGATATCAGGAACCCCTCTCAGGAAAAGGCCTCTTCCAAAGATTGCCATTTTTGACGGTCTTGAGCTTCAAGTATCCAATTTGGTCCCGCAATTTTTTTAATCTCGTCCTCCCATGGTCTTCCTGGTCGACGTTTGCCCTGTGGGCCTTTCCACGATGTAACTATTTTAGTCCATCTGTACGTACCTACATATTGTTTTCTTTCTTTCTTCAAAATACTTATGTAATGTCTTAAAGACTTTCTCTATCGGTCAGCCTATTGGCTACTCAGAATCAGGTGGGTATTGTGCAGCATGATTAACATATTGTTTGTACCTAAGTATTTGTATTGTATTGTATTTATACAGTGTGCGCCTACCCTTCTCAATGTCGTCACGCGGGTAACGGACTTAGGTTTAAGAGGATATTAAATGTGTACATATGTTTCGACGGCACCGTTATGTTTAGACTTTTTCACCGTGTTGCTTTCTAATAAGCTATTAAGACGAACTGTTTACATATTTTTGACTTCTACTGAAATAAAGGTTTCAATAATCAGCAGACATCTTGTTTTGTGTAGGTTCCGGGTTTGATTCCCAGTGATGTTATCGACACAACATTGCTACAAATCAACGTGAACTTACGGTGAGCTCCATCAGTATTGCGATGGCTCTGGGTATAAGGCTACGGTATACATATACTCGTATACTTACGAATTATATAGTGCCGAGTACCTCTACCTTCTTTATATTGTACCTAACAGTGGCTCTAGCAAGGGACGGAAGGAATTTTTCATACAATATGTTCTGAACATACCTAAATTACGACTGGGAGGCAGCTTTCTACGGTCTTTTGTCGAAGGAAAGCAACTTAATGACAATGCCCTGTTGAGCGCAGCCTGCGCGGCTCAGGGACGAACTCGAGGCTACGACAATAAAATACAACGCAAAACAATACAGGAAGAAGCTTAGCATTTTTTTTTGCCCAGTAATGCGTATCTACTCATTTTCATATTTCGCAAAGTAAAGAAAAATAAATGTATCGTTTAAAGGTAATAAAAAACGTATTATACTGTATGCTTCAACTGTCATACATTTTCTGACTTTACCTACGGCAATTAAGCGATATTGTGCTCAGAATATTACCTCGTACAAAACTCGCACTAAGTATTAAGAAATATTCTGCCCAAGGGTTGTTCGGAAGAGTTCGATCTTTAGCGATAAGATCGTCTGTCGTTTACCTTAAGTTTTATGTTCCGTACTAGCTTCCGCCCGCGACTTCGTCTGCGTGGACCCGGGATAAAAACTATCCTATATTTTAATCCAGGCTATAAACTATCTTCGTGCAAAATTTCATCCAAATCGGTTAAGCTGTTTAAGCGTGATTGAGTAACAAACATCTAAACATCCAAACATCTAAACTTTCGCATTTATAATATTAGTAGGATTGTGTAGATCGTTTGGAAACGAAATGTGACGCCCTAAGTCCAATGAGGCCCAAAAAGCGGTGTTGGCACCCTGTTTGGCGTCCATTAAAAGCCATTAGTGCCTGAACATGACAGCAAATCATGCATTTTTTTTGTAATCAGTAATCCATTTAGAGCGTGCCGTTTTTATATTTTCGACGTGACTAGACCCCATGGTCTAGTCACGTCGAAAATATAAAAACGATATATTTTTTTAATAAATAATTGACTTAACCCTTTTTGTTAAAATTCCACCTAAACCGAAACGAGAAACGTATCCTGTATAAGGAGGCGAAAACAATATAATTATTAGTGTTCTGTGTCTCTTATTTACTTTTAAAATAATGTTTCCATGAATTAGCGTGAATCCAGTCACATAGTACACAATATAAAAAAAATATATAACAATCATCAATAATCCTGGCTTATGCAAAAACGTAACATGAAACGTTATTGGCAGTTCTCTTTTATTTAATAAAGCGCAGTGCCCGAGGGCTGACAGGCGTTCGCGTCAAAGCCAGCAACAGTATATTGAAATTCAATTTCAATGTAGAATGTACATGTGTTTTCGTCTCATTAGGTAAGTACTAGGAAGTAGGAATCAATGATATACAGAATTGATATATGTTCATATGCAGGCTGGGTGTGTGATGTGGGGGCTGGGTGACTGTATGACTAGATTGATCAATGAATGATTCGACATTTTTTTTATAAATCATAAATTCCATACCTAATGGATATCACGTAATGTAATAGTCGTAATTTGAAATATGTTATTATAGCAGAACGCATAGATAGTTTTTTTCTTATTAGTTATCTTCGCGCAAATAACAAATATAAAGAAGGTAAATGAAAATGCGGAAAATATAAACAACATCTAAGTATTTCATTGTTTTATTAGGTGGTAATAAAACAATGAAGTACCTACCTAGATATATTGTTTATATTTTCCGGATATTTAAATAAATAAATAATATAAATAAATATTAGGGGACAATCTTACACAAATCGACCTAGTCCCAAACTAAGCAAAGCTTGTGCTATGGGTACTAGATGACGATAAACATACTTATATACATCTATAAATACTTAAATACATAGTAAACATCCATGACTCAGGAACAAATATTTGTGCTCATCACACAAATAATTGAATGCCCTTACCGGAATTCGAACCCAGGACCTCTAGCTTCGTAGGCAGGGTCACTACCAACAAGGCTAAAGCGGTCGGTTTTTATTTACAGACGCTAAAAATATACTCTAACAATGTGTTGCGCCTTTCACAGTGTTGAATAAAACTTTCATAAACATTGGTAAGGGTTCAAACTTACGTAAACCATTTCTGAGATACATTTTAAACTTGCCATGTTACCGGTATACACTAGAAGTGATGGATACTTACCTGAAAGAAGAAAACACATTGTTAGTAAAATTGGTATTGCCAAAGACGAAATGACGAAATCGTTGCTAAAACTTAAGATGGCGACATGGCGTCAAGCCTGCAGGATGTTTTTACACTTACGTTAGAGTTATCATGCTTACGCTGACATAGATAAAACTTCGCTCTGGACTTGTCATCGAATACTGACTAACTTAGGTAAGTACATAAGAAGAATGATACGATTAGATTAGGGAACGTGGTTGATATTTTTTTCTAAACGATAGCAGGAGCAACTACCACACGCCTCTTATCCTCTATTTACGGAACCCCAAACCAGAACAAAAGACTCAAACAATGGTTCACACTCATTGTTTTGCACGTCAAACAATACGCCCCAATAAAATTAACAAGCCCAATACAAATCCTAATTGACATAAACATTCGCCTAAGTACATCCCTGTCAGGATTAATCCGACCTCCACTAGGTCAGACTGAGTCGGACGAAATCAGACCTACGCGTTACGAAATACGTCTCAATTTCAAGTGTCATAAAGTATATAGCTATGCTATCGTATCCGAGAGAGATCGATAAGAGCGCGAGTCTGTGTGTAGATGTATATGTGTGTGTGTGTGTGTGTGTGTGTGTGTGTGTATAGAGCGGAAAAGGATGTAACGTATATATCTCGTTGGTTTATGTCGGTTGATTTTGCAGTATTGACTGCTTGTTTTCCTGGGCCGCCTGGGGCGTATCAGAGCAGGCTCAATTCAAGGTGCTTCACCAGACGCCATTCGACTTGTTCATGATATTCTGACGATATGACTTTTTGTAAAATGGGTGCGAAGTAAGGACTAAACTCTAAGATCTAATTCAAGACTAAAAAAACTACGAAAGATATATCCCTGTCATAATGTGTCGAAGTCACTTATGTCATTGTCACCGAACATCTCAGATTTAACCAACCTTTTTGCATTGATAACAATTTCCCTATCGCATATGCATTTATATATGATAATCATACATATAATCACTCCTATTTCCCGGAGGGGAAGGCAGAGATCCACTTGCTACGATCTCGACAAACTTTTTTTGGTACCTAAAGTGATATACTTAGTTTATATACCTACAGCGCAATACTGACACTCCTATCTACTCTTAATGGATGCATTATTTGTGTGTAAGTAACTAGATTAACATGACTCAAACCCTCATACATTAACAATATTAACATAAGATGGATGTCACACTGCGACGCATCTCCGGACGGAGGTGCGTTTCTCGTTGTATGCAAGTACCTCAGTTTGTATATAAATTCCGTGTGGTACGACACACTGCAACGCACCTCCGTCCGGCGAAATTTGTATGCAGCTCCGCACGTCCGTCCGTTGATGCGTCGCAGTGTGACGACCGCCTAAAGCTGGGTCCACATTTGTATCATTTTGTCGTATCGTATCTCCGTCGCGTTGCAACTTGCACGGACGCGTATCAAGATCGCTAGTGTGGACGCAAAAACAGCGCGATCATACGGCGCGCCGTATCTGATCGCTCGGGATAGATGTTGACACGCGTCTATTATATACCCCGCACACTCGCTATCGGATACGCGTATCAAGATCGGTAAGTATGGACGTGTTTTGATACTGTATCACGATACGAAGTTATGATTTGCGATACGCCGTGATCGTTCTCGAGGCGGTTTTTCCCCGATCATCAAAGGGGATAGATACGGATGAGTGTCCATACTCAATGATACGGGGTTATGAAACGATACGCTGCTACGCTACGGTTAGTATGGACGCATTTTTTCACGCTACGATGCTAGTGATACGGGGTGCCCAAAGTGAGCGTCCATACTTAGGATACGCGAGCTCCATACGATACGCGTGAACGTGATCGGCAAATGATACAAATGTGGACCCAGCTTAAGCACAAGTACCTACAGTATATGCAATCAGAGGGCAATCTTACACTGGTGCCGCTGTACTTTAATTAGAACTCCAATTAGGAAATGGAACGCAAATCCGCTCACACGTTGTGGTCAGATTCGATCGAACATATATGTATGTCTGTCCGTCTGTCCACAGATCCCTAGGGATCGATTGCCCACCCTGTATAGGCCCTCGGCTAGAAAGCGAGGTATTACTGTTCGGTTAGGTTATATAGGGCGGGAAGAGTAAAACAAATAAATAAATAAAATAAATAAATAAGTATTTGGGGACAATCTTACACAAATCGTAGGTCGAAATCGTGTCCCAAACTAAGCAAAGCTTGTATTACCTATGTGTACTAGACGACGATATACATACTTATATATATAAAGAAACACTTACTTAAATACGTATCGTCGACATCCATGACTCAGGAGCAAATTTTCGTGCTCCTCATATAAATAAATGCCCTTACCGGGATTCGAACCCGGGCCCTCCGGCTTCGTAGGAAGGGTCACTACCAACTAGGCTACAGAGGTAGTCAAGGGCTAGAATAGGGACTTTTGATACTATGAGCTTGTCTATACAAGGTTATACTTGTACTTGATCAAACGAAATGTGCGGATACTAGACAAAAAAATATCGATAAAAAAATAAAAATAAAAATTATAGGCTAACTATTTAAAAAATTAAGGCGTTTTAATTTTTTTTCTGATGAATATTTCCGATGTTTGGTTTTTAATTCATATCTTTGCGTCTAAACGGTGTAGTTTCTCAAAAGTAGTCTTGTTTTAAAGCTACAAAATGCAGCTAATCGACCAACCAAAAAATAATAACAATATCAAACATAAACCTACAAAAAAAAAGGTAATTAGTAGAAATTTGTGAAAAAGAACAGTCTTTTTTTTAAATTAGTGTCTGTAACTTTAAAACTAGCAGTTTGAGGTAGACTTTTTTGCACTTTTTTGGCTTTTTTTTTTTTTTTTTGGTAGGCTTTTTTATTTTTTTTTTATTTTTTTTATCGATATTTTTTTGTCTAGTATCCGCACATTTCGTTTGATCAAGTATAAGCAATACACATTGTATAATACGTCATTGTTTTTTGACGAATTTTGACCCTCACTCTTACTTACTTAAAGAATATTTAGTTAAATGTATCTAACTTTTTCAGATAGAGATGGGTACGTATTTCATAAAGATGAAGGGTGTTTATTTGGGGTACACTATATACGTAACTCCGAAGAGTCATTTGTCCGAAAGCATATTTTTTCCGAAAACCATGTTCCGATGATTTTTATTTTGATCTTTCAGCATATAACCTAACCTTTTTATGTATCTATACTATTTAATAATCTGCCAAATTCTCCGTTTCAACTTGGGCAAAAATGCTTCCGTCTGTCCGCCGAATGTCCTTTCTCTTCTAAAGTCGAAGTTCGGGTATTTCCATCTCTATCGCACTCCCATACTCGAGTGACAGGGATGCATGTATCACGAACTTCGACTTTCGAAGTCGCAGTTCGTCATACATGCATCCCGTCACAGGTCGCATTTCTTACCGATTCTCGTGAAATTTTGTGAGCAGATTACGAAACTCATATGGTTTTTTTTGTCGAATCGTGGACTTAAAAAAAAAAAAAAAAAAGGACAGACTCCCGATGTCTACAGCTCACAGACAATTTGGTAGGTATGATTGTAGCGCATTGAGGCGTCTATTACTAACCGACAAACCAGTCTATCCACCTGGTTGGACGGTTAGTATTTTTTTTTCGTAACCAACAACCTAGTTGGTTGGCTGTTATTTTTTTTTCTTAACTGACCACCTAGTTGGTTGGCGGTAAATTTTTTTTCTTAACTGACTACCTAGTTGGTTGGCTGTTAATTTTTTTTCTTAACTGACCACCTAGTTGGTTGTCGGTTAGAAAAATTTCGTGCAAAACGCTAAAATAAGCATGTTTTGTAGAAAAAACTTTTGTCTAAAATCAAAAACGGCCGAGATATTTTACTTGAAAGTTGGGAAAATTCTAGGACTTGTAAAAATTTCAATGGGTAAAAAATGATTTTCAGACTTATTTAATATGTTACTATTAGGTAGTAATAAAATGTCCGGTTCTGGCGCTTCGCCGGCCGCTACCGCGGCACGCTCGCTTCGCTCGCTCGGCTCGCGCGCTGTAGGGTCACAGTTCTTCCTAACACTCCTCCTCGCTTCGCTCGTCGTCGTACCTACACCGACCTGCCTTAAAGTTTCTTCATACAAAACATGCTTATTTTAGCGTCTTCTATACCATACCATACCATGTCAGGCGGTTTTTCGGTTGGTATATTTTAATTACCAACCGACAAACCAATAATTAGTTTATAAGAAGGTGGTCGGTTCGTAATAAAAGTTCATATGACTAACCAACCAACTAGGCAGATTGTTAGTTACGAAAAAAAAATCATCATCATCTTCTCCTAGCCGTATTCGGCCTCAGCGACTGCTAATCACTGCTGAGAGCGTCGCTGGTGAGCCCTCAGGTGACTGACATAGCCAATTTTTGCGACGAAAGTGCGACCACATTCGCCACACATCAGCACCCCTCCGACATAATTATAATGTATGACCGCAGGTGGTCTGGCCTTTACCTCATCGCGCTTTGTGTCGAGCATCGCGCGCCGTCTGACTTCGAAATCGTTCACCTGTGTGAACACCATTTGCCTCCACTGTGATCGGCCCTTAGCTAATGCCTCCCATTCGGACGGCTGCATATTAGTCCTCTTCATGTGACGTTTCAGCACATCCTTATACCGCAAAAACTGGCCGCCCTGCTTCCTCTTGCCATTCTGCAGTTCGCAGTAAAAGATGCGCTTCGCCACTCTGTCATCAGACATACGGGCGACATGCCCGCACCAACGCAGCTGTCGTCTCATAAGATAGGCCTCTATACCAGCAACCTTAGCCCGCCTGAGAACTACCGTGTTCCTGACACGGTCGGACCAGTGAATGCCCATGATGTCGCGGAGGCATCTCAGATGGAAACTATCTAATGAGCGAATATGCTTGCGGTAGAGGCACCACGTTTCTGATGCATACAGAAGACTTGGCAGGACAATCGCCATGTATACAGCTACCTTTGTAGACAGTTTTATGTCGTGCGACCGGAACACCCTGGAACGAAGCTTGCCGAAGGCAGCTGCAGCGGCACCTATTCTGCAGTTGACTTCGTTGTCAAGGTGGCACTTGGCTGTAATTGTGCTGCCCAGGTATTTAAATTGCTCTACTTGCTTAAGTGAGTCCTCGCCGAGTTTCATGTCAATCTGCAGACTGGCTGATGTCTCTAGACCCATGATTTCGGTCTTTTTGACATTAATTTTTAGGCCAAATCTTTGACACGACTGGTCAAGGCTCGACATAAGCTGTTGCAGAGCGCCTGGAGATTCCGTCACAAAACACAAATCGTCCGCATACATCAACTCGGTAATGGTAACGTGTGCTACTTTGGTGCGCGCTTTGAGCCGTGATAAATTGAATATGCCACCATCGGTCCGGTAGCGAATGCGGATGCCTTCAGGTAGAGTTTGAAGTGCCTCCCGAACTACTACTGCGAAGTACAAGGCAAACAGAGTGGGCGCAAGTACACATCCCTGCTTCACGCCACAGCTTACACGGAAAAACTCTGATTGTTCACCCTTGACACTAACGCAGCATAGCATGTTGTCATGTAGTAATCGGACCATCCTAACAAACTTCTCCGTGCATCCCAGTTTCACTAGAACCACCCATAACGCTTCACGAGGCACACTGTCGAAAGCTTTCTCCAGGTCGACAAAGCACAGATACATCGGTTGACTTTGCTCCCTACTTTTCTCTTGAAGTTGGCGTATAGAGAAAATAGCCTCACAGGTGCCTCTATCTGGTCGAAAGCCAAATTGGGTTTCCGGTAGAATCCTTTCCGATAGTAACATGAGGCGGTTAAGGAGAATTCGGGCAAAGACTTTCCCTGGAGTAGTTAGGAGTGATATACCTCTGTAAGAGTTGCAGTTCGACCGGTCTCCTTTGTTCTTATAAAGGGAGCAGATGCGAGAAACTCGAAAGTCAGCAGGTACTCGCTCTTCATCCCACATCTTTTTGAACATCTTCCAGACCGCATCATGAAGTGCGTTTCCTCCGTACTTTAATAACTCTCCAGGTACATTGTCTATGCCCACCGCCTTCTTATTCTGTTGTTGTTGTATGGCAGTTACAACCTCACGCAGCGACAGATCTTCATCCAATTTAGTTTCGGTGGGAAGAGGTGGTATTGATTGGATATGCTGCATATTCGCAGATCTGTCAACAACAAATTATTAAAATGTTCCTCCCACCTTTTGAGGACGTCAAGCTTGTTGGTTACAAGTTGAGTGCCATCGGAAGACTTCAGTGGGACTGAACTTCGGTTTATAGGACCAACAAGATTACGAACCTCGCTATGGAATACCCCTAGTTGATTGGTGTCAAAAAGCCACTGCATGCGCGCAGCCTTGTCCTGCCACCACTTGTCCTTTACTTCCCTAACTTTTCTCCGAAGTAGAATGCCACTCCGCTTGAGATCATCTACTTGGTTACTGCGATTTAAGCGCAACAGACTCCGGTATCTCTTTATAGCTTCGGTCAGCGTTTCGTCGTTGTCGTCGAACCAGTCCTCCCGACGGCAAGTTTTTACGCCAAGTATTTGTGAACTGTGAAATTACTTATTACTTGGGGGGGGGGGGGGTGGATATAAGGGGTCGGCGCGAAACCCCCCCTTTTCTTGAATAAACTTGTATAAACTAGAATAATTTGAGAGAAATGGTTTTCCCAAAGTATGACGTCACAAACTAATATCTCAAATTATTCTAGTTTTTATTCCGTCTCAAAGTATTCCGAAGGAAGGTTTTAAGGCGCCGTAGGTTCAGCGAAGTTAAGCGAACAGAGTTTTTGAAACAATATAATGCGTCTGTTTATAATAATATGGTTTCAAAAAAAAACTAATAGTAATCTTGAGGCTTTTCTGCAGGGAAATCAGTGCTTCGAAACATGATTAAGTAAAGTTCGCTCGATAGAAAAAAAACACGAACATAGGTCTAAAACACACAAAAATACACTTAAAATATTCGTAACAAATTATGCACAAAAGCTATAAATATTAAAATTGCTTCTAAAAATCGGCAATATCATGTTTGAAGGAAATCAGTGCTTACATTTTTATTTATTTAAACGGCCAAAAAATTAAAATTAAAAAACGTGATATCCGCGCTTCCGAGCACGCACTTCCATCTCGCTCACGCTTATGCTCTGTGAGTGGGAGAGAAGACCATGAACCTACGGCGCCTTAAATAGTTACATTTGGGTACATTTCCCGTAGTTCTTTTTCACACTTGCTGAAGTGCAATGCAACATAATGGTACACTTTTGCAATATCACAATTTCTCATTAATTGACTCGGAGGCAGCGAACGAAACAACCATAGAAGTCTAAGTTAGCGTTGCAAAATGGCCCCACAGAATGGATGCCTTTACTAATATGCGGGATCGGGGGCGGCGTGTCAAAACGATGCCAGGCAGCCATTTAGTGCGGACATGCGCATGCGGCGTTAGGCACGTGTTTGGGTAGAAAATTGCAAGGAGCTTGCATTCTATGGTTTTTTCGTTCGCGTTCGGAGGTCGAATTGATTTGTGTTCCGAGCCACAATGACCAAACGCCAGGTGATTTTTTAGCCCACTTTCGTTTTTAAGTTCTGAGCAATTACCATCATATTAGCGTGTAAATATACATACTTCGGTCATTTTAGCTCGGTAAGTTTGTGACCTCGTATCGTTTGCACGTGTAGCGATAGTGCTTTTAGCGCATGGATTCGAAAATATTCTTTTGTATTCAAATTGTGCCGTTTTACGGGTTAATGATATGTAATGTACCTTGCTCATATACATAAGGCCATTTCCGGATTTGACGGGGTTGAATCTGTTAGCGGTATTTTGTCCAGGCGGATGTCCATGGCGGTATTATCGTCATCATCATTATCATCAGCCACATTCCGTCTGGCGTAGGCCTCCCATGTTGCGCCATGGTATTCGGTTCTGCGCTTTCCTCATCCAGCCACTGCCAGCAATAAACCATAGAAGTCTAACTAGCGCCGCAAAATGCGGGCCATTGCCATTATGCGGGGTTGGGGGCGGGGTGTCAAAACGATGCCAGGCAGCCGTTTCGTCGCTTACTATTGCTTGCGTTGCTAAGAAGGCTCAAAGTCACCCAAAGGGCAATGGAGAGGGGTATTTTGGGAATTTATCTGCGCGATCGCATCAGAAATGAGGCTATCCGCAGCAGAACCAAGGTAACCGATATAGCCCTCCGAATCGCTAAACTTAAGTGGCAGTGGGCGGGGCACATTGCACGTAGAACCGATGGCCGTTGGGGCGGAAAAGTTCTCGAGTGGCGACCACGTACCGGAAGGCGCAGCGTGGGTAGGCCACAAGGTGGACTGATGACCTGGTAAAGATCGCGGGAGTTCGCTGGATGCGGGTGGCGCGGACCGGTTATTGTGGCACTCTTTGGGGGAGACCTATGTCCAGCAGTGGACGTCTTTCGGCTGATATGATGATGATGATCCCTTTTGGGCATTCGCTAGGACTCCATCTATTAAATCCTCAATCTACGCGAACTGCCGACTAAACAGGAAGTCGAGTCCATGAGGCATGAATTCGCAAATATGCATGACCACACCGAACAAAGAAGTTAACTAAAAGCAGTAAAACCTCATTGAACCGTTCGTTAGCACGTGTTATCGCTAGTTTAACTACGCGGTACAGTTATTGCTACCGACCTGAATACAGTTACTCAGCTACTACGCACCCGTACATTTACCTAAATACGTCTATATCAAAAACTGGCCCGCACCACTTCGCACGCGTATTATGCCGGCTGTACGCACTGGGCCTACGTTGGCGCGTGAGCAGGATGCAGTTGTGCGTTAGAGGGAGAGGGCTATAATTCGATCTCATTCGTTTACATAGCTACATCCTGCTCACTCGCCATGCGTTGGCCCAATGTGTACAGCTGGCATTAGAAAAAATGCAGGAAAACCCGTGTAGGATAAATTATAGCATACTAGCTTCTGCCCGCGACCCCGTCTACGTGGATCTCATTTAAGTATATCATAATAGCTATCCATACAATTTTTCACACCCCATTTCACCCCCTTAGGGGATGATTTCCGGGATAAAACTATCTCTATGCCAAATTTCATTTAAATCAGTTCAGCGGTTTAAGCGTGAGGAGGTAACAGACAGACACACTTTCGCATTTATAATACTAGCTTCTGCCCGCGACTCCGTCCGCGTGGGACTCGTTTATATCTCTCCATACAAACTTTCATCCCGTTAGGGGATGATTTCCGGATAAAAACTATTCTATGTCTTCCAGGTCTCCAACTATCTCTAATATCTCTATACCAAATAATATAATCGAAATCGGTTCAACGGTTTAAGCGTGCAGAGGTATATAACAGACTAATCTTATACAAATAAAGTAACAATAGAAATAATTGAAGGCAATACGTATAAAGAACGAATTAGGAAGTACATCTAGCGCCATCAGATTCAGATATTTAATTTATTAATAAAATGCGATATTTTACATGTCAGGTTAGTAAATATATAGGTATAGTTGAATTAAAAGTGTTACATTTATACTTATTTTATTTAGAATTAATTCAAAAATTCAAAAATTCAAAAAATTCAAAAAAGTTTATTTGGTTTTTTACAATCTTTTTAGCTAGATATAAGGTTGGAACCTTCAATTAAGCATACAGATGCTTGTATCGGAAAGCCCCGCTCTTCCTTCACTCGGTGGATAACAAAACCATTTGAATGTTATCTAAGTTTAAGATAATACTTATTACTAATTAAACTGTTACCGCTGTAATTATCCAAGCTTGTCGAGCTTAAGATACAAGGTTCATGTTTTAATTTTAAGAATTAAACATATATTTTTTTTTTTCCTGTTTGGCCTGTTGTGCGGCCAGTAACAGATATGTTTCTGTATAGCCTCATTGGGGGCCTTATGGGCCTCCCAATTGGAATAGAAATACGAATTTTATGATTATCGTAGCAATCATTTTAATTTGCAAAATTTGGGTCACCACACACCTCGACAAATTCGTTAGCACGCTGGGCTGGTCAATAGCGTTTTTAAATGTTTGGCAAAAACTGTGTTGTTTTGCACCAGTTTTAACTCTGCAGCACGTCTAGCACACGACGGCCGCGACATACTCTCGATTTGTATCGCACTATACCTCTTGTTCTAAGTGGTCTAATAAGTGAGAGACGGATAGTGCGAGAAAAATCGAGAGCTCGCGCGCCGTCGCGTGCTAGCCGTGCTGGTAGTGAGTTATATAATTTTGTGCCCATGACACCGAGTGATTTCCGAGTCTTTGCATCTAGTGACTAATAGATATATTACATTTGGCAACGCTCATTTCACGCTGTTTGTTGGTCTCTATACAAAGTTTCATCCCCTTTTTCGTCCCTAAAAGGGATGTGAGATGATGATGGTATATGAGATAATTGGAGTCTCATAAAAAATCGTCGCGTAGTTTTGAGATTAATTGGAACGTACATCCATACATCCAAACTTTCGCATTTATAATATTAGTACAGGATTAGTATGATTGTCCATCCGGAAAGTCCATTCTATACACAGGTGAAAGATTTTTTTAATCGGATAAGACGTTCCGGAGATTATCCCTACATGCAAACTTACAAAGCTACAATCTCATGCACTTTTCCTTTTTATAATATGTGTACATTTTTGGACCTTACGCCTTTGTACCACATCTAATAACTTTTTACCAATCCTTGAACCAGTGATAGAGTCATAGGTTCGTGTTTAGGGCTCCGCGCACTTTTTGATGAGTTTTGTCGAGTTTTGAGTTGATATTCCTCCGTCAAAACTATAGACTATATATTAATGGTACAAACGCTTATCGGGTCTTAATCCTTTATCTAAAATTGCACGAGGTGAATTTTGATAATAATGAGTATTTTTTTAATGATTTATTCAAACATCGTCCAAAGAAGCACAGTTTTCGATATTAGTTGTTCCTTATTGTCGTCTCTAACAATGCACGAGAGATTTTAATTTTTAACTCACTTTTACAAATGTTACGTCTAACATCAAAAACAAAAAAGGTTTTTAGCTAAAAATTGCCAGTTTGATGCCATAAATCTCGGATAGGTACTGTGAGTTTTGAAGTAAATATGAGATACTATTTCGATAAACCTCTTTGTTGTTAATACGATAATCCAAAAAAAACGGACAAATTCAGTGCGAAGGTCATTGAGGAGCCCCTTAATTCATATGAGATGAGAATGAGTAATTCGGTATAGAATTATTCGAATTTAAACTTTCGTGAGACATGACAGACAGACAGATCAGACATGATACGTTAGTTTAACCGTGGATTTATTAGTGGATAGGTAGGTAGGTATAGATAGAGTTCGCCATAGGATATTTTATCCCAGAATAATCATCCAATTATATATTTAAAAAATATATGTACTCAGATTGATATTCAATATTCTCTTGAACCATGAGAAAAAATTGGCTCAAGATAATATTGCTTCGTTTGAGATAATTTATCATATTTCTAATGAATTTCTTGGTTCAAGAATATACCTCGTCATCATTATCATCACCATCATTATTAATAGCCTGTAATCGCCCAATGCCTACATAAATCTCTCTTCGTACGCCACTTATTATTATGGCGCCGTAGGTTCATGGTCTTCTCTCCCTCTCACTGAGCATAAGCGTAAGCGAGATGGAAGTGCGTGCTCGGAAGCGCGGATATCATGTTTTTTAATTTTAATTTTTAGGCTGTTTAAATAAATAAAAATCTAAACACTGATTTCCCTCAAACATGATATTGCCGATTTTTATAAGCAATTTAAATATTTATAGCTTTTGTGCATAATTTGTTACGAATATTTTAAGTGTATTTTTGTGTGTGTTTAGACCTATGTTCGTGTTTTTTTTCTATAGAGAGAAATTTGCTTAATCATGTTTCGAAGCACTGATTTCCCTGCAGAAAAGCCTCAAGATTACTATTCGTATTTTTTTGAAACCATATTATTATAAACAGACGGATTATACAGGATGTTAACGGGGTCATGATCCGGAATGACAAAAAGCGAATAAGATGATCATACTGAACAACCTTTCCCATGGGACCAACCACGAAATCGCAAAAAAAAAGAGCCAATTAAGAGTTAACTGTGAGTTAACTGCGATTTAATTGAGAGTTAATGTATGGAATACCTGGTTTTTTTTTGCGATTTCGTGGTTGGTCCCATGGGAAAGGTTGTTCAGTATGATCATCTTATTCGCTTTTTGTCATTCCGGATCATGACCCCGTTAACATCCTGTATTGTTTCAAAAACTCTGTTCGCTTAACTTCGCTGAACCTACGGCGCCTTAACGTCAAATCAAACTCGAACTTGTATAATTGTATAATTATTTTTCTTTTCCTTAGATACTATGTTGTAAGTATTTATAATGTAAATTCAAAGCTCCATTGTTAAATTTTGAAGGCAAAGGGTAGGTATTCCCTATTTTATTCTGAATAAAAAAGGGAAGCATGAGTATCTGTTCATAGAATTTTTATATAATCTGTGTTATGGGCGCGTGCGTGGTACAAGCATGCTTACCCACCCTGTTTCGACTTATTAATAATGTTGTTATTTTATACAACGTGTTAATAAAATAACGCAAAACCTGAAAACTGTTTGTTCAGAATCGAGAGTAGAATGCGAAAAAAATAAAAAATAAATTTTTTGACGCGATTTATTTTTTACATTTGTATGGAGCAGGTCGCCCCAGTCGGCCAACACTCCATACAAATGTAAAAAATAAATCTTGTCAAAAATTTTATTTTTTATTTTTTTCGCATTCTATGCTCGATTCTGAACAAACTGTTTTCAGGTTTTGCGTTATTTTATTAACACGTTGTATAATTAATGGAACTCTCAGCTAACATACGTTCATGTATATTACTAGATGTTTCTTTATTTCTATATGCAGTGACCGTTTGTTTGCAAAATAAAAATAAATAAATAAAACAAGTGTTTTTGTTCTTTCTGGCAGTAGTTTATTCACGCCTATTCTCATATTATTTACCCCCTACTGGCCTCTCCATAGCTCCCGCTGAGAAACAACTTGATAAGCCCTGATACGTATCAAAATGGCACATATTAATGTTCTTACGACTTTTGCCACACCAAATAGCCAATTTAGGCACGCCACACTTCATTTAAAGGTGTAAGTAAACATATTTTAGGTAATAATAATAATAATAATATAATAAACTCTTTATTTCGGACAAATTATCCTTATAGTATTAGTAAGTTACTTAACCTAGGTATGTTAGCATTATATTCTAGTTTTACATTATATTATAGGCTATTTGCACACCAACAGTGCAACGGACTTAATCTGCCCGACCCAGTGCGACAAGATTGGGCAGTCATACCAGTCCGCAATGACACCCAGAATGCTGTTGCTACTTCCCCTGAGTCGGCCCAGCGGCGCTACCACGAACTTCGAAAGTCGAAGTTCGTAATACATGCATCCTTGTCACTCGAGTAAGGGAGTGCGATAGAGATGGAAATACCCGAACTTCGACTTTCGAAGTTCGTGGTAGCGCCGCAGCATCGACACGATTTTCTTGCGTAGTATCGCTTGAAAACCGTCCGTGCGGGCCTCGGAATCGCCATACCTGTCTAGCTAGAGTATTAGGTAGCTTGAACACGTTTATGTCGGACGTAAAAATATGCCCCCTGCAGGCCTAGTAGCGTGATACGTTTTATGGTTACGTCGTGACCATAAAACCTAACGTGCTAGCCGGGCAGTAGTGAATATAGTTTTCCGTGCCCATATCACGTCCTATAAATAGTCACAACTTTAAAGGTTCGACAGAGCTTGTAGTCCAGTCATTATATGCAAAAAACTGACCCTACCCGTGAATAATCAGTTCTTGGAGGTCCTTCGGTGGGGTCACTGGGAGTGTAAATTCAAAAATTAGACTGATTCAGGCTCCTGTGTATGGTTTTTCTTGAATAACTCGGCCATTTTTGATTTTACAGTAAAATCGTTAGGACAAAGTGTAGGAAATTCGATTCTCTACAAGTTTGGTTCTCACAATTTTTCTACTAGGGTCGATATTTTGGAAATTAAATTTGAAAAAAAAAAAGCGCCAAATTCTAAATATTTTCATCATCTCGTTTATTTTCGTCTTTACGGCATAAATGAAGAGGACTAAACGAGATGATGAAAATATTTTGAATTTGTCGCTTTTTTCAAATTTAATTTCCAAAATATCGATCCTAGAAGAAAAATTGTAAACACCAAACTTGTAGAGAATCGAATTTCCTACAATTTTTGTCCTCACGGTTTTACTGTAAAATCAAAAATGGCCGAGTCATTTAAGAAAAACCGTTTTTCGAATATACACAGGAGCCTGATTCAGTCTACTTTTTGTATTTACACTCCCAGTGACCCCCCCGAGGGACCTACGAAAAAAAAATCCAAGAACTGATTATTCACGGGTCAACATCTATAGGTATAATGACTGAACTATTGGTCTTATCCCAATAAGGTCTAGTTTCCCTCTGGGTAGGAAGGTGAGATGGCGGTCGCTTTCGTATAACTAGTGCCTATGCCATTGGGATTAGGTGTCAAAGCGGACCCCGGGCTCCTTTAGGGCACAACCGGGAATAACGCTAGGAGGATGATGATGAGATAGACTTTGTGAATGTTTATTCAATTTCCTCCGAGATTTTAGGTGAAGTAAAATACCATAATTTTAACTTGATGGTGTTTAATAATGTATTGTTTGAGTAGGCTTCCTGAATAGGAAAATTAAAACCAAACTTTTCTTCTATGTAAGCGATCATGTTTTAACAATGTATAATCTGAGAAACAATCATATAGGTTAGTCAAGAATCATACCTATATCTGAAAATCAGTCCTTTTTGTTTCCTTATCTGATCAGAGGGGCTACCACGAAACGAAACGACAACGAACTTCCGAATTAGCAAGGGCGGCATTTCAAAGAAAGCGATGTTTTTCAATTCACGCCCGCGAGGCAACAAGGCTATGTTAGTAATAACATAGCCTTGTTCCATACTAATAGACAAAGGATCGATGCTATGTCAATTATTTGGAAAACTGGCCAATTAATGTATTAAAGCGTAACGTTAATGAGGGCTACATGACCATAGGAATCCGTTAGTTAGGAAGGGTGTTGACGACGTTCCCACCACCCCCCCCCCTCAGTCGTTACTCGGCGCTCACTGATTAGGGCCCGCACGGCACATCCAAATATCGATTATAGCTAATGACTTAGCCTTTTCATCGCCAAAGACGGATTAACCCATCCAGCTCGGCTATCACAAGATTCACAAGACGGCGCGCGAGCTCTGTCGATTTTTCTCGCACTATCCGTCTCTCTCTTATTAGAACACAGAAAGAGAGGTATAGTGCGAGAAAAATCGAGAGAGCTGTCGCCGTCAGGTGCCGTGCACCGCCGTGCTGGAGTACAGGGCGATAGCAACTTAAATGCATTGACATAAGGTTTAACTAGTCGGCGTGTGGTTGACAACTTTTCTCTTTGACACAACAGGAACACTGGCGGTCCAGAAGGGGGGCTTAAGGGGATGCCTTGATTTGAGTCGTACACGGCCCCTAGACAGAGACACGCTGATGCCTTCCGCCCACGAGAAAAAGAGATGTAACACTCTTCGGGAATCGCTGTTTTGGACAAATTTCGATAAATACTTAACTTAGTGAAGGTTTATTAAAACTTCATAAAGTGAGATTTTAGATGAGATAAAATACTATAGTATTTACTTGATTGTGTCGTAAAATAATGTATCGTTTGAGTAGGCTGAGTAAAAAAAGGAAAATACAGACCCAACTTTGGATTTTTTTTCTATCGAGGAAATTTTAAGCAATCATGTATCTTTATGGATACATGATTGCTTAAAATTTCCTCGATCAGATGAACAATCATATAGTCAAGAATCATATATCTGAAAATCAGACCTTATTGTTTCTTAATCAAGTCAGAACGGCGTTTCAAAGCACGCGATAATACCTATCCAATGCACCGCCTTAAGGGGCTCTACCCCCACCGCCAGAAAATCTGAGCCCTCACTAAAATCTGGGTTAGCCCTCCCCCCCCCCCCCCATTCCAATGTAATGGATTCCACCGGGTCGCCATGGGAAGAGCTTATAAAGCTTCTGCCCGCGACTCTGTCCGCGTGGAACTCGTGTATATCGTAGCTCCATACAAACTTCGGCTCCATACAAAGGGGATGCTTACCGGGAGTCAAACTGTCTCTATACCATCATCCAAATCGGTTCAGCAGTTTAACCGTGAAGAGGTAACACAGAGACAGATTGGCAGACACACTTTCGCATTTATAATATTATGGATTTAAAAGAACCCTGGCGATGCAGCGGATGAACTGGCCAGAAAAGGCTCAGAAACAACGGCATACGGACCGGAGCCAATTATGCCCCTGCCACAAAGCTACATATATAATCAACTGGACCTATACACCAGAGACCTACACCAAAGATACTGGGAGGAGATAGACACATGCAGACAGACTAAAGAGATTTTGTCGAAACGCGACAACAAACTCACAACCGCACTACTGAGGACACAGAGAAGCCAACTACGCAAGAAATAACAGGACATAACACTCTGAACAGACACCTCTATAACTTAGGTATCACAGACAGCCCCATGTGCAGAGCGTGCATGGAAGCAGAAGAAACAACTAAACACATTCTACTGGACTGTAAGCAGGTAGAAGTATACAGGAAAAAACACCTAGGGTCTCCGGACACACTACTGAACGCAGTCAGCAACACCAAGGCACTCACAAACTTCCTGGAGGAGCTGGGGTGGTTAGAGTAGCGCTACCCCACCGATTCACGCAAAATAGGCACACTGGATGTCGACTTGCGGAAAAAAGCCCAGTAAAAAAAAAACTAAAGAGCCCTGGCATCATGTTTATGACCATTATATAACACAAGTAACTCTATGTCATAAAAACAAGTCTAAAAAACCGTGTTATTACATACTTTGTCGCCTAGCTACAAGATAAAGGCCGAACTAAAATTAACTCCAAGGCTGGGCTTCGCTTATCAAAGAAGGGCGTAAGCGCCGTACATTACCTTTCAAGATACGCCATTCTATACGACAGTTAATTGTCGTAGCAGACATTTTTTTGCTGCCATTAAAACCGGCTAAGTGCGTAAGTACTTCCCATTTGCCTCACTGAACTCTAGGTCTTAGAGAATAGGGTTCAATTTTGTATGAACGTTGGAAGTAATGGTGCCTCCTAGCAGTAGACTGCTGCAGTTAAACTATTGGGACCAGTACGGCGCCTGTTTATGGCGTAATTAAGTACATGTATGTACTATTGCTTAGTGTATTCGCTCCACACAATCATGGCTTCCTGAGGGGCGACTTTAGACTTTTGAGCGCTCGACTCTTTCACTAAAAAACGATAGAAAATGTAAAAACCGGACACGGGCGAGTCCGGCTCGCCCACTGAGGGTTCCGTACTTAATTAATTACAAAAGTATAGTTTTCAGATTTTTCCCTGTACTTGTAGTATAAGACGATGTTACTTGCCAAATTTCGTCTGTCAATCAATATAAAACTATCCTATCTTTTAATCCAAGCTACAAACTATCTTTGTGCAAAATTTAGCTAGGTCTCATACATGGGAAAAATCGGTGTCCCCGTATGTTTCCCCAAGCTTAGCTCGGTCGCCCAGTTACTATGTATTAAAGTGTGAAACATTGGGACGTTTACCTTGTAGGTAAGGTCAGTTCGGGTAAGTGCGCCATCGGGTAAAGTGCGCCCCCGGGGTAAGTGTTGATATTTAAATGACTGAATGATGAATGAGCCGCACTTTACCCGGTAGCGCACTTACCCGAACTGACCCTACTTGATATCCTGTTCTAGTTCTAACTGTGTCTGGAACGGATTGCAGACATCTTTTAAAGTATTATTGACGCTAACTTAAGTAACTAGACATCCAACTTGACTCTAAAAGACTGATTGAGGGACTGATGAAGGGACCTGGATCCAGAAGGCTATAAGTTGCAATCTGAGGCATCATTTCCACACGCACTGTAGACCTAGGTTAGGTATAGGTAGGTATTAGGTAGGTACTATTAGTTGATCTGTGAGCTGAAGACCTTGTGAGACTCTTTTTCAGGATTGCGTAGTCAACAAGGAACCCTTATATAGTCCAGGCAATTAACTGACAACTTGTATGGAAAAAATGTCAATTGTGGAAATAAGCTTCAGCTGTGGCGAAAAAACATGGCCGCTTACCCACGTCTGTGGCACCCTCTGAGGGACGCTCCACCTCCAAGGTTTGTGGGGTGAAGTGATTTGGTAAAATTAAATTTTCTTTAGTTTTTTACATAATCACAGCCAGGATTTTGGACGAAACTCGATCTATATTAAATTATCTAACTGCAACGATATATCATCGTTACATTAAAGTCGTATTAAGGCTATCTAGCTGACCTCGTCACCAGGTCACCGAAGTTTACGACATATTTTGGTCATTTTAAATATAATAAATTGGATATTTGGGGTGTTTAATGGGCTTAATTTGAAGAAATTAGTGTTATACTTATTCGAAAAACATAAAATGGGAGGCTCATGAGTATTTTTTTTACACTAAACCATTTGAAATATTCTACCAATATAATGCCTACACTCCGAAGTTGCTCGTGTGGGCTTCGATTTACATGATTATATCTGAAGTGTTTTATACTGAATGTAATCAAATTCATGCCTAAACAATACATTTGGGCCATCAACTAGGTGTAACCGAAGCTTTTTTTATTGTAGGTGCAGCAGGTTTTATGTGAGAGAAAAATTAAAAAAGTATGTCTAATTTGACATAAAATAACCTCTTCCAAACGACTGCAATTATCACAGCAACCATGGGCATTAAACCAAACAAATTTGGTTGGAAGCATCTTGATTAAATATCCTTTCAATTAAAATTACAACATTAACACCAGTTAAACAAAAAATACGTAAAACATGAACATTAAAACAATGAAAATCAAGACCATTTCGAAAAAAAAATGGTTTGCTTAGTATGGATATACCCTTACCCACACCATGAGTTTGTAGTAGCGGTACAATCTGATGAACATGAAGGAATAGTGGTGATTTCTGAGTGGTCTCTCGTCTGTGTAGAAATTAGTTCTTACTTACGATGGTTCTTCGTAGATTGTACAAGCACCTAAATAACACAGCACACAGCTCAGTTAACACTTATTGAAACTATGATAGCACATGAACTATCGTAATCGTGCTTACAATCGAAAGCGCCACTCACTCACTTGATTAGTCCGAAGAGTCCGAACGAGCACTAAAGACACACCTGAATATTTATTAATATTAATATTGATAAGCACATTAGGCACATACACAAGCACTAAGTATTTATCTAATGTTAGTTCACCGACATAAAGCTAGACAATAGCAACAAATCGCGAGCACAACACAAGATCCAACTTTTCCGTTAATAGATACGAATTACGAACGTTGGAAGACAATCAATCCATGGCGTATCCATATTATGAAATCGCGCTGGTGCGCTGAGTAAGTGACGTCACGAGGTCTCATGTGACCATCCCTCGGAGGGAAGTTCCTAGACGGTTACCATCCCACTGAGGGCTCTGTTATGACCGTTACCAATTTCGATCTATTTATCTACTTTCGGGCGATTGTTAGTCCATTTCCTACATTTTAAATAAATTTACGATAAATAGCGGTAATATTAATAGCTGTTAGTAATTCTAAATTAGTAGAAAAGCGCTAAAAAACCTGTAGGCAAATTTTGACCATGAGTAGGTATGTTGTGTTAGCCACAAGTTTATTATCGTTAATCAACTAAAAACTATATTTTTTTAACAGAAAACGAAGGATTATTTACTTTTCTCCAAGATATCTCCTTCTGGCAAAGAAAATTCGCACTAAAACCATTAAAACTCACTCGCGAAACTCGACCGTGGTTAACGCGCCAGTGGCAGTTTTAGACTACCGATCTAATTCAAAATTTTCCTCCAATGGCCATTGAAATTGTCGCTTGTTAGCTGTCTCACTTCATTGGCTATACGTTTCAATGGATTAAAACGAGATCAATACACGAATGGCGGTTTTATTTCTAAGAAAGTAAGCACAGCCAATGCGCCCATCCGAGGGGGGCTCCACCGACCTGCAGGAAAAAATATGAAGCCCACAGAGGGATGACCACAGCTGAAGGGTAGCTTATTTTGTATGTGTAACGGATATATTTTCAATTAAATAGTTACCCAGCGACAAAATCCGACAGAATTTCAGAGATCGAAAAAATGATAAGTTAACTGGCTTCTGAAAAGTCAGTAAAAATATTAATAAATGTTTTTGTCTTTATTTTGGTTCATTTACATTTGCTCTATAATATTCAAGATAAATCGTACAACAAATGATAATGCATGCTTCATTTAAATCTACATAATTACTCCCGGGTGGAAAGTTTGTCGGATTCTTGACTAAATCATCTTAGAATAACATTTTCAAAGGAAATCAACAAAAAAAACGCTATTATAAATTAATGTTTTTCAAAACCGTATTTTGCCTGGAGTATATAGTTTCACCATGTCTGTCTCGCCGTCCGTCCGTCCGTCTGTCCGTCCGTCTTCGGCTTAGCTCAGTAACCATCATTACTACTAAGGAAACTGTAATTCGGCATGGGTATATAAATCAATCACGCCGACAAAACATCGGTTCTACGTGCTATGTGCCCCGCCCACTTGTTATTATAGGTATGATCAATGGATTTATGTTCCAAACAGGTTATTGGCATGGGGTTGGTACTCGCTCTGTCGCCGTGGCGTAGAAGTGCCTTTTTCTTTACGTTAACGGTCCTATTAAGTTTTCAGTTTGTATAAAATAAAAATTCACTATTTTTTTAATTTATAAATGATACGTGCGACCTACTTAGGACTTATTATTAAATGTGAAACAAGTTCATTTTCACATAATTTGTATGCTTAATTTTCGCCACAAAACTGACACTGACTTTTGTTTAACAACTCACCCTAATTGGGTAGGTACTTACCTAGAACACGAATTTTTAAAAATGCCTGTTACAAAAGCGAGTGCCATCCTGCTATCTGACCTTCCATTCCAAAGGGAAAACTAGACCTTTTTGATTATTTTATTTAGTTTCTACAGTTCTATACCCCTATTATACAATGTGTATTGCTTATACTTGATCAAACGAAATGTGCGGATACTAGACAAAAAAATATCGATAAAAAAATAAAAATAAAAATTATAGGCTAACTATTTAAAAAATTAAGGCGTTTTAAATTTTTTTCTGATGAATATTTCCGAGTTTGGTTTTTAATTCATATCTTTGCGTCTAAACGGTGTAGTTTCTCCAAAGTAGTCTTGTTTTAAAGCTACAAAATGCAGCTAATCGACCAACCAAAAAATAATAACAATATCAAACATAAACCTACAAAAAAAAGGTAATTAGTAGAAATTTGTGAAAAAGAAGTCTTTTTTTTAAATTAGTGTCTGTAACTTTAAAACTAGCAGTTTGAGGTAGACTTTTTTGCACTTTTTTGGTTTTTTTTTTTTTTTTTTTGGTAGGCTTTTTTTTTTATTTTTTTTTTTTTTAATCGATATTTTTTTGTCTAGTATCCGCACATTTCGTTTGATCAAGTATAAGCAATATACATTGTATAGAATGGACTTTTATACCTACGGGATGGATATAGGTTACCTACATTTAATCCGCGGTTTCGCTTGCATTTTGTGGAGTAGGTGCGCGCGCGCAACTAGTATTAGAATAATATTCGTATTGGCTCGCTGAAAGTACTCCAGGCAAAATACGGTTTTGAATAACATTCATTTATAATAGCGTTTTTTTTGTTGATTTCATTTGAAAATGTTATTTTAAGATGATTTAGTCAATAATCCGACAAACTTTCCACCCGGAAGTAATTATGTAGATTTAAATGAAGCATGCATTATCTTTTTTTGTACGATTTATCTTGAATATTATAGAGCAAATGTAAATGAACCAAAATAAAGATAAAAACATTTAGTAATATTTTTACTGACTTTTTAGAAGCCAGTTAACTTATAATTTTTTCGATGTCTGAAATTTTGTCGGATTTTGTCTCTGGGTAACTATTTAATTGATAATATATCCGTTATACATAAAAAATAAGCTATTATAAATTATTTACAAAATTGACATTTTTTTCATAGAAGTTGTCAGTTCATTGCCTGGACTACAGTCCTCTCGAGCGAAACCAGACGTATCAGATTACGTAGCATTGAAACATAATCATTCTTTTAACATGTTTCTTAATAAAAACGGGTCCCTGGGAAGTTGTATGCCCATTCTCCTCCTACATACAGATTTTCACAACACAACACACAAACAATCACCCTCATTTTCCCGAGAATCCGTCCCTTATTTCGCCTTTCCTCGTAATATCAAAACTCAATAGAATTCCGCGACGCACGAGGTCATCGATCCCGGCCCGGAGACAGCGCGTCTCCACTCGCTCACGTCAAACCAACTTACACGACCTAGTGGCCAAAATGTGAACTAAAATACCCATGCTAATATCCACATAACTATTGATACTAGCGCCACACATCACCAGCAAAACCAATTTGCAGTGTTTTGTTTACGGAAATAAATTTTGTGTGTTCGGAATATGAATTAGGTATGTTCTCAACTTGAATTCGGTATGCGTTTCGCTGGTTGTGACGTGAACGTGACATTTGGTTAGAAATATAGGTTTATGGGACAATTTGCTTTTTAGGGCAACGTTTACGTCGATCCACGGGTTAAACTTGGGCGACTAATGCCTTTATAGTTTACTAGCTTCCTCCCGCGACTTCGTCTGCGTGGACCCTGAATAAAAACTATCCTATATTTTAATCCAGGCTATAAACTATATTCGTGCAAAATTTCATCCAATTCGGTTGGGCCGTTTAAGCGTGATTGAGTAACAAACATCCAACCAAACATCCAAATATACAAATACTAGCTTCCGCCCGCGACTTCGTCTGCGTGGACCCGGGATAAAGACTATCCTATATTGTAATCCAGGCTATAAGCTATCTTCGTGCAAAATTTCATCCAAATCAGTTAAGCCGTTTAAGCGTGATTGAGTAACAAACATCCAAACATCTAAACTTTCGCATTTATAATATTATATATATTATATGTAGTAGGATAGTAGGATTTATAGTCTGATAAATTCAGCCCACAAAACTTCAAGCATCAAAACAGCGGATTTTGTATACATACTTAAGGCGCCGTAGGTTCAGCGAAGTTAAGCGAACAGTTTTTGAAACAATATAATGCGTCTGTTTATAATAATATGGTTTCAAAAAAATACGAATAGTAATCTTTAGGCTTTTCTACAGCGAGATCAGTGATTCGAAACATGATTGAGCAATTTTCGCTCGATAGAAAAAAATCACGAACGTAGGTCTAAAATACACTTAAAATATTCGTAACAAATTATGCACAAAAGCTAAAAATATTAAAATTGATTTTAAAAATCGGTAATATTATATTTGAGAGAACTCAGTGATTACTTTTTTATTTATTTAAACGGTCAAAAATTAAAATTAAAAAACATGATATCCGCGCTTCCGAGCACGCACTTCCATCTCGCTCACGCTTATGCTCAGTGAAAGGGAGAAAAGACCATGAACCTACGGCGCCTTAAGTAGGAAAGGATTTTGTCAACATATCCACCAATAGAATACATAAAATAGAAATGTGTAAGTACCTACCGAAAAGTTTCGTATTTACTGATGTAACAGAAATATAATCAGATGTAGCAGTCATGCATGTCATAGTACGTATAAGTAGGTAGGAATATTATTTTGCGGGGGTTACATGTCATATAATATGTTGTGCTTGTAGACCTACCTACGAAGCTATGTATGTTATAAGTTATGACCTATATGTGTTTTACAAATATAGTTGTTTATCAGTTATCATTGTTATCAATGTGCTTTCAAATACAATCGTTGGATTTTGAAGTGAAAACTTCTTTAGCGGCGCTGAGCACTTTTTGGGATGGGAAAAAATTGTTAAATACGCGACAGACTTTTGTGACGTCAGATGTGAAGGAGGTCACTTTTTGCTGCTAGCCGATTCGACTTCATTCAAAACTGAACGCTATTCGTAAGAGTATAAAGCCGTTAAACACTTTTTGAAATAGCATATTCTGCAAATAAATTTGTAATAATACCAACGCGTCCTTCACCGTTTTGCTATTGAGAAAATTCGAATAGTTCGAATTTCGGCCTTATTCCCAAAGAGATAAAGCTTAGAAAAATATTGACCAACAGCAAAAACCAATTGATATTTTGGTCGCCACCGCCGTCTGCTGTTCTTGCAAAGTCGAATAGTTCGAATTTAGACGTTATTCTTAAAGAGATAAAGCTTGGAAAAATATTTGGCAATGGCAAAAACAAATTGGTATTGTGTTTGCCGCCGCCCACGGGCGAGCCGGCGGCCCCTTGCACCCAACGCGCCCGCGGCCCGTCCGCCTAAATAATTGATAATTGTTTATAAATTTGCGTCAAATTCCTTTTTAGGATGACACCGTAAGATGTCACGTGACCTGATCGAAAAACTGTTACAATGTTATTGAGTTTTCACTTCTGCCGGCACTCCCGGAGTGCAACCCGGTCTTTTTTAAACTTGAATGTATGTAATAAATATATCAGGGCGGTTACTTGGTAGTCCACATTGTGACATGAATTATCAAGGTTTTCTCGATTAAAATTACAATTTGCAGGGCTGCACTGCAATGCCCAAAACTAGCTGCCCCTCTGGGTTGGAAGGTGAGATGGCAGTCGCTTTCGTATAACTAGTGCGGCTAGTGCCTATGCCAAATCTTGGGATTAGGTGTCAAAGCGGACCCCGGGCTCAGGACACAACCGGGAGTAACGCTAGGAGGATGATGATTCTCACAAAAACTGTAAACACCAAACAAAAATAACGAGCGAGCGGAGCGAACGAAGTTCTAATTATAAGTTTCAGCTTGGGCTAAAATGCGTTCGTATGTCCGGGGCTGTTATTCGCTACGCGCTAATGTGGCTCACCCCGACGATCACCCGTCACGAAACTAGACCTCTATCTAAGCTTAGTTGGTACGCATTGCGGTGTCAAGATATATTTGTGGGTGAGCGTCGAGGTGAGCTTGAAACAAGTTACAGAATAGCGGGGGCTGGACCGTATGGATGATTCCCAATGAAGTGGAACACGTTACATTTGGACTATTCGCGCGTATGCGAAACGAGACAAAATTAATTAATGATAAAAAAAAATTGTACGCTAGAATAAAACATTTCCATTTCAGGAATGAACATTTGAGCAGTCCATTGGTGACCGCGACCGCGTTTATTTCGTATTGCGCGGCGACCACAGCTCTGCGGTCGCGTTCGACTGTTTATGGACATGGTTGAACTCTGCAGCTTCTTTGCTATTCGATTTTCACCCATTATGGCTTAGTTAGGCTTCCTAGGGGTTACGAAATCGTTGACGGACGCATAGGTACAATAACAACGACGTGATGGGGGATTACGTAAAATAATATTATTTAAAATGTTACTGTAGGTACATTTTAGTTTGGATGGCATTCTTGAACATTTCGGAAAAGTTGAAACCGACTCTAACGACATGTGGTATCAACAATATTCTATGCTACGTAGAAAAACTGCTACTAGTGTGACTGTCTATGTATGCTCGTTGCCTTATGGCACCCGGTAGGGTAGTCTGTCCCGCTTCCTTACTCATGTGGTTTCACCTTCCGACTACAGGAGCCTTAGCATGGATGAGGTTTTATCACTTATCACGGCGTGACAAATGACAAATCACGTGATTTGTCTACTTAATCACTCAACTTACCGATTCATAACATGGTTGCACGTGTCAAAATGGAGTTATCCAACTATGACATATGACAGCGATATATGACATTTGCATAACATGGTACGTGGTTAATGTGGTAATTTGACGTCTCAACTTGGTTTATTTTATTTATTTATCTAAGTGTTTCCGAGGTATTAACGATAAGCTATTTTAAACTTGGTTTTCACCAAAACTACGAGTGAATATTCGATTCTAGTGACAATAATGATAGTTAACTGTGATAATGGTAATTTTTTCCCTATAATCAAACATAGATTTGTTTGTTGAACTCGCACCTATTATTGAAAAACTAGTGAAATTTCATCATGGAGAGTTTTCAACAAACGCTGTTGGCCCTTGGACTTGGAGTTCCTAAACCAGAAATTTCGCTGCTACTTATCGAAGCGGTACTTAAGGTAAGTAATGCTATTTGAATTAATTAATAAATTGTATGGACCCCAAGGTTTGTTGGGAGGATGGTGTTTAGTACCTAACAATGTTATCCTATAATACAAATGTAGCCAGTATATTTAATTTGGTTTGAGGTAGCCAGTGATTATTTTATTAAACCTAGGTACCTACTTAGGTACTGTAATCAACCTGTACTTGGGAATCAGTCATTCCTTAAAATTTTTCATTGAATTTGTCATTCTTATTTATCTTATACCAGCTTCTGCCCGTGACCCCGTCCACGTAGAACTCATTTATAACACATTTCCATACAAACTTTCACTCCCGTATGGAATGATTTCCGGGATAAAAATTATCTTTTGTCCTTTCCCGAGACTCAAACTACCTCAATACCAAATTTCATCTAAATCGGTTCAGTGGTTTAAGCGTAAAGAGGTAACAGACAGACATAGACACTTTCGCATCTGTAATATTAGTAAGGATAGATATTCAGGATATTGTGATATAATACGTGTAATTGTGCTTCAGGCTAAGTACTCATGACTTGTATTTTATCTTCTTTTCAGATCTATTAGCGAAGAAAGAAAAGAAGATTACAACCGATGGTACTCAAAACATACCACATGTTCAAAAATCGAATTACATAAATACATGAATAAGTTACCGTTTCATTGAAATTGATTGATTCCTTTACTTATTATGCCACCTATATGCAGGGAGTGTTTGAAAGGTGAGGTTCAAGACGGAGGACAAGACAATCCATACTAACATACCTACAACCTTCAAACACTTTGTGCATGACAACCATTTTTTAAAGATATTCTCAAGATTTTTAAGAATCTAACATTTGTGACACAACACAACACAGTATTACAATACAAACACAAAATAAATTTACTTTATTGATGTCCTTTCTTGAAGAACTACATACATAGAAGGAGAATTGGCAACGCAATTTTCAAGCTTCAATAGGCAACGATGCCCGCTTACCTTCAAGCGGGCCGTACGCTTTATTGCCAACGATGTGGTATAAAAAAATACACAATATAATGATCACATTGAATTTATTACTTTTATTTCAATTTGTCAATTGTGCAAAATAAACTCAATAGGTATACAATTTACAAAAGAGAATGTAAGAGTAGGTACAAACACAGATTTATCCATTTCAAGTCCAGTCAAACTTTGAGTAGATTTGAGTTAATTTTTAATGTTTAGATGTCATTTCCACCATTCTGAAACATAAAAGTATTGTTAAGTACATTCTTAATAATATTAATAGACTGACTTTTGTGATAGGTATAGATATAGACAGGGGGGTAAGGTGGCCAGACCTCCCAAAGGTGTGATTAGAGTAAGAGACTTGCATTTGTCTCCAACTATTAAAGGATTCAATCTTGGATTTCTTTGAAGTTGCAACCAACCATTAGTGTCTGCTTATCACCAGACAGGCCATATGCTTGTTTGCCACTCTTTGTCCAATAAAATTGCATGGTATGGGAGTCAAATTGAGTAACATTTCAGTAGTCTAGAAACAGATATGAAGTTAACTAATAAATTTTAGTTTTATTTCACTAATCCACAGTTGACTGGATATTTATATCTTACCTATTCCAATATAATTTAAATCACAAAGTTGTTGATGATTAGTATTTTTTTACAAGTAATACCGGTGAAATATGATTACATGGATACATATTTCACACTAGTAGACATTATATATATTAACTTAGATAATTTACCACCAACTTCCACATTCAACTAGTTTTATCAAAATTGGTATTGAAACTGTGTAACACACAATTTGGTACTTACACAAAATTTGTATTTAGCCAAAATCTTAGAACTTAAAGGCTAGTACATTTACCTACTTAATGCTATCTAAAAAAGGTAGGATTTCAGAAAGAACTTGCCTGGTTTTTTGACAAGGAATGTTAGGTTAACCATTTGGGACTGAAAGAACTATAGGTATTACACAGCAAAAACTTTTTTGTCTCTAGTGTAGATCCGGGGTCTGAAAAATAATTTTAGAAGTTAGTATTTGCTTGGGCAAACAAGTATAATCACTGTAAATGTCAACTTACCAATTCATTTTTGATTCACAAAGGCAATCTTATGTTTCCAATAAAATTATTATTTCTATCATCGTCTTGAAGTCTGTAAAAAGAAGAAATACAGCGGTACACTCGGTAAATAAGCATACTTTTGATAAAATGTGTTGGTAATAGTAAACAAACATACAAACCTCTGAATTAGCTGTATTTCGGCTCGCTTAATTCGGCCTGGCTTTTAAAGCACTGCCTTTCATTGATACGTAACACATATTTGCCATAATTCTTTGCAGGTATAGCAAAATATTCACAAGATTATTCTTAGTTTAGTAATAATCCAGCGTAACAGAAGCATTTAACAATAACATTTGACATTTTTCAATGTTGACGACATCACGCGCCACTAGCGCCTCTAGCGGTCCTTCACTCGTAATTCCTTATCGTATCGATTGTGGTTAATTTACCAATAATCCAAACATGCTTTCATGTATGATAAATTTAATCCCACGACAAGTGCCAATTGGTCGAGCTTCAAAAACTCTAGCCATAAAGCCTTTTTTATACATTTGTTGGTAATATTGGATGACTGCTTGCTCATAAATAGTACGCTTTATTATAATGCCATCAAACCGAGAGGTAATAAAAATGTTTCACCTTCACTCATAGTAGACTAACTTTTCAAAATATTTGGGTTTTCATTGTATTTTGCATCTGTGTTTTTTCAAAGGCTTGACAGTTGACAGCAAGCAAAATAAACCGTCGCCGTCAAGCAAGTTAAATAACAGTGTAATATCATCATTCTCCTAGCGTTATTCCCGGTTATCTAAGTTTAAAACAGTATATAAGTTAAATTCAGTTTACACGACGATGAAAAATGCCACGAAAAGTGTAAGTAACAAACAAAATAAGTTAGTTTATTATTTCAACGTTGGTCGTCTTACTTATTTGTGTGATGAATACGTTTTCAGCCGTTCAAAAGAGGAAGCTTTGCGAGTACATGGCGACGCACGCGCTTTTTGCCAACGTCGAGTACGGCGTGCCCCTGGGTGCTCGCCAGCGCCAGCACGAGGCTCAGTGGCAGGAATTGAAGTGGCTGAAGGAGTTCGGCCCTTAAGGTGGATGTCACACTGCGACGCATCTCAGGACGGAGGTGCGTTTCTCGTTGTATCCAAGTAAATTCCGTGTGGTACGACACACTGCAACGCACCTCCGTCCAGCGAAATTTGTCGCAGTGTGACGACCGCCTAAAAGTCGGTGGCAACGTGGAAAACCGCAAGTAATTAAAATTTTATCTATAAGATACATGAATATATAATGAAATCGTAATGAGATTTACTTAAGGTGGAATCAGACGGTTCATTTTTCGTTCATTTTTATGTTTCATTCCGCACCTTTCACCCGAAGTGACACGTCTGCTCATGAAGTGAACCAAAAGTGCCGAATGAATTGACTAGTGAACCGATCCAACAATGTTTGATATTTTCATTCGGCATCTTTCACTCGCACTCCAAATGACCGAAAAATGAACGGTCTAAACAAGGAAAGAACGTTCACTAGTGAATTCATTCGGCACTTTTGGTTTACTTCATGATCAGACGTGTCACTTCGGGTGAAAGGTTCGGAATGAAACATAAAAATGAACGAAACATGAACCGTCTGATTCCGCCTAGAATAGTGAATGTTAATTTATATGTCATTTTACCTGAGTTGTGTGAACATTGAGTGAAAGAAAAAAGAATCAATCACCCGAGGGAACATTCATCCGAGTGAACCGTCTGATTCCGCCTTTACTACCGAGTACCTATGTTATATTAAATTTATATGTAGGTATATTTAATCATGGCACTATACTTAATCTGTTTAAGGGAATAAGTGTATTTTGCTTGTATTCACTGAGCATATAAATAAAATAAATAAATAAATATTAAGGGACAATCTTACACAAATCGACCTAGCCCCAAACTAAGCAAAGCTTGTACTATGGGTACGAGACGACGATAAACATACTTATATAGATAAATAAATACTTAAATACATAGAAAAACATCCATGACTCAGGAACAAATATTCGTGCTCATCACACAAATAAATGCCCTTACCGGGATTCGAACCCAGGACCTCTTGCTTCGTAGGCAGGGTCACTACCAACTAGGCTAAAGTGGTCGTCGGTATAGTGCAGTGACTAAGGATTCAGTTCAATAATGAGGCATATTTAACTATGTTTACTATTTTTAACCCCCGACGCAAAGAGAGGGGTGTTATAAGTTTAACGTGTCTGTCTGTGTATCTGTCTGTGGTATCGTAGCTCCCAAACGGATCGACCGATTTGAATGCGGTTTTTTCGTGTCATAGATAATTTAATCCCGAGTGTTCTTAGGTATGTTTTATGAAAATCTGTTCAGAAGTTTTTGAGATGATGGACTTTGAAATGAAATGTCGGGGGTTTTTCAACTTTTCTAAGTTGTAAAATATTATATTACTATAGTATTTGCATTCCTATTTGCATTTTGACAGAGCTGTCATCCTAGTACAAATTATGTCGTCATTGACGTTTATGGTACTGGGATGACAGCCCTTGTTATATAAAGGTATAAGGTCCAAATATCATACATTTTCATTATGTTTACAGTACAAGTCACCAAAACCATACGAGTACATGCTCAAAGATGCAATCAAAAAGAGCTCAAAGAGGCCAAGAACTGGAAGAGCTGCAGGCAAAGGAGATCACTACCTGCCGTGCAAGCAGGCGCCGCCCGCGCCGCCGTAGACTGCCGCCGAGCCGACACTAGACGACCGATGACCCATATGTGCGTCAGAATTTAGTATGGAGTACAAAATATATTTTTTTTGCCGGAAGAGGAGGGATTGAAAGGATAGTTTCATTCCTTTATTAAGTATAATTTAATCCTGTAAATAGTGAATCTTAAATATTTGTAGTTTTTTACACTTCGGAAATAAGTGAAATTACAGCCTCGGCTAACGTCATACTAAATTTATGGGAGCGTTTAAACTTAATATTTTCGATATTTCTAGGTTTATTTTTAAAAAGGTATTGATGTGATTTTACTTATTGGGTAACGTACTTTCGATATCAGTTTAAAGTTTTCTGAAATCTACACTAATAAAGAGGAAAGATTTAATTGTTTGTTTGTTTGTTTGTTTGATAGATGACAAAAGTAAAGATGGATGACAGTTGTGTCCCGCTTTTTAGGAAGCTAAATATTCTGCCATTACCATGTTTGTATATTAGAGACGTGTGTGTTTTTGTCAATTGTCAATATTGTCATCTTTATCAAACGTAGTGTAGCGATACCAAGGCAGACAAGACTATACAAACCACCCTGGCGCAAAGACGTACAAAAGGAATATTGTAAATATGAGCACAGTTTTGTATAATAAATTACCAAATGAATTAAGAGCACTGTCGGGACAAATGTTCAAGCGAAATATGACCAAATGGTTTATAGAAAAATATTTTTACAGCGTCAAGGACTATTTAAATTATAAGAATGTTTGACATACGACATTATTATTTGTATGCTTGCTTGAATACGAGGACTTTTACACCATAACCTAAGACCATTTATGTAACTGTATTCTTACAAATAACTTATTTAGAATTTTTAGAATTTTGTATTGAATTGCAATATTCAAAAGGAAGTAATAAAAATTATTAATAGATAAATGTTATTATTCGCTTAAGGATTTCATAAATTATAGTCATTTATAATTTGAATTTGAATTCTTTTTTAAAATATATATATTTTGTTTTTTTTTGAATCTCAAGATTTTTTATTTAATTTAGAAGATGTGTTAACTTGGATGTTTTAATTACGTGTAATAAATAGTAATTTATTATTTATTTCCGGTAAAAGTATAGGCTTATTTATAATGTATTTCAGACATTTCATTAATCAATTTTGAATTGTGTATTATGAATTTTTGTCAATATTTATTTGAAATTTTATTAGCTTTAAGATATATTTATTGTTGTGGGCGTCATGGACCGACTTTTTAAAACTTGTAACACCTTGATAATTATGCGTGTACATGACTTTACAATTGGATAAATGAAATGTAATGAATAGGCTCTGAAACTACTGGACCGATTTGAAAAAATATTTTACCATTAGAACACGACATTATCCGATGAACATAGGCATAGGTAAAAAGTATTACCGCGGGAAAATGCTTCATTCCTATTCATTCGATTCACCCACTGCACCGCGCCCCGTCGCGTAGCGCGGCGCCGCAGATTTTACCATTGTATGAAATAATCTCAATTTATATAGAAAACACGCCTAGTATCTAGTACTACACACTGCCGACGCGGCAATGCGCGGGACGGCGCCTCGCGCTCCGCGCACCGCGGCGGGACACATCTCTAGTGGGAGAAACGCCTTACGGAATAATCGCCTTGCTACACTTAACGATTACACCCTGTATATATAATTATTCTGTAAGTACGTGTTAGTCACCTAACTCCTCCTAAACGGCTGGACTGATTTGGATGAAATTTTGTGTGCACATTTCAATGGGTTCTTGCATGGTTTGAAACGTTCATGTGGGTTTGGGGGTTGGTTTTGGGGGACCCGCTAGGTGGCGCTGCAGTTGGTATGTCACTGATCTCCTAAACGGCAGGGACCGTTTTTAATGTCATTGCAAGCTTTTATTTAGTTTCACCTGTCCCGTTGTCTGTCTGTAATCAAATCTTGCAAGTTAAATTTGACCCACTTCCCGGTGACCGATTGAGCTGAAATTTAGGGTATAGTTTGAATGACATTTCAATATTATGGTAACATCGAGCTGATCTGATGATGGAGACAGAAGGTGGCCATGGGAATTCAGTAGGTACTTAACCGACGTAACCCCGTTGAGTTTGGGCTCGTTAGAATCGTCTCAATGAGTAGTTGATGATGGTATACAGAAAAGTACAGTTGGCAATAAAAGCTTGTATCAAAAAATATTTTTTTGACAGAAGCTTGTTATTTGTAAACGTGGGTCCCTGCAAGGTTTGAAATTCAGATTCAGATTCAATAATTTAGTTTTGAGCTTTATTTTTAAGTAGAATTCAGTAACATGGTGGGTTGGTTACCTTTAGTACAATCTTTATTATTTAAGATTATTTCCTAACTTTTATTCTTAATAACTAATTTATAACTACTTTTTTTGTACTTTTATTCTTAATTATTTTACTGTAGTAAATTATTATTTAAATGATTGGGACATTCTAATGCGTAAATGTTAATTTCAAATGCAATGAATGTTGCTCATGAATAAATCAATGAAATAACAACATTTTCTTAATAATATTTTTAGTTTCTGTAGGTTTACTCTCTATGTTATTTAAACAAATTCGATTTGATTCGATTTAGTCTAAGTGAGAATGGTCACTCAGACTTCGATCCATTCGAGAAACAATATACCTAAGTTACCTTTATATGGACCGGCAACACGTCGGCGTAATGCGGCCGGAAGTCCTCGTCCAATTCATCAAATAATAGAGTGCCATCTCTTTGCGCACTCTATATATAAGGTCAGTTCGGGTATGTGCGCCACCGGGGAAAGTGCGCCCCCTGGGGTAAGTGCTGATATTGATTTAAATGACTGACTGAATGATGAATGAGGCGCACTTTCCCCGGTGGCGCACATACCCGAACTGACCTTATGTGACAGAATTCGGCACCCGGCAATTCAAACGGGCTGCTGGCATCCCGGATGGCCCGCCGGTGCTGGTTTTCGGCAGCAGCAACCGACAGATCTAAAAATAAAATCTTGACATATCAAGTGTTTGTACGTTATTCTCGTATAAAAAATATACTTAGTTACTTGAAACGGTGCGGAAATTCAGGTTTTCTTCATGCACAATATAGGTTATCGTCACTAATCCAAATAGCATTACTTACCTTAACCTTAAGTACCGTAAACCGGGGTTACTTTGATCAATTTTAGACTTTGACAGCCTTCTTTGACGATCCTATTATACGTAAAAACATACAATTAAAATATAATAATCGGTTTTTTCTCTTCTTTAGGCCTGCCAAATAAAAAAAAATATGGACTTATATTTTTCACAGAAAAAAATAAAAACAACGCGATCAAAGTTACATTGAGAATGGGGTTACTTTAAAACCCCTACTTTTTTCACTGTCAATGTAAAGTAAACCCGCTAAAAACCTCGTAAAAAATAAAATATATAAATTCGAACCAGTACTTTTTCAGTTATTTATATTTTTAGAGTGTGGGGTGACTTTGATAACTTACCAAATGATACAAATTGATAATTTCAAAAGATTTATTAAATTATTTATTAGAAAAAACGTAAGAACTTTACTTATACAGGTATAAAAGTACCTTTACCTTTTAATACCTTTTGATCACAGACATAATCAGCCTTTTTTCAAGGTTTTTTCAAGGATTTTTCAAGGTAATATTTATAATTACGTGACTCAATCTTTCTCTTGTCATATTATGGTATTGTTCCTACAAAAAAAAAACCATATACACTAAGTTATAATTCATATGAATAACAAAAAGCGCCAGAAAACGAATTCCTGAGGCTTAATCGTTAAGTCAATTTCACCACATATAGGTGATCAAAGACACCCCTACCCATGGATTCCCCGGCTACGGGTGCAGTTTTGGGTTTTAGGATTGAGGATTTTTTTTTCTAACTCACTACTAACCAGTGACTAACATAAGATACCGAACAAATCACTTGCATTTATTCTTGACATATGTACGGTCGAAGTTTTTTAGCCATGGTAATCAAGAGAAAAAGTGTCCTTGCCGTTAACATTTTTTTTCTCCATGAAATAATTGCACTACGCACGTACTAGTTGACTATGTGACGAAGCAACTACCAGTGTTGCCAATAATGCGAAAGAAACTACTAAGGTGCTTTTAAACTCTTTAATACAAGTATTTTAGTAGTGGATGGAAGTTGTTATCAAAGTCGACCCGCAAATCAAAGTAACCCCGGTTTACGGTACCTACCGTTTCGAAAAGAGTGTCATCCCCTTGCACACTAATGATATGCAGCGAAATTTCTGCTTTAGGAACTCCCAAGTTCCAACAGCGTTTGTTAAAGACTCTCCCTTCTCTTTCAATAAGGTGTGACTTCAACAAACAAATCTGTTTTTTTATAGAGAAAAAATAACTTATCACAGTAACAATAATTATTCATCATCCTCCTAGCGTTATTCCCGGTAATGCCCCTAAAGGAGCCCGGGGTCCGCTTTGACACCTAATGCCATGATTTGGCATAGGCACTAGTTTTACGAAAGCGACTGCCATCTGACCTTCCAACCCAGAGGGCTAGACCGTATTGGGACTAGACCGGTTTCCTCACGATGTTTTCCTTCACCGAAAATCATCCCTAAGGCGTTGTAGGAAGAAACTGACTGAAGGATTTGGTGGCCTAATTGCCGTAATTTAGTATGGGGTGGCGCGCATCGTTACTGACGATTTCTCAATACAATTTGAGACCTTGGTGCCGCTAAGAAGCCTAAGTCTGCTGGAAGATGTCGCTACACGCCTCCCTATGGCGTTGTAGGAAGGAACTGATTGAAGTATTTGGTGGCCGAACCGGATTGTTCCGATAGCTCAGTTGGTTAGTAGGTAGGTCAGTTAAAACAAAAATCGTCTTTCCAGTGGTCAAAAGTTAAGGGCTTATGTTTATATATAACATGTTTTCATCCCATAGAATTATAGAAGAGGCAACACCGTGTATGCGGATTCAGAGTTCAATCAAAGATTAGGCTTCATAGGCCTTAACTTTGACAATGTCCACCGAAGATACGCGCACCTAAATCTGACAATGACCCAGTAGCGACGGGCCATAAATGCCTATGATCGCCGGTTCGAATCCGGCTCGGAGCAATAATTTTATTTTTTATGTTTTTCCTTTAATTTAAAATGTATAATTTCGTTAGCAGCGGTACTGCTTAATACAAAATTAATCATTATTATCACTAGAAAATCGAATATTCACTCGTAGTTTTGGTGAAAACCAAGTTTTATTACATCCGATATAGCTTATCGTTACCTCGGACGCACTTAGATAAAATAAACTAAGTTGAGACGTCAAATTACGATAATTTATCACATTAACAACGTACTATGTTATGCAAAACGGTAATGCCTGTCATTTGTCATGTATCCCTGTCAAAGTTGGATAACTCTATTTGGACGATTGTGAATCGGTAATTTGAGTGAATAAGTAGACAAATCACGTGACTTGCTATTTATCGTAACCTTATTGCTTGCGTGCCTGTATTTAAGTCCCCTAATATTTATTTATCTATTGACTAGCTTCTGCCCGCGACTCCGTTCGCGTGGAACTCGTTCATATCGTAGCTCCATACAAATTCTCACCCCCCATTTCACCCCCTTAGGAAATGATTTCCGGGATAAAAACTATCCTATGTCCTTTCCCGGGATTGAACTATCTCTATACATTGGCGCTACAAAAATGTATCTCTAACCGTACATTTAAAAAAGTAACTTAAGATTATTACACTCAAGACATTTCTAAATCGTCTTAATTTGGTGGTATAATAAATAAAGCATTCTATTTTTGTGAAAACATTCATCCAATATCACCTAAATAGCCTCTATGGCTAGAGTTGTCACAAGTCGTGGGATAAAGCGACAAACTGTCATCTTATCACTCCTCGTGGGATAAGCGGTAAGCTGTCGACTGTCGTTTGGTTAACGTATCCCATTGGATAAAGAATCATATCCACTATAGCGTGACAAGCGATAGCAGCCATGGTAGCCCCGCTGGAAGGTGAAACAAACCACATAATTAAAGAAACGGCACTGAGTAACGACTCGGTATTCTATGAGGGATAATGAGTCAGCGATTTATGGACGCAATCCAGCACTATTGCCACTTGCGGCTCATTTCTAAAATAACGATAATGATAAGATATAAGTCTATAAGTAAGTAGGTAAGTCTGTAGGTAAGTTATTATTTTACCATTGGACCAGCATTTCGTTTGCATGTTTTCATTACTGTTTGAATATATAATTGTACTGTACTTAATATTATGTTTCTGTTGTCGATGCCATACGATTAAATATATCACTGCGAGACAGTTTAGTGAAATATAAAACAAAAGGAACTAAAATTGTTATTTAATTTACTAATTAGGTACACCCTGTTTTCGCTATAAAAGATTCAACCATTTTTGGATACAAAATATTTGTTATCGCAAGTTTTCCTTATTCTAATATTCCTAATTAGGGACCGATGTTTGCAAAATAATGCTAAAATAACACAATGCTAATCTCTTCTTTATAATAGACAAAAGGTGGAATATAGATGAGGGACGATACCAAGTTCATTGTTTTTATTTGGGTTTTTCCTGCTGACCTGCTGAGTTGCTAATGCTTTGTTTTTAACGTAACGAGATTTATAACGAAAACATTTGAATAAATACGGGTGTGGACTCGAAAATTATTATTACTCCAAAAGAAAGAAGGCAAAAAAATATGCCTAGTGACGAAAATCCCATTCAGATATCTCAAAGAATTACGAAGCTACAACCGTTTTAATATTGCTTGTTAGAGATAGAAAACGCAAACGGTATGTGTGTGACGTCACATTACAGGATGCTGGCACGTTGCCGTCTTCTGTGACGTCACATTCTTCCAGCGTCATTGTTTCAAATGAAGTTGCGTTTTTCGAAAAAGAGACAGAACATACCCCTTCTTAAAACTTTGGACACTTATAACTTCGTGATTATTTAACCTTTTGCATTGATTTTTTTCTCCGTTTGACTACATTTTTTATCCTTTTTTGAGAAAATATGACATTATTGATTATTTTATTTAGTGTCTACGCCCCTATATTCACAGGCATTAAATTCTAAATCTGTATTTCTATCTGTTTATCCGACTATCGAAAAAGAAAGTATCTGTATAGGTACGTACACATCTATTGATTCGGCCAGGGCCAGGTCTATTATAACCTAAAAGGTTTTGTGGATACTTGAGGTTGCTGTTAGTTTCTCTAATTTCTAAGGGGAACTTGCGAACCTTGCCTTAAATTCTTGCGAAAGTTACCAGAAACTCCGGAAGACATTCTTAACTGTTTGTCAATGTTCTGTAACTTATACGTTAAAAATAAATTCTAAAAGTGACTCGACAAAAAAAACTATATAACTAACGAACCTACTCAGATTTTTTTACGAGAATCGCTTCAGAAATGCGACCTGTAGAGGAGGACAGCGGGACAGCGGGACATCCGGACATTTGGACAATCAAACGATTTTCGGCTCAAGCTGAAGCATAGAACTTCGTTCGCTTCGCTTCCTCGTTCGATAAAATACCTTATGCACGTGTAACATGATAATATTAAAATCATGATACATTTTCACGCCGTTGCGATGCGAATAGAGATTTATACGATAGTTACACTCAATACTATTACCATAAATTGGATTTTATAGTCATTTCAATCGCTCGAATTGGTGTTTTATGGGTCTGGCGAGCGCACTATACAGAGTGTAGCAGGTCACCCCAGTCGGCCAACGCTCCATACAAATGTACTTAAAAAAAAAATCGCGTAAAAAAAAAAATCTCTTAGTTTTTTCTTATCAGAACACGATACCTACCTGTTATGTCCTTGATCGGTTCACATCCCATTTTTGGTACACTCTGTATAAACAAAATCAAAAGTAAAAAATGTAATGACACAATTTTACCTTCGTGTTCTGTAATTTGTAACGATAAAATTCATAAAATGGGCATTGAACTTACTGTGCTGAGAAAACAGCATGTGATTACTGTGTGTGTGTGTGTGTGGTTGTACTTTACTTCGTGCCTTCTTTAAAGGTACGCTTTGCAGGATGTTGGCAGGGGTAAGTTACTACTATTTTTAATTTAGAACGTTAGCCGAAGAATAAAATACCAGAGGCACTTGTGGCTATGAAATAAGCAAACCGGACTATCAAATGTCACCTGATGTAAAAATATATAGGAGTATGAGAAGATGTAAGTGTATTTTGCACACTTGCTCGAAAAGGGCTTCATAATGCGCAGACATACAGAGCTGTAATAGCCTGTGTTACGCCCACGGGCGTAATGTTTTTTTTTCTTAAATTGTATCAGTCACTCATGCGGCAGTTACAAAGCAAAGAGGTATTGTATCAAATACGATGTCTGAAAACGTATTTATAAATAAATATAAACTTAAAAAACTACTTAAACATGTTTAACTGAATTATTTACATATTTAATATGTAGTAATTTAGTGTCTATGTAAAATGTTTTTAAGTGTTTTCAAATCGTGGCTGTATACCGAAGGGTCTTTGCCATACGCGTCTCACGTCAAATTCAACAAAATGGACGACTGACATGTTGCAGTTTTTATTACGATTTGTATTCATTTCATCTAAAATGTATTTGTTTCCTCGCAAATGTGATGAAAAACATTGTGTATAACACGGGCGTAAGAATATTGCAAACTCGAGTCATCAAGTTCTGATAGACTATTGTTCGCAATATTCCACTTACGCCCCTCGTTAAACAATGTACTATCCTCTCCTTTACTTCGTATTATTTAATTAAGATAAGTAACATTACACACAGGTCCTTCGTCCACCATTTTTTTATTCCTTCTAGTCTATAATACATATACCTACAGGAATAAAAAAAAAATTTTTCAGCTTATACGTTCCACTGCTGCACGGCTATCACAAGACGGTGCGCGAGCTCTCTCGATTTTTCTCGCACTATACGTCTCTTTCTAAGTTGTCTAATAAGAGAGAGACGGATAGTTGGAGAAAAATCGAGAGAGCACACGCGCCGTCTTGTGATAGCCGTGCTGGGCACAGGCCTCCTCTCATGGATGCGGGTTGGGGACTTCACAAACATATTTGAAATTCTTCGCAACTGTATGCAGGTTAGGCTAACGTAGCCTCAAAAATAAGGAAACCCCCTTTCGAAAAATCAAATAGAATGATTTTTTTATATAAAATATGTAGTCAAAAATACACACAGCATTTTTTGAACTGATCTAAGATTTTTTCTTGTGGTATGCCATTTTGTACGTATGAGTATGGAAACGCACCCGGCCGCCCGCGAGGACCTTTTTAACGTTAATGTTCCTTTACGAGCCAATATGCGCATGAGTGTATTCGCGGTACCTTATATACTAATGAGTAATGACATACTTACATGTATGACTATATTGACTACTAGCTTCTGCCCGCGACTCCGTCCGCGTGGAACTCGATTATATCGTAGCTCTATACAAAGTTTAACCCTACATTTCACCCTTGGGCGATGATTTCCGGGATAAAAAATATCCTTCCTCGGGACTCAAACTATCTCTATACCAAATATCATTTAAATCTTTTCAGCGGTTTAAGCGTGAAGATGTGACAGACATACAGACAGAAAGACAGACAGCCAGACACACTTTCGTATTTACAATATTATTATGGATAACCATACACTATCACACGCTATTGGGGACTCAATCCTTTCACTTAAGGGGCTCCCATACGCCAATGACCTTCGATCTGAATCCCTTAGTTTTCTATTGTTTTTTGTAGCTTATTATAATAACAACAACGGCTTTAAGCAATATAGTATCCAATATTTACTTCAAAGTTCATTGTTTTCGAGATATTTGGCATCAAAGTTGAACAATTTTAGGCCAAAAAACTGGTTTTCTGGCCATAACTTTTGTTTTAATTAGTAATCTTATAAAAACGCATATCAAAATTATAGGTAAGTTCAGTATGTATGAGTAGGTATGAGTTTCGGGTGTATAAAAGTTATAATGAGGATGAAGTGTCGGGTTTTGTATTTTTACAGACCTTTCTATAAAAATGGATAATTAATTCTGTATTAACATTTTTCAAGTTATTCAATATCAAAAATGTTAAACAGGAATCAACCTTTCCCATATCTGCACCTGGAAAGCTAGCTTCAATAAACCGAGGACGAGTGTCGAAATGAAAACTACTAAATTTCGTTGATTTTTGACGGGAGCCCCTTAAATAAGTAAGTACGATGTTTTTTTAAGATATGATAAGGTAAGTAAGTTTTGAGGATTCGTTGTATCCTCAGCACACACACAACACAGCAAGCAAGTGCAGGTCCCTCACTCCTCAGTCCTGACTATATCCTCTCTCTCTTCCTCGGGTCGGTAGCAGTTGCTACCTATGAGGCTACGGACTGGACACCAGCGGGCAGCGGGGCGAAGAGCGGCTGCACATTGCACAGATTATACAGAGTGTACCAAACATGGGGTGCGAACCGATCAAGCGCATAACAGGTATCGTTTTCTGATAAGAAAAAACTAAAAGATCTTTTTTTTTGACGCGATTTTATTTTACACTTGTATGAAGCGTTGGCCGACTGGGGCGACCTGCTCCATACAAATGTAAAGTGTTTAGTTTTTAGGGTTCCGTACCTCAAAAGGAAAAAAACGGAACCCTTATAGGATCACTCGTGTGTCTGTCCGTCTGTCACAGCCGATTTGCTCCGAAACTACTGGACCGATTTAGTTGAAATTTGGTAAACATATGTAAATTGGTGACCCAAAGATGGACGCGTAAAGTAAATTAATAAATTCTGAACAGATTTGAAGTAATTGAGAAAAAACGACGAAAATTGACCATTCCCCCCCCCTTATCTCCGAAACTACTAGGCTTAAAATTCTGAAAAAAATATGGAAAATAGTTCCTTGCCTAAAGATTACAGGAAAACCTATAAGAAGTTTGAGTATTCAAAGTAACGGGAAAATTCTCAATATTATTGTGTATTTTGTATGGAGCGCCTGATGATTGAGCATAGCAATTTTTACGTCCGATTAAAAAACACTTATGAAATTTAGACTATATACGGAACCCTCACCACGCGAGTTAAACTCGCACTTGTCCGGTTTTTCTTATCAGAACACGATACCTGTTATGCCCTTGATCGGTTCACACCCCATTTTTGGTACACTCTGTATAACGGTTCTACGAACTCAAGTGTGAGTAAAAAAGGGAATACTACCGTTTTGCGTACCTACAAAATTTAACAATGGAGCGACCTTAAACGCGCCTGTCGTTGCCCGCTCGTGCCGGCCAATTGAGACGCAAGGGTTGACATTGACACCGATTAGAAATGAATCCTACTAATATTATAAATGCGAAAGTTTAGATGTTTGGATGTTTAGATGTTTGGATGTTTGTTACTCAAAAACGCTTAAACGACTTAACTGATTTGGATGAAATTTTGCACGAAGATAGTTTGTAGCCTGGATTAAAATATAGGATAGTTTTTATACCGGATCCACGCAGACGAAGTCGCGGGCGGAAGCTAGTGATTTCATAATTCATAGTTGAGTGAAATAAAAAAGGTTTTTTTTTTTATAATCTTAATAAATAATTACTTTTATGATGTGTCTACAGTGCTTTACGTTAATGTACCGTTATTTAATGAATTCTTTAAATATTCCGTTATTAAATTAAAGAGTGGTGAAAATTCTGAATCTGATGAACAATTTCATGAAGTATTCGAACGGAAAGAATTCACGAAGAAGTAATTTTTTTAATAATTGGTCTTGAGGCCGTGAGCGCGTGTGCCAACCGACTGGCTGAATCCCCGCTAGCGGCGCGCAAAGTGTAGGTATACCTAATTCTAATTTCCCACGGTACAGCTAGGTATATATGAGCGAGATGACAATCCGCTGCCGTACTCTACTACAAAGTACCAAACATACTTTACGATCTATTAGTCCACCACAGTATTTTTTTTCACTCATGTATATCCATGATCCATGTCAAAACATGAAGATGTCAGGCACTTCCGACATAATTTGTCAAGATCGTAGCAAGTGGAAATCCGTGATCTCTGCCTACCCCTCCGGGAAATGGGCGTGATTATATGTACGTATGTATGTAATGGGTATATCTCCGAATCGCTTATCCGATTTCCAAAATTCTTTCACCTATGATTGTAGAATGGTTTCTGGATGGTCACAGGCTATATTTTACCCCACGGGTTTTCCTGCGTTCTTTGCAACACACGGGCAAAGCAGCGGGCAGCTAGTAAGTATTTTAAATGCGAAAGTTACTCTGTCTGCCGCGGTATGTTACCTTTTCACGCTTAAACCGTTGAACCAATTTAGATGAAATTTAGTATAGAGATAATTGTAATCCCGAGGACGGACATAGGATACTTTTTATCCCGGTAATCAGCTCCTAAGGGGGTGAAATGGAGGGTGGAAGTTTGTTTGGAGTTACTATATAAACGAGTTCCACGCGGAAGAAGATGAATTCCGGGAAAAAATCCTATGTCCTTTCCCGAGACTCACACTATCTCTAGATATACCAAATTTCATCTAAATCGGTTCAGTGGTTTTGCCATGAAGAGGTAACAGATAGGCAGACACTTGCGCTCGCTCATTAGTATGGATTCGTTGCCATAAATTAAGATAATATTGTACATCGACGTCTAATTCCAAAAAACTCCGTAACTCCATAATTCAAAGTTAACGAGTGGGTCGAAAAAGGCCATTACTGCAATTCGCCATCAGGTTAAAGCTAGAGTTACTGCGCGCAGTTAGTGCTAGGTAACCTTGGCTCGACGCGTTGAACCGGGGGGAGTATTCTGAACATAGTAGACATTTAATCGGGCCAGGCTAGTCTACGCACGCACTGTACAATAAAATACAAATAAGTAAATATAAATATTTGGGGGAAATCTTACATTAATCGACCTACTCCCAAACTAAGCAAATCTTGTACAACGGGTACTAGACGACGATATACATATTTATATAGATAAATAAATACTTAAATAAATAAGTACATAGAAAACATCCATGACTTTTGTGACTTACGGATATGTTCACTTACTTAATCAAAAAAAGTTGAAGACCATTATATTTATTTTGAAAGATCTTCCGATTTATGTGCAACATATTGACCTACACTGAAATATTTTTTTACTTTCAGTTACATGTATGGAGTGCGCCTAAAAATATTTTTTTCCTCATTTGATTACAAAACTATGTAGCGGCTAACAAAATTCACCTCCAAGTTTCATTTAAATACACCATATAGTTTTTGAGTAAAATACCTATTACATACGGACAGATGGACATGACCAAACTATAAGGGTTCCCTAAAAGGGTGAGAAAAAAATGCATATGCCTAGTACCTATAGCGTTAAAGCGTGTGGAGTGTAGTCAGTGTAATTTTGTATCTCAATATGATAAACGTCCCAATGACAGACACTTTATGTCCAATCATTGACACCCTGTTGTTGTCCACTTTCGAAAGTGCTAAGTAGATAATAGGCCAGTGTCGACTACCGGGACCAGAGTTAGCAACGCTCTAGCAAAATTGAGAATCTTGAGATTGTTCATTTCACTTTGGGTCATATAGCTCATACCTATAAAAAACTCATGTGGCCTGTTTTTCATTACCTTTCTGTATAAAATGAACCTAATATTATTTCTTTCTTACCAATATTCGTTCATTATCAGGTTACTTACCTGAAAGAAAGAAAAAACACTGTTAGTAAACATTTGGTGTTTGGAGACAAGGGGGAAGATGGTCACCCTTCGTACAACGGGGCACATTCATACAGTACTCATAAATAAACAAATTTAGTCGAGTACGAACACATCCGTATTTTTATTTCATAAAATTATATCTTTGGAAAAAATGCATGCAAAGATAATGTCTGTACTCCACGAAATTTGTCTATTTATGACTACTGTATGAATGTGCCCCGTTGTACGAAGGGTGACCATCTTCCCCTACAAACGCTTTTGTTTACAGTACGATTACTGTTAGTTAACCACTGACGGATAGTTTGCCTTCATTTAATTTTCAATTTTAATGTCAAATAAAATGAAGGCAGACTATCTGTTAGTGGTAAACCCCAAATAATTCTACTGTAAAGTGTATGAAGTAATAATAATCATTAACAATGTTGGTTAATAAGTTTTTGTAGTCAATTCATGCAGCTCACAGAAATTATCATTCATAAGGACTCTGACGTTGACTAAATTCTCTCAGAATGACTGGATCCTTTTTCGTATCTAATCTTAATTTAAATTAGTATATACTTAAGTGTAAATGCAAATATGTAGGTAGCGTAAAATGCGTAATAGTTATTTTCATCCCATAATGTTTTGGTGATATTTAAAATTAGATTTTTTTAACAGCCGATATGAGCCGTCATCCCGGTACAATAAACGTCAATGATGACATATGATGTCAAAAGTATATAGTAAGGGCATTTTCAGTATAGTCTTTCAATAACAGTAGTAATGTCTACCGCTTCAGAATAGCCCCCAACATATGCTCGCCGCATTATTATGTAAATGCCGCTCCTAACATGCCGAGTCAAGTACGGACAGACAGACATACATGGCTCGCTTGGATTAAAACTTCACAGCTCTGTAATGAATACAAACATAGTTGAAGTCAGGTTTGGAAGCACAAAATTGGGTCAGTAATATTAATATTACTACCTAATATGCGATTGATTAAGTTCAAATCAGAGGCATACTTAATTTAAGTATGCCTCTGATTTGTTCAAATCGAGCCTGATTTGAGTCATCGAGCTTCTGGGATACCGTTCTCAACCAAGTGAGCTATCCGATCCGCTGGGTTGAACGAATCCTTCAATCAGTTCCTTCTTATTCCGGGTAGGCGTGTAGCGATATTTACTTCTGGAATTCTTGAAATACATTAAAATTAAATAAATACCAGACAGCGCAGCCTATGGACGCAGTTCCAGAAGAATCGAAGCGCGACTCTTCAATGAATTGAGGATTCGTTGTGTTAACAGCTTAGAGATACAGACAGCGATAGATGGTAAGCGGACACCGCAGCCTATAGACGCATGAAACTCCAAAGGACCGACCGCGAGGCGTTGCCGACCCTTGATATGTTTGAGGATTCGCCGTGAAGACAGCTTAAGGAACAAATTCCGTCGCTCTCAACACAACGCATCCTCGGGAGCTCTGGCGACCTTGCTCACCTCCAGGAACACAACACTACTACAGAGCGAGTAGTAGTGTTATTATGGCTGTGGTCTTCTGCAAGGCGGAGATACTTCCCCAGTTGGGCTGCTCCACATTCGAGCGGGATGACATTTCGCTGTGCAGTTTTAACCGACTTCAATGAGTGGCCAAATCGTTCAAGTGTAGGTACCTATAAAAACTTGTATACTTAAACTAGAATAATTTGAGAATAATCGTTTTCCCAAGTATCACGTGACAAACTAATTTCTCTAACTATTCCAGTTTATACAAGTTCATTCTAGGAAAGTGGCAATTTCGCGCAAATGGATAGCCAAATCTATGAAAGTGTGTTACATAAGTTTCTTAAAATATCACGCCGTTGATCAGCGAATGTCAAAAAACGTTTTGTATGGTCGGTGAACCACGTTAACTGAGATTTTTTTTTTGACCTGACGACCATGGGGGACCACCCGGGAAGGATATCCTTTCAAACAAAAAATTAATTTTCCAAATACGAGTAATCGGGGAACATGCATGAACAGTAAAAGATTCCAACGAATTGAGAACCTCCTTTTTTGAAGTCGGTTAAATAGAGGCATTTAATGTTCTCAGCTCACATTTTTATTCACGTCACGTCATGATTAACGAAACTGTTCGTTTAAGTGAAACGGAAACACACATACCTACTCACACTTATCAACAACGTTAACCCAGTGGGCGGTCTGAATTTTGCAACAGGTCAACGACCTAGAAACAATCCTGAAATAGGTAGTCGAGGAATGAAAATGTTCGCCACTTTTCGACTGTATGTATACTTTTTCATTTTGTGGCTGATCATTTTGTTTGCCGAATACGAATATTCGGCCGATTTATTCGGTTCAACGTGTAATGCCTTTATGAGCCGTTCCGAAACAGACTCATTTAGTGGTAAAAATCTTATTGATTATTAAAGTAAAAGATTTACAACAAAGTTAGTTAAATAGTAACAATAAAAATCAGGGATCGGAAACCGGTATTTTCTGTATGGGAACGAAAACGTTATTTTTTCGTTCTTTGTTAATTATATCATTTCTAATTGGGCAATCTAATAATATGCAGTCGTTACCATAAAATACAACTGAGTCCTACATAATGAAGTATAATTTAGTTCGAAATATGTGGTTATTTCGAGGTTTTTGCAAAATACCGGTTCCGATCCCTGATAAAAATACGTTAGAATAATAATTACACACACAAGGTAATGACTATATTTAAGTTATTGTAAATTGCAGAGAAACACTTCTAAAAATTATTCGGCATTTGAACTATTTTGAACCGAATAATTCGGCCGAATAACGAACATTGAAAAATATGCCGAATTATTAAATTACCGAATATTCGGCGCATCTCTAGTTCTAACTGTCACGATTTCCAGAGTTTGCGGACATTGTTCTTCTTTGTCTGATGCGCGACCAAGGATGTTGTGATTTGTGATACAAAATTTGCGTTCAATACTTTTCTCAAACATGCTCGGAAATGTACGCGTTAATATCACGAAATGAAGACGTGAAGTTTCTTGTTTATGGCTCCCTACATTACTTCTTGGCCTTACGCCAAGAAGTAATGTATGAAAACCCTAAGTAAAACCATTATTGTCCGCTACTCTAACTTTTTAAATTTGCTTACTAATATTAAACTGACAAAGGAAAATTTACATACTGCCAACCCCACCACTAGACACTGTAAGCATACTTGCTTCATAGAAAAAATAAAAATAATCTATGGTACTATACTTTATGTGCGGTTAAACATGGTGCTCGAACGGCTTGTTCAAATGGCATGTTTAAAAAATAAAAAAGGCGCAAATTACCTATTACTTAATTGATTACCTTGTATTTATTTTAATTTTAATATTTCCTCACATCGTTTGAGAAAAGTACTATACAATCCTCGGCCGGAACAGGGATTGCTGGACTCGTTGTATTCGGCCTCGTCTACGACTCGGCCGTCTACCCCATCTCGTCCAGCAATCCCTTACTTCACGGCCTCTGCAGTAATCTACTATAATTTAAAAGGCTCAGTGTAATAAAATAAGCTCTCTCCTTTTGATGCTATTGTACTTTTATTATAAACAATGAAGAAAGAGGGGTGTCTCTTGGCACAGGTATTATCGTGAATACTTAAAAAGAGACACCAACCTGAATTTAGTTAAGTTTTAAGTTAACGAATAAATCATTTTTATTTTTACTATTTATCGAAAGCGTCGAGAGACCGCAAATTGGTAAAGTATTTCATGACACGCGAAGATATCCCGTTTCGTAATATAAAATAATGCTATTCAGCAAGAAGAAATACACTTCCATGTTTTGATTCTTAATGTCACTGGCATCCTACTATTTTATCGTGACTTGGGCTTAAAATTTGGTCGGAGGCATAAACGCCTCCATTTTGCATTTTTGTTTTCTATTTATCAGTGCATCACGCTCTTACAAAGGGTTTACGCGTGAGTAAGAGCTAGTGCAAATGATACTATCGATCCAATTCCAAGACGTTAATTAAAATTACGTTCCAGAATCAAGATAATATAGTTTGATGCAGTCGGGTGAAAATATTGGACTTAATAACTTGCTTTTAATAAAAATAAGGATTCAGATGGTAAAATAAGTACTTATAAGGAATAATGTGAAGGAGATTATATTTCCAGGCCAGTTCATAATTCTTACCGACTACTCGCCACAACAGCTTGGACCTCCGATGACCTAGTCGAACAACCGAGCGAAATTATTCGTTTCAGCTTGGGAAAAAGATATTTCGTATGCCCGGTGTCTGCTGTTCACTACAGGTTGCATTTCTCAACCGGTTCGCGTGAAATATTGTAAGCAGGGGCAATTATTTATATACATTTTTTTTTCGATTCAGTTCTTGAAAAAAATAATTAAAATATACCTAGACAGGTTTGCGCGCTCTACAGCTCACCGGAGCTCACATAATTAGTACATTTCTAGGGGCCAAGTAACTCTAGCAACTATTTCTAAACGCGAACAAAACTTTTGGAATCGTTACCAGGCTGAGAGCCGACTAAATCCTCTTTGAAACGAAAGGATGGAACCGCCTAGAACATTCTAAGACCGTTCGTCATTAAGTACTAAAAGTTAAGTACTAAAGCCGCATTAAATATAATCCCTCTATTTTATATGAAATGTTCTGTGCGTAATAGGCTTAAGAATACTTAAGTGCTTATTATTAAAGAAAATAAATGGAAAAGCGTATTTTATAACATCGCGAAAAACGAGGAGAGGAGACTATAGGACCTTGTATTAATATTTTTTATATTTATGAAACTCGTTAACTTAATAAATATATACCTAGTTAGAGAAAACTTACTACTTATTTAAGTAGTAAGCTTTTTCTACCTAGAGACCGTATTTTCTACAGTATAAGAAAAATCCCATTCTTGGAATCATTACTCATAGAAGTCATAGGGTCAAGTCAAGTACATCTGAATGTCTATCAATTTAGACGAACTTGACAGTACTGGCTTACCACGTCTTCTGTCTAATATAGCTGTTAGAATATGTATGTATGTATGTAAATACTTTATTGTACACAAGACAGGTAAAAATACAGCCAAAAAAAAGTTAAATCGGTACAAAGGCGAACTTATCCCTGTAAGGGATCTCTTCCAGTTAACCTTTGAGCAATTGATTTGAGATCAGGAACAACAAGATAGACAAACTAACACGTGTACAGACGAATAATCCGAGAAGGCCTTGGATTAAAAAAAATATTTTAGAACGTATTTCTAATCGAGTAATGGCAGGGTATCTATATGCGCTCAGTTAAATGTGAATTTAAATTGAATAGGATTGAAACCACAGCCAAAAGTGACATTCTTATAAACTCAAATTCGAATGGAATTACATATTACAGAATAGAGGCCCAAATTGTTCATTTACTAAAGTGGCCGTCAATAGAATTTGCTAACTATGTAAACGAACCGCCATATTGAAATTGTCTTTCACTATGGCGGTTTGTTTAAACATAGTTAGCAAATTCCATTGACGGCGACTTTAGTATCTATGTTATAGGTATATCACGCCGGAAGCGTTGTGGGCTACAATTACCACCAAGTGAGTCCCACAAAACCAAATACGGCGTCGCTGTAGACCACGTAGGGGATGGCGAGACGAGCTTGACGTCTTTGACCACAACTGGTGGCAGGCCGGTCAAAAAAGGCAATCAAATTCTGCAACACTTCGGTAAATATAAACGGTTGTCCATACAGGGTGTACCAAAAATGGGGTGTGAACCGATCAAGGGATCAACAGTATCGTGTTCTGATAAGAAAAACAGAAAAAAAATATTTTGTCGCGATTTTTTTTTACCTTTGTATGGAGCGTGTGAGAAATGTAAAAAACAAATCGGGTCAAAAAAATGTTTGCTAGTAATATGGAACAGTAGCTGCTCTGCTTGCGTGTCAAACCTGCACGGCTATCATGCGACGGCGCGCGAGCTCTCGATTTTTCCCGCACTATCCGTCTCTTTCTTATTAGAACACTTAGAACAAGAGATATAGTGCGAGAAAAATCGAGAGTATTTCGCGGCCTCCGCATGATACACGTGCAGGAGGGATATGTGGAAGAAAAGGAGGGAGGCCGAAGTAAAAGGCTCTTAATAATAATAATAATGTAATAATTTATTCTGCAGGTACTCGGCGAAGCGCACTTCTGGGTACATTAATAAACGTCCCTTTCAGACTAAGAGAAATATAAAAAAGCTTTTTAATAAAGCGCGGGAGTTTTCCTTTTACTTTCGGCTTCATAACGGAAATTGTATATTGTTGGAGCCTTCATGAAATATACCACACAGTTCGGTTATTTTATAAGCAACTACTGAGTTGTTTTTTGAAGCACGACCGTGATATAGTACGTTTTTAGGGTTCCGTACCTCAAAAGGAGAAAACGGAATAGGATCACTTTGTTGTCCGTCTGTCTGTCTGTCAAGACCCTTTATCTCAGGAACGCATGGAGGTATCGAGTTGAAACGAAAACCATATACTCAAGTCTACAGTCCCTTGAAGCTGTGAAAAAATCATACTTCTACGTTAACGTAAATAAAAGATACGGCCGTTTATTTAAAGTGGACTTCCTTTCCTTACACATAAATCCGCCTTTTGGTTGAAAAAGTGTTGATACTACGTTCATTTACAGTATAAATTAGCAGTTACACTTAACAATTCTTGCTTGTTATTAGTGTTATTACCACTTAAAACTGGAAGACAATCGCTTTATTTAATGGACATAAAGATAAGTGAATTCGGTCTTTATACAACGACGGTGGCAAACAAGCGTACGGCCCGCCTGATCGTAAGCGGACACCGCAGCCTATAGACGCATGCAACCACAATACCACAATACTATGAATAGGACTACAGTTCGTTTGCTATTAGGCTTTTGAGTTTTGACGTGTGCAACTCTTGGGGTGTCACATGCGTCTCGCGCTTTTTTTGACGAGTTTTAGTAGATATTCCTCCGTTAAAACTATAGATATATTTATGGCACATACGCTTATCGGTTCTTCAATGCTTTATCTACATTTCCAAAAGATTTTTTTTGTGAAATCTACATTTAACTGCTCCTTGTTGACGTCTCTAACAACCCACAAAATATTTTCATTTTTAACTCATTTTCATAAAAGTTACGTCCAAAAAGCTTTGGCCTAAAGTTGCCAAAGTTTGGTGCCATATATCTCGAAAACTGTGAGGTTTGAAGTATACAATGGAATACTATTTCGGTAAACCTCGTTGTTGTTAATACGATATGCCGTAAAAACACGAAAAAACAGACAGTTAAAGATCGAAGGTCATTGGGAGCTAGGAGCCCCTTAAGGGCTTGACTACGGCTTTCATCGGCAGCGGGACACTAGCGGCAGCGATGCCACGCGATGCGCCATGCGTGGAAGCGAGATGCCACGCTCCGATCCCTCGCTCCCACGGATGGCGCTTCGCTGCCTCACTCGTTCGTGGGCGAGCCGTGAGGTATGTGATGAGACTGATGAGGGTGGTTGTACCTTCTTTTACCGACAAATTATTCCATCGAATGTATGTTTCGCAGAATTTTCATTTAATAGAAAACCATTGTTTTCAGAATCAGTAAACTTTTCAGGAATGTTTTAAAACAAACCTAACCTAACCTAATGGGTTCTCAGTTTCTGAGTAACAGAAATTGTATGAAACGAAAATTCGGCGAAACCATGCATTCGGTGAAATAAGGGGACACCGATGAGGGTTTCTCGTCGTCATAACTCGTCAACAGAGAGCCCTAGAGGCCTTAGACCAGAACGAAAATTATGCCATTATGCGGGGCTGAGGGCGGGGTGTCAAAACGATGCCAGGCAGCCGTTTAGTTCGAACATGCGCATACCGGGTTTTAGGGTGTTTGGGTAGACATTTGTAAGGAGCTCGGATTCTATGGTTTTTTCGATCGCTGCCAGACCCTGTTAATGGGCAGTCGACGTTACCCAAACCTTTCTTCAACATCATAGTCAATCCATCAATGCGTCAAGCTCCCACACACACATTTCGCTATGCGCTAACGCAAGGGAGAACTCATGAACCTAAACGATATTATGCTATTGATACTAGCTGCGGTAAAGTTTTATCGAATTCTCAGCTTCCAGAAAGCCTTCTAAGTACAAAGTTGGAGTGGCTTGCGAGAGTGCAAGTCATGCGCCGCCATGGAAGAATATTATGATGGCTATACACTCGGGCTACTCGGAGAACAATTATTTTATGTTATTTCAACTTTCACGTTTTTCACAAAATATATTTACTATGATGTTGATACCACGGCACTAGTCTCCTTGTGATCTATTCAATTCAATTCAATTCATTTATTGTTTGTAAAACATAGGTACAAGTACATTGGTGTTACGAAATCAGTCTAGGATCACTATGTTCTGGCCATGAGGCGTACAAACAGTCAGGCGAATTAATAATTTATAATAATAATAGCTAGGATGCAAGGATGTTTGTGACACATCCGAAATGTCGAGTGATTAGAATTAAGGCTATCTCGGGTATTACAGGGCTACCGGGTAACAATAAAGACGTGTTACTTATAGAGATTTAGTACTTAATTCGGCACAAATTTAAAAATGACAAATCTAAATTAATTGGTCGAATCAGAATAATGTCAAATTGAAAATCCTCGACATAGAAAATTGTCCAGCCTGGATAAGGCTAAAATTTATTTACGTCCTAAAATGGAATTACGTACACTCCAAAAATATGAAAAATATGACCAATCGGAAAGATGTCGTAGATATATATATGAATTTTGTACAAAATAGCCGATTATCATATTAAATCTTAATGTGAATAAGCCCTAACCTAAGCCTAAAATACTAGATAATAATAATTACCTATTAACAAATTGTCTTGTAAAATGTACCTGTACTTTTACCAATAAATTATCTGTATCTGTTGATTAAAATTAGACAACATTCCCTTTGCACGTATTTAAATATGAACCTGTTTCAAACTAGACAACATTCTAATTGGGCTACATTCATTTTGAATAAGAAGAGAATTGATGGTAAAAAAGTATAGACACCATTACATTTTCACCAAATACACTTTTGATGTTACTTTTGGTCCAATTACAAAATGGTCATTTTGTGTTGACGATTTTCCATTCGCGCCCAATGACAGTAAATCAATGTAGACGACGAGCGCTAGTGTGTATCCAGCATTACTCCTAACTGTGGTTCGGTGAGCATGCATCTTTCGTGTTCGTGTTGCATTGTAAGTAGGTATAAGTTTGAAATTAGTTCGTATTGAAGGCGCCAGATGTGTGACCACGATATTTATATGGATAAGCTAGCATAAAAAAAATTGTGTAAATAAAATGTACTCGTTTCGATTGGTTTTCAGGGATTGTTCTAGTACGCAAATTTTTTCACGGCAACAATTCATCACATAAATCGGCACAAACTGTCAAGTATCGGTTAATTCTTCGGATACCAATGCTTACCTATTTAATGTTAAATAATTCATGAAAAAGTACAATCTATTAATGAATCTACAAAAACAGTTGGTTGTTGATCGATAGGAATTTACGATATTCTTACTAAAAATACACTTGCATTTTTCATAAAAAAACCCCCAATTATCTCACCCCAAGTTGACAAAAACCCGTCATATCTGATAGCAATTACGAAGCGAATCTAATTTAAAATAGACTTAACAATCTACAGTCGATGACAAAGATAATACACAATTTTGCGCTGTAGTCCTTTGAAATAAGGCGAAACATTTCTACTTATCTTCAATTTTGACTTCAAAATTTTGTAAGGTTTACGCTCTTTTAAAACTACAACGTATTTAACGTCGCCCTAACAATGGACACGCGCTGCCAAGCGCAGTACTATTACCAACAAATCGCTGCTACCTCAAACACCCTTCACACTTTGCAATTAGGCTTCAATTTCAATGGCTCAATTATGGGTTAAACTTGTACAAGAGCAACCCTAACCTTCGCCGTCCGGATGACACTTGTGACAGTACAATTAAGGTTTGTTATGGCTCGTGCGGCTTGTTGTCAAGTTTGTAAAAGGTGCATTCCAGTGAGTGCATCCTTGACAAGTATTCCGCTGGGACCCACTTTTAATTGATAAAAAGCGCGGAACTGGTTTCGCGACCACATTGTTGATAACCAGTACTGCCGACATAGTGGTACATATACATATGAGTAAACGCGATGTGCTGATAACGAACTGGTTTTGCGTTTTTCTACTTTTCTACGCTGTGGAGAAATTAAGGCGCATCTACAAGGAGTAGGTACGAGATAGGATGAATGACCTTGAGTTTCATATGTTTCTCGGTTTTTCTTGTAGCTTGCAGAAAGATTGCAGTCCGCCACGCTGGACCATTTGGGGCGATTATACAATACTATACTTGAAAACGTAATTAGAGAACAAAATAATAATCTTAAAATTGCCATAAAAATGAAAAAAATAACCGACACTGGCTAACTTACACTCTTCCAAATGATGGACGTAGCTAAAAACTGGCTACGTCCATCATTTGGAAGAGTGTAAGTTAGCCAGTGTCGGTTATTTTTTCATTGTAATGGCAATTTTAAGGTTATTTTTTTGGTCTCTAATTACGTTTTCAAGTTTAACAAGAGCCCGCGTAGCGACTCCGTCTGCGATGATGTTTCTTGGGAACAAGGCATATCGCTATGTATGGGGAACCGAGGCTTCCATCCATGTTTTTTTTTGGCAATTTAAGGGAAGATTTGAACCATAATCGGATTTAATCACCCTACAAAGTTAGATTCCCCATAAAAAAAATTGTTAAAAGCAAAACAGAAATGGGACCAATTCCCTTCTTTTAATAACCTGACCTGCGTCATGTATTTTGTAATTAGCTTCTGCCCGCGACATCGTCCGCGTGGGACACGTTTATATCGTAGCTCCATATAAACTTTCACCCCCATTTCACCCCCTTGGGGGATGATTTCCTTCCCCGAGTCCCAAACTATCTCTATACCCTTTAATTAACTACATACGTATACAATCTTCTCTCTATAAATTTCATCTAAATCGGTTCAGCGGTTTAAAGCGTGAAGAGGTAACAGACAGACGGATAGACATACTTTCGCATTCAGAATATTAGTATGTATAGTATGGATGTATGTATTGACATCTAGCATTATCCCATAACGCGCAGACATCCCTTTGTCTCCTTAGGCGACATACACATCATTGTATACATTGTTCCGCTATTCTGCTCCTGCCCTTACTATCCCAACTCCAAAAGGACGTAACTGGTACGAAACTTCAATCAGTTAAGTCACTGCTTAAAGCTATACATTTAAAGGGGATTTTAGTATCGTCAAGCGAAAAAGTACTCTATTCATTAAATTATACGTTCTGTCATAAAGTGTTTTGGTGACTGGCATAGTTATTCTATTCCTTTGTTTATTTTATTAGGTAATGCGGCAGAAGTCAATATATTCTTTGATGGGTTTGGAACCCTTTGCGACATCAAATTAGCGATATAACTTTGTCATACCCTGTGATGCCATTGGCCATATTCGACTGAAGGGCATATACCCTACCTACTTTATTGTCTCTGTCATTCTAAGGGCCTGTTTACACATTGATTAGTGATCAGTGCGAGTCCATACAAAAGCTACACGCACTTGCAGCAAATGTATTTAATTGACTCTGGCTAATCAAATGTGACAGCCATAACAAAAAAAAAAAATTAAGGACTCGCACTAATCACTAGGTAATCAAAGTGTAAACAGCCCATTTAATAATGGTCTCACTTTAAGGTCTCCTTCATGACAAAGGCCGATTCGACTTATAAAATGAGATCTCACAGTGATAATCGCATTTTCAAATCCACCAGCGTCTACCACGAAACGCCAATTTCGTTTGTGTATCTCCACCTTTATCGCACTTGGAAAATCGAGCGACAGAGAAGGAAATACTGTCGTACGTTCTCAAAAGGCAGTCTACTGCATACAGTTATAACTGTCAGATGACTGCCTTTCAGCTTTTTGTCTAGGAAACCGGTCTATCCCAATAAGGGCTAGTTTTCTCTCTGGGTGGAAGGTCAGTCAGTCAGTAAAACTAGTGCCTACGCAAAATCTTGGCATTAGGTGCAAAGCGAACCCCGGGCGTTTAGGGCACAACCAGGAATAGCGCTAGAAGGATGAGGATGATCTAAAAAATCGCGGCGAAATGCCAACTACGAATTTCGAACTTCATGATAGCGCCAGAGCGCCATCGCCACTCTTACCTATCCGTGATGTTTGACAGATGGGAACATTCGCACTTTGTTGTCTACTGTATCATTGATTTTGAAAGACCATTACAGTAGAATTATTTGGGGTTTACCACTGACAGACAGTTTGCCTTCATGTAATTTTCAACTTTAACCTTATACAAATTAAGTAGTTATTTCTAAATCGGTAGACGTGGGTAACAGTATTCTGAAAATTGCTTTATTTGTATGCTATTAAAGTTGAAAATTAAATGAAGGCAAACTGTCAGTGGTTAACTAACAGTAATCGTACTGTATCTGTCTTTCAACATCAATGATGAAGATAAAGCATATACAAATACACGCATGAAGAAAAATAAAAAGAAAGACACATGATCACGGATGAAATGACTGTCCAAAATGAATTGCGGCCAACATCACTGTGAATCTTGAAGTGATTGATTTGCGTTTCCTTTCGCATATAAGCGATTATGATCGCTGAATATAAAATATTAGCACTTCATGTGGAAGCATACAATATTGAATCCATAATAGACGTTTTTTATTATTCCAATTGACTTCCACTGAGATTGCGGAAACAATTTCCTAAGCTTGACAGCATCTATCGGCCATACCATAATAACAATAAAACAAAGAGGGGTCATCGCTCTCCCGCCACAGACTAAGCAAAAACACCGGACGTCGTTACGGGCTTTTTGTGGGTTGCCAGCACTGATGATGGTTCATCTGAAACTGTTCATTAACTATTTGTGGTTGCTGTACGTGGTAGTTGATTTCTCGAGTATTTGCGTGAGATGTTATTATAGAAATATGCGTTAACTATTACTGTTTAGTGTCCTAGGTTCTGATTTTTGATGGAACAAGCCCATGAGGTGCAACTAAAGAAGCTAACTATTACAGGTGATTCTACTGAATTTTATGGTTCTACTGAATTGTATGGTAGTTATAAGCTTCTTTGCTGTGCCCTTACGGGGTCCATCTTATATATTGATCATGATGAGCTCATCATCAATATTTATTTTCATCACACTTTCTAGTAAAGGGCTTCGCTACAGCGGGCGTACCTAATGTTTTTTTTCTTAAATTGTATATCATGCGTCGGTTTTAATTTAACTCAAATACCTACGATGTTTGAAAACCTATTTATAAATCAATCTAGAAACGTATTGAAACATGTTTAACTAAATTGTTTAAAGATCTAACAAATGCAATGTGGTAATTATCGGCCGTATTCATAAACGTCCTACAAGCCTGTTTTAACTAAAATGGCGTTAAAATTCGTTTGTCCTTATCTGTCACTTTGACATTTGTGTTCGTGAGAAAGGGACAAAGCACATTTTATTTAGCAGAGGCATTTTAAGTTTTATGAATAAGGGGGTAGTGTCTAATATGTATTTTTTATTCCGATTAGTATTATTTCTGTTTCAAATGTATTTGTTGCTGCGCTAATGTGATAAAAGCCTTGTGTGCGATGTGCGACACGTACGCTAAAATTTTACAAACTCGAGTCATCAATGCCTTCGGCGTCGGGCTTCTAATAGACGTTCGTAAAACATCTCTTAGTGTACTTAAGGCACAATGTACTATTACGTCACAGGTGGCCATAAAGTGGCAATTACCGGCTGCTACGCGTGCGGAATAAGTGTCCTGCCTGTGGTCTGGCATGTTGTACTCATCACGGCTTTGGCGTCAAATACCTGTGATCTGAGACATTATTTGTTTTACAGCCAGTGTATAATGTACTATTAAGAGTCCTTACGCCCACATAAGCAGAAGCGGGAGCGTATTTTGCAAAATGCTTCCTTTTTCATTCAAGATTACGACGTAACTATTAGTATTTATTCAAAAACTGATAACGTAATTAAATAATCATTTCTTAACCTCTTAATAATTTTTAAAAAATAAATTTTGGCGCGCTGCATCTGTGCAGCGTGATTTATACGTCTTTTAAAAAAATATACATTTACGGCATCGTAGGTTCTATAGGTATGATTATTTTTTTATGGGCTAACATAAAGTTATAATTTGCTGTCATATTATTTTTAGGGCAAAAATAAAGTACAATTTGCGGTAAAAAAATATAATGTAATCCTGTTTTCACCAAAAAAATTAAGAAAACTCGGAAGGTGTTTTATCAACTTTTTAAAATGAATCTTTGATTTTCAATCATGTCAGCCCCTCGTAAAAGATCTGGTGATGTGAATTGTAATCATTCATGTACGTGTAATGATTCTTGTTTACTGTAAAATTGAGAACCGAAACGACACTTCTCACTGCAAAATTTGAAAAAGACTCCCAAGAAAACTCATTTATTTTAGGTTTAGAAACAGAAAATGAAAATTTGAACCATGTTAGCCCCTAGTTTAAGAGATAATTATTTAAGTACGTTATCAGTTTTTGAATAAATACTAATAGTTACGTCGTAATCTCGAATGAAAAAGCAAGCATTTTGCAAAATACGCTCGTTTTAGGCGTAAGCACCCTTAAATGCAATCCCAGGGCCACACCAGGGTGGTATCAGATATACAGCAAACTGCAATAGATTTGAATTGGAGGAGGCATATTATTAGCAGCAGGCACCATTAATAACTACTCGTATTCCAATTGTAGCCCTCCGAATCGCTAAACTGAAGTGGCAGTGGGCGGGCCACATAGCACGTAGAACCGATGGCCGTTGGTGCGGAAAGGTTCTCGAGTGGCGATTACGTACCGGAAGGCGCGGCGTGGGTATGCCCCACAAGGTGGACCGATATGACCTGGTAAAAGGTTGCGGGAGTCCGCTGGATGCGGGTGGCGCAGGACCGGTCACTTTGGCACTCTTCGGGGGAGGCCTATGTCCAGCAGTGGACGTCTTTCGGCTGATATGACGATAATGATGATTACTATGTTAGTGCAATGTCGGATACTAATACAGACGCCTATATTATCAAACCGCGATTGAATGGGATTAGAGACGATTGTTTTGATGACCATATAATATAAATAAGTTAAAGTGTAACACCTATATGATCTGACAGCGTAAATAGAGGATTTAAGAGTCCGCAGTAAGCTCGGCCGAATTTAACCTTCCCATACAAACGGAGTTTCGTTCTCATTTTAAAACTACGTGTTGGATTGTGACTAGGGTTTCTGGTTTCTCGACCTTTTTCATTTCTCGAGGCACGGGAATTCTCGACCAGGATTTCTCGAGTTTCTCGAGTATCTCGAGAAATTTTCAAAGTTTCAATAAAACACCATATTTTAAAACAAAAATAGCTTTATTACTAATCAGACTCATAGGAAGCGTTGGTGAGATCGATAATCAAGTAATGATAAATTTTTAGTCAACATAAATGTCACTTAATAATCAACAAATCAACAAGAAATTAAAAATAAATTAGTAAAATGAAATCAACAAGTTTTCTAACATTGTAGAGATAACTATAAAAACTGTTTTCTTGGAGTAAACAGATTCCTGGTAACTTAAATTAACAATACTCTTTTATAATCACAAACTATTATGTAGATAACATCAAATCAAAGTCTTTCTATTAAACTAATCCGTAACCCGCAAGATAATCAACATTAAAAATCTAATTTTAATAATTTTTTTTTGCCTTATAAAATAGGCTTTTAGAAAAACAAGAGCATTAACAGCGTTATCTGACAGGCGGTTCCTTATTTTAGTTACAATGTTTCCCGATAAAGAGAAAACACGCTCATTCTCCGTAGATGTCGGTTTACTAGTCATTACAGCTTTGTAATTTTTTTCCAGAGTAGGTGTTCGTTTCCCAGTAGACTCAAACTCAAATAACTGAAATTATTTTTTTATTAAATTTCTAGTTATTTGAGTGTTGCTCTTATCTGCAGTTCCAGCTGTCTGAATGGCCTTTTTTAATTGATGTTCAAATAATTCACTGTCGAGCTCGAGGTCTTCTTCATTATCCTGGTTTGCGTTGTCGAAAACATCGTGTTATACGCGTGTTTTTTTTTACTTTTCACAAGAGATTTATTTCTCGAGTTCTCGAGGCATTCAGTTTATTTCCCGTCTCGACGAAGGGCAAATTTCTCGAGATTTCTCGCCTCGAGAATTCTCGAGCAGAAACCCTAATTGTGACGACACTTTGCATATACAATGACATGAGGTATATCTAATATGTCTGTAATCGTATGTCGTAACTACGTTTGTATGAGAATCGAGCTTATTGCGGACTTTAATAGATGCCGTCCTAGCGTATGCCCGAAAGGGACGATGGTAACAGAGGCGCCTTTACCTAAGGTGCAGGGTATGCGGTGCACGCCGGCGCGGCGCGGCGCAGCGGTCCTAGGGGGCGCCGAGCGCTCTCATACAGCGCATAGTCACTTGAAGTACCCCGTTAAGGGGATGCCTTGATTTGAGTCGAACACGCCCCCTAGACAGAGACACGCTGATGGCTTCCGCGCACGAGGAAAAGAGATGTAACACTCTTCGGGATTGCCTTTTTGGACAAATTTCGATAAATACCTAACTTACTGAAGTTTTATTTAAATTTCATAAAGTGAGATTTTAGATGAGATAAAATACTATAGTATTAACTTGATTCTGTCGTAAAATAATGTATCGTTTGCGTACGCTGAGTGAAAAAAGGAAAATACAGACTCAACTTTGGTTTTTTTTTCTATCGATGAAATTTTACGCAATCATGTATCGATAAAATCAGATAAACAATCATATAGTCAAGAATCATATATCTGAAAATCAGACCTTATTGTTTCTTAATCTAGTCAGAACGGCGTTTCAAAGCACGCGATAATTTCCAATGCACGGCCTTAACAACAAAGTCATTACGTGAATTACTGACAATTAAGATAAGGATTTATAATGATGGGTTATTACAACGATAGGTATGTGATCAAAGAACGTGTGAGTCACTATTAAGTTACAAATAAAACACTTCATCCATACAAACTATGGCTACTACTTATGGCGGGTTAATTCAACGACACTGATCGTGATTGGTAAACGTTAAATATGACACCGGCAGCTGTCACCCCATAGGAAACTGACAAACTTCCCCATACTCAGTTTTGGACAAATGTATCTTACGATTACGACGGTTTCAAACAACCGACCCCGTACGATATTAGGGTTGAGAAGTGGTTGAACAAATCTCTCTTAAAAATATGCTATTACATTGGTGCGCAACTCCCACAAACTCATTCCTGACCGACCTGCATGAACGAATGTTCCTTGTGTCACCTGCGAGCGCGGCCATATACTCCAGGCAAAATACGGTTTTGAGAAACATTAATTTATAATAGCGTTTTTTTTGTTGATTTAATTTGAAAATGTTATTCTAAGATGATTTACTCAAGAATCCGACAAACTTTCCACCCGGAAGTAATTATGTAGATTTAAATGAAGCATGCATTATCTTTTTTTGTCTGAAATTGTGTCGGATTTTGTCGCTGGGTAACTATTTAATTGATAATATATCCGTTACGCATAAAAATAAGCTATTACCTATAAATTATTTCCAAAATTGTCATTTTTTCCATACAAGTTGTCAGTTCATTGCCTGGACTAATATTCATTCGTAAACCATAGAGAAAGGATAGAAAAGAGGTACTCACTCACGCATAAAAGTGGAGTGCAAGTGGGAACGAGATACAATGTCAAATCTCCTGTCCCTGTCCCTCAGCGCGTATACTTAGGCTTTTTTTGTTTGTCACCGGCTATCAAAATATTGTACTGAAACTGACGTCACGGATATAATACGACTAAAGTATATAGACATGAGATGTCGACGATGTATAATTAGTCTTCTGATTCTTCTCAATTTAGTCAGGCTAAAACTCTATCCCTTTTGGGCATTCGTTAGTACCTACTCTATATACGAATTCAACAAACGCAAATTTTCTCGAAGCAGTTCAGGCTATTTTCGACCCCACTATAACTTCGTTGTGAATAAAACTAGAAGCCTGAATTTTCAGTTACCAAGCAGGCATTGTATAAACACGGCATATTTCAAATTTCATTCAATTTGATCCAGTAGTTTAAGAATGATAACTAGTCAAAGTTTCTTAATTTTGTCACTCACTGACTGACTGACTGACTGAGTGAGTGAGTGACTGACCCATCATCAAAACTCTAAGGCACTTCTAGCAGACAATAGAAGCTTCAAATTTAGAATACAATTTTTAAGGAAAAACGAAATAAAAAATGTTTACTGTGAAAATTATGTGAAAAGCGGTGCAAGGTATCTGGGAGCTGAAATCTATAGAATTGTGAGCAGCTAAGACCCTTTTCCTATCGTTCAATAGTTTTGTAATAGTTTAAACAGAAGACCCTTAGAAATTCGGGTCTGAATCTAGTGGTATTAACAGAGGTGCGATTTGACTTACAAAATGAAATATCACAGGATGACGTATTTTTTCCAGATTTATACACCAGCGCATTAGGCCATTTATAAACTTTAGTCGAGCGTTTCAAATAAGTCATCCTTTGATATATCTCTTCCCTCTCTTCTACTTCTCAATCGTACACTTTTGAGAGTGGTCAAGGTCACGTTTATGGTGTACTCGGTGGGTCTCTCGATGGTGTGCCTGTTGCCAATGGTCGGAGCTAGCTATGACGCGACGGTTTGTGGCATTGCGGGAGCACTGGACTATGCTGGTCTCGTAGCGATCGGCTCCGTGCTCTTTTTCCCTTTACAGATCCCTGGACGATGAGCCTCTTACTAGCGTAGACTCCACCTAGTTGAATCGAATATGAATTTCGCAACTACTTACTTATTACTTCATTAATCTTAGGAGTACATTAATATTGTAATCGAGAGAGATCTTTTTTTTAAGAGACTGGTGAAAAGTTACTGTATTTTTATCCATTCCCCGATGATTGAATCAGAAAAACTCAAGCTTATTAGTAAGGAGAATTAGAAGTCGTAACATTTTTCTCAGTAATGTAATAGCAGAGAAGAAGCCATATTTCTGAGGAAATAGACTTCACAAAGAGCTCTAGTGCTCTGCAAATAGGTTATTAAAAAAGCGTAGGAGCTTAGTAACAAAACTATATTTTATTTATTTCAGTGAAATCGCTGCTCCAGTAAATACCAGGAATTACCTACATAAAAGAACTCCCAGTCCTTTCAACAAGCAACCGCCAGTCAATATTGACCTGTAACGTAATAGCACTAAAGCTCATCACGCACGTCAGCGTTCGTTACTAGCGAAACTATGTTTATAGACAACATTTTTATATTCCCGTGAACTGGGTCATCGCTGAAACGTAGTTCGTGTAATAAAATGTTTACCTCCTGCGAAATGTTGCTGGGAAGTGTTCTGGAAAATACTGGCAACACTAAGCTGAGTCTACAATCTAGCAACGAAAAATTTGGTTTATTACCTATACCACAGGTGACCAAAGAAATGGTATTGTACAATCACGTCTATAAACATGTATACGGTTACGACCGTAAGTCGGTGGAATAAAGTTACAGGTATCCAATTTTTAACATGTAGGTCTACATATTTTTAGATATGACCGAGTAACGTAGGTACAATCAGAAACACTTAATGACTCCCTTGTCTTAGCGTGGCCTTTCCTAATATAAATTGAAATTTACGAAATCACCATTGATGGACATCAAAAATTCAGTAATGGACACCCAGTCATGGACATGGACCCAATTATGAACATCCATTAATGGACACTTTTGTATTGAACACATAAATGAAACAAATGACGTCACTAATCAACTTTTATTAACGCTATTTGAACTTTCAACATGGTCAGTCTTAGATTTCCACGTTATACTTACTATCAGATTTTCAATCAACCATCTGGTTTTCAGTCATTTATTAAACATTAATGGAGGCTTCGCCTCTTTGCCAGCAGCTGCAGCTTAGAATTGGTTACATAATAATCAACTGAGATCTATCAGGTAAGAAATTAGAATCTTAGCAATACAACAATCATAAAGCACAATATAAAATATATAATATAAAAAAAACGATCAAAATATTTACTTTTTCTCCTAGTATAACTTTAACTAAAAAAAGCATTTATTCTTCAATGAAGAAAGATTATATAAGTACCAAAATAATAAATATAAATAATCAATAATTACGTTGTTTATAAAAGTCAGTTATTTAGCTTAATATCTTGTTGGGTATTCCATTGTACCTACGGAAGTTTGACAATATAATCAAAAGTAAGATATAGTATCACATTTTCACAATTATATCTATAATCAATATTATCAATATATCTATCCAGTGGGAAAGTGCTTTTCACTCATTGCGATCAACCATTTTACCAGAATGTCCTCTTCCTGTGCCGTGAGGATAGTTTGAGGCCCCATAGCACCAACTGCAGGACTTTTGCCTGTCACCTTGTTGTGCAAGGTTATTCGAAGAACCCCAAACCGGAGGGAAGCTGTGCTTATTTTTTCTCCCATCCTTACAGCATCCAATGCTCTCCCCATTTGTTCGGGGGTGTAATTTTTCTTTGGTGCCATCTAAGACAAAACAAAGAACCCAATTATGGACAACTAAAAATAACCAGTTATGGACATCGTCCATTATTGGAAAATAAAGAGCAATCACAAAATCAACTCAACCCAAATGTTTAGTGCAACAAATTAAATAACTTAATACAATAAACTAAAAAAGTAATAAAAAACTTAAGCATGGACACTTGTCCATTACTGAATTTCATAAAATATCGAATCCAGTAATGAAGAAACCCCACAAAAAACTTATTGCTGTGATTGGACATATTCAACTTAGCTCAATTTACTTGCAATATAGTATTATTCAGTAAAAATGACATCAAATCTTATTACAACACAACACAAGATAACACCATGCACAAATATGTACTCACCTCCTTAACGATTTCAACAATAAAAACGGATTTTTATGACCACCGCGCGCAACGAGATTTCACTTCGAAGCCATCTTAGAACAAAATGGCCGATTTTGGTGACGTGTGTCAAAATGACAGCTCAAACGTCTATTGGTTATGCTTTAGTGTTGCCAGTTCAAAAATGTTGGGACAGTTGCTTAATAAATTCGATTAACGAAAAAAATGTCCATAATTGGGACCGTGTCCATTACTGGTGCCGTCACCCTATCCCCCTATTTCTGTTTTCTTTACATCTTCGAATAACAGACGTAGCAGCTTCCTTATTCGCGTGGGCAGAACTCTTAACGGGCTTTCGAGAGAGCATGATATTGATGTGTTTTATGGGTAGGCATACCCAATCTATTATTAGGCGTAGGCTATGTACGGTCGAGGAAATTGAATGTTTGGCACATGTCAACTCTATTAGAATGACGTTAAGGTCCAAAAGTGCTAAACATTCAATTTCCTCGACTGTACATACACTCTTTGAGTGAGCTTGCCCTTACCTTTCTGTCTTTAATACTGTACTTGTTTAGTCTACGCTCAATGGACAACTGTCTATAGTGCTGTTAATTTATATTAGATTTCTATACGTGAGAACGAAAGATCTATGGCCTCCTGTTTTTACCAATATCTGATGTTCACCTGTTTTGTGAGCCGTTGGTTTTTCCAATAAATAAATAATAATTCCTGATGCAAGAAGCTACGGTAGCCTAGTGGTTCAGGCATGCGGCTGTCAAGCGGCGGTCGTGGGTTCGAATCCCGGCTCGTACCAATGCGTTTTTCGGAACTTATGTACGGAATAATTACCGATAGCTTTTCGGTGAAGGAAAACATCGTGAGGAAACCGGTCTAATACCAATAAGGTCTAGTTTTCCCTCTGGGTTGGAAGGTCAGATGGCAGTCGCTTTCGTAAAACTAGTGCCTATGCCAAATCTTGGGATTAGGTGTCAAAGCGGACCCCGGGCTCCTTTAGGGGCATTACCGGGAATAACGCTAGGAGGATTAAATAATAATTCCTGATGAAGTAGCCCGACAGCGAAACAGTACGGTACAAATGCAGATAATTACTATTAATATTTATACAACCTCTGGAGAGGTAGAGGTTGTGGGTTCAAATCCCGCTCGTAGTGAATAAATTTTCAATTTTCCACTATGATCGAAATTTGAAATTTCGTTAGCGGACGTTTCTGCTTAATAAAACATTTAATACAATAAATATATTTATATATATAGTTTTTAGGAGAAGGAAACAGTGTTGACACATAATGTGACTGACATTTAGATACCTGCCGGGGTGACGCGCGTACAATGCGTTATGTGATCGACCAGCGGGTCGATCTTGGGTCGATCACGTCACTTTTTGTATGGGGAAAATGATAGTTGAGTTGTCCTAATGTACGTCCAAAAAAAGTTACGTAATCTAATCTCCCTCTGAAAGGCAAGGCAAGCTAGTCCATGCGAGTTTGATGCTTTTGAACGCTTGTTCAGGTAAGGTCAGTTTCAGTCAGGTTATCAAATAGCTAGCATAAAATCGTTTATCTTTCACGTACAGGAAACTGTTCTTCCACAATTGGCTAAATGAAATTATTCATTGCCCCAATTACAATGTCAATTGACGTCGCAACGACCTTATAGTTACATAGGTCACAGTCGTTTCACTATATAATGTGTACACATGATACTGGTCGTCTATCTGACTATTTACATTTGTTACGCGCATTCGCTGACACTTACGCCACTCCGCTTAAAGCCTGCAACACACTCGCGCGGCTTGCTGCTTTACAAGTTTACTGGTTACCGCCGCGGCCAGGCCGTGCCAGTGTGATGCGGGCTTAGGCCTGAATCAAAATGGCGCGGCCTGCGGTGGCGGTCAATAGTAAATTTGACAGCTAAAAATGAAAGTTTACTTACGCCAGTCCTGGCTAAACGGAGGCGCGAGGCGGTACGATATTAGTCAGCTGTCAGTATCAATTCCCAGTAAAGTCCGTGCAGATTCCTTACTGTGCGCCTACATTCAAATGTGTGTCCTGATTGGCGTGAGATGCGCGAAAGCGAAACGGTACGGTACGAATGCAGTACTGCATGCAAACGAGGAGAAGTGGCGATATGCTCTGATTTCATTTGCGCGAATGACTTATCACCGATACGACTTAAGGATCGTCCTCGCGATTATAGCAAGTTCGCGCGAATTCTACTCGGCTGAACGCGCGATCAAAGATCTCGTATTAGACTCGAATAGGTGTCCTAATTGATCGCGCGACTGTCAATTAGGATACCTATTCGAGTCCAATGTTTGATCGCGCTTCCGCGCGAGTAAAATTTGCGCGAAGTTGCGATATAATCGGGTAGTTTCGCGTTGGTTCGTCGTGGGATCGTCCTAAAGCCTGCTGTACACATTGGGCCAACGTTGGCGCGTGAGCAAGAGGCAGCTATGTAAACGAAAGAGATCGAATTATAGCCCTCTCCCTCTAACGCATAGCTGCCTTCTGCTCACGCGCCAACGTTGGCCCAGTGTGTACAGCAGGCTTTAGGACGGTCCCACGATGTAATGATCTTATCACCGATAGTATGATATTTCAATTCTAAAACAAATGACTATTATATCACCTAGATATATTTTAATTCTATCCTCGCCTCCTCAGTAGGAACCCTCCTATATAGTTTGATTTCCCAATCTGATGCAGCATTTGGATTGCTCGGGGGCCCGCCGTACTGAGTCATACTACGGAAGTTATAAATCATAATTCACACATATAACCTAACAATATGATTACATACACACGAGTGGTGTGCGTTCTGAAACATGAACAGGGGCGCATTTCGTTTTGATACATTGCAAAAATGTTCATAAGAACTTTCTGCGACTTAACGAAATAAGTAGTTACATTAGTAGGGCAGTTTCAGGTGATAATGTAGACACGCTGGACAAAAGCACCAAATTTTTTTCAGATTCTTGTTAGTAGTTGGTTCCTATCAAAAACTTAAAGCTAAGCCTAAAAAAAATTGGTGCTTTTGTCCAGCGTGTCCATATTTACGACAATTTGTTGGAGCACTCTGCCCCACTATATAGTAGGATTGTATATAGTATAGGTATACTGTTTGTCAGAGAAGTGCTTACCGATGATAAAGTGTCCTCGGTGGCATTCATATCGTCCTGATTAGCGTGTAGTTTTTACTTACCTGAAAGAAAAACAAAGTATTATTAATATAGTTGTTTCTTTTTTGTCATCCTAACAAATTAACACGAAGATGGTTTACAACAACTTATTCGCCATACAAAACAAATTATTTATAACTCGTAGATTAAAATAGTACCATTCAGTATAGGTACATACGAGTACATATTTAGAAGGGTACACCGGAATAATGATTTGTTACTGTTTTCTATGAAAATGAGATATTTATCTAAAAATTTAGAGCTTGCAATGAACTACCCAGAGGCATTAAACTCTCATTTAAAAAAAGTGACTGGACCTTTCATTTTTTTGCCGTTAACCCTTTATGTATGACTAGCTGCCGCCCGCGACTTCGTCTGCGTGGACTCGGGATAAAAACTATCCTATATTTTTAATCCCGGCTATAAACTATCTCCGTGTAAAATTTCATCCAAATCGGTTGAGTCGTTTGAACGTGATTAACAGACAACTAAAAATCCAAACTTTCGCATTTACAATATTAGTATAGTAGCTGCCAGTGCGAACCCAGGAGGAGCCACAAGATGAACTATAGCCTAGATATTGCTGCATATCCGTTCTATATATTGGCGAAGTCAATTTTGAGATCGAATGAGTTCTGGTGATTACCCCCTATACAGGATGATTCAGGAGACGTGAGCAGGATCAACCCTACACATACAGTTAATGTTAATGGATCGTTTACCATCGTAATTAAGTTAAACGCCCACAGTTTTTTTTTACATTTTGTGTAAACATTTCATTCACAATAAATCATGGTCACCCTACACAACTAAAAAAAAATTAAAGTTAATCTTACCAATGCTGGTACGACTGAGTAGCTTATAAACTATTGAATCCGTAGGGTTGATCCTGCTCATGTCTCCTGAATCACCCTGTATACAAACTCACAGAGAGACTTTAACGAGCGAGTGAAGCTAACGAATTTCCTCGGTTCAGTTTGGGCCAAAAGTCTTATTTCTCTTTTAGTCTTATTTCTCAACCGGTTCTCGTGAAATTTTGCGAGCAGCTCCGATATCCTTACTAATATTATAAATGCGAAAGTGTGTGTGTTTGTATGTTTGTCCTTCTTTCACGTCGCAACGGAGCGTCGTATTGATGTGATTTTTTGTGTGGAGATAGTTTAGAAGCTGGAGAGTGACATGCTACTTTTTCCAGCGGGAAAACATGTAATTTCCACGGGAAAATTCAATATGTTACATTTTCCTATAACCACGCGGGCGAAGCCGCGGGCATCTGCTAGTACGAGTATATTTTTTTTTTCTTTGATTCAGTTTTTGGAAATAATAAAAAAAATCTTGAATAACAGACTCGCGAGGTCTGCAGCTCCAAGAGACATTGGTAATATTAGTATGTAAAACCATTATTTGGTAAAGCGAAACGTACCTATAAAGGCCGAAACCACAAAACAGTCTGTTTTGTGGCGAAGCGGCGCGGCGCGGCGCGGAGGCGGTACCGGTTGTATACAACCGGTATAATGTTCGAACTAATACGATTCCGCACAGTAGGTTTCGGCCTTAAGTCCTTCATTTGATAAGAAGTTATTTCACGCAAGTACAGAGGGGTGGTAATCACGTAACGTTTTGAACGCGCGATATACAGTCCGACTGTCATTTTTAGGGTTCCGTAGTCAACAAGGAACCCTTATAGTTTCGCCATGTCCGTCCGTCTGTCTGTCTGTCCGTCTTCGGCTTAGCTCAGTAACCATTACTGCTAGAAAACTGTAATTCGGCATGGGTATATAAATCAATCACGCCAACAGAACAGTACAATAAAAATTTTTTTTTAGGTTACCTCCCCTACACCTAAAGCGGGGAAGCAATTTTTTTTCTCGTTAAGGGTGTAGTGGGGTATAGTGTGGGGTATCGTTGGATAGCTCGTTAAAAACTATTATGGGTTTCCTAAATCCATTTTTCAAATCAGTGATTCGTTTGCGAGATATTGAGCTTCAAAGCCGTGATTTTTGTTCGAGTCATGTGTCCCCCCCCCACTGCCGGCGTGGTAGTAGTACATATAATGAATTTAAAAGAAAAACTATCACGGACAAGTAGGCATAAGTGGTTACCGAGTAATATTCGACCAACTTAATTTGTACTTGGAAAGACCAATTTTTGTACAAATTCGGCGCAACCGCACCGCACGTCAACTGAGTTGTAAGTAACACAGACAGGCAACTACGGAACCCTACACTGCGCGTGGCCCGACACGCACTTGGCCGGTTTTTTCAGTATAAAAAATTGGGAAGATGCAGCTTATTTACCATTATTATGTGACCAAAATGTTGAAAAAAATATAAAAGAATAGCTACTGAAACGTTTTTACTTTAGTTTATACTAATTTCAAACAATAATTAAGATTTGAAGTAATGAGAAACGGAACGTGTTTTAATCCAACAATCAGCATCTGTACATGTCACTCCTGACGAGTGACACACATGAGTGACGTCACAGGAACTGTAGATCCGTTTAGGCGCGAAAGTTTAAATTGACAGTTAGTAACAGGAAGTTTTGACTGTAAATTAAAGTATTTAATTTTTCTTAAACTTTCGAGGTCTATTCTACATGCGATTCTTTCAACTTAAAGCAATATTTAAAATATTGCATCTTCCCTATTGCCATTTAGATCTATCTAACGTACGTATAATTCGTTGTGTGATCGAGATCGACCTGGGTCGTGCAAGACCTCTGTATAAAAAAACTACTTACCTAATTAAAAAAAACAAGAAGACCTCTAAGAATTCCTTGCAAAGTAATTTTCCTTGCAGAAACTAACTTAATTCATCAAAGAATCGCGCTCGACGCAAAAGAAGCGAGTCAATAGAAAGCGGCTAAGAAAGTAGCAACAATGTACTTTTCTAGTGATTCCTTAGCGAGGCATTTCTAAGTAAAAGTGCAAGGTAAAGTACTAGTACGATTTATATTCCTAAGTGCTGTTGTAAAAGTATAGCTATTCTAGAACGGTATTAAATCTATTGTTCTTTATACAATATCAGAGAGTACTGAACTCTTCCAATTTAAAATGGTATAGGTACATTCCGTTGAAGAGGTGAACTTTTAATAGGCCTTTTGGCGGCTATAGGTTATAACCTATATAATACCCTGTAGCACGATGAGGCGAGGTGATTGTTCTTCAAAGTTAGAATCTTGAGCGTACCGAGGGACTCAAAAGCACGAGATGCAAATAACTTTGCTTTCAAGTGACACACAACGTGGTCGTCAGCGTCACCACGTACCGGAAGGCGCAGCGTGGGTGCCTACCCACAAGGTGAACTGATGACCTGGTAAAGGTCGCGGAAGTCCGCTGGATGCCGGTGGCGCAGGACCGGTAAGTGTGGCACTCTTTGGGGAAGGCCTATGTCCGGCAGTGGACATCTTACGGCTGATATGATGCTGATGAAATGATAGAGTTGAAGTTGGTATGAATATTAATTACATTGCGAGCCCAGTAGATCATGTCATGGCCTCCCAAGTAGAACAACGTATAATTGATACTAAAAAGAACTCATAGATGGCAACACAGGTACCGAGCGAAACATTTGAACCAGTAATCGTGAAGATAGAATGATTTTTACACCTTAATAAATTCAACGTACCTTAATTATATCACAAACATACTTCCGCACATACAATAAAGGTATATTTTATAAGTTTAGTAAATGCAATAAAATTGATACTAAATCCATGTAACTCGTACTATACGAGTCAGCTTTCAAGCTTGCTACGTATTATTGGCTACTGTCACTAGATGGCGCCATCACGGGTCGCGAAAGTTCTATGGAACCACAGGCTCTAAGCATTTGGTTATGTATATTTTTGTGTGATGTGTAATATTGTCTCTAAAATACTACTTTTATATCGAAAAAATCAAAAATACTCTATTTGTTGCCCGGGAAGTCAACGCCATCTGGTGATATCTCAATGTATTACTAGAGACTGACAGCGTCATAGCCGTGGTAGCTCGGATACTGCATCTACTGGTGTAACTACGGGACTAAAATTGTATACAGAATTGCCTACATTAGGACGGTACGCTTTTGCTCTATGAGATTGGGTATCTGTACTTGTATTCTTTAATCTGTGATCATGTCAAATTTCTTGGAATCTACATTGATTCGAATCTCAATTGGAAACGAGAGCTGGAAGCAAAAAACTCAGTGAACTCTGCTTGCTATGCTTTGAGAAGCCTTAGAGACGAAATGAGCTTGGAACAACTTAAAGTAGTGTATTTCGCATTAGTTGAGTCGAAATTGCGATATAGCATTAAGTGCTGGGGCAATAGTTTTAAATATAATATCAATAGTGCCTTTGTTGCCCAAAAAAGAGCGATTCCTACGATGACACGCATTCCTCCATGGTCGTCGTGTCGCGATCATTTTTCAAGACGCCATTCTCACAGTGCGTTGTACGTTTTTATTCTTCTTACCGAATTTGTTAAGTCACAGTCAAAAAGTGTCACATGTGAGAATGAAGAATTGCGGCTAGCTACACGTACGAAAAATGTTGCACACAGTTTCTATCCAGGACTCGGGGTTGTGAAGCATTGTGCTAGGTATCAGCGGCGCTACCACGAACTTCGAATGTCGAAGTTCGGGTATTTCCATCTCTATCACACTCCCATACTCGAGTGACAGGGATGCATGTATTACGAACTTCGACAGGCTGTCACGTTATTTAATAAATTGCCTACCGAGCTAACGGTAATTACAGATTGGTCTAATTTGAAACGTACATTGTAAAGCTTCTTGTTAGCCAGATGCTGTTATAGTGTTCAAGAGATATTAATATGATTGTAAATTAATTTGTTGTTATTATTCGCACTGACATGTCAAAATGTATTAACTGAACGTGTAATTTAATTTGTAATTATTTTTAATTTATTGTAATGTTTAGGATGGACAATAATCTACCTTATTACATTATTTATAAGTACCTATTTCAAATACAATGTACATTGTTTATGAATAAAGAATTGAATTGAATTGATGATAATGATGAACACGAATTAGAATCATAATTTTTCAGTCGCATAAAACATGCGTTTTTTTCAATGACACATAAAAGTTTATCACGTTGCGAGAAACAGACATTTTACACTATAGATATACGGGCCGTATTCATAACGTTCTACAAGTCTATTTTAACTAAAATGGCGTTAAAATTCGATTGTTTTTATCTGTCTCTTTGATTGTGCTCATCAGAAAGGGACAAAGCACATTTAATTTAGCAGGCACTTTAAGTTTTATGAATGAGGGCGTTACGCTACGCTTAAGAGCTATGGTAGCCTAGTGGTTCAGGCATGCGGCTGTCAAGCGGCGGTCGTGGGTTCGAATCCCGGCTCGTACCAATGAGTTTTTCGGAACTTATGTACGGAATATATACCGTTCTAGCTTTTCGGTGAAGGAAAACATCGTGAGGAAACCGGTCTAATCCCCATAAGGTCTAGTTCCCTCTGGGTTGGAAGGTCAGATGGCAGTCGCCTTCGTAAAACTAGTGCCTATGCCAAATCATGGGATTAGGTGTCAAAGCGGAGCCCGGGCTCCTTTAGGGGCATTACCGGGAATAACGCTAGGAGAATGATGACTTGAGGAGAATGAGCGACATCATTTTATCGCGATTGGTTTTTTTTTTCGGACCTGTTGCGAGAATCGTTCATATCATTTAATTCATTTAGTGTCAGCGAGTTTCAACTATAGATTTAATATTGGCCTTCATTATTTTCGCGCGAATGCTTGAAAAAGCATAATGTTTTCATGAAAATTACTGTTGATTTGTTCTAACGCTCGTTCGAAAAGTTACGCAGGGTAATAAATTAATGTTTTTTTAACCATTATCCACAAAATTATGTTGTGTTTGGTACTTTTGTGATGCTTTTGTGCTATCCCTAACACACTTGTGTTAATTACGAACAATACAAAATGTAACACAAAAACAGATTGAAATAACTTAGAAAAGTTGAAAAAGCCCCGAGATTTTCATTTCAAAGTCCAATATCTCAAAAACGGCTAAACAGATTTTCATGAAACATGGCTAAGAACACTCGGAATAAAATGATCTATGACACAAAAAAAACCGCATTCAAATCGGTCCATCCGTTTGGGAGCTACGATACCACAGACAGATACACAGATACACAAACACGTTAAACTTATAACAACCCTCTCTTTGCGTCGGTCGGGGGCTAAAAATAACCTCAATTTCGACGGCCTCACCTACACCTCAGGTTCACGTCATCACTTTTGCCGTTGGAACCCATAAACATTCGAAATTCAAACTGGCGAACGAGGCAGTGACCTTGTGTTGCTGCGTTATCGACCGCCCCCCTGCACTTCCTACCCCGCCCCCCGCCCGGGCTTGCAGACAGTGACGTAGCTAGGGATGCTGCGATACATAGAAATAGCCTTTAGTTTCCTGGGCAAGTTACCCCCTAATTTATTACCTACTCCCATACGCCAATGACCTTCGATCTGAATCCCTTAGTTTTCGAATGTTTTTTGTAGCTTATTATGTTAACAACAACGGCTTTAAGCAATATAGTATCCCATATATACTTCAAAGTTCATTGTTTTCGAGATAATGGCATCAAAGTTGAACAATTTTAGGCCAAAAAACTGGTTTTCTGGCCATAACTTTTGTGTTAATTGGTTTAAAATGAAAACCCTGGACCAGTTTTTAGAGACGTTACAGACAAACCCAAATATGTAGATTTCGCATATGTTAAATCTTTCACGTCAATACATAGAGATACGAAATACTTAAGTGTTTTTTTAGACAATGTTTAAAAAAACATACAAAATTAAGTATTCATTTGTTTCAAAATCCGGTGGACCAAAATGGAGATAAAAGATTGCAGAACCGATAGCCGTTTGATTTATAATTCTATCTGTAGTGCAAAAGTAGGAGTTACGATTCAAAACTTGTCAAAAATCGATGAAAACCTCGGGTAGCCCCTTAACAGACCTCAGCGGGGCTACCACGAACTTCGAAAGTCGAAGTTCGTAATATATGCATCCCTGTCACTCGAGTAAGGGAGTGCGATAGAGATGGAAATACCCGAACTTCGACTTTCGAAGTTCGTGGTAGCGCCGCAGCACGTCTATCATGGGACGGCCGCGACATACTCTCGAATTTGTCGAGAGAGACGGATAGTGCGAGAAAAATCGAGAGAGCTCGCGCGACGTCGCGTGATAGCCGTGCTGTTAACTACAATGTGTTTATAGTCCCTTTCTCACAATCATAAATGTCAAAGTGACAGCTAAAGACAATCGGAAGAGATAGAAACGTTGGACGTTTATGTAATACGGGCGTTAGTGTACAACTACTAGGTATGGAATCAAATGACGATAATCCATCGTTGTTGACGACCTCTGTAGCCTTGTTGGTAGCGACCCTGCCTACGAAGCCGGAAGTCCCGGGTTCGAATGTTATGAGCACGAATATTTGTTCCCGGGTCATGGATGGTTTCTATTTGTATTTATCTAAGTATTTATTTATCTATATAACTATGTACATCGTCGTCTAGTACCCATAGTACAGTCAAGGAATTTAAATACCTACCCATTTCGTTGAAATGTCATTAGACATTCGCAATGCATTAAGGTCGAAACTTCTATTTCAGTAATAGTATTGAAATGTCAAATTGTCAAAACATATTTATTTGTCACTTCACATTACAGATAACCTCTTTGCGAAAAGTTATCATTTGCTTTTCTAATTACGAGCATGTGTCAGTGTCAATCGAGAAATCTGAAAAATAATTTTCAATTACGTTATTAATTTGAAAAATAAAATACCTGCCGCTAACCGTGAACTATTAAGAGCTAGAAATAGCAGAGTTACACCAGGAAGTGGGGATTGAGGAGATAACACATTTAAAATTTCAGTTCACCATGTCAACGTAGTTAATCTGGTTGCCTAGTTACTAACATATAACAATGCATGCGATATGTCAAAGGAACGTCGTGCTCTAGCTAGCTCTTATGGTGACAGTTTGCTATACAATATTGAGCCTTAGCTGGGTCGGAAATTAAATTCCTTGACTGTACCTACAAGTTTTGCTTAGTTTAGGCCTAGGTCGATTCGTGTAAGATTGTCCCCAAATATAAAATTATCTATTTAAAAAAAAAAAATATTGATTTGGTACAAGTTTTTAATATAGTAGCGTTTACCTCGGCTGTATCCTAAAGGGGTTAGTGAAGGAAAAAATCGTGAGAAAACCGGTCTAATCCCAATAAAGTCTTGTTTTCACACTGGGTTGGAAGGTCAGATGGCAGTCGCTTTCGTAAAACTAGTGCCTACGTCAAATTATGAAATTTTATGTATTAAAATGGCCGGGCTTACTCTTATCATAGATGACAAGTGAGCAGGAAGGGATGCTAATTTCTGGAAGCGCAACAGAGACAAGTATATCTTGAGATTCTTCAATTGACCAAGTGTAACCTCTTTTTAGGGTTCCGTACCTCAAAAGAAAAAAACGAAACCCTTGGATCACTTTGTTGTCCGTCTGTCTGTCTGTCTGTCAAGACCCTTATCTCGAGAACGCGTGGAGGTATCGAGTTGAAATTAAAACCATATAAGTACTCAGCACTCGGGTTTACAGTCCTATGAAGCTGTGAAAAAATCAAACTTCTAAGTTATCGTAAATAAGTTTCTGTCAAAAAAAACATTTTTGATAAAAGCTTTTAATGCCGACTGTACTTTTTTGTATACCGTCATCAACTACTCATTGAGATGATTCTAACGAGCCCAAACTCCGTTACGGGTTACGTCCGTTAAGTACTGAATTCCGATGGCCACCTTCTGTCTCCATCATCAGATCAGGTCGATGGTACAATAATATTAAATTGTCATCCAAACTAAACGTGTAAATTTCAGCAAAATCGGTTGAAGATATTCACTTATATACTTCAAAATTGAGTTCAAAGATTCAACCCGAACAAATTACATACATACATACCTACATTGCAAGTTAAATAAAACTTTTAAAAAAGATACGGCGGTTTATGCCACAAAAAAACCTATATATTTCGACACTCACAGGGGAATCAAGACTTATAGGGTACTTTCCGTCGACCTAGAAATCCTAGAACTATGAAATTTGGCAATAATATTGTCTTATATTACAATCTGAAAACAACATTTGTGATTTTGTACGGAACCCTCGGTGCGCACTTGTCCGGTTTTTTTATATTACATCGTTGATGGCGTTGCTTAACATAGATGTGCGTTCCTGTGCTTTCATATGTTAAATACTGCCCAAAACAAAATAACACACTAACATTTTAACGTGTCTGTGTATCTGTGTATCTGTCTGTGGTATCGTAGCTCTCAAACGGATGGACCGATTTGAATGCGTTTTTTTTGTATCATAGATAATTTTATCCCGAGTGTTCTTAGCCATGTTTCATGGAAATCTGTTCAGCCGTTTTTGAGATATTGGACTTTGAAATGAAAATGTCGGGGGTTTTTCAACTTTTCCAAGTTGTAGTTAAAACTCCGTAGTTTTAACTCTATTTTCATTACGTTAAGGTGTAATTCCTTTGTCTCTGTGTGTCTTTTGCGTAGTGAATAAATGTCTTCTTTCTTTCTTTCTTTCTTTCTTTAAATTTGAATGCTTTGAGAAATCCCCCGTGATGCTCCGAGGTCGGTCTGAGTCTGTCGAGAGCATTCAAATTTACACCTTAACGTAATGAAAATAGAAAAGAATATACATTGATAAATTTAAAGTGATCTCCGCCGGTTTGCGCAGGCCTTAACGCATTATGTAGACGTACATTGTATCTAAATGACAATTTTTATTCGGAAAAATGACAGTTACACTTTCATAACGCGCGTTGGAAACGTTTCGTGATTACTGATTACCCCTCAAGTGGATAAAATTCACCCTTTAGGTGCTGATAGATTAAGAGCAATCCCTTGTTATTGGCATTCTAGAGAATGTTACTTTTTAGGTTACAGCTTACAAAAAAAACAGGAGCGTTTAGCGAGCATTTCTAGCGAGCAATATCGAAACGACAATACATTTAGCGAGCATTTCTAGCGAGCACTATCGAAAGGACAATACGTTTAGCGAGCATTTCTAGCGAGCACTATCGAAACGACAATACGTTTAGCGAGCATTTCTAGAGAGCACTATCCAAACGACAATACGTTTAGCGAGCATTTCTAGCGAGCACTATCGAAACGACAATACGTTTAGCGAGCATTTCTAGCGAGCACTATCGAAACGAAACTACATTTGCGTTTTGTTTTTTGCCGAGCCGCGCAATTTTCGCGTTCGCTAGATAAGAAGGATCGTGAACATGTTCGTAGCGATGTTTGCTTATGTATGTACCCAAGTGTAGGTATTATTTGCAAAGCTGAATAAATAGTGTAGGTACCTATTATTCTGGAAATATATTATATTTTCCGGCATTGTGTTGTTATTGAAAAATGCGTTTATATTATACTCAACAAAGAGAACGTTAACATGGAACTATACAAATTTAATAGCGTGGTAAAGAGACAATCGGATGGCTACAAAGGAAATAAATCACAAATCTTCAGCAGCGATGAATGTACAGACCTACCTAAATAAAATGAAAATGTATTTGATAACATAACGATAGTTAAAAATTAGATTATAAAGAATGTCTGTATGTACATTCAATTCCTCCTAAGAGTCAAATTCAGACATTCAAAAAACGAATATCAATGTCCCCGGGAAATCAATAACTTTATCCTTTAACAAATGCCCGGATATGAATGGTACCATTAATGTTTCTTAAATATATTTTTATCTTATTTTCTTGTTTCATTTTTGAGAAAAGAACTATACTTGCTTCGACCGTAATAGCCATCCTGGCCTCGTATCGTAGCCGGACCGAGCCGCAGGCGAGGCAATTCATACCCGGCCAGTATGGCTTCCTTACTGGTCTCTGCCGTAATGTACTAACTATAGCAGTCTTTAGAAAATCATTATATCTGGAATATGTTAATTAGTCCTTATTTCACTATTCTGTACAGAAAATAATAACTCTGTGAGCTGAGCTGTACCTATAAATAACGAGCCTGCCTTTTTTTTTATATTGATAACAAATTTTTACGAGACTCGGTTGACAAATGCGTAAAGTAAAACAGCCGGTCAGCCGGATCTGAACCCATCCGGACATCGAAAGAATTTTGGCCCAAGCTAAAACGGATAACTTCGTTCGCCTCGCTCGCTCGTTCAACAAAGGTCGCCAGAGCTCTCGAGGATTCGCTATGTTGATAGTGAGGGCACTATACTGTCTCTAGCTGTCTACACAACCAATCCTCAAACTTAATCGAAGCTGTTACCACGAAAATCGAATCGCGAAGTTCAATATCTCCGTCTCTATCACACTTATGGTTTATGGTACTCAAGCGACAGAGACAGATATATGAACTTCGAGATTCGATTTCGTGTAGCGCCGCAGCTTTTGTGAATGAATGAAGGACGTTAGTGTGGTAACGCGCGCTAGAAGGCGCATAATTACCGGGCGTGATGAAGGCAGCAGGAGCCAGAGGTGCGCCCAGACCCCGTATCATGGTCGGCCTTATCACACGATAAGTGATAGGATAGAGCGTCCGTCACTGGCGGACACCATTCGATAGAACGAGACGACGCTCCTATCTTGTCACTGATCACGTGATAAGGCCGACCAAGATACGGGGTCAGGAGGAGGACCTCGTTGTCCCAGAAGTTACCGCGCCCGCATTACAGACAACCCAACAAAAGCCTTAGGATCGAACAGCCTGGAGAGCAGTGGTCGAAAGAGTCACCCATAGAGGTGACCGTTCCTCAGACGATACGTGAGGGAACGAATACGACCAAAAAGTGCGGGAAAAACCAGGATGCCCCACTTTTTGAAATTACTTTATATCTCTTTGTACAAAAAGCAAGATTCTTTATTTGTAAAACGGGTAGGTACTTTGGTTTATTATCCTCAGATTTATGAAAGGAATGAACAATATCTTTGATATTTCCAGCGTATTGGCGATTTTTGCGGACCTATAAATTTTGGGACAACTATCCCATGTAGGGGATAGTTGCCTAATCCATGTAGGATACATGCCCCGTCGTCGAGAAAGAGAAAATTTGTCCAGCAAAAACTTTGATCGCACCTAGCCGTCCCATGCAACCGTGACATGCAACACGGTCAACTTAGTTGTAGTTGCAGTCTCTCGATAGATAAATAAAATAATGTGTGTTTCATTCCCGAAACTAGAGTAATTGCAATCAAGGAAACTATACCCCCGGGGCGACTATCCGGGTTTTACCCTATCGCGCACGATCTTTGGCATGCATTCCTTTGATGTTCTGGAAACCGACCGATTGCTCGAGATTACAGGCGATGATGGCCACTAAAAGACGATTATATCCACACAATCGTCCGAGCCTGTATTCGGCCTTTCTGTAGTGGTGCCACTGGAGCCATACATTATTGTATAGTTTACTGACCGCTACCGCAGGCCACGCCATCGCCAGTCTGGAGAAAGTGGTTTAAATGTCAACAATCGATCGAATAAATAAGCAAAAAACACGCACAAATACACGCTGATACCTATGAAATGTAAATTTACGAATAAATTACCGGAATCTTAATCTGAATGATCGAATAGGCAGTCGACTACAAAGAGATCGATACGGCCGAAGTTACAAAATATGTAAACACGACCATATTACCGTAACGTTAAAAGGTCGTGTAGTATACATATTTTAGTAACTGGCCGAATCGATCTCTTTGGAGTCGACTGTACTAGAACGTTTTCTGAGTGCCACCTGCGCTTGAAAACTTGCAAATTAGTCCTGTAGTATTCTGTAAATTTTCTTAACTTTTTGGGAAGCTACGGTAGCCTAGCGGTTCAGGCATGTGTGTGTCAAACGGCGGTTGTGGGTTCGAATCCCGGCTCGTTCCAATGAGTTTTTCGGAACTTATGTACGGAATATCATTTGATATTTACCGATAGCTTTTCGGTGAAGGAAAAACGTCGTGAGGAAAGGTAGGTATATGAGAAGTCCCCAACCCACACTGGGCCAGGGGGACTATACTGCTCGTTCCCTCTCATCCATGAGAGGAGGCCTGTGCCCAGCAGTGGGACGTATATAGGCTGATTTATTATTTTGGTAATTACAACATTTTGTACAGTCGAGAGTTCAAGACATACTTATGTAGGTATGTTACCTATCCAGTATTATTCTCAAGGAATAAAGTGCAAGTGTCAAACATTGATATAAAGTCCTCCTCACCGATTTCGATGACGGCGATTAGCCTGATATGACTGGCTAGGCTAGGCCATTGATATGAAGTGAATGTACATACATTAAAACGAAGGTAAACTTGGCACCCATTCAAATACTTTTGCTCATACTTTGGCCGCGGACTGAACCCCGCGGACAGCGGGACGACGAGTGGCTGCTTATACATTGAACTCGATCGAACCACCGCGAATGCCCGCTGGCATCCAGTCCGCGGCCTTACAGACATGGCCTAAAATTACGTATTAAGGTGGTTTTCCATACAAAACGTTATTTGTCATTCGCAGGCTGACTAGGGAAGATGCAGCTATAATGACCAAAATATTGAAAAAACATTAAATAAGCTACTGAAACGTTTTTACTTTAGTTTATATACTAATTTCAAACAATAATTACGATTTGAAGTAATGTAAAAACGGAACGTGTATTAATCCAACAATCAGCGTCTGGTGACGTCACTCCTCTCAAAAGTCAAAACGTAGGCAACTCTATGACATCTAGGGACGAACCACGGACAAACAATTATGGCGAGTAACACACATGAGTGACGTCACAAGAACTGTAGATCCGATAGGCGCGAAAGTTTCAATTGTCCGTTTGTAACAGGAATTTTTGACTGTAAATTATAGTATTTTTTGAGTTCTTTAGCCGCGCTGAGCACTTTTGGGATGGGGAAAAATTGTTAAATACGCGACAGAGTTTTGTGACGTCAGATGATCGTCAGAGGTAGTGCGAGAAAAATCGAGAGTATGTCGCGGCCGTCCCATGATACGTGCTGGTGACCCTTAAGGATCAACCACATCATCATTATCATATAAGCTGACAGACGTCCACTGCTGACATAGGGCTCCAAAGAGTGCCAAAGTGGCTGAAAATACGCTGACGCCGTTTAAATTACTCACCCCTCAGTAGCAACTACGTAAGTGGGAGGGAGATGAATGTTTTATGTCAGATATAACCTCGATCGTACTGGAGGAATAAATTCAACATTTTTCGTCCTGACGAGCCGAGCGAAAATATATTACGTGTTATGAAACAAATTGATGGCACCCGCAAATCCTGGCATTGCGGAGTGAAAACCCCCATTTGTAGAGATATCCATCATTTCGGGACTTTACGTCTTATACAGGGTGTTATTTATTTTGTGAATCGAATATTTGTTCAACTAAACATGCTTAATTTTATTCAGCGAATAGATTTGTTGTCATGTGCGGTCGAGTACTTTGATTAGCATGCAACACAACGTCTCAGGTGTTTTATAGATTACTAGCTTCTGACCGCAACTCCGTCCGCGTCGAACTCGTTTATAGTAGCTTCATCTAGACACGTGGCAGCGTGTCAAGCCAAGTTCAGGCTAACAGAGGCTCTAGTATAAGTTTTACCGAAACAAAACGTTACGACCGACAAATCCCATACAAATTGAGGGTAAAACGCAAACGCGATCGTAAAGTTTTGTTTCGGTAAAACTTATACTATTTAGAGCCTCAGAACTGGCGAGCAGCACCGTGTGTAATATTAAACGAAACATTTGGAGCCACTTTTGACCCCCTCATAACTCAAAAACTATTTGACATAGACGTGTCAAATTTGGTTCATGTATTGACACTTGCGAGATACACATGTGCTCCAAATTTCAGAAACACACCTCAAACGGTTATTTAAATATTAACATCCAAAAATCTATTATTTATAACACTTGACCTATAGATCAAAACTGATAGACCAAAACTCTAACCCAGTTCCAGATGACCTAGAATGTTATAACATTCAGATCAGTTGGGTTATAAAGGAATAAATCAGAAAATAGTATTTTTTTATCGTTTTATTATATTTTTTCAATTAATTGATTTTATTAGGAACACTTAACTTACTTATAGTGTAATGTTAAATATGTAAGAATCAGCAATCAAAATTTATGACAGCCGGTCTTATATGGATTTGTAGGTCTAATAATAATAATATCGCATCAAAAACAAAAATGTGAAATGAGAGCCAAGTTCAATATCATGATATATAATAGGTATATGCCTTGGTTGTTGACTTCAACGACAAAAGAAGTGAGATCTAAAAGGGTGCCAAGTTCAATGGTCAGTCCTGAAATATATTTATAACAACATAATAGTAGATTGTATGACAAGGGGCTAAAATAAGCCATATTACCACGAGATGGTTATTTTCCCGAGCGAAGTGAGGGAAAATTGTTCGAGTGGTAATATGGCTTTTAGACCAGAGTTGTACACTCTACTTTTCACTTAGACTGCGAGAAAATAGTGAAAACAAAGATTATCCATCCACAATCAATAATAAATTCCACAGCGAAAAGATTGTTCAATTTGGCGGCATGATCTTTTTAATAAACTGTTTTACACAGATACAAAATTTGACACCACGAATAAACGCTACTTGGGTAAAAATCAAAAAAATTGTACATAGTTAAGGGCCTTAATCTAATCTAAGCTTTAAGTTTTCTCATGTGAGTAACGACAATTACCCATGTAAAATGTATGATACGTAGATTAAGGCCCGGAAATATGTACAATTTTTTTGATTTTCACCCACTTGCCGTATACAGCCGGGTCCAAATGGCCGAGCGCGGCGGACACGGACAGCATACGCTGCATAAGATAAAGCGAGATAGACTGCAGTCTATCCCGCTCAATCTAATAGCTTATGTCATGTTTGCAGGCCACCCTGCTTGAAAGTTTGGACGAGGCTATAGACGGCCAAAGGAATTTTTTTGATTGTGAATTTGGGAATAAAAAACGCCTAATATTTGAAATTTATTCTGTTTCCGGATTGGTTGATTTTAATATATAGCTGTATTCTGATTAGTTGATAGCAAATACAAATGGTTTTTTAAACAGTTGTGATTGGTAGATTAATACGTTGAAGTGTTTTGATTGGTCAAATTAAAATGTTTTAAAATCATAAATATGTTTACATATTTTCCCTAGGGGCTAAAAGTACTACTTTAGCCCCGCTATCTAAGCCTAATGACTCACTTTTCGAGCATGAGAAGTGAAAAATATTTTTCATCACACTTGCTCGAAAAGGGCTTCATAATGCGCAGACATACAGAGCTGTAATAGCCTATTTTACGCCCACGGGCGTAACGGTTTTTTTCTTAAATTGAATCTGTCACTCATGTGGCAGTTACAAAGCAAAAAGGTGTTATGTCAAATACGATGTCTGAAAACGTATTTATAAATAAATTTAAACTTATAAAACTACTTAAACATGTTTAACTGAATTATTTACAGATTTAATATGTAGTTATTTAGTATCTACGTAAAATGTTTTTAAGTGATTTCAAATCGTGGCCGTATACCGAAGGGTCTTTGCCATACGCGCCTCACGTCAAATTCAACAAAATGGACGACTGACATGTTGCAGTTTTTATTACGATTTGTATTCATTTCATCTAAAATGTATTTCTTTCCTCGCAAATGTGATGAAAAACATTGTGTATAACACGGGCGTAAGAATATTGCAAACTCGAGTCATCAAAAGCCCTCCGCCTTCGGCGTCGGGCTTCTGATAGACTCTTGTTCGCAATATCCCACTTACGCCCCTCGTTGAACAATGTACTATTATAACTACTTTAAATATCATTTCTTATATATATGACTTGGAACTTATTTCGTTTTTTTTAAGTTACTAATACGTTTCTTTTTAGTGGCGCCTCTACTCTTCAAATGTTCAATTTTTGAGCGTTTAAAAATTCATACTCGTAAAGGTGTTTCGTTACCTTGATTTTAAGCTAAAAATCTAGCCAGTAAGTCATGTTTATTAGTAGGTGCCTAACTTATTTAATATATTGTATGACGTATTTATAACACTTTTATTGCTATACCAACATTAACAACCAACATAATATAGCAACAGATAACTATATACCTCAGGGTGAATCTTAGACTTGCGTTTCGCATTCCGAATTGAGTCCAACGCGTTTCGCGCGCTCGCTTCCACGCGCTACGAGAACGTGACAGAAAGAGCCCGAGAAACACATTCAAATATGAATAGAAATGCGAAATGTTCGTCTCAGATAGATCCCGTAGTAAAGACATCTTAAAAGTACTCTGAGTACCTTCTTTACGCTGCAGCAACTCTCTCGCTCGCTCCAATGGAGATGGATGAGATGGCTTTAAATGGCCGTTGCTGTTCGTATCGCTGAAATTTGAGTTGTACGACTTGTAAGGAATGTTACAAAGTGAATCTTACGGCATAGACATTAAAGGGGCTATTCCAATGGATTATTTTGTTACACCTCAAATATATTAACGTATACGATGTGCAATGAAAATAAAGGGAACCGTTTGATGCTGTATTCACATTGATGGGCAGCTCAAAATCGAGCCTAACATATATTTATTCTTAGCAAGCCGTAATCTCGAGTCGTGTCTCCAAAATGAGGTGCACCTACCTAAGAATATTTTTGGTGCCACTTTTGTCCGGGCTGATAATGCACGACCCAATAATCCGAGTCCACAAAAAGTGGCCGCGGATTATCAGGCTGTACATATTTGGCCGTGCATTATTGGCTCCCATATTTTTTCTTGGTGGTACGGTAGGCTAATGAATCAATTTTATTCTGCAAGTAGACCGTAATTACCAGTTAATATATATACCTGTGCTGCTAAACGCCCACTGTCAAGACGAATCGCCGAAACAAACTCAACAATAAGTAATTTTTTGCCAAAGTTTTTCCAACAGAATTAGCGGAACGTAGGTATATTGACGTTCTGAACTGAGCCTTAGGTGTCTAGTTTTCTCTCTGGAATTCTAAAGGTTCTTCAGCAAAAACGAGTGCCTACATCGTTTTAGGGTATATTACGAGTAAGTACGCAAGGCGGAGTAGAGTGTGGTGGATTTATACTATATATACCTACATGTACCTACAATAGTTATGAATAGTATCCAATAAAAGGAAGTCAGTTCGTGAGCCAAGGGAAGGGAGAAGAAATTTAATGGTAACTTGATTTGAACTCATAAGTCTCGCTTAAGAACACTACTACTTGCTCTGTAGTAGTGTTGTGTTCCTGGAGGTGAGCAAGGTCGCCAGAGCTCCCGAGGATGCGTTGTGTTGAGAGCGAGGGAATTTGTTCCTTCAGCAGTCAACACAGCGAATCCTCAAACATATCAAGGGTCGGCAACGCCCATGTTACTTTGGAGTTGCATGCGTCTATAGGCTGCGGTGTCCGCTTACCATCAGGCGGGCCGTACGCTTGTTTGCCACCGTCCTTGTATAAAAAAAAAAGAACCCCCATCGTTGCACACAGAACGGTTTTTTATGTCTGAAAGCTGACGTGATGGAGATGGTTCTTAGCTGCGTTTCAACAAAATCGGTTCGGCCGGTTTTGAGATATTGAAATAGGTCGGGGGTTTTCAACTTTTCTGTTATTAATTATGTTTGTATTCGAATCTCAACTGAGGTGGGATTAGACTAGTTTTATTGGAAGACAGTGAAATGTCGATAGGTATCAGTGGTCACGTCACTAAATTTGACCTATTTAGCTAGAAGAGTTGCCTTATAATTTGATTATTGGGATAAGTTCGGTTCTGTTTCTGTATTACTGTACTTAAGGCGGTGCATTGGAAATTATCGCGTGCTTTGAAACGCCGTTCTGACTAGATTAAGAAACAATAAGGTCTGATTTTCCGATATATGATTCTTGACTATATGATTATTCATCTGATTTTATGGATACATGATTGCTTAAAATTTCCTCGATAGAAAAAAAATCCAAAGTTGGGTCTGTATTTTCCTTTTTTTACTCAGCCTACTCAAACGATACATTATTTTACGACACAATCAAGTAAATACTATAGTATTTTATCTCATCTAAAATCTCACTTTATGAAATTTTAATAAACCTTCACTAAGTTAGGTATTTATCGAAATTTGTCCAAAACAGCGATTCCCGTAGAGTGTTACATCTCTTTTTCTCGTGGGCGGAAGGCATCAGCGTGTCTCTGTCTAGGGGGCGTGTACGACTCAAATCAAGGCATTCAGTTGGTTAGAGTAAGCGACGGGCCATGTATGCCTGTGGTCGCCAGTTCAAATCTGCGGCGCTACCACGAAAATCGAAACACGAAGTTCGTATACCTGTCACTCGAGTTTTGTGATAGAGATGGAAATACCCGAACTTCGACTTTTCGAAGTTCGTGGTTATAAATAGCTCTGGCTCGGAGCATTAAATTTATAAATTTCTTTAGCAGGCGTTACTGTTTTATACAAAATTGATGTACATAGGTAGGTATACTTACTATATGTATGTTTTAATGTTTTTATTCCTAGCTAGCATTGCGTTTATGATGGACATAATAGGCATGATGAACAATTTTGAAAAACTGTTCTATAATGTTTAGAAACATTTATTATGTACAACGAATAAGATTTTTCTAGAGAAAATAACAGTTAAGTAGGAAAAAAATGCATTTTAGTTTTTAAATTTAAAATTGGCGCTAAAACGCTTGTCAGTGTCATGGCGTCCCGAGTGACGACACATTTGTATAAACCACGAACTTATAGACATACTGGACTTTGCCATTCAAAAATGTTTTGAAACCAGAAAAAAATGAGCTACCTTGAATGAGGTCACGTCTTTCCGTCATCTCTTTCTAGTTTTGTGATGTGTTGCTATAACTTGAAACACAAACAGCGCGACATTTCTATAAAGACGTGCTCTACGCTATACGGTTATCATTCATTTTGTTATAACTTCACTCAATTAAATGCAAATGAAAATTAATTTACTGAAATAAAAATGTATAGACTTTTCTAAATATCACTCCAAAAATACCAACGCAGTCAAAATCCTAACTTTGACGGTATGCTTGTACTGCTTGTTATGGCAATACTAATTAAAAAATATGGCTGTTATGTCAAAACAGATTTTACCATATCGAAAGTTTATTTCGTGAAATATACCCTTTGCTACAATTTAATCGCAAAATGGTTATTGTCTTGTATAATGACGCTCTGAGGAAGTACTTGGAGACCGAATTCAGCTATTAAATTTTACAGGTAAGTGGCCATTTCACGAAAATATCGGCGGTTTTACTAGCAATCAATTTGAATCTAAGATCAGAGTGAAACTTGTTAGATTCTATGCAAATAACGTTCAGATAGGTTTATTTCGATCATTAGTAAGTGTGTATTGTTCATTTTGTAAGTAAACACTAACATTATAGGCTGATAAAAAATGTGTAATCTTATTACTAGGGTGACCATTCCGTCCTCGTGTTCTTCGTATTGAAAGGAGCAAAATTGTATCATTTTGACAGATTATATCATGACAAATTTAATTATAGTCTGTAATAATACAGTTTAATTTGTATAATTATTATTAATTTTACTTATTCAAATTTATTCAAAATTATTTATTCATCCTAGGTAGTAGGATTTTGTAATGAGAATAATTTACATATAAAAAAAAAAAAACATTTATTTCGACCAACTGGGATCATATTACAAGGCGAGGAATAACAGGAAATAATTATAATTAGCTTGTTACATTACACAATATACTATACTACTATAATATTATATGAGTATCAAGTATCTTAAAATTTGTCAGTTATTCCTAGCGTATTCAGAATAGTGGACACCCTAAAAGAAAGATGACAGAAAGACGTGACGTCATTCAAGGTCATTTTTAGGGTTCCGTAGCCAAATGGCAAAAAACGGAACCCTTATAGATTCGTCATGTCTGTCTGTCTGTCTGTCCGTCCGTATGTCACAGGCATTTTACTCGAAAACTATAAGGTGTATTTGAATAAAATTTTCAGGATAGGTGTATTTTGGAAGCTACGGTAGCCTTGTGGTTCAGGCATGCGGCTGTCAAGCGGCGGTCGTGGGTTCGAATCCCGGCTCGTACCAATGATCTTTTCGGAACTTATGTGCGGAATATTTACCGTTAGCTTTTCGGTGAAGAAAAACATCGTGAGGAAACCGGTCTAATCCCAATAAGGTCTAGTTTTTCCCTCTGGGTCGAAAGGTCAGATGGCAGTCGCTTTCGTAAAAACTAGTGCCTATGCCAAATCTTGGGATTAGGTGTCAAAGCGGACCCCGAGCTCCTTTAGGGGCATAACCGGGAACAACGCTAGGAGAATGATGATGAGGTGTATTTTGTTAACCGCTACATAGTTTTGTAACTAAAGTCCTAAAAAAAAATTTTTTTAGGGGTGCACTCCATACATAAACCTGTTAGTCAACATTTTTTTTTTCATTGCAAGCCCACGTGTGGCACATTAATCGATAGGCCTTTCAAAATAAATATAAGGTTTCTCAGCAATTTTTTTAGATTAGGTGAATAGAGTCGGAGATAATCTCCTCGAAAGTCACTAAAATTGTGTCCCCCCCCCCTTCTAATTTTTGAACCGTGTATTTTAAAAATATGAAAAAAATCATGCTCATAGGGCTTATTAAATTATCTCAGCGAAAATTGTTTTGAACAAGATCGGTTAAAAGGTTTTTGAGATATTTCTAAAAAACTGCCTTCCTTAAAGAAAACAAGACACATAAGTGCCGTATAGGCACATAAGTGCCGTAAGATTTCAGTAACGATACGACCTTTTTAATAGGCACGGAACCCTCGTTGTGCGTGGTACGACACGCACTTGGCCGCTTTTTTTCTTGTTTCAAAACATTGTCTGAATGGCAAAGTCCAGTATGTACTTATTTAAGTTCGTGGGTATTTGTTTATACGAGTGTGACGTCATGCGCTCTGATTGGTGTTTAACATATCATGGCGGGCGTCCGTATTTTTCAGTTTAATTTTATCAAAATAAACAATAATCTCTTACTTAATAAAAAAATATAAGCATTTTTCGAATTCTATGATTAAAATTTCACTAAGAAAATACCATATTTTAGTGATTTTCAATTACTGTCATCATGCCTATTATAGCGTTCGTCACACTCGCTGACATAGGATTTGCTAGTAAGTTAGGGACGAATGCTTTATGTTGACATAAAAGCTGTCATGCTACTCGTAGCATTGCTAGGATTGTGTACGTACATTAAAATGCCTAGGTATATACGGTTTACCGTGTAGGCTCGGACAAGAATAGGTCTACGGTCTCCCCCGCCTGTTAGAAGGCGACTAAAGGGGTCATCAGGGTCGCAGTGTTCTGGCGGGGGCCGGGGCACTCGCTTAAGAACCCCAGGGAAGGCGACAGCATTTCCTTGCCCTAAGGACGAGCCAAATGTGGCGAGGCGCGAGGGGTCTCCAGTGCGTTCACCATGAGATCCTGGAGTCCCCTGCATGAGAGCGCAGATGCAGAGCACCGTGGAGTTTTTAGTGGATAGAAATACCACATAACTCAATCATCCCCCGGTGATTGGGTACGCCGCGCAGGTTTTCTCCACGAGAAAAAAAAAAAAAGTATATACGGTTGTGCAATGCGTTTGTGAGCATGTAACACAAATTTAGCTATTCTAGCCATAAAAGGTTGAAGTGAATTTGTGGAAAAAAAAGATCGACTACGTAAGTTACCCAACCTAACATGACATTGCATTTCGAGTTCACACTAAATAGTGTAGTGTAACCTCTCTGGCTGTCTACAATATTTACCATTACACATAATGATAAACGAGTAGGTAAATATCCTCAGGGGTGAAGTGAACCCTAAAAAGGCCGTCAAAATTTCAAATTATCGATTCGAACATTCAGTCGCTGCCACCAACTGACCAAACTGAACCAACTCTGCTCCAACAACGAAAGTTTCGATCAGGGGACCGATTTTTGACTTTCGAGCGCTCGACTCTTTCACTCGAAAACTGTCAAAAATGATGAAATGCTATTTTGAAATAGCGATAGAAAAGTTAAAAACGAGTGGTATTGACCACTCGTATTAAATTCTATTGGTAGAAAGTAGGTGCCTGCCACATTTTGACACTACAAACGTATTTACTTTTATTTGATTTTCGAGCGCTCGAAAGTCAAAAATCGGTCCCCAGTTCCCTATGGAGGCCTTTAGCTACTTACCTCGAAGACTGAGAAGACTCCGTTCTTTTTAATGGCACTAATGTCTCAAATCGCATTGACAAATCGCCAGTAACAACAGTAGTGCTTACAATGTTTACCAATGTAAATTACCTCAAAAACATAACCCTAAAACGTCATCTATTTCGAGTTCACACAGAATCAGCTGTTGCGCTGCGCGCGGCGTTGCCAGCTCGCTGGGCGATCGACCGCGCGGCACGACGCCCATTCAACACCCGTCTTGACTTGAGAGACTAGCCGTGCCGTAGTAAAGCTTTCGAGTTGCAAATATGGAATGTACGGGGCCAATTTTGGTTAGAAATACCTCTGAGGATGCGCTTTGTTGAGACTGTTGAGAGCGACCTGCATTTGTCTCTAGCTCTCAAATCTTGTGATTCTGCTGGAGTGGCTAGCGTCCATAGGCTACGGATCTGTTTACTACAGGCGTAAGCTTGTTATAGCCACCGTCGTAGTAAGAGCGACAGTAAAAAATAAGTTATTTTTACATTGCCAATAAATGATTTTTACGAAAATACTCGGACAAGATCACACTAACTTTTTTCCTATTCGTATTTTTTTTTTCAAATATATACTGTAACACCTACCGGGTGTGGCCTGCGATAGGAGCAAACAATTGAAGAGCCTTATCACACTTGCGATTTGCGAGCGTGTTTTCTATACAATTATCAGTCGCGGCGAACACGCTGCGTGATCGCCTTCATACAAAATACGCTTGGAAATCGCAAGTGTGATAAGGCTCTAAAGGATAATTCCATATAATATCTGCAGTTATTCTATATCGGTCTCAAAATTATTCATCATCATCATCATCATCATATCAGCCGAAAGACGTCCACTGCTAGATATAGGCCTCCCCCAAAGAGTGCCACAATGACCGGTCATGCGCCACCCGCATCCAGCGGACTCCCGCGACCTTTACCAGGTCATCAGTCCACCTTGCGGGGGGGCCTACCCACGCTGCGCCTTCCGCTACGTGGTCGCCACTCGAGAACCTTTCCGCCCCAACGGCCATCGGTTCTACGTGCAATGTGCCCCGCCCACTGCCACTTAAGTTTAGCGATTCGGAGGGCTATAGGGGAACTATGTATAAGACGGGGACGCGGGGTAAGATGGGGCCACCCACACACAGACAAAACTAATACACGCTACATTAACGCAACAGCTAGGCCGACTCGACGCCATTCCCGAGCCGCCATTAGTCCGCTGGCGAGAGCAAGTGAAACCGCACGCGTGTTTGTAGTTGAGGTCGAAACATGTTTCAGAGGTGTCGCGATCTAATTTTTGAAGCCTAAATATATTGACCTAAAATCGTAATTAATTGTGTCTCTTTATTGTTGTTTTGTGTACCGGTTTTGTATCATATTGGGCATGGTGTGGTGTATGTGAAGGCACTTAAATATTGACGTGTTTTTTTTAATAATATTTTGTTTGCGAGTTTGGTGCTTGAGGCAAGACAGGGCAAAATACTTGAGGCATGACGGGGTATTGCCCCATCTTGCCTCGTATGACCTTGTCAAATTAATTCTTACTTAAAATCCTCCGAAAATTGGGTGCGATGCCAACTATGTGATCGCTGGGCCCACACTGCATGTGCAGGTGTAGATGACGATAACGCACAAGAGGTTTTGATATGCCTTGCATGTGAGGAGGGTTAAACACCATCTTGCCTCATAACCCCATCTTGCCTCACTTTTTGCGTCCCCGTCTTGTCCTATATGTGGGGTAAGACGGTGTATTTTCCCATTTTTATTAATTGTTTTTTTTATAAGTTTTACGATTACCTATATTACCGTAACTCATGCCAAATAAAAGTTGATTGAATTATGTATGTGCAATTAATATATGATTAACATGTGACTTTGATTACTCTATATTTTTACTGTTTTACCTTAGCGTCCCCATCTTATACACAGTTCCCCTATCGGTTTCCTTGGTTCTGCTGCGGACAGCCTCATTTCTGATGCGATCGCGCAGAGAAACCCCCTACATAGCCCTCTCCTTTGACCCAAAGGGACTTTGAGCCTTCTTATGAGGCCTATCCATAGTAAGCGACCACGTTTCCGTGCCATATGTCGTCACTGGCAACACACACTGGTCAGACTATCGTCTTGAGACACTGCGGATTACTGAATTCGGAAAAAAATATTTGAAGTAGGTACTTAATTAATTTTGCCATAACGATATCGTAGCATGTTAACTCATTAAATATTTTGGTAGAACACCGGGCACAATATGTCAGTGATTAATAGTGTTTTTGATTTCCATAAATTTTTGGTGTTTTTTTTTTACATTACATTCACTCTTTATGCAAAATGTGAGACACAAATACACATTGGACAAGAATCTTGGACAAGTGGAATACCACCCTTACCCTCTGTAGCAAGCAAATCTCGAATGTAGCGAAAAATTCGCTGAATGAAATGGTTAGATACAAAATCTGAAGGATCCATCGTTGAAATTAAACCGGTAAAGTTTGTGTGTGACTATATATCAGTTCTTATGTAGGGGTAATATGGAACTAATCATCCGCTTTAAAAACTATATCACCAATTTATAGAATGAAATATTTTATCCGGTCGCGAAATGCGGATGTAGCTGCGAGGGCACCGCTACTTTAACAATTTATAGAATGAACCTTCCAAAAGGACATCATAGGCCATATTTCAATCCAGCGGATCCGCCTGCATTCTTCGTAAAACGCGGGTGGAGCTGCGAGGACACCCCTACTTCAAAAATTTATAGAAGGAACCTTCCAGAAGGACATAGGCCATATTTCAATACAGCGGATCCGCCTGCGTTTTTCGTAAAACGCCAATGGGGCTGCGAGGACACCGCTACTTCAACAATATATAGAATGAACCTTCCAGAAGGACATCATAGGCCATATTTCAATCCAGCGGATCCGCCTGCATTCTTCGTAAAACGCGGGTGGAGCTGCGAGGACACCGCTACTTCAAAAATGTATAGAAGGAACCTTCCAGAAGGACATAGGCCATATTTCAATACAGCGGTTCCGCCTGCGTTTTTCGTAAAACGCAAATGGGGCTGCGAGGACACCGCTACTTCAACAATATATAGAATGAACCTTCCAGAAGGACATAGGCCATATTTCAATACAGCAGATCCGCCTGCGTTTTTCGTAAAACGCGAATGGGGCTGCGAGGACATAGCTACTTCAACAATATATAGAATGAACCTTCCAGAAGGACATAGGCCATATTTCAATACAGCGGTTCCGCCTGCGTTTTTCGTAAAACGCGAATGGGGCTGCGAGGACATAGCTACTTCAACAATATATAGAATGAACCTTCCAGAAGGACATAGGCCATATTTTAATCCAGCGGATCCGCCTGCATTCTTCGTAAAACGCAAGGACATAGGCCTTATTATCCAGCGGATCCCCTTTTGTTCTTCGTGAAAAGCGGGTGGAGCTGCAAGGATCGCTACTATAATATATCCATCAGCGTCCAAAGGGATAGTAACGAGGACGGAGCAATTTCGTAAGCCACTGGGTGAACGATCCCCCGGGAGAGGGATGTTGACCCACGCTGAACTTAGATGACGTAATCTCGTTTGGGAATATGGCGGGAATGTATAGATGTATAATACAATTATGTAACAAGACGTGTTACATAATTTTATTCCTTCGACGTATGAAATTGGAATCGGTCGGGTGGGGAAAGGATGATTCACGGTGCACCGCTCCGTGCCCGGGCCGGCGCTGGTACATATAGTTAACCCGACTAAATGAAGTGTTAGTTACGGTCGTATGTTCGACATTGCGTTTGTTTCCTACGCGATTTTGACGGGTCACCGTTTGCCGGTCGGCGCTTTTGAGTGAGTGTATGTAAAAAAGATTTTTCAAAAACACAACTGCGTAAATTGTTGTTAAGCAAACTTTAAGTCGTTTTATATCCCAAACGGTCAATTAAACTAAAAAAAAAATAAGATAACTAATAATAATTTTAAAATACCTATTCAACGATACCCCGCATGACATAGTTCATAGTTCGACTGAATTTATTTTATTTTATACGATGTGCACCAGGTATGGCCGCCATTTTGAATTTTGGTTACGGTCTTGTCTTCAGTGACACTTGCAAGATATAAAGAATCGATTGATGTATGATTCATTAAAATTACCCACCCAAGCGTTTGATCTCTAGAGTGCCACAAAGGAACAAACATACATACATCGACTGGTAAACACATTACCGTCCCTATAATGCTAGTTCGCGGCCCGACGGATCTTAATCTATTTAAGAAACAAATTTATTTGGAATCGATCGAGTATAATGTGGTAGTAGTTCTGATCATTAGGCTCTATCTGAACGAGTATTGTGCGAGTTTCACCACATTATTGGGCTGCGTACAACAAGTTCTATCAAACCCTGCAACGTAATGAAACTCGCATGCAAGCTCGCGCCCCGTGTAAATGGGGCCTTAGTTTGCCGCGCGACAAACCAAACCAATGTCATACTCATCAGTTCAGTTCAGTTAGATAGACCTCATGGACTCTATTACCGTATACTCCTCAAACAATGAGGGCATCAGTTATGAAAGAATATTTCGAATCTCCTATGGTCGATGGTCTTCCATGTAAAGGGTCATTTACATGGTGCAACAACTCGCATGCGAGTTTTATTACATTGCGGGGCTGCGGGCTACCGAAATACGACGAGTTCAATCAAAGCCTGCAATGTAATAAAACTCGCATGCGACTTTGTATGGCCCTTATTGCGCTGTGTATTTGTGTAATATACAGGAATGCTGTAAAAAATCTGGGGGACACCGACGCTTATCTTCGATAGATCACCGCACCGTCAAGCTTTCAGTCTTTTGTCTTATTTAAAGTACTTTATCTGCTTATTCTAAGTAAAGGACGGATCAATGGTCCACAAGCCGGACGGTCCGGGAGAGGTCGTTGACCCGCGCTAAACGCTGATGTAATCCGCTCGGGAAAATGGCGGGATGCTGCAAATCCGACGCGTCGTGTGACGTGAACGTATGTACTACATATTAAGTACTCTATGTACAGTGTAGGTACCTACTCTATGTGTACCTATGTCAGCAGCAAAAGTAGTGTGTGTTAGGTGCTCTAAATGATCTAACCGAGCCAGGAGATAGCTCACTCCGTGATTTCGTCGCGCCGCTACTACCTAGTACATGCCTACCGGCCCCAGCCGGTATGTTAGCGCTGCTACGGCACGCACGCGTTCTATCGCAGCGCGTTGCATGCTATATAAAGGGATGGCCACGTTTAGGCTCGTTCGGCATACCTAAACAGGGGATTTGTTAACAGAGAACCTTCTGTACGCAGGTAGTTATTAGTTATTCTGTGACCAAGCTCTAATTTCCCTGTAATGAAAGATGTGTGAAGGTAATTTTGACCTCTTTACTGTACTATAGTCTATCGTCTTAGCGTGTAGCGGTGTGTCTTATACATTAAATACATAATAAATATTAGGTGACAAATCTCACTCGAAACTAGTCACATAGTAGGCTCATTGAAGCTTTCTGTTGTACTAGATGACAATATAGGTATGCATTTACCTAACCCTACCGGGATATCAACCTAGGGCCGTCAGTTTCGTAGGTAAGTACCACCACCAGGTACCAGGTTAAACCGGCTGAAAAGCAAAAAATACCCAATTTTGGTACCAAAAGGAGCCCAATTCCAGAAACGCTTTGCTCGATAATCTAACATTAAGATTCTTTATTCTGTAACACGGTAAAACCTTCGCCGCGCGGCCGCTAGCGCACTGCCCAAGTAGCATTGCAAGCTGTATAAGAGCTGTATATCAGTTTATTTGAATACTATAAGCTGTACATTTAGGCTGTACTACAGCTGTATAAGCGCTTATACAGCCCTTATAAGTTAAAAAAGGGCCCCAATTATACAGCTTTTCGCGTTATTAGAGCTGTACAGTAGCTGTACAGTAGCTGTACAAGCAATAGATAAGCTGTATAATAGCTGTAATTCGGTGTAAATGGAAACCTTAGCACTACAGATTATCTCTTATAAATATGATTTAAGAATATAAGTTTTTAAATAGGTTTTTAAGAAGAATTACAATAGAATAAAAAATATTTAAGTCTAAAAATGTCTTTTGTTCATTCGTTATATTTGTAATGGCGACAAATGACAAATATAAGTGGAAAGTAATAAAGTGCAGTTAAGATACAGGATCTTGAGAGAAGTTATATTACTATTGGTAAGTGCCGATTATTATTTATTGTGAACATGTGTATCTTTTCTGGCAAAATATTCACGCCCCTGCTTAATAATCAAGAGAAACATAACAAAAATATCTAAAAGTCGTACATAAGTTTAGTTTTTGTTTTTAAGGTTAAGGTTTTTTTTTCTTTTAATGTTAATTCTAAGGCTAAAGTCAATTTATTTTAGCTGGTGATCATAATATGACAAGTTTTTGTTAAATATTTGCAAGTGTATCTTTAATTATATTTTCAAATATGTTTTTATTCATAGTAAAATGGCGACAGTTTTTAAACAGCCTATAGGATAGTTGGAGAGCATTATAATCTTAGTAGCTGTACTATGTAATTAATGGAGTCACTTCTACAGCTTTTGGATTTAAATCAGCTTTGTAATAGAATATTTTTATATATTTGACTGTATTTCGGCTTTCTGTACATAAGTTATAATTCCCGTTAGAGATATTTGTGTCGTAGTTTTTTATCTTTAAGTATTCATTTTTGATTCGTCTCTTGACTGCACCCGATCTTTTTCTTTTGTTCCACATTTTTACACTATCCGAAATAGATTTGAGCAACTGTCAGTAATAGACTAAAGCTGTAATATGACTGCCATTTATTCATTTAGTTTTATAATACACTCCTTGTCAGAAATCATAAAACTACTATACTTATATGAGTGCAAAATTACGCCAAAAAATTACTTTAAGCGACTTTGGTCAGAAATACAGACAAAAACTGTACTACAGCTGTCATTTATTCTTTTAGTTCTATAATAACCTTACAGACAGAAGTTATAACACTATTATACTTATAATAGTGTAAAATTACGCCATAAGAATTAGTTTTAAATCGGAGTTGACAAATACTTTTGTACAGCAACAAGTGCCAGGTGATCCTACACTATAGCCTCTATACAGCTTTAATGATAGAATAAGCTTGTAGCGTCACACAACACTTAAAGTTTTATAACGGAGTTTACAGATACTTTTTTACAGCAACAAGTGCCAATTGATACTACAATACAGCCTGTATACAGCTTTAACGATAGAATTAGGTCGAAGTGTCACACAACACTTAAAGTTTTATAGTAGATTTTTTATATTCTGATATAACACCCCATGCGTACGCAGATTCCTTTATAATGATTTTATACAGCTAGAGCTCAGGTTAGTTTTCTCTGACACTCTTATAAGTCCCTTAAAACACTCTAAGTTCTAAATTGGCTGGTATATTGATTTTACCGACACTTAAATGCTACTTGGGTGGCCGGCGATAAAGAAAAATGTACAATTTTTACGGCCGTGTTTTGTTTTCTCCTTGCAGAATTTTTCAGCTTACGCCAGGGGCTGGAAACTTAGAAAAGAGGCGACACGCCGATTTATTGTATGGAAAGTAGTGACATCTCTGGCGAAGCGGATCGCTGTATTTAATGTTGTTGACAGAAAATGGAAATAGATGTCAGTACAATAGACCCACGACAATAAATTTTAAGATTTTGAAATTAAATAAAATATATTTTTATGTTTTGAGATAGAATTTATTAAGTATCCATTTTATTTAACTGAACATGAACAAATATCTCATTAATATGGAATTGTGTTTGTTGTTCGGCCTTTGTGGTTTTAGATGAAGTATACATACCTACGTGTCAGTCAGTAAATAAATGTCAATGTATTGTGTATAAAAACATTGAATGAAAACACATTTAAATCATATTTAAATAAAATCAAGAATATAAGTTTTAGCCACAGTATCTAGTTATAAAAATAATATCTAGGTATTATGTGTGCAGTAAATAGCACCGTTGTAGTTTGAGGTTGAGTAATATGCAGTGTAGATCGGTTGTACGTGGATTTGTTAAATCTGGTCCAGGAGATTTAATCTAAAGTTTTGAAGCTAAATCTCGTCCTTGTGTCGTGTTTTTTGTTAAAAAGGTTGTGCTTTGTTAAGTTCTTGTTACATAATTTGTTATTTGTTAAGTTGAATAAATACTTTTATGAATGTTGCATGTTTCACTTTTCAGATCCATTTCATAGTTGTGTGATTATTTTGAAACCTACAAAGTGACTGGCAAAGTATGAAGAGAAGCGTACTTAGGTAACTAAAATGTGATTTATATCATGTTTTAGAAACGTTTTCTTCCTAACTTTGATAGTCGCATTGTAGGCTTCAAAGTCAAAACAGAGAATACAACTTTTGTATACGTGTGTGCGTGGTGCGTGAATATGTATGTGTGCGTTAGTGTGTATGTGAAGCGTGCACGCTGCACGCATGCGTACGTCAGAGTAGTTCAGTTCAGTCCACTCGCTGCTAGGCGGCTGTGGGACCAGTAATTTCTTGGTGTTGCCACTCTTTACATAAATATACTTATTATACTCTTTGGCTTACGCATTCATTTGAGAAATTCTATTTTGTAACATAAAACTTAATGATCTATTTATGTACAGTACCTACAGTGCTCGGGATTACCTCTGCTCGTAAATAGTGTAGGTATATAGTTCATGCACACAAGGGCTGCCACTTATGCATGGATGTTGTGTAGCCTATAAGTTCTGTGTTCTGTATATATTTTTTGTTAAACCCAATCCAAGCCATTAGCCGTCACTGGTCTGACCCTTATGTTATGAGGCTCGGATGGGTTTGAACCTGTTAGTAACAAATGGATTGCTTCCAGCCCTTTATGCCAGCACGTCTAGCACACGACGGCCGCGACATACGCTCGATTTTTATCGCACCATTGTTCTAAGTGGTCTAATAAGTGAGAGACGGATAGTGCGAGAAAAATCGAGAGAGCTCGCGCGCCGTCGCGTGCTGGTTAATCTACAAACCGCTACTACTTGCTGATGACCGCTGCTCGGCTGCTGCATATACCTGAAGACTATCTAAAACCTGCGGCTATCACCTTCCAGACTACAGCCGTCTCTACTATTCAGGTCAGTGACCTTTAGCTAGTGCTCCGTACTGACTGACTAATTTACCCATTCCGTAGGTACATACTTCTACTTCATTTTATGATTATATATTTTATTGTATATAAAATAACTATTCGGTATTCGATCTTACCCGCTAGGCGGGCTACAATTCACGAATCGTCTTGATATGTGTTCGAGGTCCAAAAATAATAACACCACTTTCTTGCTAGGTACCACTTTAATTCACTTTTTATTTCACGTTTACACTTCTACTTTGTACTGATTTGGAACTAATTGTGCCAGGCAGCTTTAGTCACCCTATGAATTTGAGAAAAATCTTAATAGCGCGTTCTATCAGACGGTTCAGCGCCATCTATTGCTCAATATGGTAACTATTGAGACCCGACGTTTTATGGATAAAATAATGGTTATCCTGGGTGGCACTTCGATACATAATTTCTAATATTTTTTATAAATGTATTGGCGTTGATTCCATATGAAAACAATAATACAAAATTACCAAAATTAGGACAGCCAACGCCATCTGTTAACAACATCTTGCAACTACAATAGTTATTTATGATACAAGTGTGGAAAGTAGGTGATTTCCGACGAGTGTCATTTTTATACATGAGCGAGTGAAGCGAGCGAATGTATAATTCGACACGAGTCGGAAATCATCTTTACGCGCGTGTATCATACAACGTTTTACTATGCCTTGTGTGAGGAAATATATTAAATGTTGAAATGTTGGTTTAAAATAGATCTAGGTTAAAATTGAAGAACCCAGGTAGATTGTCACGTACCTACTTATTATCTGGAATTGCATTTAACAACTTCTCCACATCTTTTGCTGTCAAGCTATTCACTTAAAAGTTAAAACCATTGTATTGTGGTTTTAGAACACAATTAATGTTGAGTAACTCAATATATTAAACAACAAAAAGACGCTGTACCGTCGTAGTTCTAAGAAACATACTGACACTATTGAAACGCAATAAATCATTATTATTATTGATTACTCACTTTCACTCGACCTTTTTAACATATTTACATAAAATAACTACACAAAACTCACAATAAACAACAATGGCGGGCTTTTAGATGTCTACATGCGCGGTCGACATATGCGCATTGCGCATGTGCAAGCCGCCATACTGTCGTATTGTAAAAGGCATAAGAAAGATATGCGTTCAGCCAAACACATTAAGTGAATATTTAAAATTAATTGATTAACTGACCAAATTCAAAATTCATAAATCATTTTATACGTTATTAGTATTTATGTACCTTTTATATAAAAGAAAACGTGTAATTGAAATATTTGTAAACCTTTTCTCGATTAATAAAAACTCTTTGTGTCGGGCTGACGACGGACTTGAAAATTTAAAAAAAAATTGAAAAGTAAAAAGCACTAGTGCGAAAAAGTGGCACTTTCCGCACGATTTTAGTGCTTCGAAAACGCTCTTTTCGAGCACATGCATTGTAAATAATTAAACTAAACTATACAAATAATTAACCGAGATTGGACATTTGGGATGATAAAACAGTTTTATCTTTGCTCCTTTTCTGCCTATACACACGAAGGTCAACCAGCTACACATGGCTAGACTGAAAAAAAAATATGATTGCTATAATGAAGATCTTGTTTAATGTAATCACGCATCTTGACTCTATATGAGCTTACTAAGGATCTTGCCTACTGAAGCTAAGAGCACTTAGTTCATTTATCATAGTTATGTGTACTAAGTATTGTATTGATTTAGATAAGGCTAGTTGTTTAGTTTAACACATAAACTATTGTCAGATTGACTAAATGTATTCGTTATTTCAAATCATTGTGTGTTTTACATCAACAAAGAAACTTGTTTGCAATAATTATGTTTCTAGTGCACTTCAACCAAGTTACTTGTTTGCAACTATTATGGTCCTTATGCACATCAACTATGTTACTTGTTTGCTCAGTTAGTAGGTATAAATACAATTTAGCTAGGTCAGTAAGATTTGCATAAATGCATGTGAATATGAATAACTACGAACGTTCACATGATTAAAGGCAATTTTGCACCGGATGCGGCGGAGAGATAAAGAACTAGGAAATGCTATCGGCACAGCGGAATAAAACGGTACACTACAGAGTAAGTGACAGCGAAAACTAAACCCTGATGGTCTCAAAGTAATATCTTGAACTGCAAAAAAATAGTATCGCCAGGTGGACCGACGACCTAGAGTGGCGGCCAGATGCGGAGAGCAGCCTCCCTATTCTAATATAACGCGATTCGTAGTCACTAAGCGTAGATAGAGGTCTAGTTTGGGCTCCCACCCAGGTGGGTTGAGGTGCATGAGCCTGTAAAGAATAACAGATTTAAATGCCCTATGTTTTAATACAGTTTCATCAAAGCCGTTGAGCTGTTTTTGTGTGAGTAGCCAACATCCAAACATTCACATCTGAAGGGCTCGAGGCTTAGAGTTTTGTTAAAAACACGTGTTAGTTTGTCTTTTTGTTCCTGATCTCAACTCAATTGCGGAAGAGGTAAGGATTAAGGTAAGGAGAAAGATATGGTATTTACATATATACATACATAAAAACGTAAAAAAATACCGACGCTGAGGTCTCTAAGTCTACATTTTATCTCCTTCTGTCGTCACAACGAATCCCCAATTAAAGGTCGGCAACGCGGTTAGCTCCTCTGGATTCGCAACCGAGCATAGGCTATAGTGTCCGCTAACCACCAGGCAGCCCATATGCTGTTTGTCACCGTTATGGTACAACAACCTGGTGATATGAGGTGATAGCAGCGGCGTAGGTGCACAATTGATGGACTTATTTGAGTCTACACATCCATAATATCCATACTATTATTGTAAATGATTTACTTTAAAAAAAAGTTTAACCAACAAAGATTGAAAAAAAAAAGATAAAAAAAAAAAAAATACAACCGAATTGCGAACCGCCCCCTTTTTTCTTGAAGTCGGTTAAAAAAAGAAAGTGTGTCTTTCTGCCTCTTCAACAAAAATTATAAAAAGTGAAGTCACGCTTAAACCGCTGAACCGATGAAATTTGGTAAGCATAGAGATAGTCGAGTAGAACTCACCCCGGGGAAGGACAAACGATAGTTTTATCCCAGGAATGGTCCCCCTAAGGGCGATAACAACATTTATATAGAGCTACCATATAAACGCGTTCCACGCGGACGGAATCGCGGGCAGGAGCTACTATTGAATAAATGATAATACCGAAGCACAGAACAGTTGATAGACCGAAGTAAAAGTGCCAGAACATGTACAAAGAATATAAATTTTGAGAGCAATGTCAATATTTGACTGGCACTAATGTTTGGTTTTTGGAGACCTTGAATGACTGTTTACTCATAAACCAGTCGTGATCTAACGCACAGTTTTCTTAGATTGCTTATTGCTTAGTGGAATCTTAAGTAATTTTAAATGTGTTGACTTTTAGCGCGAATTCACTGTTTACTTGATTCCAAGGTTTGCGGGGGCTACGTTGCGTTCACGCCATTGAAATTATTACCTGTCAAAAGTTAAGCCCACTTCATATGAGTATAGCAATGGCACGGCATAAAGCACGTACACTGTTAAAGCCGACAGACACAAGGAAAAAATATATCTATTGTCTATGTGAAAGGAAAAAGGAGCCGAGGAAAACACCCTATCCTTTAAATCGAGGCAGTACCGGAAATCTGCAAAGGAAACATGAGGATGTCTATCCGGATGGCTAAAACCGATGGGCCTGGAGATCATTAGTGCGCAAAGCAGTGACCTCGTGCAGTCACGACCCTCAGTCATGTGCGACGAAGAAGGGGAATATCTATATATACTTCTTTCAAGAAGGCGAGGGTTTGATGATATTATACTTTTGAACAAGTTACAAGACAAGGTCATCACCCGTAGACGTTCTCGTTTGTAGGGTTCCGTAGACAAATGGCAAAAAACGGACCCTTATGGATTCGTCATGTCTGTCTGTCTGTCCGTCCGTATGTCACAGGCATTTTACTCGAAAACTATAAGGTGTATTCGAATAAAATTTCGAGGATAGGTGTATTTTGTTAGCCGCTACATAGTTTTGTAATTATATTAAAAAGAAAAAAAAAATTAGGGTGCACTCCATACATAAAACAGAAAGTCATTTTTTTTTCTGTTAAAGCCCACGTGTGGCACATCAAGGTTTCTCAGCAATTTTTTGATTAAGTGAATAGAATCGGAGATAATCGCCCCGAAAGTCACTAAAATTGTGTCCCCCCCCCTCTAATTTTTGAACCGTGTATTTTAAAAATATGAAAAAAATCATGGACATAGGGCTTATTAAATTCTTTCAGCGAAAATAGTTTTGAACAAGATCGGTTCAAAGGTTTACGAGCTATTTCTAAAAAAACTGCCTTCCTTAAAGAAAAGGATGTAAGTGCCATAAGATTTCAGTAACGATACGACCTTTTTAATAGGCACGGAACCCTTCGTTGTACGTGGTCCGACACGCACTTGGCCGCTTTTTCTTTATCGTGTTGCCTTTCAAGACTTGAAAATTGCCACTTGTAGCATCGTGAACGTGGCACAGAACCGTAACGTTTCAAGTATTGTCAGCATGTCCATTCTGTATCAGCTTCAAAGCTCTCATTGCCGGATATCCGATATGACTTCCATAGAGAACCTTTCAGAGTACTCTGAACAATGGCAGCAACGTTGTCTTTGTACCGGGGTACTTTCCCGTAACAAAGCGGTATACGCGTTATAAAGGGTTACGTCAGGTGATGCTATTGGGTGTCCAGTCGCATAATGAAAATTGTCATACAACTTTACGTATAAAGTTGTTGCTCATAAAAGTCTTAGAGTCTCATATAGAGTATTAAAGTATAGATAGTCTCATAGAGAGGTCGCTTTTAATGCGTGTAAGTACCTAAAAAGGTTTAAGCAAAAAAATAATATTTCAAAAATGTGTCTCATCTAAAAAAACGTTTAAACATAATTTAAAATGACCATTAACTTAATAACCACTTTATTAAGAACTAGCTTCTGCCCGCGACTCCGTACGCGTGGAACGTGGAACTCGTTTATATCGTAGCGTCATACAAACTTTCGTCCCCCTTTTCACCCCCTTAAGGGATGATTTACGTGATAAAAACTATTCTATGTCCTTCCCCAGGATTTAAACTATCTTCATACCAAATTTCCTCTAAATTGTTTCAGCGGTGTGAAGAGGCAAAAGACCAGACACACGTTTACATTTATAATATTAGTATGGATTGAAATGACTTGTGAATAGCAATGGTTCATGCGCTCTTGCGCATGTGCTAACTATGCGTAAACGAGACCTAATGGTAATTAGATTGAATAGAATTTATAGCAGCAAAATGAAAGCCTTGGTACAAAAACGTATTGTGTTAGTCCCATTAATCAGATTGCAGCGAACCTGGTTAAAATTCATGTCCATTACAGAAACAGGCTTTTCCCGTGAGGGACCCCCGGTGGGAGCGGAACCAGCGATGTGGAAACACTCTGATTTTAGATACACAAGCGTGCTGAAGTAAAATGTCGAGTTTGTGTACAAGTTTTATAGCGAGAGAAGACTTTTGGCTTAGCTGGGTTTGGCTTTAGCAGGAGTGGTATTTTATCCTGGCTTGACGCACCGTCGGGGATTTTATTATTTTCATTATATCTGTCGAAATATAGGAACTTGAATAGTTTTATACGGCAGCTAAAGAGTATTTTTTAATAACTCGTATGTGTTTCATTACTGTGATTGTGAAGGTTACGTTATGGATTTATGGGTGGGTTTCTGGAGCGTGATGCGAGATTGTTTCTTGATAGCTTGTGACGTTGCCAATTGTATGTTTTTCAATATCTTTTACAACTTTCTATGATTTAATTCATAATTCAGCATTATATTTTCAAACAGCATAATTATACAGCAGCACTTACATCATAGAACATTCTTTTATTTACTTATTATTTTTATGTAGGTACTTTGATTTCATAACTTTGTTCATACAATTTCTAAGAGTATCATCGTTATTTATATAATAGCAAATAACAAAAAGGGCTCCGTAGAATATTCACAGCAATGACTATAAATGATCATGTACTTTGGTGCTGCACCAAACTGCAAACCGAGGTTTACACAAACGGCTAGCATAAATCTTTTAACCAACGTTACTTCAACCATTTTTCGTGCACACGTACCTAAAGGGGTCGCCATTAAGGACGACCCTACCGACCCTACCGTACATAGCATAGTTATACAGGCTGTTCGGGATAACGGTGCAGGAACTAGGGACTTCAGAAGGTGATAGACTGGACTGTTAGGACGAGTTTGAACCTTACGTGTCTGTCCAATCTGTGATAGTTTTTTTTAAATTAAGTTTTTAATTTTTTTTAATTTGTACCATGTATGACATGAACATTTTAATTTAAAACCAAGTATGATATAAATCAAATTAATTCATGTTTAATTAACATTGCAATCAATTAATTAAACAGTATAAAAATTCGACCATCTCACTTGCTACACAAGCTTTTTTTAAATCGCTTTGGTAGGTTTTGAGTGACTACAAGATTTTGAAAAACTCACTTTAAAAAAAGGACTCACAGGTTGGACTCAGACATGTAAGGTTCCAACTCTTCCTAACAGTCCAGTCTATCATCTCCTTAAGTTCCTACATAGTGATTCCGAACACCCTGTCATACGTCTTTTATTGTTACAGGATGTACCCGTTGAGCCGTGACACACGTGTATCGATCCAGATACGTGCCGAAATGCTTTGATAGCCAGCCGGGATAAAAAAGATTTCCTCCACACGAAGGTACGGCTTGTACCTACAGTAAGCAAACGCGGGCTTTTCAGGAGCTATGGTTTTTTTATTTTATCATACATTCTGACAGGCGCACACGATGTCGTAGCCGTAATGTACGACTAGCTTCTGCCCGCGACTCCGTCCGCTTTCACCCCCCATTTCGGCTCCTTAAGGGGTGATTTCCGGGATAAAAACTATCGTATGTCCTTCCCCCGGATTTCAACTATTGCCATTCCTTTCATATCAATTGGTTCAGTGGTTTAATCGTGAAGAGGTAACAGGCAGTCTAGACAGACACACTTTCATATTTATAATATTACTAGCTTCTTGCCCGCGACTCCGTCCGCGAGGATCTCGTTTATATCTTAGCTCCATACAAAATATTACCCCCAATTTCACCCCCAAAAGGGTTGATTTCCGGGATAAAAACTATCCTATGTCCTTCCCCGGGACTCAAACTACGAGTATGTCTATACCAAATTTCATCCAAATCGGTTCTGCGGTTTAAGCGTGAAGAGGTAACAGACAGACAGACAGACAGAAAGATAGACAGACAGACAGACGCACTTTCGCATTTATAATATTAGTATAGATTATGGAGTTATGGGTTTAAAACTGAAAGATATATTATAATTTTGAAGAAACCTGAACCACCAGGACCTGGCTCAACAAGGAAAGCCTGGTCATCCAGAACAACCACATGGTTCCGTGGTTCTGAGCAACCAGAGACATTCCAACAACATGAATAATCAGGACGACCAGATCAACCAACATAAACAGGTGTCAACCTGGACAGCTAAGTCAACCTGAACAAGCTTGCTATTTGAGTAATATTTGCAACAGAAAAACATTAATAAAAGAAAAAAATCTCTACGTTTCTCCATATTTACGATGCAGATGTTCTACAATTGTGTGCCTTCACAAATGTGTCCCTAAATTCTGTTTATCGAAAACGTAAATCTCCGTCCCAGACGTGATCCTATCGATTTTAAATGTGTGGGAGAAGCCGGGAGCGGTAACCAATTTCCCTAAGTCGTGGCAATTAAAAACCAGGCGGGCTTAAAAGCCAATCTGGCCGTGTTGAGGGTAATTCGATTTTTCAAGTCGATGCAATTTATCAACTACAATTTCTGGACTTTTTGCAGAACGCTGCGCTCAAAGCCTCGAGGCGTCGAACGAGCGAGCGACACAAATGTTGAGGGCACGTTGAGGGTTGCAGTCGCCTTAAGCAACGTCGGACAAGGCGGGTTGGTAGTAAACTAGAGTGCCTCCGACAATCCTTGGGATTAGGTAGATAGTGGCAACATCGGATGGTGTTATTTTTCCGCCAACAGTAAAACACCGGAAGTGGAGTCGGGCATTCTGCCGGGACGAGGATGACAGTATGCACTAGCGATTTCTTCTACCCTGGGAAAAACAATTCTCTAAAAACTCTAAAATAATAGCTAACTATAGATGCTCTCCATTTTGATAACAATATCATGTTTTTCTTAATGTTGACAATGTTGACATACTTATTACAATATTGAACACTGGTAAAATATGGCTAGTTTTACTTTTGCGTAATAAAGTTCAAATAAATAAGTAAATATTGATTAATCGTATGGGTACACTGAATTGATTTTTTATTACACTGTCGGGGACTAGGTATACCGGAGCAACTTTAGGAAAAAAATGTTGCTATCAAAGTATTATTATTCGTATTACCTATGCTCAAGATAGTTGTTTAAAGAATTAGAAAACTGCGAAATTGTGTGAAGTAATAAAATTACTACGAAAATAAACGATAGTTGGGCGTAAAAACTTCATTATCAATATCATTTCAGCCGTTCTCATCAGATTTAAGGTAAGTATCTACTTAAATATGAAAATTGGTATATTTCGATTTGTTTTGCCCAGTTTACAACTAGATTGACAGACAGGTTGGTTTTTGTTGGACTCGCAGTTGGTATGCGAGTTCACATGGACAAGTTTATTAGATACACATTTTATAGACCATGTCACTAAACAAGCTGCCCATAGCTCAACAATTGAATATGACAGAGATTTATGATAAAATGTATCCAAGCCAATCAGTGCGGCCCCAGATGGACTACTTTCTAGACAACAATGGTGCTATATCTACATACAAAGCGAGCTATAGTCGGTAAACTATAGTTTGTCCTAATGAGGAGGAAAGTGAGGGGTTTTCGCACGTTTCTTTGTTCCCTGGGCCATTGATTTAATGAATGAAGGCATTTATAGGCTCTGATGGTGAGCGATTGGAATGACCCATTATAAAGATTTATTTTACTAGACTGTAAAAAGGAGGTTGAGAAAATTATTTTGATCGTAGTCACAAAATACTTGGCTGAACTTACGCCAACCAGTGAAGATAACATTGCGAGTGTTGCCTAAGGAATATTTCGCATAATAGTGTTGTACTCACTCCTGAGGCACCTCATTTGTCATACTCATTTCAGCTTGAAAAATGTACTACTTCATTCTTCACGAGGCACCGACTCGCTCCTCATTCGCTCGGTCATCAGTGTCATCACCTCGCGCTTCATTTATCCCTCAAACTCTCGACCCTCATCGAGCTCCGGACTCGCCACTCGCGCCTAACTTTTCCCCATCTACAATATTATTTATTTAATCGTATGGCAAGGCAAGTCGGTTACTGAAATAACATAATAATATATACTTACTTAAGAGGAATGCCTACCTGCGATTTTCCCATACAAACGCTCTCGACTGTTTCCTCTCTGGTTTTTGAACATAGAGCAATGAATTTTTCAAATAAGATAAAAAACTCAAAAATCGAGGTTTCGCTCTCGACTGTTCCCTCCTCCAAAACGCAACCAATCATTATAACATTTTGGGAACGGCAAGAAGAAGAAATAATCAACGCCGCTATGTTTTGCTTTTTTGGATATTTTTATTTTAAAGAAACTTACAGCGCCTTGAAAATCGCAAAAACGGCTTAATTGAATTGGCTGCCAAAAAAGGCGCAGTATACAAAAATGACAACAAATATCAAAAAAATCAAAACATAGCGGCGTTGATTATTTCTTCTTCTTGCCGTTCCCAAAATGTTATGATTGGTTGCGTTTTGGAGGAGGAAACAGTCGAGAGCGAAACCTCGATTTTTGAGTTTTTTGCGCGGGATTTTTAGTCCGAGCTGCAGTTGTCTTTATCGCACGAATTGGAGGTGGAATCCACAGCAGCGCGACAGAAACATTGCGTCAAAAATTCGAGATTTGAAAAGTTGCTCAGCTAGGCATTGCTCTTAATCAAAATTTTATAAAATCTATGCATAACTATGATTTTATATCTAGCTCCTTCACCCATTGGGCTGTATGTATGTATGTAGTGGAGGAAGGTAAGTAAGAATATTGAAGTAATTGGTGCATGGTCTATTGTACACTACACTTGAAAAAACCTTGTTTTTACTGCCGATAGATGCTAATTATTGGATGGTACCTCACCTATTTGAAGTAGGACATTGTACCACCTAATTTTTAGAAGTGAGGTGCTCATACAAACTCATTTTAAGTTAACGTCCTACCCAACACTATCGCATAATATGTTAGCGGCGCCGACTTCGTTTAACCACATAATACTACGTACAGAAGGTTCTCTGTTAACAAATCCCCTGTTTAGGTATGCCGAACGAGCCTAAACGTGGCCATCCCTTTCTATCGCATGCAACGCGCTGCTATAGAACGCGTGCGTGCCGTAGCAGCGCTAACATACCGGCTGGAGCCGGTGGCATGTACTTGTAGCGGCGGGACGAAATCACGGAGTGAACCGCCCCCGGTTCAACTCTGATCCGTGAGGTGAAGCAACGTTTGATTTGGCTGTTCATTGGATTGATCCATGCATCATGTTTTTCATCACCCGTCTTGAATGATGAAGAGTCCGCAGTAAGCTCGATTCTCCATACAAACGTAGTTAAGCTCTCACTCGTCACAATCCAACACGTAGTTTTAAAATGAGAGCGTAACTACGTTTGTATGGGAAGGTGAAATTCGGCCAAGCTCACTGCGGACTCTTAATAACTTGATAGCTTTAAAGGCATAGTAAGCATCTGATCCCAGAAAGACTACTGGGATCAGATGCTTGATGTCATAGACATGACATCAATAATAGTTCAGAGAGATCTTCGAGCTACTTGGGAATTTCTAACATTCAAGTTACCGGCTCGGTTACCGGCCTGCTCGGTTAGCACAAGACGGCGCGCGACCTCTCTCGATCGCTCTCGCAATATCCGTCTCTTTCTAAGTTTTCTAATAAGAGAGAGACGGGTAGTGCGAGAGAGCTCGCGCGCCGTCTTGTACTAGCCGTGCAGAGATGGTTGTTGACGACATTAGTCAAAGACATGAAGATTATTAAAACTGCTCTTTCTTACATTACCAATCACGATTAAACATTATTTAAGCAATTTTAAAGACTATATCTCGACCGTTTAACTCAGCCCTCGCCTGCACGGCGCGCGGGTGCAGGGGTATGACGATAACGGGACGCGTGCGGCGTGCGAGCGCCGGGATTTGCCATCAGCACGTCGCCCGCGCCCTATAGGTATTTCAACATTTTCAACAGACTTTTTTGACGTTTCAAAAGTGAATGTTCTATCAGTCAACATCCGGTAGACAGTCAATTGTTGTATTAGATAACAGTTGGCGGTCTATCGCTATCTGACTCACTGTCACATGATAATATACTATCGTCCATGTTTCATAGTAGAATACAAATAGAGAGAAATAGATAGTAGATAGAGATAGTAGAGTAGAAATTCGGTTGGTTCATCATCATCATCGTATCAGCCAAAAGACGTCCACTGCTGGACATAGGCCTCCCCCAAAGAGTGCCAAAGTGACCGGTCCTGCGCTACCCGCATCCAGCGGACTCCCGCGACCTTTACCAGGTAATTCGGTTGGTTGCTAGAAGCGTATCTTGTACCTAATGCTTTTATATGATTTAGTATGCAAAGTGCATCGTACTGATTAAGCTTTCACGAGAGTGTTAACCCTCTTGAACTTCGTACACTGAACTGCATCTGAACGAGTGAACTCCAAGGGGGTTGAACGTTAGAAGAGCACAAGTCTCTAAACACGGAATGAATGTTAGGAACTTAAGACTTTTTTAAACTCTAGAAGTGTTAGAGAGTCGTTGATAGGGCATTGGTGTCATAAAGGGCTTACACGCCCCGCTATTCTGTCACTTGTTTCAACCTCACCTCACCCGTCACCCTGAAATATATCTTGACACCGCGATTCGCACTAAGCGTAATCTGAGGTATATACTTAATTCTTTTTTTTTAACAGCCGTCATATAATAAACGTCAATGATAACATAATGGTGACATTAATGGTAGTGGGATGACATCTGTCAAATATTGGATGTAAGGGCATTTTTCACTATAGTTTCGTTAGGCGAGCGGCGGCGGAGGCGGCAGCGGTGCTCCGTACGTGAGAGCGAGATATCGGAACGCTGTCTCTTGCGCCCTTTTTGTACAACTATGAACCTATAATACCTACCCTACCTACTCCGAGCGAGATGGTAGCATACAAAGCTCAATAAGTGTGGCAGAAAGGGAAATATTATTCGTTTTCCTTGTCATAGTTCCACTTTGTTTTTGTTTGCCGCAACTGATTAAGTATGAGGTTGCGGAAAATAAACCATTACCCGCCCAAACTAAGTAGGTTGTTTATGGTAAGCCATCAGCCATTTTAAGACCAGTTGTTAATTTAGATACATAGGAGCCTTTCCGTCCCTCAACGTATAGCTTGTCCTGAGTATTGGTCGGTCATACAAATTCTATGAATAATAATGTATACTAGACAAATACATACCTACCTAATTAACAACAGCAATTTAAAAGACATATTATGTAAACACTGTAAAGCGGTAATGCTAATTTAAATACACCTTTAATTCAATAGAACTGATATTCCCTTGACCATGAATGTAATTAAGTCAATTCAGCTGCTACCTAGTGTCAACTTTTGCATATTCATAGTAGCAACGTCCAGAAGTCGTTGAACTTTGTTTTGTTTAAATTAGGAATCCATTGCCGTTTTTCTCCAATTGACAATTGCATAATGGAAGGATTATAATAATATTTATCTACGCACATATCATTAGTGCTCTAAAATGCGTTCAGAAACCTTAGGAAATGACCAGCATTATTACAACCGATTTTACTATGAGAACTTTCTTGTCTGTGGTAGTAGGTTAAATCTGTACTTTATAGTATTTTATGCAACTGTTGTATAAGAAGGGTCTTAAAACGCGAGTGGCGTGAGTTGCGATGCGAGCCTTGGCGAGCATCGCAATTAAAGACGCCACGAGCGTTTTAATACCAAGTTATACACCGTTGCATACAATACTTTTTCTACGACTAGGTAATTCTAAATAAATAGCATTTGACTTTTCGGCAGTAGTTTCCCGTTAGTTCTATTACTACTCACGCGATTTCTTCAGCGGTGCAGTTATTTTCTTCTTCGTCCATTTTAAAAGGAACGTACACAGTTTTCTTCAATATACAAGCACGAATCAAATCTTAATAAGTTATTAATAACGAGTAGTTATCATATTTCGTCTTTTAATTGTGAATTGGAACTTTGGTGGGAAATTAGAAATATGACACATTGACACCTCTTGTTTATGGTCTGTTTTGTTTTTAATTTCCTTGAACTTGTCATCCGAACCAAACTGAATCCGGATCCGAACCGAATCGAATCGGTGTATATTTAAATGTATAATAATTGGTAAAATATGTATACACACAATTCATGATCATTTATTTTTATTTTAGTAAATAATTTATGTTCTACAAATGTTTGATAGTAAAACTTTTTATTTCGAAAAATCTGCTTATGAAGTTGGTACCACTGCAATATGGCGGCCGATTGAAAAAAAGTTAGATGATTTGACATCGTGGTAAACAGTGCTTTTATGAAAAATGTATGAACCATAAAAGTACCTACACTAAACAGTGCGTTTATGGGCCATAGAGCATAGAGTTTTTCGACAACATATTATCGGTGTAATTGTATTTGAGCTAGAGCCTATATAAATGACAGATAACGGTAGAGGAGTAGAAAAAGGTTATAACAGTGCTGTTGTCACTTTTTTGTTGGTATTTTGCTGTTACGAAAGTAGAATTGTGATCATATCTTAGAGTACTTATGATATGTGTGTAGATAAAGTAGTGTATGCAACTGTACCTACATAATTAGTCCTTAAAACACTCGTGTGATCCTCCCATTATGGATCAGTTGCATAAACTACTATAAAATAGTATATTACAGAGGGAATGCATTTCCGCATCGCCCGGAACCCGGGAAAGGCCCAGGAGGTATGTGGGACTCGCCCTTATGAGAGAGATTAGAGTACCCACTAACCACTCTGCGGCGTCAACCCACATTGCCATTGACGGGGAGCATCATGGGATCGCTAGCATTCTACCCCCGAGTACATTACATAGCAGTGGCGGACCAAAAGCAAAAACTATATAATTATCAAACCTGCTCTAAAAAATTCACTAGAATCGGTTAAGAAATGCGATTTGTAGACGAGGACCGCCGAACAGCGGGACGTCGGACACCGGACAAACGATTTTCGGCCCAAGCTGAAGCATAACTTCGCTCATTCGTTCAAAAATCCCATAAAAAACATTCCACCTAAAAAAGAGGCCAAGTCTCGAAACTCGTCCACAGTAAAAAGTTGTGAGATACTTTATACAATGCCTGGTTGGTTACTGAAAATTCGAGCTTCTAGTTTTATCCACAACGAAGCTATAGGGGGGTCGAAAACGGCCTGAACTGCTTCGAGAAAAGGATGGTACAGTACGATTACTGTTAGTCAACCACTGACAGATAGTTTGCCTTCATTTAATTTTCAACTTTAATGTCATACAAATAAAGCAATTTTCAGCATACTGTTACCCCTGTGTGTGTGTGTGTGAGGGAAAGATAGAAGGAAGAAGAAAAAGAGGAAGACCACGAAGAGCTAAAGGAAAACATTGAAGTTGAATCTTATAGAGAGTTGAAGGAAAAGGCAGAGAATAGAACAGAATGGAAATTACTCCACCGACAAGAGCCAAGCTCTTAAATAAATGATGATGATGTTACCCACGTTTACCGATTTAGAAATAACTACTTAATTTGTATGAGGTTAAATTTGAAAATTAAATGAAGGCAAACTATCTGTCAGTGGTAAACCCCAAATAATTCTACTGTACCGCCGTGCCGCTGTTTTGCTCGACTTGGCGGGGCCACGCCGTGCTCCCAGATAAAATTTACACTAACCTCCGTAGTAAAAATAAGGCTCGTAAAAATATTGGAGATTTTTAATAGAGAGCTAGTTATACACCCATGTAATCTGATAACGGTGATAACACAGCTAACAGTATTTTTATCCGTAACTATTACAAAAATACGAGTGCAGGACAAATTACTAAAGTAGCTCCGTACATTTTAGTATCGGTAACCGAAGCCATCTTTACCCTGTAACCGCATTAGCCTGGTTCCAGGATAATTCTGGTCTTTTCCAAGTTTTATTAAATCTTAATACGGAGCTGCAAAAGTTGGATTTAAACATCGTGTCCTCATAAACATTTATACCCTTGATGAAAAGGAGGAATTTAGGATGAGAAGGTGTTTGTTTATTTGTTTGTGCGCACAATGTTCTCAGTGATCTCCGAAACGCAACGGCTTGACCGTTATTGGAAAAATAGCGAAAGTCCGTTCAAGCCTCGGTGACGCAGGGCAGCTCCAACGATTCTGGTCAGGCATAAAATACAAAAAGCAAAACTGCCAAAAGGGGCATTAAACGTAATTTGATATTGCTTTTATTCAAAGGTGTATGTGAAGTCCCCATTCCGCACGTGGCCAGCTTGGGGACTACTGTCCGTTCCCTCTCATCCATGAGAGGAGGCCTGTGCCCAGCAGTGGGACTAGGCTGATTTATTACTATTATTATTATATTGCATTTACAATCAATATGTGTGGATGCCTAAATGAAGTCAATATTATGAGATCACTCAAAATAGGCCCATATGGGTAGGCCCCCGACAAGGTGGACTGATGACATGGAAAGGTTGCGGGAGTCCGCTGGATGCGGGTGGCGCAGGACCGGTCACTGTGGCACTCTTTGGGGGAGGCCTATGTCCAGCAGTGGACGTCTTTCGGCTGATATGATGATGATATGAAAATACTTGCAAGTTTTCTTTAATAAATAAATAATAAATAAATATTAGGGGACCATCTTACACAAATCGACCTAGTCCCATAGTAAGCTCAATTAGGCTTGTGTTACGGGTACTAGACGACGATATATTTAATAGATAGAAATACTTAAATACATAGAAAACATCCATGACTCAGAAACAAATATTCATGCTCATCACACAAATATTTGCCCTTACCGGGATTCGAACCCAGGACCTTCAGCTTCGTAGGCAGCGTCACTACCCACTAAACTAACCGGTCGTCATTTAATCGAACGAGCGAGCGAAGCGAACGAAGTTTAGAGCTTCAGTGTGGGCCAAAAATCGTTCGTATGTCCGGTGTCCGGTGTCTGTCCCGCTGTCCGGCTGTTCCCCTCTACATGTCGCATTTCTTAACCGATTCTTGTGAAATTTTTAAATAATAATAAAAAAAAATGTTTATATTTAAATAAGTAATATTTTTTTAATTAAAAGAATAATTTTAAATAGATGTTTATATGCTCTTTTTTTACATGCCTATAAGCATACAAAACTGCCAAACCACAGTGCGGTTTGTTGGCAGAGAATGATCCTAATTAATTTTACAATGTTTTAGCTAAAAGCTGTATGAATAGTAATGAATATGTAGGTACGGTATTACCTTACCTATGCTAGACTAGAACAAAAGAATCGGTTAAGTTACTTAGGATAGCTGAATTTCATTTATTTATTTATTTGTGAGCAGGTTTGTTAACTATATAGTTTTATAGTCGAGCCCGTTTTCAAAGTTTTTTTTTTTAAAAGACAGTCGCGAGGTTTAGATTTACAGCTCACAGCCACTATTTACTTATGTTACATAATTTACCTACTATTTGTTAGTAGGTTCTAGGTACTTTATATACCTGGTCATTTTTAATAAAATTCGTGTACCTACCCAATTAGCGTGAGTTGTTAAATAAAAATGAACTCGGTGTGAGTTTTGTGACGACAATAAAATTAAGCATTCAGTTTGTATAAAAAATAACTTTTTCTTCTCAGTTATTAAGTGATATGCATATACACGTTATTTAAATGTGAAACAAGTTAATTTTCACATCATTTGTATGTTTAACTTTCGTCACAAAACTGACAAAGAGTTAATTATTATTTAACAACTCAGGTAATTGGGTACATACCTACACGAATTATTGAAAATGCTCACCTTCACTTAAGCCTTCAAGAAAGTATATTCGCATCAAAAAATATCGCATAAAAACTAAAATATATTAATAGTACATTATTGCCGTGGCTGGGAAGGAGGCAATTGCAGGCTGAGTATTTGTTTAAACGGACGAGCTTGCGAGTCCGTTTAATTATAATACGAAGCCTGCAATTGCCATTCCGGCTGAGGCTAATATAGTGCTTTTCTCAAAAATGCATAAAAAATACTAAATTTATAGGTATAAACTATAAATATCGTTGCACAACGTGAAAATATTTACGATTTCCCGCCGTTTTTTTTTTAAACAGAATCGCAAGTGTATTTTTCCACCAAAAAAACGCAAACTATTTGAGACACATACAAAAACGTCGTGTTTGCAACAGAAAAATAAGAGTTGAATTGGCTGAATACGAGCTGTGCCGTCTTTAAAATCCCAGTTTCTACTTTTTAAAAATATTGGTACTCGACAAATAAAGGAATTTATGTATAACATTCCAGGCGGCCTGCAATGTTTTTTCATTTTTTAATTTAGATCTGACCTTAAACTATACACTTTACCTTCCAATATGTAGAGAGTTATGTTCACTTTGCGGGCCATTTTTGAGAAAAAACTTTTCCGGATTAGGTATCATAAAATTTTTAATGGTAAGATTGAACCCGCAAACTCGCGGACCCGGACACACCAATCATAAACATTGCCGGCCTAGGGCGTTTGTACTCTAGTTGTTTGCCGTCCCAAGACACTCCGTCCTATTACTTAATAAAGTCAAGGTAAATTCATAACCCAAATCTTGGAGTTGAACGACCCGGCCGGATTGAACCCGCGACCCCGTCGGTTCGTTGAGCACGACGTAATTTGTACAGAGTTGGAATTGTATTAGTTAATTAGGTCGAAAATCACGTTTGCGGTAATGGGGAGGCCGGGAGAGAAAGATTTCATTATTGTCTAGGTATTCTTAAGTGGAGATGGAAATATGACGATTTTCGTTTTGCAAAAAAACTATTAAATTTAATTTCTAAATTTGCCTGTTATCATCGGTTCTGAAGTAAGTATAGTATATAAATAATCATAGGTGCATGTAATGCCTATGCCTAAAATTGAGAATAACGAACTTTGACTTTTTCTTCTACTTAATTAACCTTATTCCATATTACATTCGATTTTTAAGGCGCCGTAGGTTCATGGTCTTCTATCCCTCTCACTAAGCATAAGTGTGGGCGAGATGGAAGTGCGTGCTCGGAAGCGCGGATATCATGTTTTATAATATTAGTTTTTTGGCTGTTTAAATAAATCAAAAAGTAATCACTGAGTTCTCTCAAACATAAGATTGCCGATTTTTAGAAGCAATTTGAATATTTTTAGCATTTGTGCATAATTTGTTACGAATATTATTTAAAGTGTATTTTAGACCTATGTTCGTGATTTTTTTCTATCGAGCGAAAATTGCTTAATCATGTTTCGAATCACTGATCTCGCTGCAGAAAAGCCTCAAAATTACTATTTGTATTTTTATGAAACCATATTATTATAAACAGACGCATTATATTGTTTCAAAAACTCTGTTCGCTTAACTTCGCTGAACCTACGGCGCCTTAACAGGCTAAATTCGTCTACGATTATTCGTTTATCTAGATTCTATAGATAAACGAATAACTCTAGATTCTAGAATATCAAAGGGAAATATTCTACTAATTTTACTTATTTCGATCATAAAGTGTTTTCCAAACATAACAATATATTTATCTTTGCACTTCAAAATGGTTTTCCTTAAAATCGCATGATGATTAACGTACGATTTTTCTATACTTGTATGGAATAGATGGGTTTAAAATGGATCTGTTTAGTTGAAAAAGGAGGCTCTAGTTTACTCATGGTGAGTTACAGCATGAAACGTGAATTGTAAAGTTTTTATTAATTAATTCAATAACTCCTCTTTAAACCCGAAGTCTATTCTTCGTCGCTTCCAATCTCAATACCATGTCAATGTGCTCCGACTTCCGACCCGTCTGCCGGAATGAAAAAAGCTCTCACATAAATGGAAAACAAAATAATTTAAAACCTCTGCGAGTGAAAATACTAGGTACTTTTGGTGATCAAAACACAATATGGTCTCCAACGAACAAACGACGAGCGGGAAGCAACGCAACGATGTCGTGTTCAAATTCAAACCAACGGTTACGATACAAATATCTTGCAAACCGTCCTACTTACGTACAGAAGGTGCTTTGTCAAACGAACCCGATGTTTGGCAGCTAGAAAACTCAAATCATGCCATTCCTCTCAACCGCATAGCACGCGCTCTTTCCTCTAGTTAGGGTTGTCACTTTTGCATTGTGTGTCATTGTCGTGATACAACGCTGGCCGTGTTACGGTGAGTCATACGTCAACAGTGTCAACCGCTTTATCAATGTTTAGTTAATAAATACCAAAAAAAAACAGTACATATAATATACGTCCCACTGTTGGCCACAGGCCCTCTGGATGGATGACAGAGAACGGGCAGTCCCCACGCCACGCTGGCCCAGTGGGGGTTGGGGACTGCGGGTGAATTACACATTGGAGGTGCACGAAATCCGTTTTTAGCCGAAACGGTAAGAGTGATAGGCCTGCTGACGTGTCAGAACGAGAACAAATTGAAATCCGATTCAGATGTAAAAGAGATTGACCGAATTGGGTCCCTGTTATCGGATTTTGTTACGAGCTATTCGTAGTTTTATCGTTTAATTGGCTTGATTGTGTAGCGAAGCCAAAATAGTGCTTTCCGATATTCGACCTAGATTCTATTGAATCACATAGCTTTATATGTCGCGAAGTAAAATGTATTTGAAAGGGGCGCCCCACGGAAATTGAATATCGAATATTTCCATCTCTGTCACTCGAGTTGAATACAATAAGTGGGAGAGACGAAGATATTCGAACTTAGATTTTTGATATTCGTAGTTATACCTAGGTCTAGTCTCGGTGGTTTGTGAAAAAAAAGATAGACGGAGCATGACGAACAACCTAGTGAAGCCAGTTTTTAACCATGCACACGCTCACGCAGACATCCACAAGCTAAATTGCACTAAACTCGAGATAGGTGATCTGTACAGCATTGCGACACGTGCTGAAGAGTTTTGTGCAATTTTGTGTGTATATGTGTGCGTGAGAGACGAATGGCGACGGGCTGTCAAGCTTGACACTAATGGCCGGATCCAATAATCAATCCACCGATAGTTTTCCTTACCAACAGTTACATTTTGACACATTTTCTACGGGTAATCTGTCAAAATGTAACTGCCGGTAAGGAAAACTATCGGTGGATTGATTATTGGAACCGGCCATAAACCGACATGACGACCACGACAACTCTGCCAAGAGCGAAGTGACTAAGAAGTGTGCGTGAGCGTGTTCTAAACTTATTCGGCATGGTTGAAAACCGGCTTCAGTAGGTTGTTCGTCGTGATCTGTCTATTTTTTTCTAGGTCACGGCTATCAACTTACCGGTTTATTTCAGTAAGGAACTTTAGGTATAGTGAAGAAGCGTTTCGATAGGCTAGTTGTTGTAGGTAATTCAATCTTATGTCAATTTCATAAAGAATTTGACTGGGAATATATTTTCTCACTTTACTTCACGCCTTTATTCCCAAAATGGGTAGGCATAGCACATGAAAATTATGTTTCAGTGCCACTTTTAGACAAAATGTGATATAGCAGTGGTTGGTTGCTAGCCCATCGCCACACCACACTTCAATCCTGCTCCCTTAGCTGGATTTCACACTGCGACGCATCTCCGGACGGAGGTGCGTTTCTCGTTGCATGCAAGTACCTCAGTTATTGTATATAAATTCAGTGTGGTACGACAAACGCATCTCCGTCCGGCGAAATTTGTATGCAGCTCCGCACCTCCGTCCGTTGATGCGTCGCAGTGTGACGACCGCCTTAGTCGACTTTTACGAGACCCACTGGACGAAAGGGGAATTACGGGGGGGACGGAGGGGGGGGGGGGGGGGAGGGGAGGGGAAAGGGGAAAGGGGAAACTGAATTTTAAGTCAAATTAAATATCGTTTAGCTTTTTTTTTATACTACGAGATAGCAAACATACGGCCTGTTGGTAAGATGATACCGTAGCCTATGAGCTCAGGAAGAGTCACAGCACAAACGCCCATAAAGAGGATTACTAAGTGGATTGCGGGCTCTGAAGCAAATAGCTGAGGATGCTAACGGGAGATGATATATTCATTCATTTATGACCCGTGCTTCGGTTGTCACTAAAGATAATATTCATTCATTTATGACCCGTGCTTCGGTTGTCACTAAAGATAATATTCATTCATTTATGACCCGTGCTTCGGTTGTCACTAAAGATAATATTCATTCATTTATGACCCGTGCTTCGGTTGTCACTAAAGATAATATTCATTCATTTATGACCCGTGCTTCGGTTGTCACTAAAGATAATATTCATTCATTTATGACCCGTGCTTCGGTTGTCACTAAAGATAATATTCATTCATTTATGACCCGTGCTTCGGTTGTCACTAAAGATAATATTCATTCATTTATGACCCGTGCTTCGGTTGTCACTAAAGATAATATTCATTCATTTATGACCCGTGCTTCGGTTGTCACTAAAGATAATATTCATTCATTTATGACCCGTGCTTCGGTTGTCACTAAAGATAATATTCATTCATTTATGACCCGTGCTTCGGTTGTCACTAAAGATAATATTCATTCATTTATGACCCGTGCTTCGGTTGTCACTAAAGATAATATTCATTCATTTATGACCCGTGCTTCGGTTGTCACTAAAGATAATATTCATTCATTTATGACCCGTGCTTCGGTTGTCACTAAAGATAATATTCATTCATTTATGACCCGTGCTTCGGTTGTCACTAAAGATAATATTCATTCATTTATGACCCGTGCTTCGGTTGTCACTAAAGATAATATTCATTCATTTATGACCCGTGCTTCGGTTGTCACTAAAGATAATATTCATTCATTTATGACCCGTGCTTCGGTTGTCACTAAAGATAATATTCATTCATTTATGACCCGTGCTTCGGTTGTCACTAAAGATAATATTCATTCATTTATGACCCGTGCTTCGGTTGTCACTAAAGATAATATTCATTCATTTATGACCCGTGCTTCGGTTGTCACTAAAGATAATATTCATTCATTTATGACCCGTGCTTCGGTTGTCACTAAAGATAATATTCATTCATTTATGACCCGTGCTTCGGTTGTCACTAAAGATAATATTCATTCATTTATGACCCGTGCTTCGGTTGTCACTAAAGATAATATTCATTCATTTATGACCCGTGCTTCGGTTGTCACTAAAGATAATATTCATTCATTTATGACCCGTGCTTCGGTTGTCACTAAAGATAATATTCATTCATTTATGACCCGTGCTTCGGTTGTCACTAAAGATAATATTCATTCATTTATGACCCGTGCTTCGGTTGTCACTAAAGATAATATTCATTCATTTATGACCCGTGCTTCGGTTGTCACTAAAGATAATATTCATTCATTTATGACCCGTGCTTCGGTTGTCACTAAAGATAATATTCATTCATTTATGACCCGTGCTTCGGTTGTCACTAAAGATAATATTCATTCATTTATGACCCGTGCTTCGGTTGTCACTAAAGATAATATTCATTCATTTATGACCCGTGCTTCGGTTGTCACTAAAGATAATATTCATTCATTTATGACCCGTGCTTCGGTTGTCACTAAAGATAATATTCATTCATTTATGACCCGTGCTTCGGTTGTCACTAAAGATAATATTCATTCATTTATGACCCGTGCTTCGGTTGTCACTAAAGATAATATTCATTCATTTATGACCCGTGCTTCGGTTGTCACTAAAGATAATATTCATTCATTTATGACCCGTGCTTCGGTTGTCACTAAAGATAATATTCATTCATTTATGACCCGTGCTTCGGTTGTCACTAAAGATAATATTCATTCATTTATGACCCGTGCTTCGGTTGTCACTAAAGATAATATTCATTCATTTATGACCCGTGCTTCGGTTGTCACTAAAGATAATATTCATTCATTTATGACCCGTGCTTCGGTTGTCACTAAAGATAATATTCATTCATTTATGACCCGTGCTTCGGTTGTCACTAAAGATAATATTCATTCATTTATGACCCGTGCTTCGGTTGTCACTAAAGATAATATTCATTCATTTATGACCCGTGCTTCGGTTGTCACTAAAGATAATATTCATTCATTTATGACCCGTGCTTCGGTTGTCACTAAAGATAATATTCATTCATTTATGACCCGTGCTTCGGTTGTCACTAAAGATAATATTCATTCATTTATGACCCGTGCTTCGGTTGTCACTAAAGATAATATTCATTCATTTATGACCCGTGCTTCGGTTGTCACTAAAGTCCTTGTAACCAAAGCATAACTGTACTGTATTCAACTCAATCCACAGCTAATTACTCAAACTAAATAAAATCAAGCACTCACCTCAATCACGTAACTGACATAAAACTAAACAGCCAATCACGTGCCAGTGTCGATCGATTCCGGACGATAATGGAACACATCAACCAATCACGGCGCGTCTCTGCTCTGACGTCATTTTCTAATAGAAATTAATGGACAAAGACGCCGTCTAGCTGGATTTTATCTCTGACGTAATGAAAATAGAGCTTTGCATTTTATGAACAAAGCAATTTATTTAAATGGTTTTTATAAAGGGCATAAAGTGTTCTGCAGTTTTGTTATGCTTGCAAGTTATTATACTGTATAAGACATCGCAGCTACAGTTAACATAACCAACAGTTACATTTTGACACATTTTCTACGGGTAATCTGTCAAAATGTAACTGCCGGTAAGGAAAACTAAAAAAACTAAACTTTCCCGGTTGTACCCTAAATGAGCCTTGGGTCCGCTTTGGTATATCTACCGTTAAATGAAAAACAAATTGTGTTTTCGTTTTTCATAAAGTGTACTACTAAACGGCGGTGTATGTGACGCTAGAACTAGAACTGAACCAACGTTGCCAAACAAACATGCATCTCTTCCCTTTGGCATTGGAATCAAAAAATGCATAACAATATTTGGCACAGCACTGAGCCAAGTCAATTCCTACCAGACAAATCTGTCTGCTGACAAATTTGCTTAAGGGGCTACCCGAGGTTTTCATCGATTTTTGACAAGTTTTGAATCGTATCTCCTACTTTTGCACTACAGATAGAATTTTAAATCAAACGGCTATCGGTTTTTCAATCTTTTATCTCAATTTTGGTACACCGGATTTTGAAACTAATGAATACTTAATTTTGTATGATTATTTCAAACATTTTCTAAAAAAACACTTATTTTTTATCTCCATTGACGTGAAAGATCTAAGATATACGAAATCTACATATTTGGGTTCGTCTGTGACGTCTCTAAAAACTGGTCCAGGGTTCATTTTAAACCAATTAACACAAAAGTTATGGCCAGAAAACCAGTTTTTTGGCCTAAAATCGTTAAAATTTGATGCCAAATATCTCGAAAACAATGAACTTTGAAGTAAATATGGAATAATATATTTCTTAAAGCCGTTATTCTTAATATAATAAGCTACAAAAACATCAGAAAACTAAGGGATTCAGGAGCCCCTTAACCCTCGCGTGCGGCTATTAAAATTGTCCAATCAAATTACACTATGAGATGTGAAACGATGGGTGATGATGCCCAGGATGTATACTTCTGATACTTCACAATTTGGTCAGGTTAATTTATCTCCGTCCTTTTCGGACATTCCTTGGGATTCCATGATGTCCTCTTTCCTAAATACAATAACGTCAACGGGCTCGAGCTATCACGCATGCTGCAGTGCTACCACGAAAATCGAAACTCGAAGTTCGTAGTACCTCTCTGTCACTCGAGTAATATAAGCGCGATAGAGGTGGAGATACCCGAACTTCGAGTTTCGAAGTTCCTGGTTATAGCTCAGTACCCACTGTGCTGAGAGGCCTACCTGTCAACTTCCACTAATCAACTTAATGAACTAAACAGGATTGGTTAGTTTTGGCACGACGCTGCACTGGTAGCGTCGGGTTTATATCCGATATGAAACATTCATCCCTCTTACTCTCCTATTGCTAATGAAGGACGAATGCTTTACTTTCAAAATATATTTCCGGCAAATTCTTCGTTAAAATTATTTTATTGCATGGTTGGATTTGTAGATGGTTTTACAGAGCTGTTATATCAATGGTTTATGTTCTTCACATCCTGCCTCACAAAGGCTAATTATAAATTAGGTCTTTAAATCCGGCTCGGAGCATTAAATTTTTCAATTTTTCCTTTATTTAAAAATTTATAATTTCGTTAGCAGCGTAACTGCTTATTACAAAATTAACCAAAAAATCGCCTCAGTTCTTGTCACCTGATAAAATGCGGCAAATTGGTATATGTACGAGTATAACAAAAACAAAATAAAGATAAAGACGAAAGTAATCACGAGTGGCATTAATACTAAATACTACTACTGTAATAACTACGAGTATAGGTTTTAAAAGTTTATTTGCTTGATAAGTAGTTTCAATTAAAAATATATTATATTTATTAAAATTTTATCGTTTTATTATACGAATTAATGCAATAATTCAAATTCAAATTCAAAAAAAATTCAAAAATTCAAAAATTCTTTATTGATATAATATACATCTATATAATCTAAGGTGATGGGGCCACCCGGTAAGCAAAAAATGCCGGTGTTGGGCAGCACCGCTCTTCCTTTTGGTTACAGGATGTTAATATTTTAACTTACATGCTACCAAAAAAGAAATCTACATACTACCAGATTCAAATTCAAAGAGTACTTAGTACAATTTAGTATTGTTGAAACATGCTCAATTAAGTTAAATTAATTTAAGACCAGTACTAAAAACGTTAAAGATACGTGTGTGTGTGTGTGTGTGTGTGTGTGTGTGTGTGTACGTGACTGTGAGTGTGCGTGCGAGCGTGTGTACGTGTGCGTATTGTGTGTGTGTGCGAGTGAGTGGTTGCAAATGGATTGTGTTGTTTAATAAAATATTATCACTGTAATAAGAGTTCTGTTTCATCGAAAGTTAGGTCCTTAAGCCATTTGATTATTTCTATTTTGCATGTATGGTAAAGTTTCGGGTGGATGTCAAGCTGTTTGTTTAATTTGTTGTAAATGTGCGAAGATTTAAAGGTAAATTGCCTGCGAGCGAATGAGGTTCTTGTTTTAACAAGCTCTGCTACTACAGGTTTTCTTCTTTTGTTTTTATTTTTATTATTTGTAATATACGGTAAAAATTTGTGTTTTTTTAATGTAATTTGCAAGATGTAAAGTTTTCTGACTGATAAAAGATCACTGATCACATAGAGTTGATCAGTAGGGAACCTAATTTTTTTAAAGTAAATGACCTTAATTAGTGCGCGTTGAGCTCTTTCGAGATCAATGAAACGGCTCTTTGCTGCTCCGCCCCACACAGAGATACAATACACCAGGACAGATTGTACCAGGGATACATATATTTCATTAATGATGTTACGAGATCTTGTTGCATTGTTTTTTCCTGGTACAATGTGCCTTAGTGTCTTAAAAATCCAAATTAGTTTTCTGACTCTACCTGTGACTTGCTCCATTTGAGGATACCAGTTAAGATGCTCATCTAGTAGAACTCCAAGGTATTTGGTTTGAGTAACCCTATCAATTACTGGACAGTGACATGTTGTTGAGGCTGGATGAAGGCATGAGTGAATCCTTATCGACATTTCGTTTTTGATTCTAGAGCTGTCGGAAATACTAAAGCATATGTAATTTGTTTTTTTCGTATTCAGTGTCAAAAGGTTCCTTTTAAGCCAACTGTCTATTAAAGCTAACCCCTTTTCTGTGTAGTCTTTGACTTCATTCCACGATTTACCGGAGAATATTATTGCTGTGTCGTCTGCGTATGAGAAGAGTTTCGCATGCTGTATGTTCATATGGAGCAAATCATTGATATAAATCAAGAATAGTGTGGGGCCAAGCACGCTTCCCTGTGGGACGCCGTAAGAGACTTCCTCGAACTCACTGACGACATCCCCAAGTTTCACACTCTGTTTCCGTCCGGTAAGATAGCTCTCTAGTAGTGACAATGGGGTTCCCCTGACTCCCATGTTATTGAGTTTCTGTACAAGAATGGGAACAGAGACGGTGTCGAAAGCTTTTTTGAGGTCAAGGTAAACACCCAGACACTTGTTGCTGCAGTACAGATTATTTGAAACGACAGAAGTAAGAGCAATTATAGCATCTTCAGTTGATTTTTGCTGTCTAAAGCCAAATTGGGCATTCGATATCAGTTTAAATTTATTTAGAAAGGTTAATAGTCTGGCATTAATTATTTTTTCTAGGATTTTTGAAACTGCAGGTAAAACCGAAATCGGCCTATAATTACTGACGTCATCTCTGTCCCCTTCCTTGTACACAGGAGTTATAATTGAGTGTTTTAGTGAGTCAGGGAAGACTCCATGCTCGAAGCTGAGGTTTATAAGGTGAGTTATAATAGGCACCACTTCATTTGATACGTGTTTTAAGAATGCAGATGATATACCATCACAGCCCGGAGCACTTTTGGACTTAAGGTTTATTATAGTGTTATGGACTTCATCATGGCTGACAGGTAATAAAACAAAAGATTGAAGTTGAACAGGGGGACCATGTTGAGATGAGGCCGAGAGCGTACTTGGATTGATTTTTGTTGCCAGTTCCTTGCCGATATTTGCAAAATACTTGTTGATAAAATTTGCTGATGTATTAGGGGTTTCTTTCATGCTTAGTAATTCTGGGTGAAGTTTGTTTGGTTGATTGGTGTATGTTAGGATTTTAATGTTTTTCCAGAGTAATCTATTATTTTTGATTGAATTTGCAATGAGTTCCCTCTCATACTTTCTTTTAAGTTTCTTAATAAGATTATTACAGTAGTTTCTGTAACGTGTGTATGTTAACTTTAGTATGTTATTGTATGGGGTTTTATTTAAATCTCTCTGAAGCTTATCTCGATTGCGTATACAGCGTAGTATTCCGGGGGAGATCCATGGTTTCCTTATGCGTTTACTACAGGGTATAACAGTGGTGTTGGTGTTTAACTTTAAAGATTCACTTAGTAAGTAAATTAGTCGCTCCGTCACAATGTTAGGGTCTTGGCAGAACATCATCTCAGGTAGATTTTGATTTTGTAGGTATTTTAAAGCTGATTCAAAGTCAATTGTGGTTTTAGTTTTATTGACAGTTGGAATATTTTTTAATTTAGAGACTGAGAGGAACGTCGTTAGATGATCAGTAATGGAGGTTTTTATGATAGCTATGGTGGAAGAAAATTTTATTTTATTAATTTTTAGGATGAAGTGGTCCAAGCAGTTTTTGTCTCTTGTTGGTCTAGTATGTAATAAGATCACAAACACTATTTGGATCTAACTTTCAAAAAAGTGATACTCTTACCCCGACTCACCTTACTATAAAAACACTGTTTCACCAGCCAGTCCAACAACTGTTTTTTTTAAAAAGGTAATTGTGGTATTTTTTAAAATTCAACTGGAAGTTTATTATAAATTGTTCTGATCATACAAATAGCACTTTTTGTAAGAAGTGCGGTTTTGCAATATCGTATTTGTAATATTGTGTTTGAGGTATCGGTCGTTTATATAGTTGCTTGTTTCGATTATTAGGTGCTTTTCAATCATAATCAATTTAAATGCAATTGCTTTTCAAAATGGTTTTCGTTGAAATCGCATGACGATTGTCGAAGGATTTGTCTGGTCTTGTATGAAATATATACTATAAGTAATTGTAGTCTTTTGTAATAAAACCTTTTGGTAGTTATATTATATTATTATGTTTTAGTGGGAACCGTTCAGGAGCTAAATGCATGTTCATTTGTAATCGATTGTAAGTTATTATTATGTACATTTATCTCTGTTTGGTCTCCAAATAAATAAATATATATACCTTGTCAGGCTAGCTAGGTTGGGGACACCACGTCACGTCACTCTGTCACGCGTTTAATGTGATGTATTCAAATTTGAAACATGCAGTAGCTATACGAATCGCGCGCTGTCTATTTAATTGCGTTAGCGCGATATACTGAAAATTAAAGGTAGACATAGATATAGGCATGTTATCGTCGGGGGTTGACAAACAATGTATTCATATATTTTTGAAGTGAAAACTTCTTTAGCGGCGCTGTGCACTTTTTGTGATGGGGAAAAATTGTTATTACTCGCCACAGGTCACGTAACCGTAAGATGTCACGTGACCGTGAGATTCGAGAGATACTCGCAACAGGTCACGTGACCGTAAGATTCGACAGATTGAAAATTCCTAAGACGGACACTTCTGCTGGCACTCCCGTAGTGCAAGCCGGTCTTTTTTTTACATTTTCAGTCTATAAACGGCCGCTGTAGTCTAAAGAAATGCTTAACCCTGAAGTTTGACAAATTTCCACCGGCTTAATGTGAAGCATTACAAAAATGTGTGCCACAAAACAAATCCTTAAGTTTTGAAACACGAGACATTTGCGTAATGTCTCTTCTATTATGTAGCTGTCATTTCGTATTCCATTCCAACAGAATGAACTTAACTGGCACGTAAGTACCTCAATTCTAAACCTTATATCAATGGCATAAAGTCTACTGATGATTACTTATGCGTGTTTTGTTTTATATATCGTTCTACCCGTAATCAACCCTTTGAGTGACGTGTACAGACGAGTAGAAATGGTTGAGTTACGTAATCCAAGTATATCCGTAGGGCTGGAGGCGAAAATCGAACCGGACGTTACTAAGTTGAACTGGGAACTAGCTAGAGGGTTTTCCAGAGGCAAACTGTTCTAACGCTATTTTAAATCAAATCGGAAATGGTGACCGACATTGGAATATTAAATCGTGGCATCAGGTTATTTCTTGTGGATAATAAAAAATACAAAATAATAAAAGGCAAGCACAAATCGAACTACGTAGTACATACCAGTAGGCTCAATAAGGCTTGTGTTGTGTGTATTAGTCGACGATATAGTTAGATGTATGATACTTAAATATCCATACGAAACATTCCAGTTTCTGACACAAATATTTTATCACAGTTCGGAGGTGTATGCCCAGGAATAAACGTAAAACGAATGAATAAGTATTATTAGACCCAGTAAGATCTTCTACCCGAAAAAAGACATATCACACGTCATCATTACAATTCGGAAAAAAAGTTTAAATCAATAAGTCAGACAATTGACGTAAGGTGGAGTCAAAGACACACCCACCCCCACGTACAAGACTCCACCTTAAAAGAAATAAAATTAAAATAAATAAATAAATATTTCTCGTTTTTTCGGGACAAACTCACACAAACATATCGACCTAGCCCCAAACTAAGCAAAGCTTGTACTATCGGTACTAGGCGACGATATACATACTTACATAGATAAATAAATACTTTTTCTACTCCTGTACCGTTATCTGTCATTTATATAGGCTCTAGCTCAAATACAATGACACCGATAATAAGTCGTCGAAAAACTATGCCCTATGGCCCTAAACGCACTGTTTAGTGTACTTTTATGGTTCATACATTTTTCATAAAAGCACTGTTTACCACGATGTCAAATCATGTAACTTTTTCTTCAATCGGCCGCCATATTGCAGTGGTACCAACTTCATAAGCAAATTTTTCGAAATAAAAAGTTTTACTATCAAACATTTGTAGAACATAAATTATTTACTAAAATAAAAATAAATGATAATGTATTAGGTATGTGTATACATATTTTACCAATTATTGGTATTATTTATAAATATAAACCGATCCGATTCGGTTCGAATCCGGATTCAGTTTGGTTCGGATGGCAAGTTCAAGGAAATTAAAAAAAAAACAGACCATAAACAAGAGGTGTCAATGTGTCATATTTCTAATTTCCCAACAAAGTTCCAATTCAAAATGAAAAGACGAAATATTTTAACTATTCGTTATTTATAACTTATTAAGATTTTATTCGTGTTTGTGAAGTGAAGAAAACTGTGTACGTTCCTATTAAAATGGACGAAGAAGAAAATAATTGCACCGCTGAAGAAATTGCGTGAGTAGTTTAGAACTAACGGAAAAACTACTGCCTGAAAAGTCAAATGCTATTTATTTAGAATTATTCGTAGAAAAAGTATTGTATGCAACGGTGTATAACTGGGTCTTAAAACGCTCGTGGCGTCTTTAATTGCGATGCTCGCCAAGGCTCGCATCGCAACTCACGCCACTCGCGTTTTAAGACCCTACTTATACAACAGTTGCATAAAATACTATAAATAAATACATAGAAAACATCTGTGACTCAGCAACAAACATTCGAGTTCATCACACAAATAAATGTAATATAATGAGGTGCAATGGCGTAACATAATAATACCACGTCGATCGAATAAGGGAATACGAAGCAAAATTAAATCAGACGGAATATTAAATCAACTGAAACTCTCGCAATTATGTACCCAACGGTACGACTTATCGATTGATCGACCTAGTAATTAGGTACAACATCTTATATGTAAAGACAAGACGTGCATTTCCCAGGGGGGTCTACCTGACGTAACATATTCGATTCGATTGAAATCAAAATTAGGTTTCTCGTGCACTGTCGCATCCACGCGTTGGAAGAACCAGCGGCGCTACCACGAACTTCGAAAGTCGAAGTTCGTAATACATGCATCCCTGTCACTCGAGTAAGGGAGTGCGATATTAGAGATGGAAATACCCGAAATTCGACTTTCGAAGTTCGTGGTAGCGCCAAGAACGACCCCACCGCAAGAAAGGCCAACTTGATTTAAGTCTGTACGTTTAGTCAGATACAACCCGAGACCCTTCTCTATGTTTTCTTAATGAGAGGGCAATTTCTAGTCACTTTTCGCGTCAGTTTTAGCTATGGTGACCCAGTTTTAATAACTGCTTGATAGCAAAATTGCTGCTTTTGTTCAAGAAGTAGCTATTAGAAAATTCAAAGACATGACAGAACAAAAGGAAATGTGTCCGGACAGGTTTTAATAAGTAAATAAGTTTGTCGTTTATATCAAAGGCATGGATGCACTGATTTTTAATGAGGTGTACCTACTTCTACCGACTTTGCTAGTCGCTATGATTCACAAGTGGACAGATAATTACGTTTGATTTGTAATTTCTGATCGATTTGTTAAGAACTTAGGAGTACCTAATATACAACAACGAGAATTACTACAAAGGCCAGGAAATAAGGGATTGCCATACGAGGCAACCAATCCCTAGTTCCGGCCGAGGTATGTTACATATCCTAGTGCTTTTCTCAAACATGAAATGAAATAAAAAAACACTTAATGGCTTAACGCCATGGTGTTGTTTGTGCTACCAATTGGAGATGAAACAAAAGAAGATCACTTTGCAGGCCAAGAACTCCAATATTATAAGAAATTTATGAACCTCTCGTCCCGCACCTGGAACGTAATCCTTCATATCCTACCACCATAAGGAACGTAACGTCAATATTTCATTGCATGTTGGAGAAAAAATATACTTAAATAGCCACATGAGCGTATTTTACTTGCGTGTTTACGACTTTCGGGGAAGTGTCTGACAACTTGTCTTATTTTCAACTAGCTGTCCCCCCTCGTATTGCAAACACAGGCGAACACACGGGATAAAATATAGATTATGTTCATCTTGAATGCCCATTATATACTCATACTCATACTCACAGTCATTTATTTCTTAATATTATAGAAATATTACACGTCATTACTAGCGACCCGCCCCGGCTTCGCTCGGGTACTATATTAGACATATAAACCTTCCTCTTGAATTACTCTATCTATTGAAAAAAACAGCATCAAATTCCGTTGCGTTGTTTTAAAGATCTAAGCATACATAGGGACAGACAGCGGGAAGCGACTTTGTTTTATACTATGTAGTGATGTAGTGATAGTGATAGTGATTACAATTGCAAACTATTATCATGTCAATTTTATAAATACACGAAGAACTTGTCAAATTACTTAATTAAGTGCAAAAAGAGTTCGACAGTGACAAACGGACATATAACAGTGAGGGTTCAGTTTTTATCGCTGTTCGCAAAAAAACTAAAAAAAGCTCGCTCGGCCTGAAAGCTTTTAATATCACTTAATCCAACGACCACTCCATAACGTATGCTGACACTAATTCGCTCTGCACTAAATTGATGCAGACGGGGCCACGACTTCAAACGAAAAAAAAACTAAAAGTATGTACGGAATATCATTCGATATTTACAGGTAGTTTTCGGTGTACGAAAACATTGGAAGGACACCGGTCGAATCGAAAAGGCTAGATTTCCCTCTAGATTGTTAGTTCAGAGTGCGAAGCTTTCGTAAAACTATAGTGTCTACGCTAAATCTGGGAATTAAGTGCCAGAGCAGAGCCCCGGCCTCTAGGATACAATCGGAAAACACTAGCAGGGGAGACCTACAAATGAATTTATGGCGCGTTTTTAGTTTCGCCATGTCCGTCTGTCCGTCCGTCCGTCCTCGACTTAGCTCAGTAACCATTACTACTAGAAAACTGTGATTCGGCATGGGTATATAAATCAATCGCGCCGACAAAACAGTACAATAAAATCTTGAATTTGATTTTTTTTTAAGGTACCTCCTCTCTACATCTAAAGCGGGGATGTAATTTTTTTTCTCGTTAAACCGTGGGGTATCGTTGGATAGCTCGTTCAAAAATATTATGGGTTTCCTCTGACCATTTTTCAAATCAGTGATTCGTTTGCGAGATATTGGGCTTTAAAGCCCAAATTTTTATTCGAGTCATGTTGTCCCCCCCCTGCCGGCTAAATGGCTACTACTGAGGATGTGAAAAAAATCGTGGTAGTGAATGAATTTAAAAGGAAAACTATCACGGACAAGTAGGCATAAGTAGTTACCGAGTAATAGTCGACCAACTTAATGCGTACTTGGAAAGGCCAATTTTCGTACAAATTCGGCCGATGCAACCGCACCGCACGCCGATGTAACTAAGACAGACAGGCAACAACGGAACCCTACACTGCGCGTGGCCCGACACGCACTTGGCCGGTTTTTTACCTAATCCCGAATCGTGGATATCCCGTGGCTTCGTCTGGGTTCTTAGTTATACGCGGGCGGGAAACCAGTAGTGATAATAACTCTTAAAAGGTATATAACGAATGCCACTTAAAAGTTCAACGTCGGTGGCGGGCGCGGCGCCGTGGCGTGGCCTTTCACGGATTATGAGTTTCGAATGAATTTTGATAAGTTCTTTGGTTAATTAGTCTTTTGCACCAATAACGTGTTTACGAATCCATTGAATTCTAAGCGCTTTTATAACCTTAATGTCTATAACTGCACTTCATTGCTTACAATATTTTTCTGTCAGTCGAACTACTTTCCAACGAGAACAAACTAAAGTAAATACATAAAAATAAATATTAGGGGACATTTTACATGAGCCGAACTAGTCCCATAGTAAGCTCAATAAGGCTTGTGTTAAGGCGACGACACATTAAAGAAATAATTATGATACGTAAGTAAATACATAGAAAACATCCAAGACTTGGAAACCAATATTCATGCTCATCACACAAATATTTGCCCTTACCGGGATTCAAACCGAGGCCCTTCAGCCACTAGGCTAACCGGAAGGCGGATTCTTTTTCTAGACCGAATTCACTTTTCAGGCACAAAGAGAAGACAAAAGCATTGTCTTGTGTAACCGCTAATTGTTTACGTTTTACTCAGTATGCTGCAATGCAACTTAATAAAAAAATGTTAATAGCGATATACCAAACGTTTTAATTTGAACCTTGTTACTTTGACAATCGAGTCACTATTTGAGTAAACTAACTATTGGCCTTTTCAATTTGAAGTGTTTGTGGCACGTGGCTAAACAATGATACAAAGTTGTATTGTATTGTTGTACAGTCAGCGTCATATAGTTAGTAGCAGCCAAAGTAAACAAATATTTCGTAACACACCCTTATTCTTACAGTAATAAGGACGTGTACCGAAATATTTGGCTACCTTGCCTGCTACTAAGTATATGACGCTGACTGTACAGTCGAGTTCTCCAATATCTATACAGACAACCTATCAACGATATCTACACATGTCTTATGTCAGTTAAATTATTTTTGAAAGGTTGTATGTTTTGGAGAACTCGACTGTACCACTGGGTCTTAAGGGAAATGATTATTTAATTACGTTATCAGTTTTTGAATAAATACTAATAGTTACGTCGTAATCTTGAATGAAAAAGGCAGCATTTTGCAAAATACGCTTCCGCTTCTGCTTATGTGAGCGTAAGGACTCTTAAGATAAGATCCGTTCTAGAAACTAGATTCGGACTATTATTACTATTATTATATTTTATATTAGGGTCTTTCGGACTCCGTCATCTGGTAAAGAACTAATTCGAGAAACGACCTAAATTGTACCAAGAACGTACTCAGACATTTGAGTAACAGATAGAGACACGATTTAAGGGCATTTTAGATAATATGGGTTTGATTGATGGCTACATATATACCAATAGTATATACCTAGATCCAAACATAATAAGGATACCTTCTACCTCAAAATAACCCCTCAAAGGCATAGATAGATTGCAAAGTCGCGAGCAAAAGCTTGTGTTCCGTACAAATTCGTGTACCTAATTTGAAATTTACTTAACCGAAAATTTCAAATTTCAATGAGGTACCCTTTTATATTGTTCTAATACGTGAAAAAATGACACGTGCTTTTTATTTTTATTTTAGCTCAATGAAATCTCAACTTTTCGATTTTAAAGGACCACCCTAGTACCTATATAACAATCGCTGCCAACTACACAAGTGCTAAGTATTGACTCAGTCGTTAGTAATACAAATCTAGAACGTTCCGAACATAACCTACATTTCGTATGAACCGCGCCATGTTTGGCTTCGTTAGAGTGGAACACACACGCAGATGTAATCGGTAATGATTTATTGGATAGTTTAAGATTTGAATGAATATTTAACACCGACATTTTTTTTGAAACCGATCATTACCTATCATCATTTCAGCCGGAAGACGTCCACTGCTTAGATATAGGCCTCCCCCAAAGAGTGACCGGTCCTGCGCATCCAGTGGACTCCCGAGACTTTTGCCAGGTCATCAGTCCTCCTTGTGAGGCCTACTCACGCTGCGACTTCCGCTGCGTGGTCGCCACTCGAGAACCTTTCCGCCCCAACCGCCACCGGTTCACACACACACATTCAGAGTCATATGTGATAAAAATGACCGTACATTTGCTTTCATATAAAAATACAAGCTGCATCACAGTCGTCAAATAAGTAATGGAGAGTTTCTTGTACAGAAGACCAGCCCCGTATCATGGTCGGCCTTATCACGCGATAAGTGACAAGATAGAGCGTCCGTCTCGTTCTATTGAACGGTGTCAGCCAGTGACGTGAATAGTGAGATAAGACTGATAAGGCCGTCCATGTTACGGGGCCAGGTATGAAAGTAACACGGGATGGGATGAACGTAACAATTTTTTTTAAAGGCAAACTATGACAGCTGCACGAATCTACTCCACGCCATTATTTCGGAGTACGAACAACCGTCTCCGTAATTCTTATTCCTTTACTGATGATCCCGATATTTCCACAGAAGCCGTGTAACCGTATTTAGATACAATTAAGACATTTTAATGTGACAAATTAAGGTAAAGAGTATTGTTGAATTGAATGGCCCACATCTCCGAAGGAGTATAGTAACCTAATGTTAAAAGAATTTATGTTATGACATCGGCCAAATAGTTATGGAGCTTACGTACTACACCAATATCTACAATATTTACCTCTTCTATATATAAATTAGCATTGTTGCACCATTTTGTAGGCAAAGCATTACTAAAAATATCATTAGTTTCACCTATTTTTTTACGGGCCTGGCGAACAAAACCTGTCAAAAACAGGTGAGGCCCGCGCATTGAATAGAAAATATTTATAAATTCGTTTTTGTATAGTATTGAAAAAAAAAATACTTTAGAAAATAAAACCTTCAATCTTTTTACAAAGGGAGATAAGTGTATCATTATTTCACACTTCACACTTGCGAACTTGCGCATACGAATGTACAGTCGCCATCACAGATATATCGGACTCATATCGGAGCGGCCAAAGTGCTCACAAATATCTGAACACCTCTCTATTGTTGAGGCATTAGAGACGTGTTCAGATATTTGTGAGCACCTTGGCGGCTCCGATATATCTGATGGCGACTGTACTTACTTAATATTTAATGTATTCAGTCAGGGGATCAATATCAGAATGCATACCTTCCTATCGCTATAATTTCATACTTGGAATCTTCGAAATTCGAATCATTCGAAAAAACGTATATGTACTTCGTTTTCAATACTTTAACTGTTCCATTGACTTTGGCCATCTAACCTAGATTAATGCCCACTTTAATGATGAAATCAAGGTTGGAGTCTAATCGAGGTTTGTTCCTAAATCCAAATCTCGTGAGATTAAAAGGTTCCAAATAGCAATTACATTGACATTTCCAACTTAGACTTTATGAACGTGACTAATTTTGAAATAGCCTAGTTTTCAGCCTATTCCCATTCGTTCATCACCATTAATTGAGGCCGTCTGGTCTAAATCGGGAATATCTATTCCCTAAGTCGGGCCGACTAGTTCTGTCTGACCCAGTCGGGTGGATTTACCACAGATCCGCATACTGCAGTGACAATTCTGGAATAAAATCGGTAATGCCCTTATAACCTAGTTTTGATTTAGCGGCATTTCAAAGTATATTTTGGTTCCCTTTCGTTGCATTTACAAAACATCTGTTCAGTTATCTGTAACATCTCTTAATTATTGTTCCCAATGTACCTTTGCCAAAACTTCCCTTGTTTTACACATTTATGTTTTTAAGTTTAACGTTACGTGTATCTGCTCCCAAACGGATGGACCGATTTGAATGCGGTTTTTTTTATTCGAAAGCTTATGTGATCCCGGGTCTGATCTGTACAGCCGTTTTTGAGATATTGGACTTTGAAATGAATATGTCGGGGGTTTTTAAACTTTTCTAAGTTGTTGTTACATGTGTTTTATTGTGGCTAAATGGATTTTTCTTTGAATACCTTTTATATTTCTAGGGAATCTAGGGACCCCGCTGTGCTGTGCCCGAAAGGAGCTCGGCTGTCAAAGTGGAACCCAGGCTCCTTTGGGGCACAACCGGGAATAACGCTATAGGAGGTCATTGACCGGTTAGATTGGCCTATGTACTCGTATTTATGTAAGTGTATGATCGTTCTTATAGTTAGGTAGGTAACCTTTATACTTCCTTTGTTTCTCCAATGTTGTTCTATTTCACTTACTTACTCAAGTAATATTAAAAAGTTTTTTCATCGCTCGCACTACCCAAAGGTTGTCTGGAAGAGATCGCTTGTTGTCTACCACTGTTTATGTTTAATTTAAGTGTTGTTTTTCTCTTAGTGTAGATTTTTTGGTAAAACAAAGACCGGGTTGCACTCCGGGAGTGCCGGCTGAAGTGAAAACTCAATAACATTGTAAAAGTTTTTCGGTCAGGTTGTAACTAGAACTATGCCTATGGCGCTATTATGGTCTTTAATGAATGCTAAATGAAGGAATAATATAATATAATAAGAATTAATACATTAAACGTCATCATCATTTGGTATGAATCGAAATTATATGGGCATCTGAATACAATATAATAGTACATAGTTAAATCGACGTCCGTACGTAACAAAACGTAATATTTTCATATTTCTTAGTAAACTAAATACGTGTTGCCGCTACGGAGCTGGCGCAAACACTGCGCAATGAGTAAAGTTGGTTCCAATAGGGAATAAATACGTACGCGGCACGATTGAAAACAAACCTTAAGTTAATGCTGGTAAGGTATTATTTCGTTTACGTCAAGCACATCGAGCGATTCATGTGGATCATGCATTTAAAGCGTTTCAGCCTTTTTTAGTGTATATAAGACCGGCGCACCGAGTAGACGTATTCATTCTTTCTCTAGCGAACTCTCGGATTGTCATTGATTCTGGGTCGAGCCTAAATTCATAACGTAAACATTCGTAGATACATTATTGTGGTGGCGGGAAGGTTCAATATTGTGAGATTGCTTTGCATAGTATTGAACTATTCCACTACTTATTAGAATCTGAGTTTATTCTAAGGTTCAGTATTGTGCAATTATGTTGCGTAGTAATGAACTATTTGACTTTCTGTTAGATTTTGAGTTTATTTTAGATGATTTTATTATTATTTCGAACCAGATCAAAGTCCTAGTTGCATGGTCAACTTAACGAAGTGCATTTCCCCTTACGGTGACAAGGAAGTATACTTCGGGATCCTGTTAGTAGTAGGCCAGGTTTGAGAGAAGCCTGGCACCATCTTTTTTATTTGCACAGATGGTGTAGCCTATCTTTGATGGGCCTCTTACTCGTCTTAAGGTTGGCCACAGGCTGAAGCGAGAAGATCGCCATTTCCCATAAGTCGATCGCTAGGATTGTTATCCACTCGTTGAGGTCTTGTGTGTGCTTAAGGCTTGTTCTTTTATTGGATATATATTTATATGTTATAAAATAGGGCGTGCATTTCACAGAACCCTTAAGTCCACGGACACGTTGTGAAATGTACATTACACGGGCTCTAGGTTGCATTCTCGGATTAGCCTTCCGAACAATTTACAGCTTAGATCCCTAGCTAGCTTAGAACATACACATCACATAACGTTAATAAAAGTAATGATGGGAGTTTTGCATACAGTAGTATAGGATTTAGTGGTAGGTAGGCTTAGGTATAGAGTCAAACACCGTCATAGGGTATTAGGAATACTATTCTTAGGGATGGATAGTTAGAATGAAGGTTTACAAATTAAATAACATTTATTTGAAGGTTTAATTGCAATTTATGAGTAACTGAATAGGAATTAGTTATTGTGTGTGGATCAGTAGTATTGGGTTCCGTATTTTATTACATATGAAATATTAAAGGTGTAATCGTCATATTGCTTATTGTCATCAAGGTGTTATACTTCCAGTTATGATTAGGATATCAGAATTGTTTCAGAAAGATGAAATGATTCTAGGCTAATGGCAAGCGGAGCAGTCCATTATGTCTAATATTAAGGTATCGAATTATCATGAGTGGAATATACTCATTACTTAGGGTAAACTTCAGGTTCAATATTTCATATTTAATGGACGGTAAACCTCAGTATTACAAATATCTTCACTATAGCAGGTTTATAGGAATTTAATGTATACATTAGTCTCTATGTAAAGGGTGGAATAATGCCTTAATACATAATTTTCCTTGAAGGAAATAATATTCAACTGTTAGGTCTGATGAGTTTGTTGAGTGCTTCTTCTCATCAGAAATTAGGTACGAAGCACAGGTAAATTTATTAAACATGTTAGGATTACCTATTAGAAACAAAATATAATAAAATGGGTATTTAATTAGCTAGATGGCCAGACCCACATCCAGACGGAAATGGTAGCATAGTATGGATCAAAGAGAATCTTCCATACAATAATAATAATGAACAATTAGCTAGCTAGGTTGGTCTGTTATCTGATTTGATGGTATGATTATAAATTGAGGCAATGTTTTGGTATATAAAGAAACAAAGGCTTTAATTTAAGAGGATATTATATGTTGAGAAAATATTGATAAAGCTACCATTACGTTAACCGGCCACGGTAGGATCTGGTTGGGGTTTATTAACCAAAAACAAATTTTATTTATTACATAATTAACATTTTGAACTAGGATGCAGTAGGATGACGTAGGGTTGAGTAGGTAGGGAGGAGTCAAAGTCTAATTTGCTACACATAAAAGAACTTAGGTTGCTCGGAACACAACGTAGACACTAGACGATCTATTGGCCATATTCAAGTTAATTTTAATTATTTATGTTCTGTAGGTAAATACATTAATTTAGCGTTAGAAACAGTTGTTTAGTTATATTTTGCCAGGATTTAACAGCTCTTTTAGTTACATTTTGGTGCCGTGACCAGGATTTAACATACTTTTAGCTACATTTTGTTGTCGTGACGCTAGATTTACATAATGTTTGGTCACAAAGTAGCTTTTGTTACATTTACGAAGACCAGGAGTAGCCTTTCTTGGGCTACATTTTGCTGGCGTGGAATGGAAATGTGTGCATATTTGGATTTTGACTCTTCCTACTAGTAACTTGAACGCAACAAATAGTATGATTTATTGATACACCTTCGTAATTACAGCGAATAGTTAATGCAATTAATAGTTATGTAGGATTCTCTGGAGTTACGCGCGGTCGTGGGCTGCGGTGGCTGCTTTTTGTTGGCCGGGTCGTGCGTTTGTTTGCCACTAAGGTAGCATTACGTAAATTCTCTATACTCTGCCGTAGTTATATCTTCATCTGCAAAAATATATACAAAAGTATGTGAATGTGTGATGCATACGGCGTCATTTTCAATTTTATGTACGAAGGGTCTTGAGTCTAAAACTATAGGGGGCGTGGGGGCGTTAATTGTGATTAGTATTTATCTATGTGTAAGTTATCTCCACGATTTGAAAAGAAAGTATGATAAAGGTGCAAATAGTAGCAAAACGGAGTGAACCCGGCGAGTGCACTTCGGCTTGTTGGTTCTAGGACGCACCACTCGGTGTCGCTAGTGACAGTATGTAGAAATAAGACTGGACAGGTAGTATAGTGATACATGATTTATATTGAGATACATTAAAAAAAAAAATCATGTAGACTAGCTAGTTGCAGTAACAAGTCATATTTGGACTTGTACAATTTTATTAAAAATAAATTCATTGATTTTATTTCAATAGTAACATTACATAAACTAAAATAATAAAAAAATGAGATATTTAATTACCTTTTATAGTAGAAGAATTTACAAATTCAAGTAAATTGATCAGCATGCCGAGGTATATCTTGAAAATCCACCATCTAGCTTGCTTCAAATAACCTGAAAATATTACAAGTTGAAAATTTAATGTTACTAGGGCAGTAGATATATATATATTCCTGTATGAGAATCGATACAACATACTTTCATGCATGTAGAAAGAATCAAAATAATGTAAAATAAAATAAAAATATTTTGACTCCGGTGACAGATATCAAACAAGCTCAATTAATTTTGTATAGAGAGACTAAAGGTATATAAAACCAATAGATCTAGTATAACTGTATATTTGCTGTACTTACATTTAAAATCATCCATACACTATGATATTGATAAAGAGATCAGTGATCACTGGAATTATCGGAGTGAAACAAAGTTTCTCAGGTGTTCATTACTGATAGGATAATCAGCTTTTATGTAAACTCATCATTTGATAGGGCATCATCATCTTTGATTTTCTGAAATCACAAGAAAGAGGGATATGATAAAAGCATATAAAAAAAAGAACATTTAGTTATTTTGAATGGATTGTACAAATTGTTTTAAAAGCACATCAGGTATAATATTACCTGCAATACATTACTTTTAGTCATTATTTCAAGTAGTAAGATAGTCAAACATAGGATTAGGAAACGAAAAAAGTTATGTCATTGTTTATAATTACTTTTTGAGCATAAAACATAACTTACATAACCAACAAAGCTATTTTTGACAAGGGCTCTTTAGGACTATGATCTTAGGTACGTTCATAGTACGTTATGACACTGATATGGTAATATGGAGTCTCAAAAATTTCATTAATAAAGAACAGGATTATTCTATGGCTAGGAATAAATACCATGTCAGCTAAAGCTCAGAATTGTTTGATACATGTTTGTATGTATGTTATGTTTATGGTATGTGAACATGGGTCAATGCTTTGTCTAAATTTATGCTAAAAATAGTAACATACTCGAGTTTGAAAGAACTTGAGAATTTCAAAGAGCGAGGGTCTAGTCAAGCTACGCGCAGGAATAAAATACTAAAAGACCACGATTGGAAACTAAAATATTTAGATGGAGGACTTACTTACCTAATTGTAGTTTAGACGCTTTCTTTCTGAAGTACTTTATTTTTAAAACAGTTTGTTTCCGTGCGAAATCCATATCACGTAATGTTTGGTTCACTTGTGCAGGGAGCTTTTATTCCAAAAACTTAGGATCGTTGTAGATTGTTGTAGTCCCATTTATTTAGAAATTAATTCATTAATTAATCTTTCTCAAGACAGAGATTTTAGAAACGCACTTGATCATTACGAAAAAACTGATCAAATAACCACTAACCAGTAGTAATGTAAACAAAACCACAGACAATCTAATACTTAGCTGATAAGTCGCGTCCAAACGCTCGAGCGTGTCGGACTGTATGCAGTACAACGCGTGATTTCGGACCATTTAGACATTTGCAGACTATGCGGTGTCTGGCACAATATAAATAATGGGGAGTATGCATGTCATGATTTTTCGGCCCCAATTTGCCAGAAGATGACTAATTGCTATTGTCTGGAGGCGTGTTGCGCTGCTGATCCGACTGTCAAACGAGTTGTACTGAGAAGTTGCATGCACATGTGGTCGGATTGTTGCATCTGTGCGCTACACCCAATTATGACTTCCACGTGTTGTACTGACAAGGTAAAATCACATGATCTGTTTACCTCATTTCAATAAAAGTATTCATAATAAATATATATATATCTAAAATTGTAACAAAGATTTTTAACCATCGTAAATAATGATTCATCATAATTATTCCGAGGGATTTATAAACAATTATCTATGGTTTCAACAAACAGAGGGGCTAGTACGCTGGGTTTTGTGTCGGACGTAAGGCATTCGTCCCATTCTGGCCAATATGCGAGTGCAAGAGGGACGAGTGCATTGTGTCGGACATGAACTATTATACAGCTATAGGTAACACGGAATGTAGTGTTATTTTCATGTGGCAACACAAGTCATCAACTAAGGGATTTTTCAGGTAAACAGTTAAAACATACATTTATGTTTACAAGATGAGATAAAACATTTGTAAGAAAGATTAATTATTATTATTGAGCTCTAATATTGAAAAGTCATCAACATCATAAATAACTGTGAATAAAAAAAAAAGATAAAGATTTCCGAACGTGGCGTGTCCCAAAAGTCGGGTGGGAGTGTCAATGTCAAAAAAAAGAGATGTCGTTTTGCCTTAAAACTTGCAGAAAAACTTTATTTTGCATTTTAATTCTGGTATTATTTTGGATTAGAATTAGAAAAAGGTGTATGATGCGTTTTCAACGAAATAATAATGAAAGTATAGGTAACTTCAGCCAGGAATATTATGTAGGTTTCACAATGACTCCAAGACATATTTAGTAGGATGTGAGGTGAAACTCTAGTTTTGTGTATATTATTAGTGTTGTTTGCTATAAGGCGCTTGTATATTCTTTATCACAAGTACAGACATTATTTCTTAAATTTGAGCCAATAGTGTACCTATTCTACTAAAGTTTAAAGTAAAAGTAACACATAAAATAAGTTATGGTGCATTTAAGGGGGTGGCAAATATGATTTTTTTGGTAAGCATAAAGCATTCTATTAAGATGTCAGTCTAGTTTTATGTATCTTTTAATCCGGGTAGATGATTGAAAATTTTATTGGTATCGATATAAGTTTTGATAAAAAAAACACCGGTGAATTTGGCTAAAGTATAAATTATAAATATAATATAAATATAACATGAAAAACTTGTATGTATTATAAATCTATATATATACTTAAAAGTTAAGAATATATAATTCATTACCTGTTGAGGTGGTTTCAACACTAAATATTTATGTGAAGTTTATGGGCAATTTATTAATCACAGTGAAGTCTGGATGAATAATGAATAGAAGTTGGATTCATACAGTGTTCCAGTTTAAATGCATCTGAGAAGGGAAACACAGTTTATTAATATCTATTAATTTTGTTTTCTGATTATTGAAATTGGATGTTATGAATAGATACTATTTTACTGAAACAGCGCATTTTATATGAGCATATAAAATATGGAATTTAAGTTTGTTGCTTTATTTGGCATTCATTGAAGGAAAAGGGCTAAAAATTTAAGAAAAATTATAAAAAAAATTAAAAATATTTTTAGACATCGGTGATAGTATGCATTGTTGCATTGATTACATATCTGGAACTTTGGCTATCTGTAATAATCGAGTGAACAAACGGATGAGGAAGTGATGTTAGTGCTTGAGTGTATGACCTACTCAGAGATGATCAAAGTAAGGTGATGTGAGAAAAGGGTGTGCAGATTTGAGGGAAGTTCTGTGAAAATGGGTTGTTGCAAATAGGCAAATGTTAGATGGTAATCAACCTGGATTTGTTGGTATTTGGGGGAATCAAAATTACACATTAGTCAGTAAAATCTTATCCGTAGGTTAAGAATCGTATTACGATTAGCCCGTTCCATGGGAGTTTTTACTGACTACATACTACACAGACGCTGAGACTAAATGGGTATACACACCACATTTTTGAAGAAGGATATTTGACATCAAATTGTATCAAAAATGATTTGTCAATGTACATTCATTTTTGAAAATTGTATAAGTACATATTACTTCAAAATGATTTATTTTTAAGTTGATACTTTATTTCTAATATTTTCATAAGTTCCTTGGTCGATGGTGAGAGGTTATCTTTGGAGATAACAGTGATTTAATTGTTAAAGTAAGGCTACTTTTCATCCTAGTGATGACATGTTCATCATAACCGAGGAGTTGTGGTACAATAATTGGCATACAAGTTTAGGTTCTTTCTCTAGAATATTATATTTTTTTAGATAATTATGAATAATTATCATAGTTAATCGCATTTTGAACTTTAATGTTCTGATAGTCATTTCATTTTATGATTGGAATAGTATTTAATGATGAATGGCGATGAAGGGGCATTGAGGTGATAAATGTCAGGTTAACTAGATTTATAAATGGACATTTTATATATTGGGGTGGAAAGGAGTCTGAAATCAAATATCTGATTCAATAATGTGACACACTCCAAGAAAACTTGATTGAAAAAAGTGATGACGTATCGAGATTTGGTTCGAATTTTAATTAGTGAGAAATGAACATCTCAATGCTTATATAAAGGTTTTTTTCTGCTTTGCGTGGAGAGTTTTTGTAGGATCATCCATGTCCGAGCAATGTGGATCGAATCGGAGGATGCCCAGCCAGGTCCAAAGATTCAGTTTGATACTGCAAACTCGGAACGATAGGTTCTACAGCCTCACAACCTGTACTCTGGGCAAATGGGAAACAATTGGGTAGAAGATTTTCATCGATCATTATTGAAGTTCAAAGAACTAAGTTTTATACCAAGTCACTAACAATCAACGAGTATTGGTTAAACACACAACACACACACACGTTTAAAATGGGGGGCTATGCTAACAAATCTAGGAAATGTTGTCTTATAGAATAGTAGTTCGAGGATTCTCCGTGAATTATATGTAATTACTCGTCTAATCCTCGAGGGGGCGAATGTAACTAGAACTATGCCTATGGCGCTATTATGGTCTTTAATGAATGCTAAATGAAGGAATAATATAATATAATAAGAATTAATACATTAAACGTCATCATCATTTGGTATGAATCGAAATTATATGGGCATCTGAATACAATATAATAGTACATAGTTAAATCGACGTCCGTACGTAACAAAACGTAATATTTTCATATTTCTTAGTAAACTAAATACGTGTTGCCGCTACGGAGCTGGCGCAAACACTGCGCAATGAGTAAAGTTGGTTCCAATAGGGAATAAATACGTACGCGGCACGATTGAAAACAAACCTTAAGTTAATGCTGGTAAGGTATTATTTCGTTTACGTCAAGCACATCGAGCGATTCATGTGGATCATGCATTTAAAGCGTTTCAGCCTTTTTTAGTGTATATAAGACCGGCGCACCGAGTAGACGTATTCATTCTTTCTCTAGCGAACTCTCGGATTGTCATTGATTCTGGGTCGAGCCTAAATTCATAACGTAAACATTCGTAGATACATTATTGTGGTGGCGGGAAGGTTCAATATTGTGCGATTGCTTTGCATAGTATTGAACTATTCCACTACTTATTAGAATCTGAGTTTATTCTAAGGTTCAGTATTGTGCAATTATGTTGCGTAGTAATGAACTATTTGACTTTCTGTTAGATTTTGAGTTTATTTTAGATGATTTTATTATTATTTCGAACCAGATCAAAGTCCTAGTTGCATGGTCAACTTAACGAAGTGCATTTCCCCTTACGGTGACAAGGAAGTATACTTCGGGATCCTGTTAGTAGTAGGCCAGGTTTGAGAGAAGCCTGGCACCATCTTTTTTATTTGCACAGATGGTGTAGCCTATCTTTGATGGGCCTCTTACTCGTCTTAAGGTTGGCCACAGGCTGAAGCGAGAAGATCGCCATTTCCCATAAGTCGATCGCTAGGATTGTTATCCACTCGTTGAGGTCTTGTGTGTGCTTAAGGCTTGTTCTTTTATTGGATATATATTTATATGTTATAAAATAGGGCGTGCATTTCACAGAACCCTTAAGTCCACGGACACGTTGTGAAATGTACATTACACGGGCTCTAGGTTGCATTCTCGGATTAGCCTTCCGAACAATTTACAGCTTAGATCCCTAGCTAGCTTAGAACATACACATCACATAACGTTAATAAAAGTAATGATGGGAGTTTTGCATACAGTAGTATAGGATTTAGTGGTAGGTAGGCTTAGGTATAGAGTCAAACACCGTCATAGGGTATTAGGAATACTATTCTTAGGGATGGATAGTTAGAATGAAGGTTTACAAATTAAATAACATTTATTTGAAGGTTTAATTGCAATTTATGAGTAACTGAATAGGAATTAGTTATTGTGTGTGGATCAGTAGTATTGGGTTCCGTATTTTATTACATATGAAATATTAAAGGTGTAATCGTCATATTGCTTATTGTCATCAAGGTGTTATACTTCCAGTTATGATTAGGATATCAGAATTGTTTCAGAAAGATGAAATGATTCTAGGCTAATGGCAAGCGGAGCAGTCCATTATGTCTAATATTAAGGTATCGAATTATCATGAGTGGAATATACTCATTACTTAGGGTAAACTTCAGGTTCAATATTTCATATTTAATGGACGGTAAACCTCAGTATTACAAATATCTTCACTATAGCAGGTTTATAGGAATTTAATGTATACATTAGTCTCTATGTAAAGGGTGGAATAATGCCTTAATACATAATTTTCCTTGAAGGAAATAATATTCAACTGTTAGGTCTGATGAGTTTGTTGAGTGCTTCTTCTCATCAGAAATTAGGTACGAAGCACAGGTAAATTTATTAAACATGTTAGGATTACCTATTAGAAACAAAATATAATAAAATGGGTATTTAATTAGCTAGATGGCCAGACCCACATCCAGACGGAAATGGTAGCATAGTATGGATCAAAGAGAATCTTCCATACAATAATAATAATGAACAATTAGCTAGCTAGGTTGGTCTGTTATCTGATTTGATGGTATGATTATAAATTGAGGCAATGTTTTGGTATATAAAGAAACAAAGGCTTTAATTTAAGAGGATATTATATGTTGAGAAAATATTGATAAAGCTACCATTACGTTAACCGGCCACGGTAGGATCTGGTTGGGGTTTATTAACCAAAAACAAATTTTATTTATTACATAATTAACATTTTGAACTAGGATGCAGTAGGATGACGTAGGGTTGAGTAGGTAGGGAGGAGTCAAAGTCTAATTTGCTACACATAAAAGAACTTAGGTTGCTCGGAACACAACGTAGACACTAGACGATCTATTGGCCATATTCAAGTTAATTTTAATTATTTATGTTCTGTAGGTAAATACATTAATTTAGCGTTAGAAACAGTTGTTTAGTTATATTTTGCCAGGATTTAACAGCTCTTTTAGTTACAAGGTCACGTGACATCTTACGGTGTCACCCTAAAAATGAATTTGACGCAAATTTATAAACAATTATCAATTATTTAGGCGGACGGGCCGCGCGCGCGTTGGGTGCGACGGGCCAGCTCGCCCGTCGGCGGCGGCAAACAAAATACCAATTTGTTTTTGCCATTGCCAAATATTTTTCAAAGCTTTATCTCTTTAGGAATAACGTCCAAATTCGAATTTGCTCAATAGCAAAACGGTGAAGGATGCTTGGACAAAATTACTTTAGAGAATATGCTATTGCAAAAAGTGTTTAACGGCTTTATACTCTTACGAATAGCGTTCAGTTTTGAATGAAGTCGAATCGGCTAGCAGCAAAATATAAAAGTTTGTGACCTCCTTCACATCTGCCGTCACAAAAATCTGTCGCGTATTTAACAATTTTTCCCCATCCCAAAAAGCGCGCAGGCCGCTAAAGAAGTGTTCACTTCAAAAATCTACAATAATGCACTTTGGCCGTGCATTATTGGCTCCCGTACATTCGAGCGACTTAAATGTATGCAGTCCCCGCTGGCGTCCAGCCCGCCTTAGCCCTGCTCTCGCAGATTCCAAACGCGTTTATCGATAGTAGAATATAAACAACCCTAAGTAGGTTTCTATAGGACAACCAGGAGGCACTCAACTAAGATACTAAGCTAACATCGATTGCTCTAATTGCGAATGCAATACTTTCATCTTCCATATACCGTGTTTATTTATACAAATTGCTTCTTATCTCAACGGCATACGGTGCACAATGGTATACATATTTATGACTGTATGCAATTGCGTTCGTTACAACGGCGTATATGTCTTTGTGGCTTGGAATGGTACTTGCAATCAGGTTTGTAACTCTCTGTACGCTACAGTGCTTCTTAACGTTTAAATTCCTATAACTATACGAGTGCTAGACTTCATATAGTAAAACGTGGCATAAGAAGTACTGGTTTAGTTATCAATGGGCCTTGGTATTGTAGGCAATGGATGGTTATAAACGCCAAATTAGAACGATAGAAAAAATACAATGCCACAGTAGAACTTTGGCCCAAGCTAAAACAGAGAATTTCTACGCTTCGCCCGCTCGTTGCGAAAATATTATACTTCGTACTAAATACTACGTTCCAAAATATACTTCGTACATATACTGGGTGTATTTCTGAATTTCCTTGAACTTCGGCATATTGCAGAGTCCATTCACCGAAACAAAGTAGCATAATTAGTTTTTCAAAAAAAAAAAAAAATAATTTTTTTTTCGATTTTCATACAAAATAATTAAATTTAGCACTAACGGTTATTGTACAAGGGTCTTAAGAGTTAATTAAAAGTTAGTGTCAAATGTGATAATGTTCAAATGACATCACATGACATGCACGTCAAAAAACCGTTTACACTGGTTAAAGTTGCATAACTGATTAAATTAAAATGTTGAATATCTTGATAACAGGAAGAGTTAAGATACTGGTGTCTTGGAGAAATTACCTTTATTTGACCTAAGCTATGCCCCCTTTCAATTAACGGAAATTGGCGGGAACACGTTGTATAACTACGTTATAAAATATACTACGTACTAAAATACTACGTTCCAAAATACTTTGAACCACATGCAGGCTGAATACACGAAAGGCATTGTACAATATTCGTAACTGTATTCCAGCAAAAAATATTTGTACTTGTTAGCTCACAAATTAAAGGTCAACTCAGTTCACTCGAAGCTCTTTACAGGCAATGGTCTCATTTAGTATGGGCCAGATTACACGAATGATATCTTATCTGTGTCACGTAAGACATCGTTCTAAAGAAGCTTATTCTCAAAATAGTACAGAAAATTCGCTTAAATCTGAACAAGGGCGGCCTGCGGTGGCGCTCAATGGTAAACTTGACAGCTAAAGCCTGCATCACGCTGACGCGGCCTGGCCGCGGCGGACAATAGTCAACTTGTCATTAGCTGTCAAATGTACTATTGACCGCCACCGCAGACCGCCTCAGTCTGTGAGAAGCTGTGTTTTCATATATTTGACACCTAGCTGTCCCTGACTGTGTTTTGTCTATATCTGTCAGTTCGATATTTGTTTATGTGGGAAGGAGACAAGGCAATTTAGGTGACCATAGAGGTTTCTTGGAGTTTTTTTGTGTACCTATGTTGTATGGCTATCGTCCTTGCAACCTCCTGTTACTTTTCTGTGGTGGTGTCGTTTTCAACCTGTTTAATTCTCGTTAGGTCTAAGTCAAGTAGGCAAGTCAGGGTTATATTGCCGCACCGAATATCGCACACCTGCAGCACGTCTATCGTGGGACGGCCGCGACATACTCTTGATTTTCCTCGCACTATAGCCACTATAGGTATAGTTGTTGTTCTAAGTGTTCTAATAAGAGAGAGACGGAGAGTGCGAGAAAAATCGAAAGAGCTCGCGCGCCGTCTTGCGATAGCCGTGAGGCTTGAGAAATTTTCATTGTTAAACACAAAACGTGTGAGTCAGATAAATATCTAAGTATGTTAATTTTGTACTTGATATAATGGAATTCTTTGCAAATTGTCCTCAGTATTTACATACCGAGTGTATTACAGAATGACAAACACGACCTTAGATAACAGGCGTTTGAACTGAACTGAATGAAACTAAATATAAATATGTATTGTGTAACTGTAAACACAAACAGGGTAAAATGTGTTGATGTTCGATGAGGTTTTTCTACGCTATGGCGGCTAGAAGCATACCCAGTCTAGATGTTACTAAGTTCTCTACACAGCGTGTAAGATTATTTGAGTTGGCCGAATTGCATCAAAATAGTGCATTCTAAAAGCGACTCTACTATCTACGGTAGAAGATTCCAATTCGAATGACAGTTTAAATAATGTCAACCATAATAAGTAACGGTGGAACGAATACTTAAGACTATGTTTAATATTTATACTTAGGTTACTAATGGCTCTGTGAGGTGTAGAACTCGCGCGCAAATCTTAAAAAAAAAACTGAATGGACAAAAAATAACTATACCTACTTATTGAACATGCTCACAAAATTTCACGAGAATCGTTTGAGAAATGCGACCAGAGGCTCTAGTTTAAGTTTTACCCAAACAAAACGTTACGACCGCGTTCGCGTTTAGCTGTCAAATCCCATACAAATTGAGGGTAAAACGCAAACGCGATCGTAAAGTTTTGTTTCGGTAAAACTTATACTAGAGCCTCAGGTAGAGGGGAGCCGCACATCCGGACAACCGAAATAATTTTTGGCGAAGCTGAAATGGCGAGCGTCGTTCTCGTTCAATTGGTGTGAATTTCAATAAAGTTTTTTTAACTTTCGCTACTTTTTGTCACTTACAGACTGTATTTAATTGCCGGATTCATATTTGTCAGCATCTCCTCAGATATATAAGTAGGTACTTGAGATTATTTAAGTTCGCCGAATTGGGTAGGTACTTACCCGGGTACAAAATATTTAAGTCTATTTAAGTCCATCAGTCAGATTATAAAAAAATATTGGACACGTATTTTTTAATTTGTAAATTAAACAAAATAATTATGATGAAGATATAGCCCGTTTAAGTACCGCGTGACGTCACTCACATTATGCTCAAAAGTGTACCATAATGTGACTTCACACGGAACTTTAACTTCATAATCATCTTCATAATTTTTTGATTGATCCACAAATAAAAAAAATATGTCCAATATTTTTTGTTGACGGACTAAATCGTTTTTTTTGGGAAAGTAGCCAATTGCGTCCATTACAAAGCAACTCTACCGTCCATGGTAAAAATTCTAATTCTAATGACAGTTTTAAAAAGTCGGCCTTATTAAAATAATGTTAACTATATGTGATGAACCCGGCTTGAGATCGAATATAGGGAACCTGGCTTTCGGCTTCGTCAACAAGTAGGTTTCTCGACTTAATAGCTCAATTAATACGAAACGCATTGATTAGTGCAAAAACAATGCTATTGCACATTGCACATTTCTCTGGAGGAACGCTTTTAATCACGCGATCTTACTTAGCATTTAGCACGTGTTTGATTTAAAAGTTACACTGTTTACGGATAACGACCTTTTAGAATAGCGTTGTAGACTCATGTTAAAATTGATAACGTAGTGTTTCTAAATGGTTACTAAACCGTCAAATTATTGTAATAAAGTAAATCATCATCATCTTCATCATCATCGTCTCATTTAAATCATACAGTTATATTATGGACCATGAAAGTTTAGGAAAAATACGCTTTTATAGAAACAAAATTGTATGAAAACTATGGACCCACGCAGTATTTCGCGACCGAAACAGCAACTTACTTGATTTTCCATTCAACGATTATTACCTACGAATGGCAAAGTGTGGCGTCATACTTTTATGTCAATTTGTATGAAGCGTTTCGGCTGCGGCCAGCGACGCCTGTGCTTGACTATTTTTTTTGGGTATTTATGTTCTTTACTTGTAGCTGCTCCCATACAAACATTTGTTCCTCTCAAAAACTGGTTGGAATGGCATCGTAAAAAAATCTTAAGCCACACCCCTATTGATACAGGGAAGCCTAGAATCTTGCTATTTATAAAATACATTGTGATTAAAATGAAAGTAAGACGATAGTTTCGCATTCCGTTTCTAATATTGATAACAAAGCTGAGAATATCAGAACCCTTGCGTTTATTAACGACTCACGGCCGGAATGGCAAATTGTTTTAAGTACCATACCATTGCGTACGAGTACGTACCATTTTCATTCAGTATTGTGGCAGTGTACTTCTGTGACGTCACACACTATTGAGTATATCCTGGATTTAGAACATTTCTGATTTATATAGTGGCTTATTATAGGTATATATATGACACAATAAATCGGAACCATTGACACGAAATAATATAAAACATGCATGTTTGTATCTACTTACTTGCCAAATAGTGGGTGCCACAAGTGGTACGCCGATGGGTCGTGAGGGTGCGGCATGGGGGGGAGCTGTGGCGGCTCTCCCAGCGGCGTCGTGCTCCCCACCTCGGGCTCGTCGCGACGACGGGCCAGCGACGACGATGGAACGGACGCCCGTCGTGCCGACACCCCTGAAGCAGTCGCTACCGTCGGTTCGAGAAGGTTCTGGAGAGATTTCACACTGATCCTTGGCCGAGGAGACTCCTGAGATCCCGTGCTATTGCTCCTTTGATGCGTAGGCTCTGAATGCTTCACGCTTTGCAAGTAATTGTTGTTAGGGTAGTATGGTGACGTGGGACTCTTCTGCTGTCCTGTGCGAGGCGACCGCTGGCTTCCCATCATGTTTGGATTAAAATACGGTATCTGCAGACCCGGTAAAGGCATGTTCGGTCTGATGTTCGGATTCATACCGGGATACATGCCTTGGAAGAATGGATTATGAGCCATGGAGCGCTGGTTATTGTAGTTATGGGCGATAGGACTTGTTCGGGCCGCTGAATGTGATTGAGACTTGCTTTGATGATTTTTGGTAGAATGGACGAACGGATTTTGGACGTCAGCAGATTTCGATGGCGCTTCTTTCTGGGCGTCCTGTTTCGATCGAGACGAGGCAGCGTTCGCCTGATTCATCGCTTCTTGCCACATGGCGAATTGCATTCTGTTGTCGTAGTCCATTTGGGGCATCATCGGGAATCCACCTGGGCCCATGAACCGAGACGCGTTTAGCATTTGCGATAATTCTGCATAGTTCTGACCTGAGTAGCCGGAAGCGTTCATTGCTTTTAGGAACTCACTATTTTGAGAGCAGGCCGCCATTACTTCTAGCTGTGACAGATACGGGAGCCAGAACATTTGGTTGAGCGCTGCGGTGGTTGCCGCATCTATGTCTGTAGCTAAAGCATCTAACTGTATAGGTTTCGGCGCCGCTGTTTGGTCCGGCAGCGGAGTAGTACTACTACGTACTTCTGCCTTGGGTGTATCGTTCGTACTCCTTATTGGCTCTGGCACCGGAGGTTCCTTAGCTTTGGCAGCCGACAATTTTTTGGCATCGTTTTCTAGGATCTTTTCGAGTTGTGACAAGGATATGACTAGTATATCTGGATCCTGCAGGATCGAGGGGTAAGCAAACGCCTCTGGCAGTCTAAGTTCCGGCCTCTGTATTAGTAAGGCGGGAATTTCTCTTCCAGGCGCCGCCAATATGTGATTCAGCTTATCTTTAGGTACCAACAACGGGTCTGGAATGTTAAAGTCCATAGTAGTCTTTAAAACTTGCAATTGCTTTAGCGGACTAGCATCTTCACTTGGCTTATACGTCTTTTCTGGCTTTTTCGGGTCGTCGCTCCCTTTGAAAACTTTACTAATTTTAGCCAAGTCGGTTTCATTCTTTATTCTCTTCTCCTGCGGCTCTCCGAATTCCTTATTCTGTTTCCTCATTTCGTCTGAGCAGCTGGAGACAGTTGGACTAGCAGATTTTCTGTGTTTACCTAAGTTCAGGGGCTCGCATTGTTGTTTTGTGATGGTAACTTCGGACGTGTACATCTTTGGAGATGGAGAGGACAGTAGAGTTTCTAAGAAAAGCGTTTGCTTACTTTTTTGTGGCGCCGTAAATATTTCTGGTGATGATGGTATGGCGGGGATGCCGCTAGGCTGCGGGGACTGCATGGCGTCAGACTCTCGCGACGGGGCCCTAGGGATATCAAACCTCCTTGGCGACGCGTGTGGCGTAGGCATCCTCCTATGCACACTCAAATCCCTGGGGAGTTCGTCATTCTTTTCCACTGGCACATTATCACCACTCCTCTCAGTCACCACACTATTCACCTGCTTTTGAATTGCTTTGAAACTTAGATCAGTAGCCACTAACTCACACACAGACGGGTCATCGGGTTCTTTCGCAAATTCGTCACCTTCCTGTTGAATGACTTCTTCTTTTGGCAAACACGCAGCTGTTTCTTCTTCGTTTTCATTTTCTTCTACCGGTTCAACTATTTTTGATGCTTCATCTGTGTTTATTTCTGCTGGCTCGGGCATTTCACTGTCGTCAGGTAACATAGGATTTGGTAGTTCCTCTTCGGTATTCTCTTTGTAAGTCTCATGCTCTTCACTCACTGGTTCTGTGTACATAGACTCAGTAGTTTCAATGTTACCTTCTAGCCTCTTTTCAGCTTCCTGTTCATACTCCATGTGACTTATTTCGTTGGCTTGCAACTCTGTTTCTTCGCTCAACGTTAACGTACACTCAGTTGACACTTCGGGGACGAATACCTCGTCCGCCATGTAGGTTTGATCTGCTGGCTCAGGTTGGATGTCATGGAGCTGGCCTCCAATATGATGAAGGTGCAGCAAGCCCTGGGCGGCAGTAATACTGCTGCGCCCAGGAGACTCCAGCGACTCTAATCGATCGATGATGTCAGCAACGGGCGCGCCGTTTAGCAACATGTCATCATCCTCCTCGGCGTAATCTGCACTCGTCACTAGATGGCAAGCCAGTTTGTCAAGCGTTTGACCTAGGATCTGATTATCCTCGCAGCCCTTTTCCACGAGCGACTGAAGAAGGTCCTCGTCGTGGGGCTCGCTTAATTCCGGCAAATAATGCGCTTCACTGATCGTCTCAAACAGGTCCTTATGGACCACTAGATTGTTCTGAAAGTCCTCTTCTCCGGATTTCCGATCATAGAAAATGTCCTCAGTAGTTTTCGGGGTTTCACCGAGCTCGAAGGACATGACGTCCCGCGCGACGGTCTCGTCCGGGAGAAAGGAGTAGGAGCTCGCGCCGGCCTCGAGTTCAAGGTCCTTGCGCTGCTGGTTGAACTCGAGCTCGGCGACCGCCAGCAGGTTGTCAAGCGGCGTGGGCTCGGGCGGCGGGTCCGGTGCGGGCGGTGCGCGCGGCACCGCAATGGTGTGTGACGGAATATGGGACTCCAGGTCGGGGGCGAGCCAAGCGGGCTCGCGGGCCCGCTTGCGGCTGCGCTTACGCTCGCGCGGCGGCGCCGGTGGCACGCGGATGGCGTTGTATATCTCCGTCCGCGGGATCACACGCCAGCCGGCCGGGGTTCGCGCCAGCCGGATGCGGTTCCTCGGGTCGTAATCCTCACAGTGCACGGCGCTCACGAGCCCGTCGCGCTGGCGCGCCCAGAGGAAGACGGGGCGCAGGCGCGGGCGGGACTGAGCGGCCAGGCTGCGCGCGCGGCGCGGCCCTCGGCGCGCGGGGCGGGCGCAGGGAGCGGAGCGGGAGCGAGGGCGGTCATCGGCGCGCGGGCGGGCGGCGCGAGGCTCGCCGCCGCCGCCGGGCGCCCGGTGCCGCGGAGTCACTCCGGTGCGCCACAGAACACCACGACCGCGCGGACGCGGCCCCGACGCGCACTGACGGCCGCCCGGGCCGGGCCCGCCCCGCGCCCCGCCCAGCGATCGATACCGCGCCCGCTGCACCCGCATGTAAACACCCCGCGACGTTGCCGCGCTTACGTGGCCTCGTTAATCTTAAATCCATAGTCGATGCCTGCCGAGTGTGTGGTCGCAGGCTCCCATACGACCTTTACATACTTTTGAGTTTGTTTCCTACTTCCGCACACCTGATTTTAATGTCAGTCGCACGATGCCTTGTTGTGTCACGGTCTGGTTCCGCCCCAGGGTTAGCAGACACAATGCCACAAAAACTAGCTATAATATAAGTATTCAGGAGTAACTTCACTATTACAAACTGCACGCATGTTTATAGGACAACTTACTTACGACTCGAAAGATTATCTGTAGTGCCCAAGACCGGTAAACATGATTGCAAAAAAACCTGAATTCATTGTATATTCACAAAATGTATTCGCGTCGTACGTAAGGTAAGACGTACAATAATTACAATTTTTGCTCATTTCATCCGGCAAAGTGCAAATATTGCCATCGCATACTCTTACTTGGCTAGCTTAAGTTAATTTAAAATCGACGTAATCGCAAGCACAGAGAGTTTAAATTGAAAGATGCGTTTACCCTAGTAGCATTTTAAGTTGGCCCCACGTTGGGCCATTGATCACCGTGTTGGCCCAACGAAATGCCAACGAAAATGCTACTAGGGTAGCATCTTATGGGTTTCTCAAACGGATCAATATTATACGGTATTCATATTTTAATATCATAATTATACCTGCCAGGTCTTTACCGTAAAATGCTGCAACTTTGCCTGGATTTTGACGTTTTTTTCTTATATCTGTGAACCTATTTTACATTATGAGTTTAATGAGTATTAGTCGGAAAACATACCCTATGTCTTGCCAGATAAGACTCAAATCTCATTACCTAATCATACTGTATTTCCGATTTACAAGCAATCAAAGTGGCAGGCAAAGTTGTAGACCTAAGACGTAACTTTGCCTAGGCGGATATCTCAATAAATAATGTGTTGCTATTTGTAATAATATTTACTCGTGTGCATGAGACATTGGGCTTGTCCCTGGCAGTCAAATTATTGCCATTAGCTTAATACTTTTTTTTTCACAGGCAATAGGTAAAGTTGTAGCAGGTTCCACAAACTTTCTATACAAAAATATTGTTAACTGTAGGGTTGTGCCAAAAAAAAGATCATTATTTAAATAAAATATTTTTATTTTTAGTTACAAAATAATCAACAAACAATAATACCCATTTTTTTCCTTATTTTTTTTAAACGGAATAACGCCTAAACAATTAAACGCCTAAAACAATCATTGCAAGTTAATAAAAAGCTTGTAATAAATAAACTCATTTAAGCAGGCTTATTTTTACTATTTTCTGTACATTTATAAAACCCAGTTAGTGACAGCCCTAGACCCAGGCAAAATTGTGTCATTCAAGTTTCCAAAACACTGCCCAATATTGCCTAGTACGTTATTATGCTGAAATCATGTCCTTTTCTTGAAAATATTAAACTTACGGAAAATAGACAGTCTTTACTTACCCTGGGACGTTACCACTTCTCAAAAAACACCTTTTTTGTAGATAAAAGTTCAAAAGTTGCGAGACACTAAAAAAATGCTGCCACTCACTCCGACTTATGATGCGTAACTGGCGGAGCAACAATGGAGTTACCATTGTAAAAAATTTAATATGTGTTGCCAGAATAATGAAAATTCCTACCAAATGGTAAAAAACAAGAAAAAACTAAGCAAATTCGAGAGGTCATAATTGAAACGAAATAGGCAAAATTGAGTTTAAATGGCAAAGTTGCAGCATTTTACGGTACTTTTGTTTATTTAGCTGTATTTAAGTCGGATGCCGAAAACCTATTTCCATGTTTTCGACTTCAGCTCTAAACGACTGAATGCAGTTTCTTATTACTTAGGTAGTAGGTTTGCAGTCAGAGGACGTATTTACATACGTACATAATTAACGACATAAATATCTGCACACTCTATTGTCAATAGCATAAAGGCGTATATATATTTATGTCCATATTTTTGTACATATATTAATACCCCCGATTGTAGGTAGGTAGGTAGGTACACATCAAAAATCATGTTTTCCTTATCCGTGGCAACAATGATTCAGTGAATAAAAAAATTATTAAACCTTATCCATACTATCTACTTATAACCTACAAAGAGTTAAGTTCATTATTCGTATGTTTGTAAGTTTGTATTTGGGGATAATCTCCGAAACTACTTACTCATCCAATTTCAGTAAATATTTCGCCCATTTACACTTCCACCAGAACATCCATAGTAACATGTGTCTGTCTTTCTGTCTGTCTGTCGGTAATACCTCTTCACGCATAAACCGCTGAAGCAATTTGGATGGAATTTGGTATAGATATAGTCCCGGGGAAGGACATAGGATAGTTTTTATCCCGGAAATCATACCCTAAGGGGGTAAAATGGGGGGTGAAATATTGTATGGAGCTACGAACTACGATATAAACGAGTTCCACGCGGACGGAGTCGCGGGCAGAAGCTAGTTGGCTATAATATATTATGATATAATGGTATGGTGGTGTGTGTGGTATATTATGGTATGTGAGCGGAACTGCAGCAGCTAGTAACATAATATATATTATGTAGCTATAACTTATCGATCAACAACCCTAAGAAATGTAAGCTGTTGAACTTTGAAGTTCACTTTGAGTAAACTGGCTGTGAACTATCTTTGTTTGATCACAGTCGCTCTCAAGGAGGTAACATTTGTGCATTAATGCTGCATACATAAAAAGAAACCATGTATAAGTCGTTATTTAGCGGACCAAATCATCCCGAAATGGTGTTCTGGTATGATAATGACTAATTAGTAGTACATTTCCCGAAAAAAAAGTGTCCTTCAAAATTGAAGTGTCTATTTCTATAGAGCCAGCGGGACATTCGGGCATTCGAAAGAATTTTGCCCCAAGCTGAAACGGAGATCTTCGTTCGCCTCGCTCGGTCGTTCATCAATAGTAGCCTACTAATGTACAGAAGTTCCACTGCCTTAGTGACAGTTACGTTAGCTTCAAATTTTAGCCTTAAACAATACGAGTATTAAGACGTAAGAGAGCTAGGGTTGTCAACAGGTCAAATTGAAACATCCAATTAAATTATTGGGTTAAAAATGAGAAAATTAAAGTAAAAAAAAGTTTATAACATGTATAGGTATACATAGAGTAATTAGCCAATCATACAAAGATCTAGAGAAATGAGTAGGGCACAAGAAAACGTCATCTCATATTTGGAGCAGCCGAACTGGGGAAGTGCCTTACAGAAAACTCGCCATAAAAACACATCTCGGTCGTTCTGCTATACTATTTTGTTTCGTGTGAAAAGTTGCAACACGTCCGTAGGAATTACCCACCGCTATATAACCTAACCTACCCCTGACCGCAGTGCTAAAAGTGCAACCACCTGGCAACCCGGTCTTTTCGAAGATCTCACGGTCTTAATACACTGATTTCAACATCATCATCATCATATCAGCCGAAAAACGTCCACTGCTGGACATAGGCCGCCCCCAAAGAGTGACAAAGTGACCGATCCTGCGCCACCCGCATCCAGCGGACTCCAGCAACCTTTACCAGGTCATCAGTCCACCTTGCGGGTGGCCTACCCACGCCGCGCTTTCCGGTACGTGGTCGCGACTCGAGAACCTTTCCGCCCCAACGGCCATCGGTTCTACGTGCTATGTGCCCCACTGCCACTAAGTTAACAACAATACAATACACTGATTTACCATACGATAAATAAAAATAAGTGAAAAGTAAGGTTGCCAGAGGTCCTGAAAACGCACTGTGTTGGGTGAGGAGCCTGCATTAGGGCTTGTTTTCATATTGATTAGTGATTAGTGCGAGTTCACCCGGCTAAGGACTTGTTCAAAGAACATAAAACACTAACATTATATATGGGTATACTGGAGGCCTGCTACGTAAGAGCTAATCTGGACCAATAAGTACACTACCCGCGGACAAAATCACGGCAGAAACACACGCGGGCAACATCTGCTCGTCCCGTCTCGTCGACTCGCGAAAACACGAAAGTATCTCGGTGTCATTGGTACGAAATACAACATACCCGCGGACAAAATCACGGCAGAAACACACGCGGACAACATCCGCTTGTCCCGTTCTCGTCGACTCGCGAAAACACGAAAGTCACTCGGCGTCATTGGTGCGAAGATATACAACATACCCGCGGACAAAATCACCACACGCGGGCAACATCTCCCTGCTCGTCCCGTCTCGTCGACTCGCGAAAACACGAAAGTCACTCGGCGTCATTGGTGCGAAGATAAACAACATACCCGCGGACAAAATCACCACACGCGGGCAACATCTCCCTGCTCGTCCCGTCTCGTCGACTCGCGAAAACACGAAAGTCACTCGGCGTCATTGGTGCGAAGATATACAACATACCCGCGGACAAAATCACCACACGCGGGCAACATCTCCCTGCTCGTCCCGTCTCGTCGACTCGCGAAAACACGAAAGTCACTCGGCGTCATTGGTGCGAAGATATACAACATACCCGCGGACAAAATCACCACACGCGGGCAACATCTCCCTGCTCGTCCCGTCTCGTCGACTCGCGAAAACACGAAAGTCACTCGGCGTCATTGGTGCGAAGATATACAACATACCCGCGGACAAAATCACCACACGCGGGCAACATCTCCCTGCTCGTCCCGTCTCGTCGACTCGCGAAAACACGAAAGTCACTCGGCGTCATTGGTGCGAAGATATACAACATACCCGCGGACAAAATCACCACACGCGGGCAACATCTCCCTGCTCGTCCCGTCTCGTCGACTCGCGAAAACACGAAAGTCACTCGGCGTCATTGGTGCGAAGATATACAACATACCCGCGGACAAAATCACCACACGCGGGCAACATCTCCCTGCTCGTCCCGTCTCGTCGACTCGCGAAAACACGAAAGTCACTCAGCGTCATTGGTGCGAAGATATACAACATATCCGCGGACAAAATCACCACACGCGGGCAACATCTCCCTGCTCGTCCCGTCTCGTCGACTCGCGAAAACACGAAAGTCACTCGGCGTCATTGGTGCGAAGATATACAACATACCCGCGGACAAAATCACCACACGCGGGCAACATCTCCCTGCTCGTCCCGTCTCGTCGACTCGCGAAAACACGAAAGTCACTCGGCGTCATTGGTGCGCAGATATACAACATACCCGCGGACAAAATCACCACACGCGGGCAACATCTCCCTGCTCGTCCCGTCTCGTCGACTCGCGAAAACACGAAAGTCTCTCGGTGTCATTGGTGCGAAGATATACAACATATTATATACCCGCGGACAAAATCACGGCGGAAACACACGCGGGCAACATCTCCCTACTCGTCCCGTCTCGTCGACTCGCGAAAACACGAAAGTCACTCGGCGTCATTGGTGCGAAGATATGCAATGCAACATACCCGCGCGGAGAAAATCACGGCGGAAACACACGCGGGCAACATCTCCCTACTCGTCCCGTCTCGTCGACTCGCGAAAACACGAGTCTCTGGGTGTCATTGGTGCGAAGATATACAGCACTCTCCCAACTGAAATAGTTAACTTGGCAAGCGATGCAATATTTATTTTACCTATAGGATAAAAGCTCTATTAGTTAACCAAGCAAGCTAAAGCATAGATTAATTTGTTTGGATGAAAAAAAATCATATTATATACGTATTAGAATCTATGTAAACTACTAACCAGCACATCTAGCACACGAGCGACGGCCGCGACATACTCTCGATTTTTATCGCACTATACCTCTTGTTCTAAGTGGTCTAATAAGTGAGAGACGGATAGTGCGAGAAAAATCGAGAGAGCTCGCGCGCCGTCGCGTGCTAGCCGTGCAGAAATGTAACAAATTGACTTTTAAAATGTCATACTTTTACCAATAAAATATATGAACTCGTACTTGCAACAAATGTATGAACTCGCTCGAAACAGCCCATTAGTCACTAGCTGTCAACACAGTAAATCCTCAAATACATAAAGGGTCGGCAACACGTACCTGGTTCCTCTGGTGTTGCTACCGGCCAAGGCCTTTTTCGACCTAAGTTAGGCCTCCAGTGTGGGTCAGTAGTGTCAGTAACTTCTTCACGGACATGCTTTGGGTTCGTTCGCGGGCCGACCCGAGACCAAGAAAGATAGGAACAAGAAGATAACGGTTTCGGATTCCCAGGTCGTTATTCGTCACCATTGTGGTATTTGTTACTTACTACCTAACTTCTCCCCGCTACTCGGTCCACGTGGAACTCGTTTATATCGTAAATCCATATCCAAACCAACTCTCACCCCCTTAGGAGATGATAACCGGGATAAAAACTATTCTATGTCCTTCTCTGGAATTCAGACTATATCCGTTTCAAATTTCATCTAAATCCGTTCAGCGGTTTAAGCGTGAAGAGGTAACAGACAGATATAAAGGCACACTTTCGCATTTATAATATTAGTATGGTTAGTAGATACATTACATACATTACTCGCCTAGGGCGGTAAAACAAAGATGTCTCAGATTGCAGGTATTTAAAGCGAAGGCAAGGGCGATAATGAGCGATCGGAGGTTTTCTTTAGTATCGACCGTGATGAATACAAAAGTTTCGTCTCCTGATCAGGAAGTGCTTTCCTAGAGCGCAGCGGGCGGTAATTATTACTTTATGCCAGGTGTGACGTAAAAAATACTAGAGACTTGACATAAATATGTATACTTAGAAGACATTTTGTTCCTTGTCTCTGCGTAGGGACCGGAACAAATCGTACTTACTTACATTACATTGGATTTACTACCCCCCAGGGCATTCTGACCTCCGTCTGTAATTCCACTTTTAATAAAACCCCCGGTGAGATTAAAACCACACCACTTTACGTGTTCGATTGGTTAATAAACCTCCCCTTTAGGGTGTGGGCAATATTACCGTATTTCCTAAAAGTCATATCTCTCATACAGGACTTTGGCGTTTACGCTGTTTTGAAATAACATCACCGTTTTCACACGTATTGTGAAGCTGAATTGATAAGTGTGAAATATACTTTATGCGTACAGATTTAGGGGTTAAAGTCGTTTGAGTTTGGATTTTATATTGCTTTTGACACATCAAAGGCAAGGCTAGTTAGGTATAATTTATTGGGGGGCTGAGCTATCGCGGTCTGACAGAATGTAAATTATAAATTGAAGTTTACATTTTTCACCAGACCGCAAAAGGTGTAGTTTTTATATTTGTATATATTTTTTTTGGAAAATCAGTTTGAAGCAAGCTGTGTAATTTTCCTCTTTACTAACGAAAGCTCACAAGAACCAAACCTACAGGTAAATATCGTCCTTATAAAAGTGTATGTATGTCAAATAAACGCTCGGGAAAGCGAACGCACTCAGCATAAGGACATACGTTTCAATACTTACCTTTTATCTTCATTCAGTTTCGGGAGTTGTGGAGTCTGCGATCAATAGAAAAGGCAGTGGCGCCATCTGTGGGGAATGATGAAAACGAGTTGCAGAGCCGGTACGCAACGTGCGCAGTGGAGCATGTGATGCACTGCCAATTGGAAAGATTCAACCTCTCCATTCATAAAACCACAGATTAAAGAATACACAAGTACAGATACCCAATCTCATAGAGAAAAAGCGTACCGTCCGGCGTAGCGTAGCAGTAGATGCAGTATCCGAGCTACCACGGCTATGACGCTGTCAGCCTACCTAATAGCTTTAATAATACATTGAGATATCACCAGATGGCGTTGACTTCCCGGGCAACAAATAGAGTATTTTTGTTTTTTTTTATATAAAATTAGTATTTTAAAGACACTATTACACATCAACTAAAACATACAAAACCAAACGCTTTGAGCCTGTGATTCAGGTCTGAACGAAAACGTGCTTTGTCTCTTTATGAAACAGTGACAGAAGACAAACCAATTTTGCCGCCATTTTAACTAAAATAGGCTTGTTGGACGTTTATGAATAAAAACACCTGAGTTTATTTTTATGTATTAAGTGTATTAGCTAGCGTTATAACGAAAAAATTAGTTTATTCCTCTGTCATAATAATTCATGACAAGGACATATTAAAATTGTATTTCACCTGGCATAAGGTTTTTGACTATACCTTAGGAAAAAATCAAATACAAAAACTGGTATACTAATAATTTATTGTTTACAACACTTAATCAGAGTTTTTAAACAGGTTTTTTTAAACAAATATCATTATTGGTATTGGAGGGTGCTATTTTGACGACATCATTAGGGCTTCATACTATAAAGATACTAGAATTCCCTCTCTACCTTAACCTATAATACTTTGGTAACATTGAAATAAGCAGACATTTATGGAATGATTTAAGTATTTTTTATAATTTAAAATGCATGGCATATTTTTTGTTCATTATGGTAGACTGGATTAGATCGAAGTATTCAACTAACACTAAATAGTCAAATACTTATTTTCAATCATACAGCAATCGTAGTCCAAAATCTCAGTAAAAAATAGATGTATCGGGTAATTTGAATACAGCGCCATCTATGTGATTTTGGCAGAACTTTGGGTTTTAGTTTAGGTGGCAGGATACCTTATCTTTAGGGATCGGAATTTTGGATACTTACCTACATATATTATTTACTATTCGAAGTGAATTTTATCCCTTCGAGTTTGGCCTCATAAAATACTTTTTGGTACATTTTGTTATTCAGTAAAAGTTCCATGTTAATTTTGCCTGTATGGTATGATAATAGCTTATGATAATATGATAATAAATATGGTTTTGTACACTATGCATAGGAGAGGCTATAGGAGGGCAGAAGTAAATTTGGACTGTTTTAATCTTATTTTTCTTTACGCAAAGTTTTGTAGTTTACCAGGGGCCGTAGACAAGGTTACAATCGACAAGCGCTAACGCCAATAGAAACTAATAAAATGTATGGGAATGACAGATGCCGACGAAACACTTTTCGTTAACATCTGTCATTCCCCATACATTTTATTAGTTTCTATTGACGTTAGCGCTTGTCGATTGTAACCTTGTCTAGGCCCCCAGATACGGCTCACTCCGTGATTTCGTAGCGCCGCTACAAGTACATGCCGGCCTACCGGCTCCAGCCGGTATGTTAGGGCTGCTACGGCACGCACACAATCTATTCCAGCGCGTAGCATGCGATAGAAAGGGATGGCCACGTTTAGGCATACCAAAACAGGGGTTTTATGAACAGAGAACCTTCTGTACGTAGTACTCTTATTCCCAGCGTTGGGCTGCATGCCCAGCATACGCTAAAATACCCATTACCTAACGCTTAAATAAATATTTGAATAACGTATTTTGATTTGGTTTTTTGTGCGTTTTTCTTTGAAATTACTGTTCTATAGTATATCATGATTTTTTTTAATTACCTGCACAAAATCGGCAGGAACTAAACAACTTTTCACTTCCTGATTTTCCACATACTCTGCTCCGGATAACCTCACTGCCTCTTCCTCAGCTTGTATTGATGGACGGTTTTCAGCAAATACAGACTGCCCGCGACCACGACCAGCGCAGTGCCGCCGGCGACCGCGTGGTAATGGTCCGTGTTGCCTATTGGCACGTCCCATATCAATGTGTCTGTCATCTGTAACAGATTAACAGTCAAATCATAACTAACTACACACAGGTCACAATCACAGAGGGACTTATCCAAGTTAACTTAACCGACTTCAAATCAGTCCCCAACCCGCTTAAAGTGTGCTTATAAAATTTGAAGAGTTCCCTAGATTTGTCCAGGATTCCGTCATCATATACCTACAGACTTGATGACCACGGGACATCCTGGGAAGGACCGTTTCAAACAAAAAAAGAATTTTCGAAATCGGCCCAGGCTCGAGTAATCGGGGAGCATAGGTACATTAAAATAATATTACGAAGAATTGAGAACCTCCTCCTTTTTAAAAGTCGGTTAATAAGATCTACTATATCATTCCAAAAAACTATTCCGTAGTTACACAATCTTGCGGCGGTATTCTTGATTGTGGCGGTATTTTTTTTTATTGGTCTATATATTGTACGATTCCGACCGAACGGGCCGGGCCGGGTCGCGTGGCGCCGCGTACCAACGGATGCGCGAGCACCCGGCGGCAGCCGACCGCGTTTTAATAGAGTGCAGTAGGCAAAAGCCGCACGGAGCCGGTTAGACGCGACGACTGCCGAGCGCAGCCATCCACGTGCGCGAGGAGCCGCCGGTCGCAAATCCATCAAATATGAAATGTAACGTCTGTATTTCGTCTTCAAATTCCTTTGTAAAATGAGCTCAGGCGCGCTCCGTCCCGGCCTCCTTTCGGCTCCACCGTAATCGGGCAAAAGAAGTTAGTTAGTTAAGTACCATGGTGTAAGGAATCTCCTTGTAGCTTTTCCAGCAGTCCTTGGAGCTCCCGTTGCAGAGGTACGGCATGACTACCGACGCGCCCGGACAGCGGAGCCGCGTGTCGGGACAGCGGACGTAGAGGCGCGGAGAGGGAATCTCGTTTCGAGCCATTCTGTACAAGAGATGACGTTCTTTAAAGGCCATTAAAAACATAGCAATTTGATTGCTATAGTGCGAATGAGACAGGAATACTTACATACTTTTTATTATGCCTGTCAATGACATTGGCGAGACGCGTTCCGTCAATGTGACTTTCGTACAACGTATTGATTTACTTACGGGCGAATGTTTTGATGACGATCACTGTCGGTCCTAAACAACTCAGTTACATAAATTTCGTTAACTAGCTGCTTCATTTCTTCATACAAAATAATAGAGCACGCATTGTATTCACTACTGCACGGCTATCACGAGACGGCGCGCGAGCTTTCTCGATTTTTCTCGCACTATCCGTCTCTCTCTATAGAACACTTAGAACAAGAGGTGTATAGGGGTCATCTGCTGACGACACTGTGACGACTTCGATAAAATGTCAAAAAATTTGGTAAGTCATATCAGTATGGTCGTAATACACAGCTGCTCGGTCGTACTTAAAAAAAATTACAGGTATGAAATTTACAGGCTGTATAACGTCTAAGGGCCGACGTACAATTTGTCAAGGCGCAGCGCAAACTTATGCTCGCCAATTCGGTGCATCCACAAAAGCATATGCTAGCTAACGCAAGCTCTTAGGCCCCTAGCACACGGCGTATTTTAAACGCGCAGACGACGCGCGTTTCGCTACTACCATCGGCTGGGTAAAAGGGAAACGCGCGTCGTCTGCGCGTTTAAAATACGCCGAGTGCTAGGGGCCTTATGAACGGTCCTGCGAAGGGTGTGCAGTATTTAGTTGACAACCGTATTAATAAATTCTTACATATCCAAAATCAATTATTTATTCTGCAAATAGGTGGCCTAAAATATGGCTAAAATAGGCACTTTTACATGTCAAACGGTAAACCAATAAACAAAACTCAGCTTATTTTAGGCGCGAATTATTCAGAGAGGGCGTAAGCTGAAGGCGCGGCGCAGGCGCAGCGCAGGCATGATGCCGCTTCAAAACGTTTTCATACAAAAAGTACGCAGGCGACTTGCGACGCGCGATTTAATAAATACATAAAGATCAAAAAAAAAACGCCGTCTCACCGTCACCATAGTTCATAGCGTCCGGTAATTAGACCATAAGTCACTATGTGCACAAAAAAATATTTATGAAATATTAACTATGTTTCAGTAGTACTAAGGGCGAGTTTTCCTTTACCGGTTGCGTGTAATTTGTGAGTTTTGGTTGTCACCCGAATATAAAGAAAAAAATTAAAAGTCAAATCAGCAACTTTTTAACCCAAAGTTGGACTTTAAGTGTGTCCGTGTGTCTATCTGTGGCAATGGACCGATGTTAATGCGGTATTTTTAGCTATGTTTCAACAAAATCGGTTCAGGCAGTTTTGAGTGAACTTAGAAATTAAAATTTCAGTTGTTAATTATTACCACATGAACATGCGCCATGTCAAATGTTTCCGAACGAAATAATGCTACGAATACCCACCCTCCCCCTGAAGTCGCCCGGTGATACCGGGCGTGTACCGGTACCCACAGTGTCACCATGTCACCTGTCACCGTACCCATGACATATAAGCTGCTCGGACTTGACTGTTCTGCTGGCAGCTCGATGTTGATGCGGGTCTTTGGTATCACTTCTATCTGGAAAGATAATATTTAATAATTGTATATAATATATATAAAAAATATATATCAATCAATCAATCAATTTATTTATTGCGTATCACATTACAAAAAAATAGATGGTATAGGTAAATTAACAAGGTATTCATGTGACGCCCTGCAAGGGCACTACAATAGATACAGCTGATTATTGAATTATTGAAACAGGTTCCAATAAGACAGCAGACTTATAACTAAACTTATAACATACGAGTATATGGACTATTAATTCAGGAAAGAAAAAATAAAACTAAAGTTGGAATCAAAAATATTCACAATTTTCCGCTAAAAAACTCATTCAGGCTATAGAAGCATTTTGTGGATTAACAGTGATTTCAACTGTTGGTTAAACATTTTTGGTTTATCGAGGCCTTTTATGTAATTAGGAAGATGATTATAGATTTTAATTGTCATGTAATGCGTACTAGACGTGACGAGTTTATATTTGGAGAACGGTGCTCTAATTTTGTGCATAATCCGATCGTTTCTTTTGATACTCGTTATCTGTGTGTATAAACCTATATGTTTCCGAACAAATTTACACGATTCAAAGGGTAGGGTAGGTAAGGGCATGGCCTCCCAAGTCGAACAACGTATAATTATTACAAAAAATAACTCATAGATGGCGACACAGGTAGCGAGCGAAACATTTGAACCAGTAATCGTGAAGTTAGAATGATTTTTACACCTTAATAAATCCAAAGTACCTTAATTATATCACAAACATCCTTCCGTACATAAAATAAAGGTATATTTTATAAGTTTAGTAAATGCAATAAAATTGGTACTAAATACATGTAACTCGTACTATACGTGTGAGCTTTCAAGTTTGCTACGTATTATTGAGTACTGTCACTAGATGGCGCCATCACTGGTCGCGAAAGTTCTATGGAACCACAGGCTCCAAGCATTTGATTATGTATATTTTTGTGTGATGCGTAATATTGTCTCGAAAATACTACTTTTGTATCAAAAAAATCAAAAATACTCTATTTGTTGCCCGGGAAGTCAATGCCATCTGGTGATATTTCAATGTATTACTAAAACGATCAGGTAGGCTGACAGCGTCATAGCCGCGGTAGCTCGGATACTGCATCTACTGGTGTAGCTACGAGACTAAAATTGTATACAGAATTGCCTACATTAGGACGGTACGCTTTTGCTCTATGAGATTGGGTATCTGTACTTGTATTCTTTAATCTGTGGTAAGGGTGAGTATCTGGTATTTGACAAAATATGGCCTACAGGATTCCATTGGATTTATATTAGCTAGGATTCTTTATATAAGGGGACCATCTTACACAAATCGACCTAGTCCCATAGTAAGCTCAGTAAGGCTTGTGTTATGGGTACTAGACGACGATATATATAATAGATATAAATACTTAAATATATAGAAAACATCCATGACTCAGAAACAAATATTCATGCTCATCACACAAATATTTGCCCTTACCGGGATTCGAACCCAGGACCTTCAGCTTCTTAGGCAGCGTCACTACCCACTAGGCTAACCGGTCGTCAAAAACGGCCGGCTAACGGTCGGTGATAAAATATAATAATAGGTGAACTAAAGAAAGTATTTATTAGTGACAGTAAAACACATTGAATTGTGTTTGTAAAGACTATGCTAGCCACCAACTGCTTAAAAACAATGCCTATAACCATCTCTAGGTGGTTCAATTTTTTACGTTAAGTATACTAATAATGCAAGTTAAATAATAACTTGTAAAAACGCATCACTTTACACAAAAAAATCTGTTGGCACACGTAAAATAAGAAATGCTTTCTATAGATTAAAAGTACTGTACGGCATTCGGAATTTCCTTTCGGAAGAGGTGAGGCTAGTTTTAGTTGAGTCACTTGTACTGTCTCAATTCAATTACTGTGATACCGCATATGGGCCATGCCTGTTTGCTAAAACCGCGAAGGCAATCCAGAGAGTTCAGAATGCCTGTACTAGATTTTGTTTCACAGTGCCCAAGCGATCCCGTATTACGCCATTCCTCAATGAGAGGAAATTTTTAAAAATGGATGCACATACGACACTGCATTTGGCATGTTTGGTTCGAAGCATAGTTTACAAAGACCAGAATATCTTTTTAATAAAGTAAGGTGGCTGAAAGATGTCCATGGCCGAAACACTCGCAGTAAGTTTTCAAACAAAATGAATGTTCCGAAGCACAAAATAGCGGGTTTCCGGGGCTGTTTTAAATACTCGGCATCTAAGATCTGGAATAACATACCACCGCCTCCACGAACTAACTTGTCCCTCCCAACGTTCAAGTGCAAATTGAGCCTATTTTTGATATCGAAACAATTACAAGCTGAAGGGTAAAATATAACGATTTAAATCTGGTGTCCTGTTATTGTTATTATTTAACTTCCGTGAGAAAGACTCCAGAAAAGAAGGTACTTACTAATCTCAGTAGTGAATTACAAGTGTGTTTCCCTACACATGATAAGTGTTCTTTTGACTGTTTTTTTATTGTATGGTGTTGTTTTTTTTTTTTTTTTTTTGTGGTTCATGTTTTTGTGGTATGAGTGATAAGGGGGGACGAACTGAAAACCAGCGCTGTACAGCATTCCACTGTCACAGCACATGCTGAGTTCGTTCCTTTTGTCACACAAATAATCTTGTTAATTGTCTTACCTTTATATCTATTTTGCTTATACTATTTGTGTGACAATAAACCTTTTCTTTCTTTCTTTCTTTCTAAAACAAAAGACTGGGGCAATCTTACAAGATTCACAAATCAAGCTAGCAAGCACCAAAGATAACTCAATAAAGCTTGTGTACTGGGTACAGTCAAGTGCAAAAATGTGTATAGATTTAATCCTCTCAAAAATATGTACGAAACCTTAATCCGCTGACATAAGAGTGATGGGACATATTTATGAGTAAGTTGTATGCTCCTATATTTTTACACTTGAACGATATATTTAATAGAAAACATCAAGACTCAGAAACAAATATTCATGTTCATCACACAAATATTTGCCCATACTGGAATTTGTTGTTATGAAAAACCTTACCTTGATGATGTTCCTAATGGCCGCTGTACACATTGGGCCAACGTTGGCGCGTGAGCAGGATGCAGCTATGCGTTACAGGGAGAGGGCTGTAATTCGATCTCATTTGTTTACATAGCTGCATCCTGCTCACGCGCCAACGTTGGTCCAATGTGTACAGCCGGCATAAGAACCTTACCTTACCCGCCCGTTTCAAATCCCCTAGTTCATCCGGATTAGCATAGACTCCGGCTGGCAGCATCTGATCGAGGCCCACTACACAGTCCCGGAACGACTGAGGATCCTCATCTTCATCATCATTGAACACTATTTCGTAAGTGATGTTCCTGAAATTGTAAAATATAGTAATTTTAACCTTATATTGATTTAAACTTTCACGATTCTCACACATTATTTATACTAAACGGGACTTAATCGCGTATAACTCGCGCAACATCCGAAACGTCGGGAGACCTCAGTGAGGTAAATAAAATAAGTTAATTATACGCGATTAAGTCCCGTTAGGTATAAATAATTTTAACCTTATTCATAGAAAAGGTACATTATTCGGAATCGGTTTAGTAACTGCTACAGTAGCTAAAAAGGTCCAATGATTTTGTTCATATTATAGTTTGGAATATCACTATAGGTATATCTCTTAGATGGCAAGATTTAGTATGTCCCCTGTTATTTATTATTTTGAATACAGTCAAGTGTAAAAATATGGGGGCATACAACTTACTCATAAATATGTCCCATTACAATTTACATTGATATTTACATTTTGTATATCAGCGGATTAAGGTACATGAGAGGATTAAATCTATACATATTTTTGCACTGGACTGTACCAGAAGAGTTGGGAAGACGACAAGTGACAGGATACACCGAAGCAGGGTAGCACAAGAGTGCAGCGTGTGGAGAAGGCTAGAGGATGCCGTGCCAAAGGGCAGACAGACACAAAATTTAAAAAGTGTGAAGTAGCGGAAAGAGTGGTCGGTAAATTCAATGTTAACATCTGGTATTAATGTTATTTTAATACCACTGCCAACATACTTTTATTCATGTCACTGTAGACTTTAAATCTGGAAGTTGTGCGTTGGTTTAAAAAACTTATGGATGAAATATCATTGATATATTTAACAGTGGCCTTCAATGAAGGAAAACATTGTGAGGCAGTCACTTTCGTAAACTAGTGGCTACACTAAGTCTTGAAATTAGGTGCCAAAGAGGACACCGGGTCCTTTAGGGCACAACTGGGAAAAACCTGATTGATATTGTATTGTTGTAATTTTGTTTTATCTATACTTATATTATAAAGAGGAAAAATCTGTGAGATTGTAGCTTTGTAAGCACTGGACTGATTTCAGAAATTCTTTCACCTGTGTATAGAGTGGACTTTTACAAACAACACCTTCTGAACCTTAATGCAAGGGCATAAGGTCTACTATAGGGCGGTGTAGCGTATGGCCGTTTGTGTGTATGTACATGGTAATAAAACTAAAATAAAACCATAACGCCTAGAGTAAGTACGAAATTCAATAAAGTACCTGTGAAAACCTTCATTGCGGAGTGTCTGCTCGAGTTTCACGTTAAAATTACACGTATTACTGAATGAAACAGCTATAAGATACGATAACAAGAAAACAACAGGTTCCAACATTACTGTGGTAGATACTTAAGCCAATTTATACGTAATAATGTATTAAAGGTATTACTACCTTATATATCAAAATGTGTTAAATCTTTATGGAAAACAGTGGAAAGTCATTTAAACGCCGTAAACAACGGAATGTTTAGGTTATGTTGTGGTGTCAAGCAAGTCAATATGACAACATTGACAACTGAAATAACCAGCCAGAGCCAGACTGTGGTCTGTGGTTGACATTGACACTGACGTTAGGTTAGGGACATTATAAAAAAGTTGCAAGGGTAGAAAAAATAATTTCAACAACCACGTCAACCACTGCGTGGCGTGGTGGCAGTGAGTGGCAGCCGCGCCGGTGTTTTAGCGTTTTAGGCCATATACAAATAAATAAAAAACAACTCAGTAATATCTCTTTGAAATAATTATATTCTGACCAGCCACAGGCGTCACTAAAAATAGGTGACAAAAACATCGGGCATGACTACGTCGGTATCTTTCAACCCTTTCAACATAATTGGACGTAGTTAAAGGAAAAAGATCCAATCCACAGAAAGTTGAGCAAAAGTTATGGCGGTTTAAAGTTTCAACCGTGATTCCTCAAATCTGATACATTTTTTTTATAATATATGTTTGGATGACACCGTGAACCGAACTCGGCTTACTTTCGGCTTTTCGGTTCAGTTTTTGGGTACATATGTTTTTCGTAACTACCAGTACCTAAGTGTTGTGTGAATAAAACAATTAAATTAAAATATTGTTATTACCTACAAGCTTTTATTTAGTTTCACCTGTCCCGATGTTTGTCATCCAATCTTGCAAGTTAAATTTGACCCACTTCCTGGTGACTGATTGAGCTGAAATTTTGGGTAGGTAAAAGTATAGTTTGGATGACAATTCAATATTATGGTACCATCGAGCTGATCTGATTATGGAGACAGAAGGTGGCCATGGGAATTCAGTTAACCTACTCGACAATCAGTCGACCGTTCACTTAACCGAACCGACGACCGTACCTTTAGTGTGAGACACTATAGTAAACACACATTACGTGTCGATCCTCGTGATCGACTTAACGCGCTTCGAATAGATTTCGAATGTCGCAAATTCGAGCTGTCGAATTCGTAACTCATGCTGCCGTTGTACTACGGAAATAAGTCTCACAAGCGCTTAGGTTTCGATGCGTAATTTAAACTTTCGATTCGTACGACCATTCGGTAGTATGGCACACAAATTTGACATTTCGAAGCGACGAATACCGTAGCGACTGTAGTTAACTATTTCACTTGCAAATTAGCGTGTGAAATCGTATTTAGCCGTCAAGAGGTACCGGTGGATCCAATCGAGACCTATCTCATATTAAAGAACATATAAATATAATAATTTGGAATCGACAACATATATCCGCAAAATTCGGATTGTCGCGTATTTTGTATTTAAAAATGCAAATGAATGACACAAACTCCGCCATATTTGGCATAGGTAAGTATTCGTACTATTTGTTCTGTTTTATTGTGTATGTTGTGGATACATATCCCTTCCAAAATTACGAGTGAATATTCGATTTCCTAGTGATAATAATGGTAGTTGCAGTGATAATAGTGATATACTCATTTATTTCAATAATCGAACAAACAAATGCGTGATGTGAACAATGTCGAAATATCAAAATCATCAAGAAGGAAGAGTCCGCACTCGCAGTCGGCCCTTACTTGGAGCTCCGAAACTAGATATTTCAATGCAAATCATTAGTGCGCAAGGAGGGCACACTTATCGAAGTGGTGCCTACTGATATTTGGATAAATTTGTAAGTACCTATGGAAAATATGTAAACTTGCATTTCGAAGTGTTGTAGTGTTTAGTAACAACGTATTCATTACCTAAAACAAAGGACCCCGTGATTATTTTACTGTCGTTAAATTTTTAGTTAGGTACTCCAATCGCTACTCAACTGAGGAATTTAAGACTCATTCCGTAACATATAGATCTACTGTAAATATAGGTAGGTATATAATTCTTCTTGGTATCTTGAAAATTAAGATAATGATAAGAGATGTAATAGATTGCACATTTGCAGGATAAAATACCAGTGTGTCCATTGTGTATGTTCCTGTATTCATCTAAAATGTGACTGCTTTTCAATACTGTAAACCAAGATGTCATTATGTCTTCTAATTCGCTGACCCAGATACTGTCACAATGATTGATTGAATTTTCTATAAATTTTCCAAGCAAAGTTGCTAGATAAAATCTATATATCCATCCTGAAGGTGCATTCTACATACTGGTGAAAGAATTGTTGAAATCGGACGAGGAGTTCTGGATATTACCCCCTACATACAAACTTACAATTCTGCAACTTTTCTTCTTTATAATGTTAGTATAAATAACCTAGCTTTCCCTGCGGCTCCACTAGCATTTATCTAATTTGTGTTACCTATTGTATCTTTCAACATACTGATATGTGCAATTTTATATTCTTTACAGATCTTTTAAACCAAAGAAAGCAGACAAAAATTAATGTACAGCAAGTTCCTAAATAAAATTACATATATTATATCTATCATGTAATACCGAAATTAAAGAATGAACAAATAAATAACTTTGACTATGACATATGTGTAGTGTTATGTAGATACCGATACCACAGACATATACACAGACAGACACGTTAAACTTATAAGGGTCGTCAGGGGTTAAAAATAAACAAAGAGTATCCATAATCATTTTAATAATCTGCATAAATTGAAATAAACTTCTTCATTTAATAAAAAAGGTTAAACTATTTATTTTTCTGATCGCATTTAATCTTTATTTTGTTGACTTCCGAGCGTAGTATGTATGGTTGATCACATCTATTCCAGAAACCTGAAATAAATTAGAATTTTATTTCAGTAAACAAATATGGCCATGTATGTCAATGTTACTACTTTAAATTAGGACATTATGGCTCTCTTTGGGGCAAGCTTATTGTGTCCAGCAGTGGCAGCATCTTTCGGCTGATATGATGATGATGATGCCAGGGTCGATGTAATGCCTCTGCCAGAGAAGTGGTTAACTAGAATCAGATTGAAGGATCATAAGGGGTCACCAGATTGCTCAACTGTTCTTCATACATTGTTTGGTTCTCATTTGAGAACGACACGCACGAATAATATCAAACTTTGTATACACATTAGGATTCACCATATTTAGGTCGGAAACTAGTTTCTGTTTCTAGAAAAAAAATTGAAAATTGAGTGAGTAGAAGTCATCAGTCTCTAATCGCTTATTTTTTTTCTATTATAATTTATAATTCTATTTTAATAATAATAATAGCAATTTATTTCAGATTTTGCATCCATAGGCATTATAATTTATAGCTACCTACAGAAACTAGTTTCCAGCCAAGATATGGCGGATCCCATTGTGTATAAAAAGTTTCATGTTATTTCAGCATGCCACTATAAAATAAGAAATAAACCATGTTGTATGGAGATTGGATTAGGATTTTACCTAAGAAAGGGACTAGATAGATGAAGTTTTAAGTCTTATTTGAAGCGGTTGTGATAAAAATTACCAGAACTCATGGATAGGTCCACAAAAGAGCGTTTGTTGCTGGTCTCATTGCAAAAAATTGAGGTTAGTATGTTTCATGCATAGGTAACTTAAGGCTGATTTTCATTAATCTAGTTGTTGGATCCAGCGTCACTGGATTCCAGCGCTGGATTGCCACTGGATTATGGCCGGTTCACAATATTCCAGTCCAGTGATCCAGCGGGCTAATCCAGTCCAGTGCTGGACTGGAGCATATTGTTTACATTACTCCAGTCTTAAGAGTAGCTGGATTGGTAACACATCAGATTGCGACTGGAATGGCTGTCTAGGTACACTATTCCAGTGGCGCTGGATTGGGTGAGCTGGAATGAAAAGTTGACGGTCTCTTCAGTCACTGGAATGGCACATTCCAGTGCATTCCAGTGTTGGTTCACATTATTCCAGTAGCATTCCAGCACTGAATTGGATTGCTGGACTGAAATGCTACTGGAATAATGTGAACCGGCCATTAATGTAAACATATTTCAATCCAGTACAGCATCCAGTATCCAGCACTGGATCGGAACAGACCATGTTCCTATTTTTCAATCCAGTTACCGCCCCCCGCACGCCGCGCACTCCGTGCCAGCGGCACTGAATCCGTGTAAACCCACACCCGCAGTACCTGGATCCAGCATCACTGGATTCCAGCGCTGGATTGCCACTGGCACTGGATCGCGCCATTTACATTTAATCCAGTAGACATTGCCAGTGGCAATCCAGCGCTGGAATCCAGTGATGCTGGATCCAACTACTGGATTATTGAAAATCAGCCTTTATTGATGCTTTTTAAACCCCGTTCATTGAGAGACATCACACTCAATTTGGTATCCAGTGGTGTCGAATATTTTGATGTCCATGTTTGCGGTAACTTTCTTGAACACACTTATCAATTGATACTCTCACACAAAGACAACGCTCAAACTATTGACGTATCTGTTTGGCTGTAATATTGGCCGTATTTTCGGTATTTGCTGCTGTTGTCGTTGTCGTAATATAAATTTTTCCGCGGTGGAAATAAAATAAAATAATTCAAAACCCACCAACATATGGAAAAAGTGACTTTTGAACCTGGGTTGCTACATGAGAAAATAATTAAGCCGCGTTCACATTTGTCTGTCGTGTTTTGTTGTGGTGCTCTCTGTCGTGAAGGCTGCTGTTTACATTTATCCACAGATTACAGAGAAAGGCAGATAGGCCCTAATAAATTGAACGTTTTCTATCCGATCTCTTCTCGCTTACGTACTGAACGACGAGTAAGAAAGGGATAGAACCATGTTATCTGACAGGTCTTCATACGTCATTGTCTCCGCTTTCTCGCTCGCACGATGTAATTAGCTCTCTCGCTCGCTTGAGATTTAGTGTAGCGAAAGATATTTTGTTACAAGATATCGACATCGATATTTAAATTTCATGTATTCGTCATCTGCAACATTTGTCAAAGAGAATATAACCACTACGTTCATTATTATTATATGAACTAGCAATACTCTCCGTAGTTATTCTTATTCCATCTACAACTGGTTTAAAATTTGTTCGAAATATGAGAATTACAGTGTCTAATATTAAAATAATTAAGCTTTTATAAATATTTTTTAGTTTAAATTTCAATTTATTTGAATGAAATTTGTGAGAAAAAAAACACTTGGCAGATCCTGCAAATTTCATGGTCCAAATTGCGAATTTCATGCAATTAGTCAGGCAGGACAACTCGTTTGACAGTTGGATCAGCAGCGCTACATGCATCCAGACTATAGCAATTAGTCAGCTTCTGATGAATTGGGCCTGACAAATCATGACATGTATACACCCCATGACAGAAAACTTGGCTGATCATAAATATTTCCATGGTCCAAATTGTGTTGATTGTGATGGGGTATATACATTACATGATTTGTCAGCCCCAATTCATCAGAATCTGACTAATTGCTATCGTGTGGATGCATGTTGCGCTGCAATCCAACCGTCAAACGAGTTTTCCTGACTAATTACATGAAAATCACAATTTGGACCATGGAATTGGCTTGATCTGCCAAGTGTTTTTTTTCTCACAATATTCATTCAAATAAAATTAAACGAAAATTAAAAAATATAATACTAAACAATATTGTTTTAATATTTTACACTGTCATTTTGTAAATTTTTTTAAACCGGTGTTTCGTTACTACAATTTCATTCAGTGTGGCCAGTTAATAGTAAGAAAGTGAAAATTGCCGCATTCAAACGGTCCTGCGAAGTAAAATCACATAATCTGAGGCGCTACCGCGAAACGAAAAGGAACGTCATTCGTGTATCTCTCTCCCTGTCGCTCGAATATGCAAGTGCGATAGAGACGGAGATACACGAACGAAGTTCGTTTTCGTTTCGCGGTAGGCCCTCTGCCCCCCTAGCACGCTAGGTTTTATGTCCGGCATAAAGCATTTGTCCCTCTTGCACTCGCATATTTGCCAGAAAGGGCCGAATGCTTTATGTCCGACATAAAACTTAGTGTGCTAGGGGGGCTGGATGCCCCATAATGTGCATACAATTTGTCAGTACAACTCGTTTGACAGTTGGATCAGCAGCGCAACATTCCTCCACACGATAGCAATTAGTCAGTTTCTGATAAACTGGGGCTGACTAATCATGACATGTATGCACCCCATGATTGGTCTATATTACTATATATAGAAAAGTACTCTGTGTATCTGTTTCTGTTCTATTCTTTCTGGAGTAATCCGTTGGTTAGTGCTGTTTTAAACTTTTAGATAACGATAATTTATTAAAAATGCGTACAAGTTCTACGCAGTTCCAGTTGCTAGTCGACTATATGGAACAGTAAGTACTTTCTAAAGCCTATAAAAGATAATTTCTTAAAAATAAGCGTCTTCCGTAATTGTGTAGCCCTTGCATAAACGAGAGCGACAGCTCCCGCGGGTAAGTTTAAAGAAATTTCTTTTTAGGTTTAAAGATATTTATTTTTCCCATAAGAATTACATGAATTCACTTACATGAGAAAGTATACAAATTAAAACTAAAACTAAGCATACAGTGTTTAAAAATAAGGTAAGTGTACAATATTAAAAATCAAAGTGGGTAGAAAAGCATTACAATAATTATTGCGCTAAGCGCTCGTATCTCATGTATCATGTAGTATCACGCCTTGACGCAGTCTTTTCCTCCAAAGGGTTCTGTCCTCAGACTGCTTCTCGTAGTTCGTGGGGTCAATCTTGGAAGACAACATGTCACGTTTTGCCCGCCGGTCGCTTAGCGTAATCTGAGTTTTACGTGGCAACCGAGAGGGCTTCATCCTTTGCCTTAGTTTTAATAACGTCAAAGTGATCTGCCCAGTTAAGTGCAGGAAATTGGTTCGAAGTGCCCTCTCTTTTAATATGTTAACAGAAATGGCGACCTTAGTAGACCATGTGATGGCCCACATGGGAAGCAAACGAATCTGCGTCAGTGGTCTGAGCTTACAGAGCTGTTAAATGCGGATGCCACAGGAGATACCAAAAGTGTCGAAAAGTGGAGAAAGGTATGTGTATAGCTTTTTTTATTCAACTCATTAATTTACATACTTATTCTTTTTTTCTTTCTTTGTATGTGCATTTGCTTCACTCTTCTTTATTGGTTTTGTGTGTGTGTGTAAACGTGTGCGTGTTGGGCTGTTGGGTGTTAAGGTCTGGAGCGACTTCAAAAACAACACCAAAAAAAAATCTGCCCGGCTATACCGATCGGCAAGAGGGACTGGTGGCGGTCCTGCAAGTGCTCTGAAATTGACTGACTTGGAGCAGAGAGTGATTTCTATTGTAGGCACTCGAGCGGCTACAGGCATTGTAGAAATTCCGGAGGTTGGCTTGGAGGTAGAGTAATGGGTTCTTTTTAATAATAATTTAATTTTATAGGTAATCACATTTTAAGTGATTATAACCTATATATCTACGAATAAGTTGAGCGTTGCGGCTAGTAACCCTGCGCGCAAAGCTGATAGTCCTGGGTTTGATTCCTGGTAATCGCAAATATGTTTTTTATATCTATTAAATATATTGTTGCCTAGTAAAACATACCCATAATACAAGCCTTATAGAGCTTTCTATGAGCCTATTTCAATTTGTGTAAGATTGTCCCCTAGTATTTATTTTTAATTTATTTATATATCTGATGACTGATGATGATACTTAATATAATAAAATATTTACAGGTTGTACTTACTGAACCAACAGAAACAAACCAATCGGTATTAATAGCAGTTGAACCAGACGAAAGTCCATCAATATTGGTGTTACACGAACATTTTCAACAAACTTGTTCCAGTAAGTTACAATTATTATTTATTTATTTTCACTATTAAAATAGCTATTGTGGTTGGGGCATATTGCACGTAGAACCGATGGCTGTTAAGGTGGAAAGGTTCTCGAGTAGCAGTTGGCGTCCGCTGGATGTGGGTGGCGCAGAGCTGGTCTTTGTCCAGTAGTGGACGTCTTTCTGCTGTCATGATGATGATAATGACTATCCAAATAAATTAAGAAAGTTCATGTACATTATCTCCTAGTAATCATTCAAAATATAAAGTTCATAGTTCACATTGTTACCTTGACCTAGTTGGTATTGACTCTGCCTAAATAGGAAGCTGGTGATGCTCTCTGGTTTGAATCCCAGAAAAGGCTTGGTTAAGCATAAACATTTTTTCCTTGAGTAATGGATGATTCCAAAATCCAAAATCAAAATTAGTATTATATTATTTATATTTGTGTAAGTATGTATACAACCTACCTACTGTTTCGCTTACCGTACTGTTCATACATATGTTAGGTACGGTACGCTAAATGTTATTTTTTTGAATGAAAAAATCACAGTCTTAACACTTGTTAATGAAAAAGTTTCGCAATCATTCCTCTGGTATCCATAGTACAAACCTTGCATATTTTGGGACAAGAAAGAACTGTAAGTTTGTCCCTAAATATTAATTTAATCCTTTCGCCGCCTAGACTAAAGACCAAAAGAGACATTGTCACGCCAACGTCACTGTTACAAGAGATCGGACACAAACCTTACATCAAAGACTGAAGGTTGCTTTGACAGCGGTCGTCATAACGCCTGTAGGGGCGCTGTGGCCTCGACGACACACGACACCTTTAGGTATTCTTGGCGTTCAAAGGGTTAAGTAATTGTTTTAATTTTTCGTTGCAGATTCTGAAGATTGGAATCGTCCTGGGACATCGGCTCAACCCACCGTTTTACCACCTAGAGAGGAGCCAGTACTTACATTCAGCCGAGGTACAGTCTCTGCAGTAGAACTCCGTAACCCGATAAAAAAAAAAAATTGCCTGCCTCCCTACGAAGCGGAAGGGTTCGAATCCCGGTAAGGGCAAATGTTTATTTGATGAGCTTGAATATTTGTTTCTTAGTCTTGTATGTTTTCTATGTATGTATTTATATCTATTAAATCCCATAAATAACTACAACTTAGAAAAGTTGAAAAACCCCCGACATTTTCATTTCAAAATCCAATATCTCAAAAACGGCTTAACAGATTTTCATGAAACATGGCTAAGAACACTCGGAATCACATCAGCTTTCGTATAAAAAAAACCGCATTCAAATCGGTCTATCCGTTTGGGAACTACGATACCACAGACAGATCTACACAGATACACAGACACGTTAAACTTATTAAACCCCTCTCGGCCCTCTCTTTGCGTCGGAGGTTAAAAATAGGCCAAGTCTCGAAATTCTTCCACCGTAAAAAGTTGTGACATATTACGTGGAGCCAAGTCAGGTATTCTTATTAATGTTTATTTGCTTGCTAAATAAATTTCTGCAACTTGGAAATAATATTTTTGAACAAGCTTCTAAGAAAAAATATACATATTTGTTTGAGTCAAGTTGTACCAACTTTAAAACGGTACTGGACGTTCCAACGTTCGTACAAATTCGGGTGACGCAATCGCAACGTTTAGTTGGCGCTTATCGATGGAACAAAAGACAAACTGGTAACCACAGAACCCTACACTGTGCGTGGCACGGCACGCACTTGGGGAATGAAACCATAAAAACTAAAACAGTTCTGATTTGTCTTTGTTTTGTATCCTCTAGAGAGGAGTGGGACCGGTCTATCGCTCGGTGACGAGCCTGCGGATCAAGTTCCGAGAAGATCACCAGGTGCTGGTGTCAGGCAGCACGTGTCGCAGAGTCCCACGCCCTTACCACCCACGCCGCGTCGACGGCGAAGACGTCCGATGGTTTCGTCTCCTCTCCAGAGAAGGACTCGCACCCAGACCCAGTCAGATTTAGCGAGGCAAGCCTTTGTCAGGTCTGACTGTGATTGGCGCGCTTTTGAGCAGGAAGCAGAGCGGGAGAGAAGTAGGTTAAGGGAATTAGAAATAAGAAATCAAGAACGATGGTTGGATTTATTTGGTCAATTTTTAATACTAGGCAATAGAATCGTAGATGTGTTAGAGAAAAAATTGTAAATATTAATGTGTAAGGTCATCTGGGGCAAAAGCGACTATGAAGGCTAAGGTACGAGGGGAGGTACAAATATTCGTGGAATGAAGTAGGAGGTAAAATGGTACCAAACCTCTTTGCTTATGGTATGGGATAATATGAGAAGAAAATTATAAATGTCGATTCATAATCGTCATTTGTTTTGAAGATATCGCCCTTCAAACAAATTATTTCGGAATAAACGTAAGAGCCATCTACGGGGACCAGTGCCCTGCTTAAACTGATTTACAAGTGGCATGGCCACTTCAAACATGGCAGAGAGTCAATTGAAGACGACGATCGCCCAGGACGGCCGATTGAAGTCACATCGTCGGATATCGTTCAAATAGTTGAAAAACTCGTACAATACAATACAATACAAATACTCTTTATTGCACACCTCACACAAACAAAGCAGTTAAAAAGAGAAACAATTTGGAGACGCTCAAGCTTATTAAGCTGCTCCTCAGAAAGGTCGAGATAGGATACATCAGCGTAATCAAGAATAGGAAGAAGTATAGTTTGAGCAAGCGCAATTTTAGTTGCAGTAGGCAGAAAATTACGAAGCCGCCTGAGAGACCCCAGCAGCAAATATCTTCCTGCTCACTTCACTCACTTGAGGCACCCAAGACAAAGAGCGATCCATAATGATCCCAAGATTTTTCACTTGCATCGAATAATCAATCTGAATCCCATCAAAAAGTATTGGAGGGAGATTTACTAAATCAACTCTAGAAATCAGATTGCTGCTGCCAATAATAATGACTTGGAACCTCGCTGGGTTCACACTCAGACCATATCTTTGACTCCATTTCAGAATGCGTACCAAGTCATCATTAGTTCTTTCTATGGCAGAAGGGAGATTACCAAGCACGGACTGTGTATAAATCTGAAGATCATCTGCATAAAGGTGATAATGAGAGGAGATATTATGTGTGATGGAATTGATGAAGATAGAAAATAAGAGAGGAGATAGCACACCGCCCTGCGGAACGCCCGCCAGAGTACTACACCAAGAAGTACAAGAAGAATCCACCTTTATTCTTTGCCGACGACCATTTAAATAACTACGAAAGCAGTCAATTACTGCAGGAGATAAGTTAAGAGAGCGTAAAATAGCGAGCATAATGTCAAAATCGACAGTGTTGAAAGCATTGCTGAAATCCAACAAAGTTAAAACTGTAAGCTATCTGTCGTTCATCCCCAATTGGATGTCATCAGTGAAACTAATAATATGCTATCCGACCAATTCACTGCCGCGAAGACACACACATTATGTGTAAATTGTATTGTTTTTGTACTCCGTGTGTCTTTTGCGTAGTGAATAAATGCCTTCTTTCTTTCTTTCTTCTTTCTATGGCCGTCTACTTGCAAGTCTCCTAGCTAATTGATCCCGTAGCGCTCTGCCCATTAATAAATCACTAGCACCTTCATTCTCTGGCACCAACTCCTGTCGCTGAAACTCTGAAAATAAAGTAGAAACTTAGTATAGTACATTGTTGTAAAGGCTAGAAAGTAGGCAATAGATGGACGAGTGGGTTCTGAGTTATAGAGCATCATTTCCAAAGTGGTACCATTGCCCCCGGTCTACCCTAAACATTATAAATCACCGCGTGGAAAACTGTTGATGAGATAAAAATACTTTGTTAATTTGGCAAGAAGCTTCAAAAGATGGCGCCATTTGGTCTGAATTTCAAAATGGTACTTCACTTGCTATAACTTGTGTTTTTTTAAAGGAGTGATGTTGGATGCATGTTGTATCTGTACGAGTAAGTATACGTGTAATATCAAAGCATAGTAAAATCAAAGTTCTATTTCCATCAAGTAAGGAATAAAACCTTTATTTTAATACATGACTTGGACGTTGGACGACTATAGCTTGTTTGAGGCTTGAAGTTGACTTTTGGGACCCCATATACATATGTGTGAAAGATTTTTGAAATCGGCTTACTAGTTCTACCTACTTCTTGCATATATTACTTGCACACTCATAAACTTTTTTTCTTTACATCAAAAAATATTAGTGTAGACACAAATGTTACTTTATGATTTTGTAAGTCGGTTAATCTCCAAAGTATACATCTTATCCCGCGGATCCGCCTGCGTTCTGTGTACCTAATATGCGGGCGGGGCCGCCAAAGCAGCTACTTACTACATAATTATTATATTTTACTATAAATACCTTGATTTTGTGCAGATACCTCCCGTTCAGGATCTGGTACATTATACATTAGCGCAATGTTATGTAACACAGAACATGCTATGATAATTTGCGAACACTTTTGTGGACTATAATGTAATGTCCTGTCTCTGTGTACACAACGCCAACGGTTCTTCAACCGCCCGAAAGTATTTTCAATCAGAACTCTCGCAGATGTGTGTGCTCTATTGAATGTTTCTTCAATAGAGTTGGGAGTTGGATCTAAATATGGTGTCATTATCCATGGCCGTTGAGCATAACCGGAATCACCTTTTAAAACAAAAATATTTTTTTAGTTAACCCGTGTGGTGTCGGTTTAGAATTTCACCACCCCCTTTCTTCCCGTGGGTGTCGTAAAAGTAGACTAAGGGACCAGGGTTGAAGTGTGTTGTGGGCGATGGGCTAGCAACCTATCACTGCAATATCACATTTTGTCGATCTTTTATACCAACATTTATGCTAAAAGTGGCGCTGGAACATACGTTTCATGTGCTCTGCCTACCCCTTTTGGGAATAAAGGCGTGTATGTATGTATGTATGTAAAAATAAATGGTTGATTTCATTAGTATGAAATGGTTAATGTAAATAACATTACTATACTAAATATATTGTCTTACCTAAAAGCCAGACAATTTCTTGTTGTCTGTGCAAAGATTGCATATAACTATTAACATTGCTATTTTCCCATATGAAGGAATCATGGGCTGCACCTCCAAACTTAGCATTAACAGATAAAATTTTGCAGTTGTGGTCACATATCTGAAAAAATAAATTTAATTACAAGTGTTTCCTGGTGCTTTTAGATACCTATAGGTAAATTGTAGCAAGTAGGAACGCCACCCCACCTACTACCGTGGTATTGTGGCAGGTGGGATATTTTTATATTTTTTTTGAGTTATTACAGCGTATTAGTATCGCCATACAACGAGGGAATACGGCCAGCCTTCTGGGCACCTTGCCCGTTGACGGCGATTTATGCCCATTTTTTTTACCTGTAGGTTAAGTTTTATTATGTTTGTTTTTATTAATTGTCTTGAATAAATTAATACCACAACAAACCACCATTAATACCTTTAAACTAATGACATTAAACAAACTCCTTGAAATTAAATACGCAAAATGGAACGCATGTCCTGACAGCTGTCACTAGTATTAATGTTATTTTACCGTCAATTTAGGCTTCAGTTTATTTAAGAATTAATTTCTCTGAATTTATTTAGGATAATTTATGAAATAATTATTATACATGTATGCGCCTCCTCGCGGTGATGATTTTGGTGTGCTTGAAGTTGGGTTTCTGTGCTAGGAAGCTATTGAAATGTGTGTGTGAAGTTTGCCAACCATGTGTGTCTATCTTGGGATTGTTGAAGCTGTTGTACATTGTAGTGGCTACTGATGCGGCTTTAACTTAAGTATTTGGAGGGTCAATAATCTTTCCCCGCACCTCTCAACAGCCAGACTATGTTAGTTTATATGGAAATCGATTCAGAAAGACATGCCTACAATTTCAGCACAAATGTATGTAGCCTCAGCTACATACATTTTTCGCCGGTCGTCTTGGGAGCGCGGGGCCACTACGCTCAAGGCAAGCGCGCAGACGGATCGCGAGCCCACAGGCCCGTAAAGCTCGCAGCCTGCGGTGAAGATCAAGCACCCTCATGGCGCCATCGGCGCGACGCGCGCAAATACGATGCACAACAACGACCGCGTTGTTCATGTATTGCGTGAGGTCGTCCTTTTTGAAGACCATAGAGAGTTGTGGGTAGTGATTGTTTAGTTTAGATTGTAAATGAGTGCGTAACCTGGCCAGGTCAGTGTCGCGATGCACCGTCGCTTTCAGTAGTCATATTATGAGATCCCTGCGTTTACTTTAGTCAGTGAATGCCCGTGTGATTCGCGTTTAATATAAGTAGCAGCGCTCTGCAAGTGTGTTTAAGTATTCCGCTGAATACATACATTGCATGTGTCACAATCTGGCTTTTTATATAGCATCCCTGTAGGTCTCAATCCAAGACGGCTTATAAGAGCCAAGAGGGAGGACCCTTGAATATAATAGTTCAGTAGTTTGGTCCGACTGAAATCCGAGCAAGTTTTAGAAAGTAGTGTAGCACATACTATATATTTGAGTAACTACTACAACTCTAGCCCAATTCCACCTGGGTAGTAGGTGGGATGGCGTTCCTACCTGCTACAAAGTTTAAATGAGTAAGTAAGTATGTATATATACCATTTGTACATTCATTGAGTGATAGTGTTTTCTACAGAAATACAGGTGTTCCTCTTCTTTTGTGGGAGTGAATATTTTGAAGTGACTGCCATCAATGCATCCTAGCACCCCTGGGATACCATAATTACTGTAGAAACTGAAATGTTAAGAATACTTTGTCATCATCTGGGTCAATCAACTTTTTCTTGTTGTTATTCTGTCCCGGAAACCAAGAGCCAATACTAGCTTCGTAGGATTAAACTGACTATTAAAAATAGTTAAATCTAATACATACCCACGTTTAATGGCATCTTTTTCTTCTTGTGTGGTTGGGAATTTGATGAATATTTTTAAAATATTGGGGTGGTTCAAAGCAATTGTTACTTCTTGTAAATAGTTACTCATTGCTTTTTGTGAAAAATGGTGTGCCTTACCAGTGATACGCTGGTAACTACCTTGCGCATAAAATAGTAATGCACATAAAACCTGCAAGTTGTTTTATTTATTTATTTAGATATACAATTTAACAGCATTACAGCATATGCCAAGGCGCTGGTAAACTTAAACTATTTTTACGTCACACCTGGCCATAATGTGAGTTTTACCGCACGCAGCGCGTACGGTTAAACTCGCATTATGGCCAGGTGAAGACGTAAAATTGTGTACTCACCACGGGCAGTAAAAAAGAAAGCCCTCTATCGCATATTTATAACCCTCGCCTGCGGCTCGGGTCACAATTACCTGTGATTTCGGGCTTTCTTTCTTTTACAGCCCTTGGTAAGTAATGTCCTAAACATACATATACACAATAACAAACAAAGTTATACTTAGTAACAAATGATATTTAACCTTTTCAACGCCGAGAGCCACTAAAGTGGTCGAGTGCTGTCGTGCCCACCACGCCAACAACCCATAAAAAGGTCGGAGAGAAGCTGTACTTTGATCCTGAATAAAATCTATTATGAGCTGCTTTCCTTTCTTTTTACTGGCTTAAACTTTACATCAATACATGTTTTGTTCTTTATAAGAATTGACGAATTCTTGGACAGGTCAAAATGTGAAAATTTCGGGATTATTCTTCGGATATAATTTGACGCAATAATGTCAGTGTCCCATACGCCAATAGCCCATAAAGTGGTCGCTAGTGCTGTCGCCGGATCTGTTTAATTTACATTTGATTATTGTGAAAATATTGTTACTAAGATGTCTTTTCCAATATTTGTAACCCTAGTCTATTTTGTAACATTAATAAAATTAAATCATCGTCTTAGCATAAAAACCTACTGAAACAAAATTTAAGTCTATTACGATTTACTGACATTGATCTGTCGATACAAAAAATATATCTGTATAGCGTAACAGTCACTTCTCTATGATCGCGGGAAATCATAGTTCCTTATACGCCAACAACCACTTTAGAGGCTAGCCTATGACGTCATGGACGGTAAATAGTGTGTACTAGTGATGGCGTAGTGGTGTAAATAAGAAACCAAATTCGTAAAATGGAATTCGATTTATGTTTAAACAAACAGTATAACACAACATTCTGAGAAACTTGACGTATATACTCGTATGTTGGGAAGAAGTACTTGGTGTTTTCCGAAAATATCAAACGGAGCATTTGGCTCAAAATGAAAACGCACGATATTGTGTGTATAATAATCGGCAATCAAATATAAGAAAAATGCCCCAGTTCATTCCACCGGAAAATGTAGAAATAATTTGGGTTGCCGTGATGAATATCCTTGAAAAACATATTTACCGGTATTTTTCATTGTAATGAAATAAACTGTATAAGTAGGTATATGTTGTTTTATTTATTGAAAATTTTATCATTATCACGTCTATTTTATTTAAGAATATTTACTTGCTGTAGTCATACCTACTCATTTGACATACTTTGTATACCATTTCTTTCAAACGTCATCAAGGTCAGTGTAAGTAGAACAAAACAAAATTACTTACTGGTTAATAAATGTAATAATTCGTTTATGCCATAACTCGGGCGTGTTGCTGTTAGTAAAATAAGTTGTACTCACAGCAACACGCCCAAGTCACCATTTAAAGGACTTACGTCAATGTCAATAAGATTGCTTCAATGAGCACTCACTCTCGTACTACGATTAGTACGATTACCGAGGCTAGTAAATTTTATCGATAAATGTTTTGCACAGCACTACGAGATTCGTCATTTTTGATAAGGCAACAGCTCTTGGCGTGTGAATGATCACTTCATTCAAATATGAGAGCGTTGAAAAGGTTAAAAATGCATCTCACAGAATCTTTTAACAATAGGCAGAAGACGTGTAGGCAAACAAATCGCAATCCGGTGCATACAGAATTACTTTGTTAAGTAGCGCCTGCGCGTTGAAAACTGGTGAGTGCTCGTGCGAGCCGGCTCTTCCGCCAGGAGGCGGTGGCTGCGGCCACGGAGGTACTTGTCAGGAAAGAACAGAGAGCATATTCTCGTGTTCAAGTCGGAGCAATCTGACTCACCTTTCAGAATACGACAAGCAGTGGTCAAAAGTTCGATATTGCGCCTTTATAGTTAATAATTATCAAAAATAACACTAATATAGATGGCTAATAAATTTTATATTATGGAATGTAAGTACCTTTGATTCCAGCGATACTCTTTGCGAGGGTTCCAAATCCGTATGTTTTTTTAACAAGTCGCACAGGGTTTCGAAAGCTTCCTTGTTGAGCCTATATTCTTTAATAAAATTATTTTCACTTATATGCTGTAGTGGATTTCGCAGTATCATCTCCCTCATATCGGCTTGAAATGTTCCCTGTTCACGTCGTTCGTCTTGATATGCAGCCTTTGATAACATATCCCACGCTAAATAGTACCTTGCAGACATTGTTTAATTAAACGATTAAGAATTTTACTATGTCTTTACGCTCCGATTTGCTAGTGAAATAGATATAGTTAACTACAACCAATACGCTATTTTACGAAGGTAGGTAGGCGAATTTCTACGACATGGATACAAATTACAAACCGTTAGTCGTCGCCAGCGTTTAATTCGATACGTATTTTAATGTCAGACTCATACACGGCCGAGGCTGGTCGTACGGTCACGGACTTTAATTGTTGAGCCATTTAGAGCTCACTTTATACTGGACAATTCATAGCTTAACTATTAAAAACCAAAATGAGTTGACACCTAAATGGCTCAACAATTAAAGTCCTTGACCGTACGTCTAGACGTCTAGTATTTATTATCGTATACTAAATATATTTTTCATCACACTTGCTCGAAAATTGCTTCATAATGCGCAGACATACAGAGCTGTAATAGCCAGTGTTACGGCCACGGGCGTAATGGTTTTTTTCTTAAATTGTATCTGTCACTCATGCGGCAGTTACAAAGCAAAGAGGTTTTATATCAAATACGATGTCTCAAAACGTATTTATAAATAAATTTTAACTTAAATAACTACTTAAACATGTTTAACTGAATTATTTACAGATTTAATATGTAGTTATTTAGTGTCTATGTAAAATGTTTTTAAGTGTTTTCAAATCGTGGCTGTATACCGAAGGGTCTTTGCCATACGCGCCTCGCGTCAAATTCAACAAAATGGACGACTGACATGTTGCAGTTTTTATTACGATTTATATTACTTAATTTCATCTAAAATGTATTTGTTTCCTCGCAAATGTGATGAAAAACATTGTGTATAACACGGGCGTAAGAATATTGCAAACTCGAGTCATCAAAAGCCCTCCGCCTTCGGCATCGGGCAGCTGATAGACTCTTGTTCGCAATATTCCACTTAAGCCCCTCGTTAAACAATGTTGTGGCCAGATGAAGACGTAAAATTGTGTACTTACTACGGGCGGTAATTCGTAAAGCCCCAGATCGCATATTTATGGCCCTCACCTTCGGTTCGGGCCACAAACACCTGCGATCTTAGCATTAGTGTGAGACACTATAGAAAACACACATTACGTTGCACGTACGCACTATACCTCTTGCTCTAAGTGTTCCAATAAGAGAGAGACGGATAGTGCGAGAAAAATCGAGAGAGTTCGCGTGCCGTCGTGTGAGCGCCGTGCAGCACACAAAAATCGAGAGTGTGTCACGGCCGTCTCATGATAGACGTGCTGTCTCGCCCTATCTCATCGGTTAGTAACAATCTTGCAGTCCGCTTCGCAGGACCGTTTGAATGCGGCAATTTTCGCTTTCTTACTGTTAACTGGACACACTGAATGAAATTGTAGTTGCAAAACACCGGTTTAACAAAAATGATAAAATTACAGTGTAAATTATTAAAACAATATTCTTTAGTATATATTTTTTAATTTTCGTTTAAATTTATTTGAATGAAATTTGTGAGAAAAAAAACACTTGGCAGATCATGCCAATTCCATGGTCCAAATTGTGATTTTCATGCAATTAGTCAGGACAACTCGTTTGACAGTTGGATCAGCACCGCAACATGCATCCACACGATAACAATTAGTCAGATTCTGATGAAATGGGGCTGACAAATCATGTAATGTATATGCCCCATTATGCCGACACCCCACTGCGCTATGCGCTATTCGTTATTCGGCTTATGCGCCTGTATTCGACGCAGTGTGGACGGTTTATTCGTCTATATTTGCCTTATTCGCACGCATAACGCATAATGCGAGATAGGGCGAGACAGCACGTCTATTATGGGACAGCCGCGACATACTCTCGATTTTTCTCGCATTACACCTCTTGTTCTAAGTGTTCATATAAGAGAGAGACGGATAGTGCGAGAAAAATCAAGAGAGCTCGCGCACCGTCGCGTGATAGCCGTGCATCACACAAAAACCGAGAGTATGTCGCGGCCGTCTCATGATAGACGTGCTGGAAATTATTTCATAGGTATCCCCATCCCGCTTTATCTTACAGTATCATATAGCTCGTGCAGTCCGCAACGCAGGACCGTCTGGTGCTCGGTACAGGCTGTCAAAATTAACTTAACTTTGAAATAAAAACAGAAAACAGTGTTTGCTCTAGCGCATGTATTCCTATGTGATCTTAGAGGACTCTGATTTTATATGATTAATATTATATCGACTAGCACGACTCTCCGTTGTTATTCTTATTCTATCTACACCCGTTTAAAAAAAAATACGAAATATGAGAATTACAGTGTAAAATCTTAAAACAATATTATGATATATATACACTATCCTACTCTTTCTTATTAGAACAAGAGATATCATCATCTGCATCTGCATGCAGGTAGAATATGTACGTACTTACTTAGCTTTAAGACCTTATGTTACCATATTCTGGCAAATAAATATTTGTATTTGTATTTGTATAGTGCGAGAAAAATCGAGAGTATGTCGCAGCCGTCGCTCGTCGCATGATAGACGTGCTGAATTGGTACAATTTGGCTCAAATCGCATTCGACAAATCACAAGATTCACAAGTGTTAATTCAATCATTTTCTGCGCTAGCCACACCACTCCGTGAGTTCCGTGAAGCGTCCATCGAGTAAACTATACGAACGATCGACTTGACGCGAGCGTCTCAGTAAACTTATAAGTGACTCAAGCTACCGACTGGATTTTTAGTTCTATAAGTGACCGCCAGGGGCGGTGTATCGATTCTTCATACTAATAATTTACGCAGACGCGATCGAGTCAAGTTAACGTGACTCAATGCAAACTCACACTAAAGGTACTGTTGAGTTTGGGCTCGTTAGAATCGTCTCAATGAGTAGGTGATGTTGGTACCTTTACAGAAAAGTACAGTCGGCAATAAATGCTTGTAAACAAAAATGAAAATTTTGACAGAAACTTGTTATGATGCCTCGTCTAACTGTTCCTATATTCGCTTATGGGGGTAAACGTCCACTGTTTCGGCATGTTAAGCCTCTTACGAATTAGTATTTTTTTTAAGACAATACAGAACATGATATCGCATTGAATTTTTTTGTGTGATGAACATTGATATCTTGCCTATTATTTAATGCAAGAATTATATAGTATTAGTTTCAATAACTATTTTTTTATAATTTATTTGTAGACCTCGTATTTGAACCCCATTTCGTGATAAAATTTGGCTCTGCTCCTAAGTTTGTGAGTTCTTGGCCCCTGTTTCGGCATAAAGTTTTCGAGTGCCAGGTAGTAAGAGAAACATTTTGTTTGTGAACCCTCATTTGTTATTTGATATTGAACAAGATTATTGAAAAGGTAATTAACATGATTATTGGAAAAATCCAATAGGGGGTCTGGATAAAACTCGGTATTTAAAATCCCGGGACATTTTTTCTTTCTCCAGGATGTTTTATATGAAATGTAAGGTTAAATAACTTATCCATTAGTACAGGGTCACCTTTTCAAAAATGTGTCTCACATAGGTTACCTATCTACGAGTATATTAACCAAAACTGTTTAACGTAAGATAAATATCTAGGCAAAACCTTTTGGACGTGACATGTAGGTATCTGTAAACGATATTCTGTTTAATAGGGTATAAAGATACCTTTCACTTCCTAAAAAAAAAACCCTTAAAAATAAAGAAAGTCCCGGGGATAGCAAGTCCCGGGATATCTAATGTTAAAAATAATAAATATCTTCAATCATTTTCGTCAATATTCCTTAAACGTATCAACCTAGTTAGATATAAGTATGTATTGATTATCTACGATTGATTAGGTAACCTAAGATTAAAATCTTGACAATATTGTATGGGACACACGACACCCTTTTGAAAGAGCAATTCTATACTGTTTAATAGGGTAGAAAGTAAACTTTCATTTAATAAAAATTATCCCGCAAAAATAAAAGGTTCCCGGAATTTACCCAGGCAACACTATTCCATTATATCGATGCACATGTTACCTCTTCAAGAAGAATATCAAATAACAGACGAGGGTACACATTTGATCTGTGTGTTTGCCTACCACTATAGATTTCTCTGTCACGAACTTGGGGAAAAGTATTAAAAGTAGTAGTCCCTTGTTTCGTGTTACTATTTCTTGGATATTCCCGCAATCAATAATGTACATCACCTTTAAATTATGTTCAATAACCATTAAGTATCCTATATGTAATAAATAAACATAAAAATACATTACAGGAATCGAGCAATAAACAAAATTATGCTGCAAGTAAATATGCGAATTCACCTTCGAATTGTAAATTTAGGTCACGTTCAACCTCGTTTTACGAGAATTCAAGTGAATAAAACATATACCGAATTTAGGTCAATGAAAACGTCATTAAATACAATATCTGTTTTTTAAATTAACATTTACAATTTCTTAAGTATTATTTAAATACCAAAGATACAAGGATGTATAAAGAAAGTCCTTGATTCGGTAGGAACACGAAATAGGAGCCAGACGAAAAATATAATGACCGTTAGTTCGTGAGTCCATTTATTGCAATTTTAAGGGACACCTATACCAAAATATACACTTATTTCTTATTAAATCCATTGTTAAGGAACTAGACAAAGCACTGTTAAAAGTTTTTTTTCAAATGGACTTCCCTTTCTCTTTCAATTCCCTTAAGAAGTCGGAGCGAGCACCTTACGTCAACAAGCAGTTCGCGCACACCGTACAGCTGTTTTCGGCCGACTGACAGTTTCGAGCGTTGTGTTGCTATTAGTTTAGTCGTTAAAATTTTTTAATTTGATTTTTTGGAAAGGTTTAATGATAAAGTTTTTTTACAAATGTATAAATTAAAAAAAATATATTTCAGTTGCTTATTATAAGCCTCAGAAACAAAACTAACGAAATGACGTACTAGCACGAACTTATGGCCCGTTACCTTAGGCGAAGTTAGGCAAACTTACCAAACTTCGCCTACTGACTGTGGCTATAAGCCCGTATTCTAAGCCTTAATTTCAGTACGATTCGATTGTGCTCCCGAGGCTGGCCTGAGTTAAGAATGACCTGCGGCGCTACCACGAAAATCGAATCTCGAAGTTCGTGTACTTGCATCCATAGGGGCTACCGCGAAACGAAAACGAATTTCGTTCGATGAATCTCCCTCTCTGTTGCACTTGCCAGTTCGAGCGACAGAGAAGGAGATACTCGAACGAAGTTCGTTTTCACTTCGCGGTAGCCCCTCATGTCAATCAAGTAATGTAAGTGCGATAGAGATAGAGATATCCGAACTTCGACATTCGAAGTTGGTAGTTATAGCTCTGCACCTCGAGCTGTCAACACAACGAATCCGCAAACCAATAAAGGGTCGCGTCGTCCATAGGCTACGGTGTCTGCCTACCATCAACCAGATCGTATGGATATTTGTCGGCTGGACTGCAGAAGAATCGAGTATGGAGTGACCTTGATTTGGCCGGCCGCCGTGCTTCCGACACGTATCTACACGGGCCGAATCACGCGTCGGCCGGCATGCAGTTCGGCTGTACTATTATTTATTCTGTGGTTCGGCCGATATCGGCCCGTGTAGCGTCTGTTATAGTATAAAAAATGTAGGTAGCTACTTTAATTGCGCGGGAGTACCGTACCGACGTCGCGATGAAGAGTGGAATGCTCTAAAACAATCACCTCGCGTTAATTAATTTACAAAGTAGCCGAACCCAATTAGATGAATTGGCCGACGGGAAGGAGTCACGAGTCTATAGCTTTGAGTATCTAAGGAGTTAGCGAGCTGAGGTGACCAGGCTTCTATTTTTTTTAATGTTTATGTTTGTTCTTGTTTGGCGAAATGGTAGATCTGTGAAAATAAGCAGCACGGCTATTACAAGACGGCGCGCGAGCTCTCTCGATTTTTCTCGCACTATCCGTCTCTCTCTTATTAGAACACTTAGAGAGGTATAGTGCGAGAAAAATCGCGATAGCTCGCGCGCCGTGTTGATAGCCGTGCAGGTACCTATACTTGAGATTATTTGAGGTATCAAATTATGTTCGTATGTACCTATGCATGTAAATACATACATAGTTTGATACAATACATAATAATATCAAATCGGACCATTCGTAGAAGATTACTTATGTAATGACAGCTTCATAAAATGTCGGCCATCTTAAATAATGTCCACCATTACATGTCCTTATGTAGAGCCTAGTAATGTTTCGTTCAGAAGTTTGATTGTAAATTATAAATATTCTAATACCTACTTTACAGACATGGAAAGGAAAAAGCAAATTTTAAATTACGTTGCATTCATTTTGATCAACCCATATCATTATAATCGGTGCATACACAATCATTTCATAATAAACAAACATTCCATATCTACGCGGCACATATCAGTTTTTATCATCTTGCCCGAAAACCGGTCGGCTAAGCACAGGCAGGCCCGTCGCCCACACTCATCTACAGCATCATAATCATCATCATCATCATCATCCAGTCCTGCGCCGCTCGCATCCAGCGCACCCCACAATTCAATAGAACCTTAATGCCTTACTCGACTTTTGCGATAGGTACCCACATGTAGGTAAAATAAGTGTTGGACCAATAGTAGTACACAAGGAACACTAAAAAGGATACGTATTGTCTGCACTTTCAACCCTTTTCGATTGTTTATCATCATCATCATCATTTTCAGCCCGTAATCGCCCACTGCTGAGGCATAGGCCTATCTTCGAGTACGCCATCCTGAGCGAATCATATCCAGAAGTGATGCGCAACCTTCCTAATATCGTCCACCCATGGAGCTGGTGGACTGCCTGCCGACGCTCCTTTTACCTAGAAGTAGCCACCAATCTGACACCTTTTTGGTCCACCTACTATCATTCTGCCTGGCAAGGTGTCCTGCCCAGCTCCACTTGAGTTTGGTAATGGTATCTCAATTTGTTTATAGTCATCGGTAAGTATTGGTTAACAGGCCAACCTGTCAGTTTAAATAAAATCCAGTTTATATGTCCCGGCATTCGATACTGGCTCTTAACTTGACCACTTCAATCTTAATCCATTCCAATTCATTTCAATAATTTATTCATAAAATATAAAATCCACAATAGAGGGGAACAACAGGGTGTCGGTGATTGGAATTGAGGTGTCCAACATTAGCTCGTTTACCTTACTACTGGGATATAGACAACTTGGGAACTTCCATGAGAAACGATAATGAATAAATTACAATAGTAAACACATCAATACAAGTAATGTTCTACAATAATTAACAGTTTCGAATTTAACGAACAGTAATCGAAAAGAATCAAGCAATTAAAATTCTTTGCTAAACTGAATTTATACAAAAAAAATGTCTCGAGCACTCGGAAAAGCCTTGCCACCCGGCTCGAAGCAGGCATGCAGGTATGGGCACATTGGCCACCTCAGTCTCCGCCGAGTAACCGGACAGGCCGCGGCCTGTGTGCACGTGCTTATACTCTAGTGCCGTTAGCAAGCGCGTCGAATTTACGCGATTTCAACCCGGGGAAACCAGAAAGGTTAGTCAGTTATTTTGAAATTATGCAAATTTTCGGGCTGGCAACCCTTTTCGTGGAACTTTTTCAAAATGGAGTCCGGATTGAGGAAAGTTTGGTTGGAATCAATTGGAATAGTTTTAGTTGGTTTCTTAGAAGTAAAGTTACTCTCCCGTTGAATTTACTGTTAACTTTTGCCTGACCTCGAGTTATCTATGAAGGCTTATCGAAATGTGGGTGATAATTCGCGTGGTTGGTAATTGTTTAAATTATTTAGTTACTAGGCGCGCTCGCAGCTCCGCTCGTGTGGGATGCGGTCTGTGTCAATTCCCGTTCCTGCCCCAGGGGGTAAATTTAAAAAAGTAGAGGTGCCTATGTGTATCTCTAGGGCTCGAGCTTCCTACATGCCAAGTTTTATCACTGTTGGCACAGAATAAATAATAGTACAAGTACAGAAGACCCTCTGTTTTGATGTTCACGAATGCCGCCTTTTTACGTGCCTATTAATTATTATTAGCAACGGACCGCACGCCAGCCGCGCGTCATTGAGTTCTATTGCCCGGCGCGAAGGTCGACATTACTCCGCACCTTGCCGAAGATAGGGTTGTCACTTTTTTAAACGTCGTCGGTGGCAAACGAGCGTACGGTCCGCCTGATCGTAAGCGGATACGGTAGCTTTGCACTATTATCTATTCTGTGTTAGAACTTGCACCCGACGGCGCCGCGGAGGTGGCAAGTGGCGCGCGTCGACGACAATAAGATATTTAAATGTACCACCTTTAGCAGCTACTTAGGTAACACCGAAAACATAACAGGCGTGTGACCGCGAACCGTAACGAAGATCGTAAAGTCTATCTCCGTCTCTGTCACACTTACTATTCGAGTGACAGAGACGGAGATAGACTTTACGATCTCCGTTACGGTTCGCGGTCGCACGCCAGGTGTAAATGAGTCCAATAAGTACTGATTTATTTAATCACAATTCGGGATTTTCGTTTGATGTATATGTATACATATGTGGATATGCCGTTGACAGATACCTATTTAATTCAAGTATAACACTGTGCTGTTTTACTTGATTCTTGTGTTCGATTTACTATGAAAATATAGGTATAATTGAGCATTTAGTGCTTACTACCTCACCTTTCGGTATCCTTTTCACGCGTCGGAACATAGAAAAACGTGCAATCCGAATTTTGGTCATTGTTTGTGCAACCCGCAGCAATGCAATATACCGTTGCCCTTACTTTATACATCGTGTTTACGCGCTTGCGACGTTGGTATGCGGGAGACACGCGCGCGAGTGTCGCGGGCCACGGCGGGGCAACCACTGAATAAGCCGTACACTGTGCGGCGGCCGGCATGTACTTATAATTTCACGCAGATCGGCGGAGTGACCCCCCCCTGCTGTTGGATGAACAGTTTACCCGTTAAAAGATAACAGACAGACAGAATTACAGTTTTTTGTTGTTTTAGAATAGAAATCTACAAAAAAACCGAGAAAATATCCTTTCAGTTCACCAATTACTCTGCTTAAGTGGTCGCCCACCGGCACATGAAATTAGGTGGTCGCTAACCGGCGAAATGACCCTAAATGACAATTATTTAACTTGACTTGGGCCAATTCATTAAATTTTTTTTTTTTTTTTTTTCAATAGTTTTTTATTAAAATTAAATTTAGTAAAAATATTTTTGAATAAAAGTCATGCACGCGAGTTTCATAGCTCACAGCTGCACTAGTGATATATTAGTAATAAAATGATATACTTACCTATAGTTAGTTTTGGCTGCCCGCAGTGCCCGCGCGTCGCCACCCTCGCTTAGCCCACTACCTACCTACTGGTAAAAGATTTTTTGAATCGTACTTCCAGAGATTACCTCCTACATACTAACTTACAACCTCACAGACATAACCTCTATGTTATTAGATAGTATAGATGAATGGATTCTCAAGCTACCCACGTTATTTCAACCTGCGGCGCTACCACGAAAATCGAAACTCGAAGTTCGGATACATGCATCCCTGTCACTCGAGTGTGAGAGTGCGATAGAGATGGAAATACCCGACTTCGAATTAATTAATTTATTATTGTTTATTATTTAGGTATCGATTTAAACCTCTCATTGAACGAGCGAGAGAAGCGAACGAAGCTCTACGTTCCGACTTGGGCCAATTTTTTTTCCTGTTCGGCTTTCCCGCTGTTTTCCTCTACAGGTCGCATTTCTGAACCCGCATTTTCTCGTGAATATTTGTAAGCGGGTTCGTTAATTATACAGATTTTTTAAGTAAAAAAAAGTACTTAGAAAAAAATTGCCACTAGTAAATATGTAATATACCGAAACCTTATTCCGCTGACATAAGAGCGATGGGACATATTTATGAGTAAGTTATATACCTATACATACCTACTGTTACACTTGACTACACCTAATTTAAAGGGAAGGAGAGATTTCGTTCCTTACGTTTTATACCTACGTAAGTATTTTGTTTTCGTATCAATCTGCAGTAGCTATCGGGAGAATCAATCGTAGTCAAAAACGTGGGCAAATAATTAATTACGGTGTCGTACAAAAAAAAGCCAAGTGCGAGTCGGACTCGCGCACGAAGGGTTCCGTATCTATAAAAACGGTAAAAAAACCACGTTTGTTGTATGGGAGCCCCCTTAAATATTTATTTTATTCTGTTTTTTAGTATTTGCTATTAAAGCGGCAACAGAAATAGGTACCTACATCATCTGTGAAAATTTCAACTCTAACTATCATTCATGAGATACAGCCTGGTGACAGACGGAGGGACAGACATACAGACAGACGGACGGACAGCGGAGTCTTAGTGAAAGGGTCCCGTTTTTACCCTTTGGGTACGGAACCCTAAAAAACAACTGCCGGGTATCCGGGAGACAAGATTTTCCATCTCTGCACATCAGCGGCCACTGGCCACAAAATATGTCAGTTGGCCTGTCTTTTTTATTTTTATTGAATCAAAGTACAATTAAATTAATTCACCTACACAGATTAAAACACGTTCTAATGAGGTTTTGCTGTGGATTTTTGTTTTATGATGTCCAGTATTTTTTACAGTGTTTTTTCCATGGTTAAGTTTCAAATTAATTAAACCTAGACGATTTGTAGGGTTTCGCACATTACGAGAAAAAAGCAACCCTAATTGCACTTCACTTCGCGGTATTTGCCCAAATATTCGCGTTGCATTTTTTTCCATCCTACGGCAGATGAAAGAGAGGTAAACCACGCAATGCCAAGTGAAGTATCAGCGTTACAGGTTCACTTGTCCGTTTGTCCGCCTGTCAATAAATCTTTTTTCACAAATGCATGGAGGTATCAAATTGATTAAAGCTCCGAAAAAATCTAACTTAGGCAACACAATCTAAAGATACGGCCGTTTGTGCCGTACCTATATTCTGATACCTACTAGCAGAGATAAACAGGGTAGGTACAGTCAGGCCTTTAAATAGCGCTATTTTCGTATAGCGCTATCATTTATAACGTTATTATTCCTAAAACCGCTATACTCGAAACCGATATTTGACGCGCTGTATAGCGATATCCATTATAACGTTATAAATCTAAACCATTAATATAAAACCGATACTTATTTAACCGATATAATAATGTAATAACGTTATAGGCTACCCCTTTCTCGCATTCAGTATAGCCTACTCGTGCAATGTAAGCGATGTGATTACGTAACGTAGGTTGTTTGTTAGAGTGCACGACGTCATAGTAAAATAGAGAATTTTTCGATTTGCTCGGCTTGTCGGCGCAGGTTGTAGCCTGATACGAATATCCTGACTAATAATTTTCAAATCAGATTGTCTTTAGCTACTCGTACTCTGTGCCTCATTAATCGGAAATGCATCATCCCATAAAAAACATGCCATGTAAAAAAGAGGTCAAGTCTCGAAACTCTTCCACCGTAAAAAGTTGTGAGATATTTCGTAGAGCCAAGTCTCAGGCATTCTTTTATCTTTATTTGCTTGCTAAATAAAATTTTGTGACTTGGCAATCACACAATACTACATAGCTTTAGGTATGCAGAAATCCATTAATGCAGGAAAGTTGTGTGATTGCCAAGTTACAGAATTTTATTTAGCAAGCAAATAAAGATTAAAGAATGCCTAAGACTTGGCTCTACGAAATATCTCACAACTTTTTACGGTGGAATAGTTTCGAGACTTGGCCTCTTTTTTACATGGAATGTTTTTGCTTGTTAAATAAAATTCTGCAACGTGGCAATCACACAACTTAACTGTATTTATAGATTTTTGCATACTTACCTAAAATTATGTAGTATTGTGTGATTGCCAAGTCACAAAATTTTATTTAGCAATAAATAAATAAATAAATAAATATTAAGGGACAATCTTACACAAATCGACCTAGTCCCATAGTAAGCTCAGTAAGGCTTGTGTTATGGGTACTAGACGACGATATATACAACGTGTTAATAAAATAACGCAAAACCTGAAAACAGTTTGTTCAGAATCGAGCATAGAATGCGAAAAAAATAAAAATATTTTTTTTTGACAAGATTTATTTTTTACATTTGTATTTGGATTTGATGGTTTTGCGTTATTTTATTAACACGTTGTATAATAGATATAAATACTTAAATACATAGAATACTTCCATGACTCGGAAACAAATATTCATGCTCATCACACAATTATTTGCCCTTACCGGGATTCGAACCCAGGACCTTCAGCTTCGTAGGCAGCGTCACTACCCACTAGGCTAACCAGTCGTCAAGCAAGCAAATAAAGATTAATAAGAATGCCTGAAACTTGGCTCTACGATATATCTCACAACTTTTTACGGTGGAAGAGTTTCGAGACTTGGCCTCTTTTTTACATGGAGTGTTTTTTATGGAATCTCACTTCTTTTTGAAGGTTAATGTGTTATCCATACATACAAACTATGAATGCAGGCCCATTCTTGCTTTTGAATTTTCCCATTCACTGCAAATGTAACTTTGTAATCCTATAAATTTGTATAGGATTACAAAGTAATGTATACAGTTGGTGTATCTAGAAAACTGGGTTGAAATAGCAATTTTTTATAGTTTTCCCTTTATGTGGCCATTAAAACCTAACTCTGTACCAAATTTCAGCTCTCTGAGTTTATGGGAAGTACTAGTTCTATTTTGATGATCATGAGTGAGTGTCATAAATGCGAAACTTTGCTTTCGCTTAACTTCGGAACTAAATGACCTACAGACTTGAAATTTTGGATTTTAAGTATGTGATTATAGCTTACTGGATGACGATAATTTCTGCATTCTGGTCTTATCCAGAGGTTTTCAAATAGGGGCCTGAAAATGTGGCGAAATGGTTCCAGTAAAGGATGGTACGGCAGTGTTTGCTTCGCGCTCGACTTGGCGGGGGCACTGCCGTGCCCCCAGATATTAATGGCATTGTTGTAACATGGTAAATTATTAATAATTTAAATGCCTGCATCAAATGTTTCTGCTTAGCCCGTTGGTTGACTGGTAGAGAAAACCTTATGGCATTAAGTCCACCATATATACTTTTTTTTGTATTGTGTCACAAAGTTTAAATAAATTAAACCGGTCTCATGGCACCAGCACGCACATTACGGATGGATGGTCAGCTAAGATGCTTAAAATGAGGTGGAGAGAATGAGAAATTTGATTTATCTATATATGTAAAAGAAGACTTCCTGACTAATTCATCAACGCACAGCCGAAACTACTGGGACTAAAAAGAAGGGACAAGATGGAATTTTTGGAAATCCCATCCCTAAGGGGGTTAAATAGGGGTGCAAAGTTTGTATGAGGGAAACTTTTTTTTTAACTAGAGATTGAAACTTTGTAGGAAGATTACTTATTAAGATGCATAAAACGTTCTTGCAGCGTTTTAGAAAATTCCACTCCTAAGAGGGTTAAGTACAATGTTTGTATGGGGGAAACATTATTTTTTGAACTAGAGACATGAAACTTTGTAGAAAGAATACTTATTAGAATAAAAAAAAGTACTTTCTGTGTTTTAGAAAATTTCATCCCTAAGGCGGTTAAATAGAGGTGCAAAGTTTGTATGGAGGGAACTTTATTTTTTGAGCTAGAAACTTCAAACTTTGTAGAAAGATTACTAAATACAATACAAAAAAGGACTGTCAGTGTTTTAGAAAATTCCACCCCTAAGGGGGTTAAATAGGGGTGAAAGGTTTGTATGAGAAACACTTTTTTTGAGCTTGAGATTTGAAACGTTGTAGAAAGATTACTTATTAGAATAGAAAAACAGTTAGTACTTTTAACGTGTTAGAAAATTCCATCCCTAAGGGGGTTAAAAAGGTACTTATGCAAGATTAGGATGAGAAACATTTTTTTTGAGCTAGAGATGGGCAACTTTGTGGTACGATTACTTATTAGAAAAAAAAAATCCTTTCATCGTCTTGGAAAAATACCACCCCTAAGGGGGTTAAAAGTGTTAAAACGGTATTCAAGGTTTATATGGAGAGCAAGAAAATATAGTAAGATATGTCAGTCTTAGTCTGTGTGTTAAAAGACAACAAAACTGATTTCATAGGTTTTTTTTTTAATTCATCCCCTATAGGCGTTAATGGGGCTTCAAAGTTTATATGGAGGGAAAAGTAATTTTTTAAGTAAGATTTTTTAATTTTGGTCTTAAAATAGAGAGAGCAGATTAGTAGATTTTTTTTATTCATCACCTAAGAGTGTTTAAAGGGGATTCGAAGGCCGTATAGGGTCAAGACAATTTTAAAGTAAAACATTAGTGTAACTACGATTTTAGAAGCTTTGTTTAAAACTAAAAAATACATTTCAATGTTTTTGAAATTCATCCCCCAAGAGGGTTTCTACCAAAGTTTATACGAAGAGCAAGATATTTTTAAAATAATAGATTTATTACTTAGGTTATGGACCGTTTGTTTAATGATTAGAAAACGATTTCAGCGTTTTTTTTATTCATCCCCTAAGAGAGTTAAAAGGTTTGAAGGTTGTATAGAGAGCAAGACCTTTTTTAAAGTAAGACTTACAGATTTGAACAGTTACCAGAAATGTAGGATAGGTTTGGTTAGAACTGCGATGCTCCCAGAATCGCATAGATTTAATCAACATTGGGTACTTATTATTATAACAGTAATGTAGCTTAGTAGACATATAAAAATATATTTTTCTTTTTTTTATTTATTATGAAAACGTCTGTTGATGATTCTTAAGATATTTATGTTTGTAAAAACGAAGTTTTCAATTTAGATTTATCAATTTAAACTAACGAACTCATCGCACTGTTACCTTTTACGTAGGTCTAATCCCTGAACGGATTTAGATGAAAATTCCCGTACAGATAATTTGAGACCCTTGGAAGGATATAGGATAGTTTTTGTATATCTTTAAGATGGTAGAAGTGTGTTTGGGACAGCGATAAATAGCTTGCACCGAACATAATTTAATAGCAATATTTTTTCTAAGACCATAACAAGTTCCACGCGAACGAAGTCGCTGGCAACAGCTAGTTATTTATATAAATATTTAGTGACTAAGGATTAATTAGGAAAGGAGGATGAATCGTAAAAAAAGGAGGATCGATACATATTTATGTGTACCAATCGTCCTTGGTCTCCCCTATCTATCGCGACCCAAATCGAAAATTCACACATTCTTTGGTTTCATAGTCAAATTTTATTTAACTTGTCGTTTTCGGAATGGCTCTAAATCAAAAATAAAATAAAATGTCGGAAACTAAAAGTATATTTTAATTTTATTACGATTAATGAACAAAAGCACATACCAACATACCTATGCATAATTTTTTGCTCACGGCAACACCGTCGGTCGTAGGGCTTGTTTGTCTGTAGTCTGCGATTTAGTGCCGAGACAAACAATTAACATAAAAAAATATTGACCCTCTTACATATTGTAATAGTGTATACCTAGGGGCTATTAAGATTGGCACTCTTTCTTTTTATTTATGAGCAAGTCCACGAATCTGTGGACAGCGTTGCGTTTCCTGCGTCCCATTTTTATTCCGCCGCATTTATCGTCGCAACCAACCAAATATTCACAATTCACAACCAATTTGCAAATGATCGAGGTAAACAAGCATTAATAAGATTTAGAAGCTAGAACAACATAACGGCAACGTCGCACGTCGCGCTACGGCCCACGTGGTGGCATGTTGGCATTGGCACAGAGCGGCAACGGCGCAGCCGTAGCGCGCGGCTCGCATTTTAAAACGATATTATAACGTTATTATATATCGTTCTGTTATTTATTCTGTTACGGTATTTATATCGTTATGGAGAATATTGATTTTGTTATAACGTAATTTTCGAACACTAACGGAATATACCGTTATAATTCCGGTTCATTCTATAACGTTTTAAAGGCCTGGGTACAGTCGACTACAAAGAGATTGATACAGCCAAATTAACAAAAATATGTATACACGGCCTTAGGGCCCCCCACACTACCGGCGTCTTGTGAGCGTTCTCATACAAAATCATGCGTTGCGTCGACGCCGCGTCGACGCAACGCATAATTTTGTATGAAAAACGTTCGCAAGACGCCGTAATGTGGGGGGGCCCTTAATGTTAAGGAAATAAACTCGTGTATACATATTTTTGTAACTTTGGCCGTATTGATCTTTTTGCAGTCGACTATACTTCCCGTTGACCTAGGCACAGTATAATAAAGAGTACTACCTAGATAAAGACCCAGAAATGATCGGATGATTTTTGTTTTCTGACTTCAACATTTTTAGTTTATTTTCAACCATTCGTCACACACACAAAACGACAAACAGTATCTAAATAAAAATTTAAAAAAACACGTCATGAAATGGTTGTGGCGATAACCAGCGATCTGGGGGGCTAGTACGCTAAGTTTTATGTCGGACATAAAGCATTCGTCCCATTCTGGCAAATATGCGAGTGCAAGCGGGACAAATGCTTTACGTCGGACATAAAACCTAGCGTGCTAGGGGGCCATGTCTTCCGTTGTTATGAAATACAAACTTAATTTTGGTCCTGATAGACAGGAATTACGGAACCCGCGGTGTGCGAGTGAGAATCGCACTTCTAGCAGACCGCTATAAAGAAAAAAGTTTTTTATAGGGTCTACCTACCTTAATAACACCAACAATACACAATACCTACTACAGTAATCGTGACAGGAGATTAAAAAAAATCTAGAACGTCATTTTTGACGCCTTGTCATAAGGAACATGTGAGTCGCTTAAATTCAAACTCAGGTAAATCCATCTGTCAGATCATGCGATTTTGGTATTATGAAAAGGTAATAGGGTAGATATTTGCAGAGAGGGTCGAATGCATTTATCTGAGTTTGAAGTTAAGCGACACATGTTCGCATTTGCACATCAGTTTAGCAATCATTGATTTGGCCGCGAGTTCGTTCGTTGATCTTTGTCATATTGGTTGTTATTCGCCCTCAAGTAGCACTTAAAACTACTAGTTACAATCACGCGCCCAAAATTATCTGTAGATACAGCCACCAGCATTAATATCTGCCACAACAAAGCACGCATAAATATCTGACACGACCTCAGATATAGATATACACTAGATAACTTAAACACCACAATCTGTATGAAAACCGACCGTGTCGCCTTTTTGTACCTACTTTGACGTCTCACGGGCGAATTAGTGATCTGAATTCCCCGTTGTCCGCGGAAAATCGATTCTGCAATTAGGTATTTTCTTAATATTCACGGACAACCGGCTACCACAACAGACGCGCGCGGAATGTAAGTCGGAGTGCCAACTCGGAGTCCGAATTTTGACACGCGAAGTACATGCATTTGCGTGATCTATGTATATCTATATCTGTGGACACGACACTATGTCTACTGCCATAAGGACGTGTCAGATATTTTTGCCGGCTTTGTTGTATGGCAGATATTGATGCTGGTGAATGTACATATGGTACATTACATCATAGCATCATTCCGACTGTAGGTAGTCTCCGCTATGGCTTCACCGTTACCTATGTTTCCCTAGTGCCGGGGTCGGCAACCTTTTCGCAACCAAGGGCTAACAAAAATGACGCGAGCCGCACTGCTTAATTATTTGTGACTTTATCTGGCAATTCCAAAATTCTGAATTTTACCGACCTTTACAATACAAGCCGAAGAGGCCCGCGGGCCGCCTGTTGCCGCCCCTGCCCTAGTGTATCGCTTGGCCGAATTTTATTTGTTTCATTAATCATTTGCCTCTGAAACCTTGTAATTTACAGAAGTATATAAAACAAATCTAACCAAATCGAAAGGGTTCCACATTATAAGTATTGTAAAAAAAATCGGCCAAGAGCGTGTCTGGCCACGCGTAGTGTAGGGTTCCGTAGTTGCCTGTATGTCTTAGTTACATCGACGTGCGGTGCGGTTGCGTCAGCCGAATTTGTACAAAAATTGGCCAAGTACACATTAAGTGGGTCGACTATTACTTATGCCTTCTTGTCCGTTATAGTTTTCTTTTTAAATTCATTATATGTACTACTACCACGATTTTTTTCACATCCCCAGTAGTAGCCATTTAGCCGGCAGGGGGGGACACATGACTCGAACATAAATTATGGCGGGCGTTAAAGCCTAATATATCGCAAACTAATCACTGATTTGAAAAAGGGTTGTAGGAAACCCATAATATTTTTGAATGAGCTATCCAACGATACCCCACACCATGGGTTTAACGAGAAAAAAAATACATACCCGCTTTACGTGTAGGGGAGGTAGCCTGAAAAAAAAAATTCCAAGATTTTATTGTAGGTAGGTAGGATTGATTTTATACCCATGCCGAATTACAGTTTTCTAGTAGTAATGGTTACTGAGCTAAGCCGAGGACGGACAGACGGACATGGCGAAACTATAAGGGTTCCTTGTTGTCTGCGGAACCCTAAAAACTGTAACTTTGGTGTTTTCGTAAAAGCTGGCTTTTTACCCGACTGCCGAAGGAGGGTTATGTTTTTTGAGCGTATGTATCTATGTGACCTTATTCTTTGGCACGCCCTGCAGCCTAAACCGTTTGACAGATTTCGACATATGAGGTGTCGTTGGATTCCTCTTAATCGTGGGAGTGACATGGGCTATAAAATTTGAAAAAAGCAGTTGGGTTTTTTGAAAAATCTTTTAATTTCACTTGTTATCGAAGAGAAAATTCGGGCTAACGATACATTGGGGAAATTAAATTTTGTGATTGCCATAGACCCTGCTTTGGGGCCCAGGGTCCGATCAGCTCCCTTATGCCAAGAATTTTGGGAGGCACTAGTTTGTACGGGATGATAGGGTGGGACTGCCATCTGGTTTTCCAATGCTGAGGGAGGCTATGCCGCATTGGTACCAGACCCCGTATCATGGTCGGCCTTATCACGCGATAAGTGACAGGATAGAGCGTCCGTCACTGGCTGACACCGTTTAATAGAACGAGACGACGCCCCTATCTTGTCACTTATCGAGTGATAAGGCCGACCATGATACGGGGTCAGGAGTCTAATTCACTAAAATAATGATATATTTCGCGACGGCGTCCCGAGACATCACCTCACTCGTCACCCCACCTCTCACCTCACCTGTACTCGCCTCTCGCCTAATGCGACAGACAAGATAATCTTACCCCAGGGTGCCCCAGGCTTCTTCTAGCAAGTGATTCTATATTTTCTGTCACGATTTATCTGGTGATCTTATCACGTTTTTAGTGACGCATGATCAGTGGAAGCGTGTTTTCCCATTCTGTGCTTCTCCATTTAGCTGTGGCCTGCAAAAGCCTATTAAATAGTCTAATGTGGCAGTTCACGCCGATGATCATGATTATATTTTTTAGCCTTTTCCCATCTTTTGCGATCTGGGGCCAAGTTCACAATACAATAGTGTCGGCGGAAGAATTGGCACTCTGGCCTCTTCTGACTTTCTAACGTAGAGGGGATGCTGGACCTTATGGGGCTGCAATGGCTGTCATGAACATCCACAATCAAGTCTTCCAAGTTACAGATAACGCCGAATACGAAACGAAAGTGACTGATCGACCCTTGGATTGTAATGTTACGGAGTTAGCTTATGACTAGCCATCTTTGTCTGCCCTGATTATTGGCTCCCAACAAACACGGCCTCCATCGCATACGCAGCGCCACCAGTGGCCCAAGAAATATACTATTTTACGATGTGCCCGGTATAGAGCTAGGAATATCGACGAATGCGTTGCTCTAATCGATCTGCCGTGTTGTTTATCAGGCACATCGTGATAAGCCTGGCCAACTTTTAGGCATATCATGAAATGGCGGCGTTTCACGATATGCCTAGGAATTTCGTGATCTGGCGGATTTTACGATCGGCCGCCGACATATATATAAATTCATCAATGTCTTTTTAAGTTCTTGGTATACGTAAATGTTGGTTTTGATTGTTTTTCCGCTTAATTAATAAATGTTCACAGTCAGTCCCAGTTTTCCTCTAGGGCTACGTTGCATAGGTACTTGCATAATAGCTACTATCATATTATGATTCCACTTAGCATATACGGCGACTAGTCTTACGAACCTGGGTTACGGAATACTTTGATGTAATAATTATCTTTGAGTTTATACCTGGATTTTAGACCTTATTGCCTTGAGATACGTGTGAAGGTGTGCCGAAGAAACCTTGGTATAGAGTAAATAGTTTGTAGCACAGTTATCTAAACTTTTCTTTGCAGTTAAGAGTTACTCATGAGACGACTGGTTACCACCACGAGCGACTAACGACGAGTTAGTTTTTGTATTTGAGCAGTGGCATTTGCTAACGAACATGAATTTCAAATTAAAGGAAAGACAAATTGCTCCGAGCTCGATTTCAATAGAATAGAATAGAATAGAAGGAACTTTATTATATATAATTGGTTTTAGAGTTTTTTGGCCGCCAAGTACAAGCATTGCTATTTTACACATGCGTCTTACTATAAGATCTAATTGTAAAGTAAATGGGGCTCAGCTCAGACATGAACTAGCTCACGCTACACTGCTACATATTTGATTGATGATTAGGAGGTATACGAGGAGGGACCATTCGCTTGGAGAGTGGTTTACCTCTTTGTTGTTTGCACACATAATCTATATCGCCAGCGTGCAAACTAGGTAACATGGGATTATGGTGGTTTGGTTTGTCATATTTATCACCAGGCTGAGTAAGACCAGGAATTTGGAGATCATTTAATTTACGTAGCATGTCTTCATGAAGGTCTCTAGCACGTAGGTACCACGGATCTTCATCAAGCATCTCCCAGATCACTTTTGAACTCGTATTGCGAGGAAAATTTGCAGCAGCTTTCAATGCCATACGGTATTGTCTTTCTAGTTCGGTCAGCTTGGATTTACAAACCCGAGAGTAAAGTTGCACTATGCCATAGATCGGTAACAGCGTTGCTTTTATCACTTTAATTTTTGTTTCGAGTGACACCTTGCTATACCACCCTATAATCGGCGCCAACTGAGCTATCGGAACCCTAGCCCAGAACAGTATAATAGTATTACATGACCATTGACCGTAGCTTCAACGAATCTTATTGGACGAGGTCGAACGAAGTTCTCGGATTCAGATTGGTCCAAAATTCTTCAGTAAGTCCGGATGTTCAGATGTCCGGCTGTTCACCTCTAGAGGTCGCTTTTCTAAACTGATATTCGTGAAATGTTGTGAGCAGCAAGTCTAGTATGGGACGGCCGCGACATATCTACTCTCGATTTTTATCGCACTATATACCTCTTGTTCTAAGTGTTATAATAAGAGAGAGACGGATAGTGCGAGAAAAATCGAGAGAGCTCGCGCGCCGTCGCGTGCTAGCCGTGCTGGGTCAATAGATAGTGTAGATACAGTTTTTAGATTTTTTGTCAATTTTTTTGAGAAAAATAAAGGCTTGCGTGTTCTAGAGCTCACAGAGCAACTAGTCTACATGTTTTTACGTGGGATAAGCCTTTTTTTTAATCATCCCACCCGGTCGGAAGAAAGTGGGTTAGGCCTCTGGCTAAGGGTGGTATTTCACTTGTTTAAGATCTTTGTCCAATAATCATTGCGTCTAACATTTTTTAAAGCAAAATGTGAGATGCAAATACATTGGACCGATCTTTGTATAAGGCTCAATACACACGAAGGTTTCGGTAGCTTTAAACCTCAAGCCTTCAAGGTTTCCTTTCAGGGTAGGTATAGGTACCTGGCGTCCGTGTTGAGCCTACGATGATAAGGAATGCACGAGAACCGTGTAATAAAAATACATGTTCCTGGATAAATTATAATCCATACTAATATTATAAATGCGAGTGTATGCATACAAACAAACAAACACGTTTGGCCGTCTTTCACGGCAAAACAGAGCGACGAATTGCCGTGATTTTTTAAGTGGAGATAGTTGAAGGGATGGAGAGTAACATAGGATAGTTTTTATCCCCGTAATCATCCTCTAAGGGGGTGAAATGGGGGGGTAAAAGTTTGTATGGAGCTGCGATATAAACGAGTTCCACGCGGACGGAGTCGCGGGCAGAAGCTAGTCAATAATAAATGTGACTTAAATTATATCCAACATTTGAACATGTGTAACAATGTGACTCACGGCCATTATTCTCAATTGATTTATTAGCTTATTGTATGTACCTTTACTTGTAAACCAGTTAGTACAATTTCATCCCTAATGACAACGCGATACCGTTTAATATTCAGTATTCGGTCATAAGCATATGGTCTTTAATAGATATTTGTACTGTATGGTTATTAAAATAATATACCGCGAAGGTTTGTTTCGGTAATATTTTGAGGATGAAGTCATTTTAGCACGTACTCTCACAATCATGCGCAGTAGGTACCTAGTAATTTTCTAGTTTCGAGAACTGTAGAAGTAAACATGTGGATTATAGATATAATGAATATGAATTGGCAACAAACGTTCATTATTTGACCAACCTAGTAAAGAAGTCTGGATAATTCTAGAACTCTCCTTGAGTTGAGCTAAGCCGCCTTTTGCACAATATTTAAAGAACCTTTTAAAGGTTTACATAAAGGTACGTTAAGGTATCTTTACAGAACTCATTACACAAACACATTCTTGAGAATAAGAAACTGATAATGCCAAAATCGTAGACATTAGGTCCCTCACTCGCAATACAATGCATTCTCGGGTGTTGGTACAAACACAATACCACATACCAACAGAGTAAGTAGTTTGTGACAGTTGGGTTTCTCCAATTTTGAGCGAGCTGAAATTCCACTGGGTCCTACCTCTCGGAGGCTGCCATTACTTTCCGTCACCCCCCATTGGCCCCATTACACTGACTTCATTCCAGACAGATAGTCTTTGAACGATATGATACAGAGAACAAATAATTATAATGGAAAAATAAACGATCATCGTCTGAAGCCCAAGACAAGGATCGAACTTGTGCCCTCTGTATTGCCGGTGCATCGTAATTTGATCGTGGTAACTTCCACGTTAAATTAACACGAAACAAGAATATAGAATAAATAAATTTTTGGAGGTGAGATAGTCCTTGCTTTATTAAAGTGTGATTCTAATGCGTGCTGTTGATTTTCGTCGATATATGGATGAGAATGTTAATGTCGCTTTTAAAGACTAATATAGTTACCAGCTTAGTACCCATACGTGGGATCAATCAGGCCTCCAGCCAAGTAAAAGGTACAAACAGTTTGTAGGTCAGGGCATTCCAGTGGAGCGTGCTTCGAGGAAGGAAATGTCGCGTTCGAATTTGAAATTCTACCGATTCCGCACGGGATACCGGTTTGCAGTTTTTTGTTCTTAATTCCTCCTTGCTTCACCGCTAGCGGCCGGGATTTTGCTGCTTGAAGAATTGAAGTTTTGTAAGGCAATTTACTAAGCGGAATTATTTCATGCTCACTTCAGAAAACTAACTTATGTAGTTTTGTGTCAATGTATATCAATAAATCTGCGTTTTTGTTAAATTGACGCAAAATTAAGTTGCTGATTGGCTGTGTTGGTATATTTCTGTCCGTCTCAGTGTCACACTAAAAGATAAACGTGGAAACCTTACATATTTTTCAATTTACAGTTCTGTTTGTCAAGGTTGCCTTCATTACAAAAGGCAATTTGTTACATTTAACCGCGTACTTATTTGTGACTTAATGAATGATTTGTTTTTAATTGCCAACTATGTACTTGTTTAAACCTTAGCGCATAGTTCGGTCGGCCTGTTATTAATTGAGTTTTTATTTACTTGCATAATTAGTTATGACCACATATAGCCTGTTTACTATTTTATTTGGTACTTATTTATAAGTAGGTTACATGCTTCCATGAATTAGATTAGGAATTTAGTTTAAAAAGGTATTGTCTACCAAATCAAGCCATGTGCGTTGATTACATACCATGTGTCAGGCCATACCAGGATAAATCTATTCTCTGATTTAATGTATAGTACCTACATGATAATTTGTATTTAAAACCAGATTGGCGTGGCGTGACAGAACTATATCGGTTCATACATTAATTAATATCGTCCTGTTATGTCACGTGTTAGAGCGCATCAGAAAGCATCTCGCCAGATAAGTATCAACACATAATAAATAATAGTATTACGTTCTCTGTTAACAAATACCCTGGTTATGTATGCCGAACAAGCATAACGTGGCCATCCCTTTCTATCGCATGCAACGCGCTGCGAGATAACTCGTGCGTGCCGTAGCAGCGCTAACATACCGGCCGGGGCGGTAGGGCGGTGCGACGAAATCATGGTCCGATCTAATGCCGGCTGTATATATTGGGCCAACGTTGGCGCGTGAGCAGGATGCAGCAAACGCATGAAAACGAAATAAAGCCCTCTTCCTCTAACGCATAGCTGCATTCTGCTCCGCGCCAACGTTGGCCCAGTGTGTACAGCAGCCTTTGGTGTTCTAATTAGAAAGAGACGGATACAGCTCGCGCGCCGTCTTGTGTACAGATTCTCCAGTAAGTCACTATTTATATTCACCTGCTTTAAAGAGCCAATTAAATGCTCACTTACTGTGCTTATTAAACTACCAATCATTTATACCAAGTACCTTGTAGACGGAGGCTTGTGCCGTGAGTAATGAACTATGTTTTCTATATAGTTTTCCTTGCCAGTTTGTGACTTTAATTACAATTTAAGAACAGGCAATTAAGGGGCCCATCCCATACGCCAATGACCTTCGATCTGAATCCCTTAGTTTTCTAATGTTTTTTGTAGCTTATTATATTAACAACAACGGCTTTAAGCAATATAGTATCCCACATTTACTTCAAAGTTCATTGCTTTCGAGATATTTGGCATCAAAGTTGAACAATTTTAGTCCAAAAAACTGGTTTTCTGGCCATAACTTTGGTGTTAGTTAGTTTAAAATGAAAACCCTAGACACGTTTTTAGAGACGTCATAGACGAACCCAGATATGTAGATTTCGTATTATGTTAGATCTTTTACGTCAATAGAGATACGAAATAAGTGTTTTTTTAGACAATGTTTAAAAAAAATCGTACAAAATTAAGTATTCATTTCTTTCAAAATCCGGTAGACAAAAATGGAGATAAAAAGATGGAAGAACCGCCCAAGAATAGGCCTTTGACTTATAATTCAATCTGTAGTGCAAAGTAGGATATACCTACGATTCAAAACTTGTCAAAAATCGATGAAAGCCTTGGGTAGCTCCTTGGAAAACTTTATGCCAAGTTATAGTTGATTATTTGGCCTTTGATACTTTGCAGATTATCAAAGTACGCAGAGTTATAAAATTGAAGCCGTGACCACGAATATTATAACTACTTAATAGTAAGAAATTTTAAATCTCTCAGTCCAAGGAATATTCCTTCTGAAAGTTAAACTCTCAGACTCACAAACTAACTAACACGATTGCCTACAGAGTGAACCAGTTTTTTGTTTACTATACGATTGCATTATAGCAAGTATAGCAACCTTTTAAACTGTAATGACATGCCAGTCATTGACCAATAACGCTATCGTTCCTTACATACTTCCTAGTGGAACGCCAAACCCGTTTACGGAGGTTTTTAGGGTTCCGTAGTCGACTAGGAACCCTTATAGTTTGGCTTTGTCTGTCCGTCCGTCCGCGGATATTCTCAGTAACCGTTAGCACTAGAAAGCTGAAATTTGGTACTAATATGTATATCAATGACGCCGACAAAGTGGTAAAATAAAAAGTGATTTATTTTATTTTATTAGTGTACCTCCCCTATACGTAACGTGGGGAGTGTTTTTTTTTTCATTTCAACCCCAACGTGTGATATATTGTTGGATAGGTATTTAAAAATGAATAGGGGTTTGCTAAAATCACTTTTTGAAATCGCTCTAGAAGTAAAAAAAAATGTGTCCCCCCCCTAACTTTAGAACCATAAATTTTAAAAATATGAAAAAAATCTCAAACGTAGGAATTATTTTGAACTTGATAGGTTGAATATTTTTTGAAAAAAATTACAAAAACTACGGAACCCTACACTGAGCGTGGCCCGACACGCTCTTGGCCGGTTTTTATATTATGACTTAACTTTATGTAATAATTTAACGTGATCATGTTTGGATTCGCGTGTTCATGCAATTAGTTTTGTTACCTGTTCTATAAATAAGGTACTAATATACCACTGTACTATATTGATAAGGTCAACTTCAGTATTGGTTTCTTTAGCATTAACTGTGTCAATATTGATTATAATGGTTCTGATTCTGACACGGAAATTGTAATATTAGCTATAGCATAATCAACCATATTATGAAATGGATCAGCACGGCACGCGAGCTCTCTCGATTTTTCTCGCATTATCCGTCTCTCACTTATTAGACCACTTAGAACGAGAGGTATATAGTGCGATAAAAATCGAGAGTATGTCGCGGCCGTCGTGTGCTAGACGTGCAGGGGCACAAGAAGACAAATCAGACCATTCGAATGTGAAGATGGAGCTGGCATCTTCAGAATATCAGTCTGTCATATCATAGGTGCGAATCATCATCACATTCATCACAACTTCATTACCAGTATCCTTGGTATTTCCTCGTTTTTGAGCCTTGAACGTATGCCCGTCTGTCGTATGTTCATTTGTTTTGTTTTATATTAAATAAACGGCAATAAAAATAAAAGAAAATCGTAATCTGGTAGGTTGTGTTGTTTTCCACCTATTTTGTTATGCCTATTCTACCTATTGTTATTTGTTATGCCTATATTCATTTACAACAAAATTTATTTTATGCGAACGTTCCGCCATCAACTTCATCCATAACCATTCAGGGTGTAAATTTTAATAAGTATAGCTATATAAATATAAGGTACCATAGATTGATCTTGAAATTTCGAGGGTGAACTAGTATTGTGTAGCTTTATATTCGTATCATGTTCCGGTCAAGTATGTTCCGACCCGGTAAGAATAAAATAACTTTACCTGTTCACCTTGGTTTGCCATTTAGCTTGCAGTGGGCGAAAAACGTGTACACAGGGTGTCCGGTGGCAGATTTACATTTTTAAACAGAAATATAGTTTTTTAGAAAATGCTAGTCATGTAAATGAGTGTTTTGGAATATATTGAACATTGGTGTTTGGTGTATTGAACATTGCGGTTTTTTTTTTCACTATAAAAAGTGAGTCAGGAGAATCATGCTTTTACACTAACAATGTTCATCATTATTAGTGTAAAAGCATGATTCATGTTCATGAGTGACCTACTGGAAATTGAGTAAAAAAATGTTGTCCTTTTTTAGGGTTCCGTAGTCAACAATACCTTTCCTATTTACAATACCAAACGACCCTTATAGTTTCGCCATGTCCGTCTGGCCGTCTGTCCGTCCGTCCGTCTGTCCGTCCGTCTGTCCGTCCGTCTTTGGCTTAGCTCAGTAACCATTACTACTAGAAAATTGTAATTCTCCATGGGTATATAAATCAATTACGCCGACGAAACAGAAGAATAAAATCTTAAAAACATTTTTTTGGGGGTACCTCCCCTACTTTGTCCAACATTTAAATAGGGCTCATTGAAAAACGAAATCCGCAGTTGTCTTCTTTCAATAATAAATCATTTTGTTCTATACTTCTAAACCCCTTAGTTATTTTTTAAATTAATTATCAATGATTTAAATCTGTCACCGGGACACCCTGTATTTCGTTTTGGCACTTCATAAGTTTTTGGTTGGGCCAAACAAAAGGAGAAGCACATTAAATAGGTACTTTTGAACGTTTAAGTAGTACTGAACTGTGTGGAAGTGGTCTGCAGTCAAATTTTAAACGTCCTCATTGACACTACTGTTCCTATTGACATAAAATTAGATGCTTGATATTGAGAAGGACCGATGGGAGCGCAAACTTTTCGCATACAATGAATGAAATAAAAATGGTAACTAACTCTAAAAAACCGTCAATGGACAGAACTAGTAACGGCTATTTTCATTATTCTATCATAATTAAAAATGATCCAACATTTATTTGAATGTTAAACATTCCTAAATACAGAGTTGTGACTTATTTGAAATACTTGTATTTAAAATGCAAATACAAAATACAAAATACGTATTTTATATTTTGTACTTAAATACTTTTTTTTCAAGTATTTTGTATTTTATTTGAAATACTTTTCGAAATGTATTTTATATTTGTCAAATGCAAAATACTTTTTTACTGCTAATTTTCGAAAGTATTAACTTTACCACTCAAATTTTCAAGTGGGTCAGCGATTCGGCAAATGGCCACTAGAGGCGCTGCAACTTTGAAAGTCTATGTGCAAAATGACAGTTAAAACAAAATGAACGTTATTATCTGTGAAACATGACGTTATCACGTTACGCTCCGCTTTTTAACGAGAATGACTTCGATTTTGTTTGAAAGTATTTTATTTGAATAAAGTATTTTGAAAATACCTATTTTGTATTTAGTATTTAAATACAAAAAGCAAAAGTATTTTGTATTTGAAATATCAAATAAGAAAAGTATTTGCATTTTGTATTTAAATACTTTTTTAAAAGTATTTTGTACATCTCTGCCTAAATATTTAAACAAAGCTGAAGCAACGCGAGGAATATCGTAAAAGAGTATTGAAACACCAGTAAAACAATTACTTTACAATTGTCCTCCGTTTTTGCCACAAGCAATAACTAGTATTGCGTTTACAATAATTGTCGTTGAACAATGGATTATGGTGACATCCGTCATAATCATAATTGTTGTGAACAGGACTAACGTAAGTCAGGACATTTCCTTTGTCATCCATCATCCTCCTCCATCGTTTTTAGGGTTCCGTAGCCAAATGGCAAAAAATGGAACCCTTATGGATTCGTCATGTCTGTCTGTCTGTCCGTCCGTATGTCACAGGCATTTTACTCGAAAACTATAAGGTGTATTTAAATAAAATTTTGAGGATAGGTGTATTTTGTTAGCCGCTAGTTTTGTAATTAAATTACTAAAAAAAAATTTTTTTTTCGTACATAAAACTAAAAGTAAAAAAAAATATATTCATTGCGAGCCCACGTGTGGCACATTAATCGTTAGGCCTTTTAAAATAAATATAAGGTTTCTCAGCATTTTTTTTGATTAAGTAAGTGAATAGAGTCGGAGATAATCGCCCCGAAAGTCACTATAATTGTGTGTCCCCCCCTCTAATTTTTGAACCGTGTATTTTAAAAATATGAAAAGTATCATGGACATTGGGCTTATTAAATTCTTTCAGCGAAAATTGTTTTGAACAAGATCGGTTCAAAGGTTTGAGATATTTCTAAAAAACTGCCTTCCTTAAAGAAAAATACTTAAGTGCCGTAAGATTTCAGTAACGATACGACCTTTTTAATAGGCACGGAAACCTTCGTTGTGCGTCGTCCGACACGCACTTGGCCGCTTTTATTCCAGATTGTGACCCAAAGAAGCTCGGGCCCGCTTTGGCGCCTAATTCCAAAATTTGACGTAAGCACTATTTTATTGAAGCTACTGTACTGACCTTCCAACCCAGAAGGAAAACTAGACCTTATGGAATTAGGCCGGTTTCTAGTCCACACGATGTTTCTGTTCACCGACAAGCCTTGATATTACGATATTTTCTACATAAAGTTTTTTGAAGAAGCCCTGTGGCTGTTAGTGTTTCGAACACTTCGAACCCACGACCCACAAACTTCCACATTGAAAGCACAGGTTTTTGAGGAATGTCCTTTGTAGATTCTGTTCATTATTTAATTATGATATTTTCTACATAAAGTTTTTTGAAGAAGCCCTGTCTGTGGCTGTTAGTGTTTCGAACACTTCGAACCCACGACCCACGACCTTCCACATTGAAAGCACAGGTTTTTGAGGAATGTCCTTTGTAGATTCTGTTCATTATTTAATTATGATATTTTCTACATAAAGTTTTTTGAAGAAGCCCTGTCTGTGGCTGTTAGTGTTTCGAACACTTCGAACCCACGACCCACAAACTTCCACATTGAAAGCACAGGTTTTTGAGGAATGTCCTTTGTAGATTCTGTTCATTATTTAATTATGATATTTTCTACATAAAGTTTTTTGAAGAAGCCCTGTCTGTGGCTGTTAGTGTTTCGAACACTTCGAACCCACGACCCACAAACTTCCACATTGAAAGCACAGGTTTTTGAGGAATGTCCTTTGTAGATTCTGTTCATTATTTAATTATGATATTTTCTACATAAAGTTTTTTGAAGAAGCCCTGTCTGTGGCTGTTAGTGTTTCGAACACTTCGAACCCACGACCCACGACCTTCCACATTGAAAGCACAGGTTTTTGAGGAATGTCCTTTGTAGATTCTGTTCATTATTTAATTATGATATTTTCTACATAAAGTTTTTTGAAGAAGCCCTGTCTGTGGCTGTTAGTGTTTCGAACACTTCGAACCCACGACCCACAAACTTCCACATTGAAAGCACAGGTTTTTGAGGAATGTCCTTTGTAGATTCTGTTCATTATTTAATTATGATATTTTCTACATAAAGTTTTTTGAAGAAGCCCTGTCTGTGGCTGTTAGTGTTTCGAACACTTCGAACCCACGACCCACAAACTTCCACATTGAAAGCACAGGTTTTTGAGGAATGTCCTTTGTAGATTCTGTTCATTATTTAATTATGATATTTTCTACATAAAGTTTTTTGAAGAAGCCCTGTCTGTGGCTGTTAGTGTTTTGAACACTTCGAACCCACGACCCACGACCTTCCACATTGAAAGCACAGGTTTTTGAGGAATGTCCTTTGTAGATTCTGTTCATTATTTAATTGATTGCATTTCTATTGACTTTTGTATTAACTTCTAAACTATCCTTGTGAAGGGTTCAATTCTTTATAAATGTATTTGATATACTTTTATTAAAAATGTAAAAACGGTTCGGTTTTTCTAAAATAACTAAATAGATATGCGAGGTGTCGTTTATCGAACAAGCCAGCGACGCGAAAGAAGTTCAATGCTTCAGCTTGGGCCGAAAATGGGCAGGTGTCCGGTGTCCCGCTGTCGCGCTGTTCTGCTCTACAGCACGGCTAGCACGACTTACAGCGATTCGCGCGAGAAGAGACAAATCAGCGCGACTAGGTGCTTTATCCGCTCATTAATAGCATGACTTGGCGCGAGATACAAGGCGAAACGACTTGGACTCTCCTTCAAACGTCATGAGTCGAAATTATAGCAACTCGCGACTTTTACCGCAGGACGCATGTCTCAACCGCCTCTTTTTCGAAAATAAATAGGCTCGCGATTTCTACAGCTCGTAACGCCAGTATACTGTCATAATGATAGGGTGTCGTGTTTCGACGGTTCCGGGGCAATCTGCCGAATCCTACACCGGAGATGACGATGCAACGGGGCCACGCCGTTTCGTCACCTAAATAGTATTATTTGTTGTTTTTAGTTTCCTGACGCATTGGTTATTAGTAATAACTTATTACTGTAATGTCACGTAAATGTATTTGTCAATAAATAAAGAAATAAATAATTAATTATTTAATATTATTCAATAACGTACCGGAAGGCGCGGTAAGGTAAAGGTCGCGGGATTCCGCTGGATGCGGATGGCGCAGGCCCGGTCACTTTGGCACTCTTTGTCCATGTCCATCAGTCGACGTCTTTCGGCTGATATGATGATGATGATGATATGGCTATTTTTGCCCGACTACAGCAAAACCGATTTTCGATAAATATAGGTATCGTGACGCTCTCAAATTCCACAAAAAGAGACACTGAAAGCGTGTTTAAGTATATTATATCTAAACCAGTTGCACAAACTGTGATAATAATTGTGAATTGTACGGCAATCACAACTCAATGGTCAATGGCCATGCCTAATCCTAATTTTACTCAAATCACCAGGTATAACAGTTTTTAGTACAACCGGCTTTGGACTGTAGTGGAAGGTCGTTAGGTATAATTTGGAGTGCATTTTAAATCAATTATTCATTTATTATTATCAGGAAGGCCATAGAAAGGAGTTCCAATTAAATATGTTTCAGTGTATTTAGTGCGAAAAATATTTAGTGTTTACCCTTGTTCTATTTACCTACCTTTAGGTATATTGTTTTATGTATATTAGGAATAGGTATATTAGCTTTAATAAAAAGTGCGGTCACCATCGTTTACTATTGACCGCCACCGCAGGCCGCACCAGTCTGTGAGAGGTCTCAATCACACTGACAGGCAGTGACGTCAAGTTTACTATTGACCGACACCGCAGGCCGCACCAGTCTGTGAGAGGTCTCAATCACACTGACAGGCAGTGACGTCAAGTTTACTATTGACCGACACCGCAGGGCGCACCAGTCTGTGAGAGGTCTCAATCACACTGACAGGGAGTGACGTCAAGTTTACTATTGACCGCCACCGCAGGCCGCACCAGTCTGTGAGAGGTCTCAATCACACTGACAGGGAGTGACGTCAAGTTTACTATTGACCGCCACCGCAGGCCGCACCAGTCTGTGAGAGGTCTCAATCACACTGACAGGCAGTGACGTCAAGTTTACTATTGACCGCCACCGCAGGCCGCACCAGTCTGTGATAGGTCTCAATCACACTGACAGGCAGTGACGTCAAGTTTACTATTGACCGCCACCGCAGGCCGCATCAGTCTGTGAGAGGTCTCAATCACACTGACAGGCAGTGACGTCAAGTTTACTATTGACCGCCACCGCAGGCCGCACCAGTCTGTGAGAGGTCTCAATCACACTGACAGGCAGTGACGTCAAGTTTACTATTGACCGCCACCGCAGGCCGCACCAGTCTGTGAGAGGTCTCAATCACACTGACAGGCAGTGACGTCAAGTTTACTATTGACCGCCACCGCAGGCCGCACCAGTCTGTGAGAGGTCTCAATCACACTGACAGGCAGTGACGTCAAGTTTACTATTGACCGACACCGCAGGCCGCGCCAGTCTGTGGGAGGTCTCAATCACACTGACAGGCAGTGACGTCAAGTTTACTATTGACCGCCACCGCAGGCCGCACCAGTCTGTGAGAGGTCTCAATCACACTGACAGGCAGTGACGTCAAGTTTACTATTGACCGCCACCGCAGGCCGCACCAGTCTGTGAGAGGTCTCAATCACACTGACAGGCAGTGACGTCAAGTTAACTATTGACCGCCACCGCAGACCGCGCCAGTCTGTGACAGGTCTCAATCACACTGACAGGCAGTGACGTCAAGTTTACTATTGACCGCCACCGCAGACCGCGCCAGTCTGTGACAGGTCTCAATCACACTGACAGGCAGTGACGTCAAGTTTACTATTGACCGCCACCGCAGGCCGCGGCAGTCTGTGAGAAGCTTCAAGAAGGAAGACCAACAACCTTGCCTATGTACTTATCTTGAAACTTTTGCACCCCTATAACAAAGAAGAATTATATCAAAAAAAAGACAAGCTGCGTAATACTATAACGGAACCTAGGTACAACACCATCGTTGCGTTTCTTACGTCAAATCTAAATGATTGTCATCAGCCCCCCCCCCCCCCCCCCTATTCTGTAACTTGTTTTAAGCTCACCTCAACGCTCACCCACAAATATATCTTGACACCGCGATGCGTAGTAACTAAGCGTAGGTAGAGGTCGTTTCGTGACGGGTGAGCAGCATTAGCGCGTAGCAAATAACAGCCCAGTTTACTAGCAGGCCTAGCAGTGACGCCAGTGACACACCTGTTAGACCTTGAAATACTATATCTATACGAGTATACTATTAAACTACACATTAGCTCGTATCACTTGCAATTAAAGCCTAAATTCCCTTAATTTGGCACAGCACATGTGACCTTTATTCTATGTCGCAATCGCCCTCGACTCGAATAGTCTTAATTTCTCTAATGCTATTTAGTTCTTGTAACTTTAGCTTTCTCGAATACGTGCCTTTATTTGTAATTTGGGTTTTGGACCTTATGAGCTTGGACGGAGATTGAGTTTTGGGGATTTAAGTATGTGAGATAAGAGTTTGGGAAGGCTGTTGATAACAATCAAGATGCAACGTGCGTAATGTCAATGCCGTTCAGTTGGTTCTATTTTGTATTAATAGTCTGTTCAAATACCTACCTTTTAAAATAGTAATTGCCCAAAACTTTAATTTATTTACTGCAAAAGTAAGTACGTGCACGAAAACGAGGTGTTAAAAGTTATACGTATTTTATTTATCAGTGTATTCGAGTGTGTCTGTGACATCGCAGCTCCGTAACGGATGGACCGATTTCCGTGCGATTTTTTAAACTACCCACGCACACACCATACACATAGGTACGTTTGTTTTCATATAAGGATGGCAGAGCAAATTAAATTACTTTGGATATTAAACCTAGATTTGCTAGAAGTGGAACTACCTTCTAACAAATCTAGGTTTAATATCATCCCGAGAGTCCCTTTTGAGGTACGGAACCGAAAGTGAATTATTTGACATTCTAACATTGCAGATTTCGATCTAAACACGCAAAACTAGTTTATTTTCTTTTCCAAAAGCCAAGGACGAACGCTAAATGTACATAACCAGCCCGTCTTAGTATGAAGAAACACTGCATATAATTTGCTTACATTTGTTATGCTAATGAGGCTGTCTTCCAACCGTGGTGAACCGGTTTGCAAGGGTGGCCAAGGGTATAATGTATCTTTTCGTGGCGTGCAGTGATGTCATTTATGGCTCGGAAATGCGGGCGTTAAGGCTCTAGGCACTAAATAATTGTTAGAGTGAGACACCAAAGCTGTGGGTAAAGGAGCGGTGTGCGAAGAAGAATCGACCAATAGAAAGAGATGCACTTCTTTGCACAGGTCTGGTGGATAATCACCTTAAGGGGATGCCGTGATTCGAGTCGACCACGCGCCTTTAACAGAGACACGCTTATGCCTACCGCACACGAGAAAATGATATATGCAACACTCTTCGGGAATGGCTTTTAGGACTCGATAAATACCTAACTTACTGAAGTTTTATTTATATTTCATTAAGTGAGATAAACAATCATAAGTCATGATCATGAATCATATATCTGAAAATCAGACCTTATTGTTTCTTAATGTAGTCAGAACGGCGTTTCGAAGCACGCGCTAATTTCCAATTCACCCCCTTAAGACGAGGATGCATCGCGACGGATCGCACACTGCGTCTCTCCAATTTTCTGCAGTAATTGACGCACAAATCTTTTGACTCACACGAAGCACCGGTAAAGGACCATGTTAAAGGGTCTAAGGCCCGTGAAGTAAATAAAATATAGAAATGACGTGTACGTGCAGCAATGTATTTCTGAGAAGTGAAACAAAATGCTGACAATATCATTGCCATATAAAAAACATAAATTAATGTTGCTATACATAAAATCAAGGTTGCAACACAGAGCAGATAATACTCATACTATTTTGAGTCTATAAATAGACATTTTGACTTGTAAAGGTGCCCTCCTGGCCTATTATTAATTATGAATAATATGTGACATGTAATATTTAGATAATATTATGAATAAATGAGTATGAGTATTTGTTGGATAAATATTTTGAATTTTGAATACAATAGCGACACAATTACCAACGAGAAGCTTCACCAAGACTCGCTGATGCATAGAGCATTGGGCATGTTTAGATCTAAGGAAAAAACTAGGCCTAGAGAGAATGCATGACAAGAGAATGAGGCTTTGCGTCCCGTCTCTTTTGCACTCCTATTCTTTACGCGCTCATGATCCTCACCCCACGCGTGACGGGGCTAACGAAACTAGACCTCTACCTCTCTTACTACTCTAATTACTACGAATCGCAGCGTCAAAATATATTTGTGTGTGAACCATGAAGTGAGGTTAAAACAATTCAATTTAAAAAAAAAATGGCTTCCATCTAAGTTAAGATGATTTCGCCAGTGTCAAGTTTGCTTATAAAGCGACGTTGTTCGGTAGTTTGGTCAGTCGTCAATAATGCAATCAGCGTCAGAAGCTCCGCTTGAGAAGCAAGGCGTCCACCGCTGACCGCATCCCCGACGAAAGACCAGAGGTTAAAACAAGTTAGAGAACAGCGGGTCAGTACGTTTTGTGCCACGCTGCTTTTGTTTTATAAAAAACAAAAGACACCTGGTCTTTCGTCGGGGATGCGGTCAGCGGTGGACGCCTTGCTTCTCAAGCGGAGCTTCTGACGCTGATTGCATTATTGACGACTGACCAAACTACCGAACAACGTCGCTTTATAAGCAAACTTGACATTGGCGAAATCATCTTAACTTAGATGGAAGCCATTTTTTTTAAAAATTGAATTGAATTTGAATTGACAAAAGACACCGTTTTCTTTCAGACGGCCAGCACGACTATCACAAGACGGCGCTCGAGCTCGATTTTTCTCGCACTATACCTCTCTTTCTAAGTGTTCTGAGAGAGACAGATAACGCGAGAAAAATCGAGACAGCTCGCGCGCCGTTTTGTGTTAGCCGTGCTGGGCTCCATAATGTTAGTTACAATTACTTACAATTAATTACAATTTAATTGTAACTAACAAACATGTATATCATTATGTCGGTAGTTTATCAATTCAATTCACTTAGGTGTCAGATCGAGGACACTCACAAGTACGAGGTCACTATCGAGTGCACCCAACACGTCTATCATGGGACGGCCGCGACATACTCTCGATTTCTCTCGCACTATACCTCTTGTTCTAAGTGTTCTAAATAAGAGAGAGACGGATAGTGCGAGAAAAATCGAGAGAGCTCGCGCGCCGTCGCGTGATAGCCGTGCAGGTTCCAATGCATGAGGAGCTGACTTTCCAGCCTGTTGCGGCTGAAACGTTTTTGCAGAAGTTCTCTGTTCCCAACTTCTTCGGCGTTTCCTCGGTCTGTATTTCGCCTAAACTGGTGTTTCAAAAGAATGTGAGACACCTTCTTAACAGACTTCAAAAAAAAGGAGGAGGTTCTCAACTCGGTTGTTATGCCCGTTAGCAAAACATAACAATAAGAGTTTTTTAGACCCAAAATAGCTGCCTTAGCTTAGCTCAGTTGCAGTTGCAACGACCATTTAGGAGGCTGATTTCCAATAGTGAGGCAGTGGATAAGTTTGTAGGGTTACACAGAGATTCGTTGAATCTGTGAGAATATGAGTCAATAGTAAACTAATTAATCAAGTTAAAGGGGGTTTTATGATTTCGATTATCATACAGGTACGCCTTGGTAGCACTTAACAGCAGGGAGACCTATGAGTCGGAGCAGAGTTTGATATACCAGTAACGCAAATGCTAAACTAAACTAAACTACAACCTTCAGCGCCCGTGTGAAGTGAAGGCGTGGCAAATAATTGAACATGAATATCTGATAAGACGCAAAATACCTTGAGTTTTTGTGTTGGAGAAAACTAATTGTTCACATTCATAAAGTATATTTAGGCTCTATTTTGGAGCCCCTACTATTGAAGATGACTAACCAAATGACCTAATTAAATGGAATGCATTGTGCGTTTCATCGCCATCGGACAAGTTATCGTAAAATGAAATGAAATGCAACCAAGTCAAGTGTTCTAGGTTTTTACTAACTTAATTTTCTCGTACATTTCCTTTGATCATAAAACTGGCACTACGATAAAGCGTGGAGCGAATCGGTTAGTCTACATCATGGTTGACGCATTTATGTCCCTTACACAGTTGTTTTACGGGCAGTTTTCCCATGAATCTAGTAACAATGGTCGCATGTTGCGTAGAATTTTAATGTTCATTAAATTCCTTGAGGCTTTACTGCCTTGTAAAAGGGAGTTAGTTTTTGCTGGTCTATATATGTTTATGTGTTTCTTGATTCTGGGTTCATATATGTCAATGATTACGTTGCGTTTATACGTAACAATATTACTCTCTAGATTTGAATTTAAAAAATTCAAATATTTTCAAGGGATTATTTTAGGATTTGCAGATAAGCGTTTCTTCCTATCCGCAATTCTGTACAACCTGGATTTATCACAATATGCTATTAGTTTCCAAACTCAGTTTTAGACCTTATATTGAAATATCCTATTTGTGAAGAATTGCAAATATGAAGAAGGGCTTTTGTGTAAAAAGGAGGACTGACAAGAATAACGAAAGTGTTCAATGCGTTTTAAAAGAAACGTTTGTGCAGTGCGCGGGTAGCATATTCTTTATTAAGTTATGATTATAATGATGTAAATCAGTCCTACTTGAAAACTGGATGTCTTCAGAAAACGAGCTAGGTACTAAAACCACACCCAGTTAAGTCGACAGTAGAGATTGACTGTCAATTATAAATCAGGTTCGAATATGAAATCGTAAGGTTATATTCCAAAGTTCAGGAGAACCTTCCGAGGCTATCCGGACCCAGACCTTCGACCTTGCTACTTCCGGCGGACAAGTCTGTCGCAACTGCCACTGATATTGGAAAATTATGACAAGTGCATCGGTGTAAAATAATGCATTTGTTACTTGCTTTGTTAGCGTGGAATTTGCAGGTTATTACTTTTCCCAATAGATTACAAGTTTACAAGCATTAACCACTTAAAAACTTTTTTATTAATGACGCATGCTTGCAAGTCACAATTCTTTTGATTACTGTGAATTTTAGTGCGAAGTTCCACAAGACTCAGGTGCGCCTTTACTTTTAAAGATTACCTTAAATACCTAGAAATTATTACATTGCGGGAGTTCCTCAAGGCTCCGTTTTGGTACCTACTTTTAAAAATTACATAAAATGATCTTAAAAAAGCTATAAGTAGAACTACATGCTACAAGTTCGGAAAGTAGTAGGTGATTTCCGACGAGTGTCATTTTTATACATGAGTGAAGCGAGCGAATGTATAATTCGACACGAGTCGGAAATCATCTTTACACGCGTGTATCATACAACGTTTTACTATGAAATAAATATTGAAATGTCAGTTTAAAATAGATAGGTTAAATTTTTTATTTACCTATAGGTTGTCACATCATTTGCTTTCAAGCTTATTCACTTAAAAGCATTATATTGTGGTTTTAGAACGCAATTAATTTTGAGTACCTAACTCATTATCTACCACAACAAAAAGACACTGTAGGTACCGTCGTAGTTCTAAGAAAGAAATTGACACTATTGGAACGCAATAATAAATTATTATTATCGATTAGTCACTTTTACTTGACGTTTTTTACAACACACATCAACTCCAAAGTAAAAAACAATGGCAATCTTTTTTATTTTAAATACCTACATTACAACATATTTAGGTAGAGGTATTATATATTACTGCGCATGTGCAAATCGCCATACTGTCGTATCGCAAAAGGCATGAAAAATACATGTTTCAGCCAAACACATTAAGCGAATATTTGTTTTTTTTTTTTTTAATCAACGTTAATTGTAAAAATATGATAATAAAGTAGAAAAACATTGACTAAATTCAAACAGAATATTAAAAAAAAAACACAATTTCAAAATAATTAATAAAGAAAGAAAGTATCATACATACTAAAATGCCAACTATAAACAGAATACACCATCTAAAAGGTCCGCCAGCGGCATGGTCCCCAATACGCTGGCCGCGTTACCTCTTTGTATGGCCAGAGAAATTCTCTGCGCGAGGTAAGGGCTGACGACGGACTTAAAAAAAATTAAGGTAAAAAGCACTAGTGCGAAAAAGTGGCACTTTCCTTGCACAAACCTTGGAAAACGCTAACGCTCTTTTCGAGCACAGTATACAATGTTAAAATATTTTTATATCAATTTAAGTAATACATTTATTTTAAACTTACTATTTGCAACTGCAAATACCTATACCTTGAGGTATATCTGCTTTGATAGTATTTTATCTGATAAACAGTCACGTTTTTAACGCCCATCAACTAACTGCCATGTATAAAAGTAAGAACTCTCATCGATACGACCTTTTAAAATTCTCGAATGGTTCTACAATGGTCGCACGCGCAACTGACCTTAAAGTCACGCAAGGTCACTCACCCTGCGCCGCCGATTGATTGTGTTGGCCGTAAGCTTTCATTATGTCATTCGTAAACATACAGTACTAGCTTCTGCCCGCGACTCCGTCCGCGTGGAACTCTTCATATCGTAGCTCCACAAACATTCGGTACATAAGTTCCAAGAAACTTATTGATACGAGCCGGGATTCAAACCCTCGGCCGCCGTTTGACAGCTGCATTGCTGAACCACTAGACTACCGTAGCCCACCTACTTAGTTTAAATTCTTTTTTTTCTATTACAGCAACCGGCCATGGGTGCCCGCACCGTCCTCCTGCTATCCCTGGCCACCTTCGCCACCAGCGACAAGCTGAACCTCGTCTTCGAATGGAGCCAACTGGAATACCAGTACCCGAGCCCGGAGGCGCGGCAGCAGGCCATCGATGGCAAGGCATTCATACAAGAGAACAACATACCGATGGGAGTGGAAGTGTACGAGGATAGGCTGTTTGTGACGGTGCCGAGATGGAAGAACGGAGTGCCGGCTACTCTGAATTATGTTAGCTTGAAAGGTGAGGTTATTTTAGTTTGTGCGCTGACAAAAGCTGTCAAATAAAAGCATCATTACCAATGTTTATATCTACTAAACTATCATAAGTGATTGGCACGCTTGAATAAAGATAATATTCTATTCTAAAAGCGTACATACAGTCTGAAGGTAAGCTGACATTGTAGGTTCTGCAGTCGTAAGCGCGTTAACTACCGACTATAATATTAACACTTTCACTGCGAAGAATCGCTTACGAAAAAAATATTTGAGGGTAATCATACACAAGTTATGATATGATGAACTAATTAAAACAGTTAGCCCTGGATATAAAACTACCGGAAACAAAAGCGTTATTCATTTGTCGATTATATTGTCACATCCTAACGCTACTACCTACAGTACTTAACGTTATAATACAAAATAAACTAATATCTCATCAAGCCAATTACTGTTTAATTACTAAAGCCGTTAGATTCCACTTCCTTTATTCAGAGTGACTGTGTTACTTTAAGACGTTTCCCCAATCACTGAGTATATGATGAATTTAAAGTGAAACACTTCCCTATCTTAGTCACGTCTTGGACGGTTTTGGCCTATTGTTACTAGGCTGGGAAAACAATTATTGAGTACCTCGTAATAGCTGTTGCTCACGACTCTGACCGCGTGGAACTTGTTCATATCGTGCCTCAATACAAACTTCCACCCTCTTTTCGCCCCCCTTAGGGCATGATTTCCGGGATTAAAAACTATCCTATGCCCTTCCCCGGTATTCAAACTACCTCCATACCAAGATTCAGCTCAATGGGTGCAGCGGTTTAAGCGTGGAAAGGTAACAGACCGGCAGACAGATAGACAGAGTTACTTTCGCATTTATATAATAACTGACTTCTGCTCCACATGGAACAAGTTTATATCGATCGCATATAGGTATAACAAAATCACTCCAATATACCACAGCTTCACGCGGAGATCCAGGCACTACCTGCCATATGGAATGTCCGTGGACGTGACGCATTCATGAAAATGACTCATCCTCACAAAATATCTTGTGAGAAAACCCAATCAAAACGACCACCTACGCGATTACCAAAAGGTCAGGCGGGTCCTTAATGGCATTGAGAGCTGTTATCAGCTATTTTTGATGATGAGACCTAATTGTAAGTTTGGTGGTTTATGGGGATATCCTAGCAATGCGCTCACGAGAACTTTCCAAAGTTGCGAAACTTTCCACATGAAAATTTCTCGGTAACTTCTGAGAATGTTCTCGAGAACGAGAATTTATTTATTTATTTGACACGAGTGACACGACACGATCAAAGAGTCTAAAGACACGCATCAAGAAATAGTTCGGTAACTTAGTTTATAAAGTCAGGGCTAGTGTAAAGTGTGAAGTCCGAAAGTCGAAATGTTCTCTGAAATACAGTGAGAATTTAAGCAACTTATTGGTAACTTATCACTTATCAACAAAATAGCTAACTGTAATAGACAATAACACATGCATAATAACATTTAGTTTTAAGTTATGCCTATTTAAACTTTATTTCAAGTAGATTCTCTTGTTTAAACAATAATTTCCATGTTGCAGGAATATTTTGAGAGCATTCTCGAGAACGTTTCCGCTTTTTAGGAATGTTCTGCAATTTGTACATTGCTGGGATATCCTATATATTATTTATATCCATACTAATATAATATTATCAATGCCAAAGTGTGTCTGTTTGTCTCGATATCTGTTACCTCTGTAAAGATAGTTTGAGTCGCGGGGAAGTTCATAGGATAGTGTTTATCCCGAAAATCATCTAACGGAGTGAAATCAAAGATTGAATGGATCTATTATAAACGAGTTCCACGAGGACGAAGTCGCAAGTAGAAGCTATCTTAAAATAATGTATGTTTAACATCAACGCAACAAGTTACACTACGAACATATATTCTTAGCTTTGACTGCTATGCTATGCTATAGGTATAAATAATACCCGTATGCAAACAAGCCGCTGCTACTGAGCGAAGGACAAGGCAATAACTTTCAGATTGTATGTTTAGGAAGTAACAATCGGTTCCATTGCACCGGATAAAATATTCCATCGGTAACAGTAACGTACTTAAAAAGTCATTAAAAGGTATCAGGAATCAGGATACAATCAGCGATGGCAGGTGCACTGCGTGCTGTAATAGGTACTTAATGTTAAATCGATGGTGACACACTTATGAGTAGGCCACCCATCATTCAATAGTGGGCAGAGTCTATTGTTACATCTATAGGCAACGCCTCTGATTTGTTATGTAAGCGTGTGATATAACCAAAATACTGTATACTTACTTACTTACCAAACATTTCTCTCATTTCAGATAACAGCACAAAGTCACCAAACTTGATCCCGTACCCGAGCTGGGCAGCGCACTCCATCGGGAGCGACGGGAAACCTCCAGAGATCGTTTCACCATTCAGGGTTAAAGCTGACAAGTGTGGTCGTCTTTGGGTCCTCGATAGCGGAAAAATGGGCAGCCTAGAGCCTAATGCTACCAAATTCACGCCCTCCATTATCGTATATGACTTGAAGACAGATAATCTTCTAAGGAAGTATATGTTTCCTGCAGACCAGGTCAAGCAAGACTCTGGCTTCGCTAACATAGCTGTGGAGGATAGTGATTGCGAGAAGACCTTTGCCTACGCTGGAGATGTTGGTAAAGCGGGTATCGTCGTATATTCCTGGGAAAAGAACGAATCATGGAGAATCATGCATCACTACTTTAACCAAGACCCATTGGCTTGCGATTTTAATATTAAAGGGTTGAACTTCACTTGGGACGACGCCATCTTTGGCATGGGGCTCTCAGGGCCTAACCCTGACAACTACAGCACTCTTTACTTCCACCCAATGGCTAGCTTCAACGAATTCTCAGTCTCTACGGAGTTGCTGAGGAACAAGACTTTAGCTGATGATAACTTTAAATCTTTCAAACTGCTTGGAAGCAGAGGGCAGAACGCGCAATCTAGTGCGTCTTTCGTTGATCCCAAAACCGGTGTCCTGTTCTATTCTTTGGTGAACCTGAATGCTGTGGCGTGTTGGCGGACGTCCAACAAGGAGTACACCATGAAAAACCAGGGCAGAATCTCCATGAATGACACTACCATGATCTACCCTACAGACATAAAGGTAGACCAAAATCAGAACCTTTGGGTTCTCTCCAACAGGCTGCCTTTCTGGATGTACGGGAAAATGAACTTTGCAGAAGTCAACTTCAGGGTGTTCACCGCTCCCGTCTTAGAAGCTATTAGTCACACAGCCTGTGACGTCACAGCTAGGACGGACATCCTGGACAAGTTCTTGAATAACGTGAAGAACGCCACGGCGAAGATCGCTTCTAAGATAAAGCCTAATTCTGGAGCTATGTTCACTCCTCTGTCATTTGTAACGTTAGTACTATTAAGTTTATTCGTGTCTTCAACTGAATATTAAGTGGGATGTCATATTCCGAGATACTGCCACGAAAATCGAATCTCGAAGTTCTTATATATCTGTCTCTGCCGCTCGAGTACCTTAAATCATAAGAGGGATAGAGACGGAGATATCTGAACTTCGACATTCGATTTTCGTGGTCTATAACCTCTCAGTTTCACCAACCTGAGAAGTGTACTGGATTGGCACAATTTTCCCTCCCGCGAAGTATTGTAACTTCCTTATTATCTTACGTTGTACTTATGGCAAATTATGCTCGTCATTTATTGGGAAAATATAAGCCCGTAATTGTATAGCATAAGAGAATATGCCCATCTCTTTATTTATCATCATAGTGTAAGAGATGGATGTATTTCTTCAGCTCTACTTTACTTAACTACTACTACATGATATTAAATGTGAGAGCCCCCTAGGCGAGCACCTCGTCGGCGCCTATCTACTTTCATGATTCGCTAGTACTAAAGTTCAAATAGTTTTACAGTAGGTACATATGGTGCTACTTTCCCGCACTAGTGCGGAAAAGAGCACTTTTCGTGCATATGTCGAAACTTTTAAGAGACATATGTACAGTAAAACGTTGTACGATACACGTGCGAATAGGTAATTTAATTTCCTATTTTCGGCACTTGTATCGTAAATAACTATTGTATGAATATAATATAGGGCTAGTGCAACATTAAAGTCCAGCAACAGTAAAAAGCCCATAAAACTATACGTAGAAGTGTAATCTCTAGATATCGATGACTACTTACCAGGGAAAAAGCAGTATTGTAAATACCTTTTATTCAGTGCAATACTATTTAAAATTGGTCTGCCCTGTACAAAAATCAGATAGGTAGGTAAGTATATAAAATTTACTGCAGCTTACCTGTAAAGTAAACATTGAACCGTTTTGAATAAGTCCGTCAGTCAGTAGAATTTAGATATTACCTATACTTAACCCATTTTTATTTTGATCGTATAGAGATCGTCATAGTTAGTAAATGGGGGATAAAACGTACTTATATTATAGGTACGCCATCTTTTATTCTTAGCCGACAACAATAAAACAAAATTTGCATTTGCGACATGTGATAATATATGATTCATATGATAAACGTCTCTCGAAGTTATATAGTAGGAAAATATTTTTCTCAAACATGCAATGAAATATTGACGTTGTGGTCTTCATAATGGGCTTCGAAGTGTCACGTTTCGGGCGCAGCGAGACGAGAGACCCGTAATGGCATTTCATACACAATTGGAGGCGTAGGCCTGCAAGATGGTCTTTTTTAATTTCCATTCCACAATTCACAAGGCACAGGATCACGGCGTTCAGCCATGAAAATTAAAGTTTGATTTCTTGGAGTTTTTTTTATTTATTTCATTGTTTTTTTGAGCAGCACTATACCTACATACCTCGGCGTGAAAAGGGGGTGGCTACGCTCGGCCGTCTATATGTAGGTACTCGGCCAGCAACCCCTTACTTCCAGGCCTCTGTAGTAATGTACTATTAAATAAACAAATTATACCGATCCAAAACCAATTGAAACTGTACTTGACCTCTTGTGTGCGGATGCTATTTGCTAATCAAATGATAACCTCGTTATTAAAAAAAAAAGGTTTTAATGCGTGAATGGAATTATATCTAAGCGCACGGGGTTAAGATTGCCATTTAGCAGTCAATTTATTGAATGTAAGTCATGTAACATTCCCAACAGGGTTAACTTGTTGGGTCATCAAATGGTTACCGTTTTAGATATTTATTAATTTAAAATAGGTATTAACTTATCTCTAAATGTAAAGAAGTAAGGTTCAGTTATTTATTCATTCCGAAAAACCCAGATTTTGTAGTAAAACGTAAATATTGCTAATTAGGCACCCAAGTGGAAATATTTGAACGCTCTCAAGGTGTAAGCAGAGCATAAGCGATTTTATTTCATGACGGATTTTGTTGTGAAAATCGAGCTTTAACCGTTTTAAACGGTCCGTTTATCACACTGGACAAGACAGGGGCGGATTAAATGACGACGGCGCCCTAGGCGAGCACCTCGTCGGCGCCTCTCTAGGGGCCATAGATTAAGAAATATTACAAAAATAAAACGCACGCCCCTTTGTATAATCCGTCTCTGGGACAAGACATCTGTTACTCTCGTCCCACATACGTGTAGGAGCAGATTCTTTACTTTCTTTCTTTTCTATTCTTTCTTTTCTTTATTCTTTCTTCTACATATAAATTAGTGCTTCCCGATTGGTGCGAGATGCGCGGGAGCGGGGCGGTACTAATGCAGTTCTGCACGCGCACCGCCCCGCTTCCGCAAATATCACGCTCCCGCAAACGTAACGAATGTTTTATCCACAACGACACGACAAAACGCTGCCATTATCGTGCAAGGCGGGTTAACTGTGTCGTTCCCCCTCGCACTTTACTAGAAAGAAAGAGAAGTGCTAACCCTAAGGTTCATAGTACTTACTGCCTATTGTATGTGCCTTGAAAAGTGATATAATGTATTATATATTAGGCTATTTTGTTTTACGAGTGTTGTAAATAGTTTAAAGCTGTAAATAAATGCTATAAGCTTACATCTATCTTTGTTTTTATTTGTTGCTACATGGACCTTTTTTGTACAGTCAGCATACGGGACTTCTCTTTGGGGGAGGCCTATGTTCAGCAGTGGACGTCTTTCGGCTGAAATGATGATGATGATTGTGAACCAATATCTCACTTGCTTGCCCTCTGCTCACTTTGCCTGACTTTACAATTTACAATTTTTGGTCCGTAGTGTGTTGATCATTCAGCGCCATCTTTTGGGCAGCTCTTTATAACCTATATACGATAGTATACGTATATATAGTATGTCGTTAGCTGGTACTTCGTGCAATCGTCGGTAGGTGGCGCTGTAAATCATGGCGTTCGTTGTTTTCAACGTTAGTCTAGATGGCGCCATTTGCTGTTATTTGAATAACTCTAACTTCACGCCGGGCCGCGATTCTATTTGCCTTAATTGACAGAAGGGGACATCCCTAGGATAACACAATTAGAATATTAAGAATAGAATAGAATAAGTATTCATTTATTTTCAGAAAAATTGTGGAGTAGGTAATTGGAGTATCGAGATAATACATTGTGCGTACATTTTGCTGCAAAATTTATGTACTTAGACTACAAGCTATTATCTAATACAGTGTTTTTCAATCTTTTTCATGCCGCGGCCCCCTTAGTAGGTACAGAAAAAATATTTCGCGACCCCCCACCCTACGCTGTTCAAAATACTTAAAGCACTTTAACTTTGAAAATATGAGTAGCCGCGACCCCCTTTAGAAGGCTTCGCGGCCCCCCTGGGGGTCGCGACCCTCAGTTTGAAAAACACTGATCTAATACATTCCTTAATTTTGAAGTAGGTACTTAGATAGTTACAATATAATTTCATGTCATCTTTGACATAATGTTGGTCATGACATTATTCATTCGATAATTACCTAATACAAACATTACAAATGCAGTAGGTAATTGAATTATATTAATTAAGTACTTCTTTATTTGATGCTTCCAATAAGATCTTAACATTGAACAATTCATGAATTATAATTTTTTGTTTTATATCTCTCATTTTAATAAAGAAAGACAGACATGAAATTGGAGATATACACCTGGTGTGTATGCCATGACGGATATGTTACATTATTTTTGATTTGTGCCTCTAATACAGTAAGTCATGAAAGCTGTCTAATAAATCTTAGGCATTCACTTTTAACAACACAATAACGATAACTACAACTTAGATTAGTTGAAAAACCCCCGACATTTTCATTTCAAAGTCCAATATCTCAAAAACGGCTAAACAGATTTTCAAAAACATGGCTAAGAACACTCAGGATGACACAAAAAAACCGCATTCAAATCGGTAAATCAGTTTGGGAGCTACGATACCACAGACAGATACACAGATACACATACACACAGATACACAGACACGTTAAACTTATAACACCCCTCTCTTTGCGTCCGGGGTTAAGAAGAGCCAAGCATAGAGCCAAACATAGCAATACGAACATTTTCACGATCTTCTCTACAGATCGCCTTTCCCAACCGCCTGAAACAGGAGCAAAAAAAACAAAAATATTTCCAGTTGGTTTTAATTGAAAAAAAAAAAGTTTTTTTTTAAATTTAGATCAACATTATCCCAATAAAAAAAAATGGACACAAGGTTACTACGGATGCTCTAAGAAAGCGTCCTTTTAAATATTTGCCCCTGTTACGGGCCACACACTGAATAGTTTTACTTGGCCGATTCAATTTTTAGATATCGTTTTTTGTGGACACTCGCGAGTACACTAAGTCACTAGTTAATACTGTATACCTGGTACCCTATAAAAGGCAAAAATGTAATAAGGCAAAAATATATAATACCTACATACAATGATGTAATATAAAAAAGCGGCCAAGTGCGTGTCGGACCACGCACAACGAGGCTTCCGTGCCTATTAAAAAGGTCGTATCGTTACTGAAATCTTATGGCACTTACGTCTTTTTCTTTAGGGAAGGCAGTTTTTTAGAAATATCTCAAAAACCTTTAAACCGATCTTGTTCAAAACAATTTTCGCTGAAAGAATTTAATAAGCCCTATGAGCTTGATTTTTTTCATATTTTTAAAATACACGGTTCAAAAATTAGAAGAATTTTAGTGACTTTCGAGGCGATTATCTCCGACTCTATTCACTTAATCAAAAAAAATGCTGAGAAACCTTATATTTATTTTAAAAGGCCTATCGATTGATGTGCGACACGTGGGCTTGCAATGAAAAAAAAATTAACTTTCAGTTTAGTGCACCCCTAAAAAAAATTTTTTTTAGTAATTTAATTACAAAACTATGTAGCAGTTAACAAAATACACCTATCCTCAAAATATTTTTGAAATACACCTTATAGTTTTCGAGGAAAATACCTGTGACATACGGACGGACAGACAGACAGACAGACAGACAGACAGACAGACAGACATGACGAATCTATAAGGGTTCCGTTTTTTGCCATTTGGCTACGGAACCCTAAAAAGAGGTAGACACGTTGTCTTTACCAAATTCCTTGTTTAAAAACGGCGACCAAATCTGACAGCATACGTTTCTATTGGCAACGCGAAACTGAGGCAAGTTGGTGCAATTGAATCAGTTTTAGTGTGCCACTTTTAGAGCGCTTATAACCTATCTATCTCTTTTTAGGGTTCCGTACCCAAAGGGTAAAAACGGGACCCTATTACTAAGACTTCGCTGTCCGTCCGTCTGTCTGTCACCAGGCTGGACCTCAAGAACCGCGATAGCTAGACAGTTGAAATTTTCACATATGATGTATTTTTGTTGCCGCTATAACAACAAATACTAAAAACAAAATAAAATAAATATTTAAGGGGGGCTGCCATACAACAAACGTGAATTTTTTTGGCCGTTTCTATAGACAATGGTACGGAACCCTCCGTGCGCGAGTCCGACTCGCACTTGGCCGGTTTTTTTTTATATTACATCATTAATTGCCTACATATTTTTGACGTCGATTTATTTCAGGCATCTAAGGGCCATAGCAACCAATATCTTAAAGACTAACATACATACAATACAATTTTAAAATCTAATTATTTAAGCGGCGAATCGGCGCCGGTCCGTTGCGTCGTCAAGTCCGGTGTAGAATTCGGTAGGTTGCCCGGCAACCGCCGAAACACGATGCCCTTCGGCCAGAAGTCAGCACACGCGATGGTGTCCTGACCCCGTCATGGTCGGCCTTATCACACGATAACTGACAAGATACAGCGTCCGTTACTGGCTGACACCGTTCGATAGAACGCGCTCCTATATTGTCACTTATCGCGTGATAAGGCCGACCATGATACGGGGTCTGCGGCGTTACCACGAAAGTCGAATCTCGAAGTTCGTATTCATGCATACCTGTCACTGTCAGTAATATAAGTGCGATAGGGATGGAGATACCCTCGAATTTCGAAGTTCGCGGCTATAGTTAGCTTTGCAGCACATACGAGCTGAAGTTATGGTCTTATATCGCAGAATTATGACAGATATTTACAACACACTTCATGGAGCATTTATTGCGATTGCTGAAATATATTAGTACTTATGTTACATATTACGTTTGAAGTTGCCGCCACTCCAGTAGATTACTGTAGCATTGCAGGCCGCTATTCCACACGCGCAAAAACGTATCTTCCAATATCGCTAACTTCTGAAAATGTTTTAAATGTTGCATTCTCGCCGTTTACACCGAAAACTGCAAGCCACGCCCAGACGCTACAAAAAAATTGCGATACCAACAGAAATAAGTTTCTGTCAAAAATTAAATTTTTGTTAGAAGAAGTTAGTAGTGAAAGGTTCCTAGGAGTTATGATAGATTCCCATCTAAACTGGAAGGTTCATATTAATCAAATAAATAAGAAAAATTACAGCAACTGCTATGCGCTATCTGTCCTAGCGGAAACCTGCCCTGAAAATATAGTTATTAGTGCCTATTATGGAAATGTATATCCGCTGCTAACCTATGGAACTATTTTCTGGGGAAATTCTGTGGATGTAAATAAACGTTTGTACTACAGAAAAGGTGGCTTAAAACGATTTATCGTCTGAATCCCAGAGATTCTCTCCGTGAAGTATTTAAACTAAAAGACTTTCTCACATTAACAGGGATATTCATACTGGAAGTAAGCCTGTTTGTACTTCTTCACTACATTAACTGCCACAAAGAATAATGTTCGAGCACAGTACAAATATGATATAAGATTGCCAATGGTTAAAACTTTCATATATTAATAAGAGTACATTTATAACGGCAATCCGAGTATTTAATCAGCTCCCAACTCATATCAAGGCTCTGGAAGGGAACTCTTTTAAGGCACAATTAAAAAGCTGGCTCTTAAAGAAGACATTCTATAGCTTAAAAGAGTTCTTTGACTTTAATTAAATACTGTGTGTGTACCTACTAGATTTTGTTATTAATTTTCTATCCTTGCAAGTAACATTGTTAGTCTATAAGCACAATATAATAAAATTGCATGCCCGGCAGGGTAACTGTTGAAACCTATACTATGAATATTATGATCTATGTACACAGTTTGCAATAAACGATTCTTATTCTTTATTTCCGACTGTACTTCTCAGTATACCATCATCAACAACTCATTAAGAGGCTTCTAACGAGCCCAAACTCAACGGGGTTACGTCGGTTAAGTACTGAATTCCCATGGCCACCTTCTGTCTCCATCAGCAGATCAGCTCGATGGTACCAATATTGAATAGGGAATAGGCCTCATGTTCAAATCGATGACGTAGTGATGCTACGTAAACCATCAAATTATCGTAATAAAGTATAAATTATAAAATATAATTAAAATCATAAAAAGATATGAACCTTGAAAATTTGGAAAAAATATGCATTTTTTTTTATTGTGCAATAGTAAATTTTAAGCTACCAATAGAATCCCTACGCTTTTATAGAAACAAAATTGTATGACAACTATGTACCTACTTAAACGCAGTATTTCGCAACCGAAACAACAATTTACCTGATTTTCCATACGACGATTAGTACAAATGCCACTTGTGACGTCATACGTGGGTGCCTATCAGTATGAAGCGTTTTGTGCTGCCGCCAGCGAGGTCAATCTTTGTCTCAATTTTTTGGGTATTTATGTTCTTTAATTGTAGATGCTCCGATAGAAACATTTGTTCCTCTCCAAAAACTGGTTCGAACGACATCATAAAAAAATCTTAGTCCGCATCCCTATTGACATCCAAACTATACAAATACCCAAAATTTCAGCTCAATTCGGATGACGGCAAGTGAGTGAAAAATTGATTGAAATTTTGACGGAAAACTTACATACTTACGAACAGGCCCAGTAAAGCTTGTAAAAAAAAAACCATTTGAATTGGCTATAGGTATATTAGGTATACGTTCAGTGTCATCTGTACTAATATTATAAAAGTGGTAAAGTCTGTGAGATTTTACCTTTGCAAGTTTCTATGTAACGGGTAATCTCGATCCGGAACCGGTTATCCGATATCAAAAATTCTTCCACCTGCCTGTAGAAGTTGTAGAATAAACTTTCTGCATGGTTATCCATACTAATATACTAATATTATATTATAAATCTGGAGGTGTGTCTGTCTGCCTGTCTGTTACCTCTTCACGCTTAAACCGCTGAAACGATTTAGATGAAATTTGGTATAAAGATTTGAGTCCCGGGAAAGGACATAGGATAGGTTTTATCCCGGAAATGATACCCTAAGAGGGTGAAATGGGGGTGAACATTTGTAAGGGGCTACGATATAAACAAGTTCACCTACGGTGTACCAGTGTTTGTGTTTCTCTCTACATCTGTACCGTTTATGACCTTGGGCATGTAATTGCGAAAATAATCCAATATCGGCTTATCTATATTTACGGTTCCCGTAAACGTTTATAATGTCATTTAAGTGACTGTGGACTTATAGAGGTTAAATGATAGTGTTTGGATGTATTTCACGATGGAGAACGATTGAGAAGAGATGTCGAAAATTTACGCAGAGGTAATTTTGTTTATTTTATTCTAATATTGAACAAACAAAATATCAATATCAAGAAATACGTACCTTAACTAATACTAATCATGTACTGGGTTTTAAATCATTTACTAAAACCTAGCTACTTCCTAAACTAAGGCTAAAATAAAACTATTCGTCGAATTCTAAAATTCGTTAAGTACCTTACATCTAGTTAACGCATTTGTTGCATTGATATTTTGGAAAATAAAAAAATAACTAAGTATAATATTTTTAGTTTCCGTTGTGTAATAAAATATAAGTAAGTATCTATTAGCCTATTACTTTACGTAAGAAACGAAATTCTTGGGTTGCCTAATTTAAAAAAAAAATGTTAAATTGAGCCTAATGAGACCAAATTCGTTTGAATTGTTTGAATTCCTAGTCAGAATCACCTAAAGCGACGCTCAAACAAAAATGCTACCAATGCCTAAAGGGGCCCAACCTAATCCGGACTCTTGTGGTCGTGGTTTGTAGCTGCGTGGTTATACAACAAGTAAGTAATTACCATTTTAATAACACTCCTAACACTAAGTACAGTCAGCAGCAGAAGTTTTTTTTTTTTTTTTCCTTACCCATCTTTCCACCATTCTTTCTTTCTTTAACTAATTACCTATAGAGCAGCAGAAGTAAGTTAAGAGCGGGCGTAATGTCGAAGTGGTAGATAAAGACAAACTAATTTTAGCTAAAATACGTTTGTTGAACGGTTATGGAATATTCTGAATAAGCCAAATTACCTGCTTCTCTTTGGGGGAGGCCTATGTCAGCAGCGGACGTTTTTCGGCTTATATGATGATGATAATGATCTGCTTCTTTAGAAATTATTTATTTAAAATTCCCGGAACATTGGTAATAGATATTCCTGTCTTTTCGTCATAAGGGTCACCTGCCAGTTATCTTTATAACCAAATAAAAAAGAAGGAGTAGGTTCTCAATTAGATTGCATTTTATAATAAAAAAAAATTGGAAATGTTTGTTATTGCAGAAGCAATTGCGACTGCATACTGGCTACCATCTACTCGTAATTAAAAAATTAAATTCTATTTTATTTTTACCCTTTAATCCAGAGGTGAAGCTTAACTCTATAACGGGCGTCGAGCGTCCATATACATGGCATTTGTTTTATATGGACGCTGCACGCCACGCTCCGAGCGGGGCGTGCACTCAGGCCTTGCACAAAGAAGTCTTATTTATAAAATATTTGTGTATTATCTTTTCATAACCAAAAACGTAAGAGTTATATAGACTCTTTTCAGCATAGCTATCTCCATCCGATTCCTTCGTGTCCTTCTACTACGTGACTGCTACTTTGTCCTTGCGCACTTGCCTTCAATCCTGCATTATAATGATATTTTTATAAAAATGTCATACCGTATATAAGATGACCATCAGAGGCTCTAGTATATGTTGAACCGAAACCAAACTTTACGATCGCGTTTGCGTTTTACCCTTGTATGGGATTTGACAGCTAAACGCAAACGCGGTCATAACGTTTTGTTTCAGTAAAACTAGAGCCTCTGTTACCTTCTATTCTCTATCGTCTTGAACTGATTTCTTTTCTCCTCTATTCATTTAAGCCCGTCTTTATTTATTTCCCTCCAGCTAATTTTCTCTACTGTTTTTAACATCTTTATATTCGATTCTATTTTAGATAGCAGCATGTGTCCAGAAGTTGATCGATATCCCAATCACAACGCACACGCACTTCGACTTCAATGAGACGCTCATGTACCCGAGCGTTACTTTCTGTAGGGAACCGCCATATAAGTACAACAAGATGAAGGTATGTTTGTAGCTATATGCCTATGTATGGCATTTGCAATAATGCAGTGCTGCTAATTGAAAAAAGATTCAGGCGATTGACTTCAAAGATTTTCTAGACAACACTTACTCTGCCACCTTTACGTGATGAAATAGTTACTTACGTCACACCTGGCCATAATGCGAGTTATACCGCACGCTGCGCGTACGGCAAAACTCGCATTGCGGCCAGGTGAAGACGTAAAATTGTGTACTCACCACGGGCAGTAATTCGTAAAGCCCCAGATCGCATATTTATGGCCCTCACCTCCGGTTCGGGCCTCAAACACCTGCGATCTGGGCCGTTCATGAATTCACCGCCCTAGGTACGTAATGTACTATTGTTATACAAGGGTGCAAAGTTGTATTTTACCCGCGAGTGCGGAATTGAAACACAAGCAAGCGAAAGGATTCTATATAATAGTAGAACATGTAAATTAGAATCCTGAGCGTAGCGAGTGTTTCAACACACGAGAAGTAAAATACATTTGCACCCACAAAACACAGGCACACAAAACTTTTCACCTCACGGTAGCGAGGAAAGTACAACATGCAAAACAACTTTATTTGATTTAAATAATAATATTTATATTTTTAACAGTAATAAATAGTAATAATAACGTTAAGTAATTTCAAGTAGAATTTTGGTCAAGTGCGAGTCGGGTATTAATTTTCCCATACATATTGAGACCCAGCGCCTGAATGAAGTAACCAGCAATTCATTAAAATTTCTTAAATATTTATTTTATTCTGTTTTTAAGTATTTGTTGTTATAGCGGCAACAGAAATACATCATCTGTGAAAATGTTGTATTATGAGTGTTTTACGTTTTGTTATCTGTCAAAAGTCTCAAAAGCTACTTAAACACGCTCCAAGGTCAAATTACTCTCCCGACTAGTGGATAAAATGGGTTTTTGCTCACTGGTTTTAAAGGATAAAAGACGGCTTTCCGAGACAGTGAGGGGAAAATACAATAATACCGCTAGCCTACATTTCTGAAAGCTCCATTGATGTCTTCTTATTGTCAATGGTGTTATTTTGTTTATTTTTTTTCATCTTCAGTATACCATTATTAATCATAATTATAGCCTTCGCCTTGTCTTTTCGAAGATCTCACGGTTCTAAATACACGTATTTGCCATACGATAAATAATAATAATTATAGCCTTTCATGACTCTGAAATATCTTTTGTCCAGTAATCTATATAAAGATTTAGCTTCCGCCCGCGACTTCGTCTGCGTGGACTCTGGATAAATAAACTATCCTATACTATATTATTAGCTTTAAACTATCTTCGTGAGAAAATTTCATCCAAAAACGCCTCAACCGAGCGTTTAAGCGTGATTGAGTAACAAACATACAAACATCAATATATATACATATATATATATGTTTGTATATATATATATATATAGTAGCAAGTAGGATTACCGATTGCAAAGACCCATGTCTGAGTCTGAACCACATAATATTATAACAGTAGTGCTATTTTAAATTATATTTCCAGGAATATGGCCTATACTCTCACCCTCGCTTCACTTCTGTCTGGCGCAACTTTAACTTCTCCCATATCAGCCTGGATAGCCTCTGGGATGAGGTCACCTACACCAGAGATGAATACTTCGTGCAGTATGGTTTGGACGGGCAAGTAGACAGTAAGTAGGAGCAAAGGTTTTGTAGCATCATCATCATTTATGAACTCGGAACCTATTACGGCCTCTAAAACTCTCAGCTCATAGGCACTGTATAGAATAGAATATAATATGTTTTTCATCACACTTGCTCGAAAAGGGCTTCATAATGCGCAGACATACAGAGCTGTAATAGCCTTTGTTACGCCCACGGGCGTAATGGTTGTTTGCGGCATGCGGCATTTACAAAGCAAAGAGGTTTTATATCAAATACGATGTCTGAAAACGTATTTATAAATAAATTTAAACTTAAAAAACTACTTAAACATGTTTAACTGAATTATTTACAGATTTAATATGTAGTTATTTAGTGTCTATGTAAAATGTTTTTCAAGTGTTTTTAAATCGTGGCTGTATACCGAAGTGTCTTTGCCATACGCGCCTCACGTCAAATTCAACAAAATGGACGACTGACATGTTGCAGTTTTTATTACGATTTGTATTCATTTAATCTAAAATGTATTTGTTTCCTCGCAAATGTGATGAAAAACATTGTGTATAACACGGGCGTAAGAATATTGCTAACTCGAGTCATCAAAAGTCCTCCGCCTTCGGCGTCGGGCTTCTGATAGACTCTTGTTCGCAATATTCGACTTACGCTCCTCGTTAAACAATGTACTATATTGTACTTGTACTTCCAGACGTGGCGGTGGAATCACGTCTCGGCTTCGTTTTGGGGCGGTGTTACACAGTTAGGCCACAGGTATTGTTTTATTTGTAGAACCATGAATAGTTTATTCTACTTATTGCCTATTATTGACCGAGCCTAAAAATTTAATGTACATATGGCCTAGATGCTGAGCACCAAGACATCCCGTAGCGCTGGTTACTCCTTCACTCTTCGACACAACGCCTTGGACATCGCCAATAGTATGAGCATAACGCCACCAGGGTACCATGTCTACGTGCATTACACGAAGGAGCCGTTCACTGGTAGTTACGATGATTAATCATACATACATTTACAACATATTAAAGCATCATAGATTCATATACGGAAAAATAGATTGTCTGTCAAGGTGACTTTCGACTGTCTGGAGTCCTTCGACAAAGTTTATTTTCCCACAGTCCCAAATTGCTGTGAATGTACGGTTCGAATGCGTAGGCATAAAAGCTGCGTGTTACATAGGCACTGTTGGCTACCAACCGCTTTCTTGATAACATCCGACTATCTTGTAATCCCTGAGTACGATTTCCATCCACTTGGTTTAACTTAGGTATAATCTGCTGATCCAGATTAAGTTTTGTAAATTGCATAACCTGTGTGAAGAGGCTAAATCATCCGTTCTTGTCATATTTTGTAGAGCCGTGTGGCGTTCTTTTGCTCTATTAAGATTCTATAGCATCATATAGCATTCTTTGCCGATACCACATACCTCTAATCTAGCATATATAAATAAATAAGACCGATAATCCTGATAGATATTTGCATCTAACAGAAGTGGCAGTATACAATGGTGGATTAGTAGACTACCTATACGTGAACACAGGCGAGACTATAGACGTGAAGTTGATGGTGGACCAGTATCAGAAAATCAGCCGCGACCAGGATCCCTGCGTGAACTGGGCAAACTATAGCACCAATCAGGTATGGAACAGATGAAAACGCTCTAAAATTCTCTGAACTTATCACCAATCCGCCTCGTAATCTTAGCGTTGACATTCATTCAGCTTAAGTTTCGCTTGCTTCCTCGTTATAGCAGCAGTTTTTGCAAAAACAAATTGTCATTCGACCTTCCAACAAGGAGAGAAAATTACACCTCATTAGGATTAGGCTTGGTAAATAGAGAGAGACTTGACTGTTCGTAAGCCGTCCAAAGTCCACCAACTTCAACTTTTCGCATCAGGTATCCAAGCAGGTCTTAGAAATGGAATTCGTTTACGCAAAAAATAGTGCCCGTATCAATAGTTTGTCAATGGCCAAACAGGTGAGTCGACAATAACTTTTACACAAATCTAATGGTTACTCCGATGATTTGAGATTAAGTGGCTGATCTGACATTAATTGCAAAACGGGACAAAGACGAATGTTGCATAATTTTCATATTGTTTGTTTCAGTGCTCCACAAAATGCGTGTCAGACTTGGTAGGTGAAGTCGTTGGCTGTTCAGGACCCTGGATGCTCAGTGACCTTCCTCGCTGCGATAATTATGAAGACATGAGAAGGCTCATCACGACATATATTAAGTGATTATGATCAATTAACCATTTTCTCTATCTTTATATTCTTTAAATTTCTTGTCGCTGAGGCACCATTATTACGTCCCCACTTTTACGTGGAAATGTTTTCAGTCAATCAGTTTACCACACAGAAAACTTGCCTTAAACTAATACATTGATTGAATCCTTCGTCGATGTTTCGAAGATGATAACAAGAAGGTTACTTACTTACTCTGTTTTTGCAACAATTTGAGTAGCTTCGGCTTCTTCTAAAACATTATCTTATTTACTAACCGTGAATCGACGGTCTCTTTAATTTTCAGCACCCACGAGGAGCACAACTGCAGTTGTCCCCGGATCTGCCGGTCGTACCTCTACAACGCGTTTGTCACGTTCAGGAGGAGTGACTACACGTGGGACTCTGCCAATAAAATCTGGGCTTTGAGCTCCGGTGATGCTATGTTCGAGACACATGTAAGGACAACATTTCGTTTTATAGGTATTAATTGCAGCTTCCATTAAGTTGCAGTGTGTGTATGTTAGTTTATTTATGTAAATTCTTCCCAAAGTCCAGCCTAGTTGAAATTTCGTACACTTGTGGAAGTCTGGTGGCAGTGCAATACGGTGGTACCATAGAACTGGACTGACAGTGGAAACAGAGGGCTGCCATAGCAACTCCTTAACTTAAAAACTTCTAATGATTTTCCCGGTCAAAGTATAGCGGGGTATAAGATCATCGACAAATTGGCTATTCTAAAATAGCCAATTTGTCGATATACCAATAGCTTGATGGCTAAATGTTGCCGTGTCAACATTAAGCCATTGTTTGCAATGTATGATTTCAGCTGTACCTCCACTTCAATACTATGATGGTATCTGTATACGAAGAGACATACAATTATGACTGGAATCTATTCATCTCCGATCTTGGCGGAAGTATCGTAAGTGCCAAATACACTAGTTTCCTCATCATTATCGTCATATTCATCATCATCAACATTATCATTATCAGCATGATCACCAGCAGCAGCATGCTATATTATATATACTTCCGAGTCTTCCCACTTTTCTAAGGCCTCCTCTCATAGATAGCAGGAAATAGGTAGCTTTTAATTATTTATTTACTATCCACACTAAGTATCTTTCTTTATTTTCGATTTTTCGAAGTAGCTGGGTATCATTGTCAAAATCCCTGTATCTTTCTTAATTCCTCTCTTCGGTCCATGCTTACCTTGGCGAAAGATTTCAAGATATAGACGCAAATCATTCTCCTCTGTTCTCGAATTATAACTCTTCTCTGTCCCTCATTTGAACAAATGTTATTTTATATTAATCCGAGTGCTCAAGGAGAATATTTGTCATAAGTGTCATAACTCATTGTATTGTTCTAAATAAGCCAAATTCCACAAAGAACTTAATTCTACGCGTTTTTCAATCGAGCCGTGATTCTAGAAATCACAAAGAAGGACATTCACGTGCATTTTGAACGGGAACCTTTTCGAGCTTGTAAATCAAATCCGCGTAATATACGCGTATTCTCGAAGCTTCTACACATCTCATTTCTCGAGATCACACCTTCAAGATCGACCTATCACACACTACTTCATGAATCAAACTCCTGGCTGCATTCCAAATTATATTAGCTCGTCAATGCCCGTGCTATGAAAACATTTATTGAGAAGATGAATTAGAGAACACTTCATCGTAATACATGGTACAAAACAACACACAACTGACCATTTGTAATAGTGACTGCGTATTTAAAAGGACTTTTTACCATTGTTAGTATGGTGCCAAATTAAATTTATTAAAGTTATATGTCAAGCTTCAATGGAAAACAGGTTACCTACAGTGCAGCGGAAGTAACGTGGGTGCTCAAAATTATCTAGTCAAGCTCTTAGTGCTATTATAAAAAAGATTTGTATACACAAGTAGATCATTTTAACCGATTTGTAAATTTGCAAATATGGCGTTATGGAAGGATTTGTTTGCTGAACCATTAGCTTTGATATTTTTTAATGTACTTAAATCGATTTTTAATATACTATTCCTCCATTAAACAGATGGGTGAAGGTCGTGCCTTTAGTATCTCTGACTATTAAGGCGATTAACGAGTTTATATAGCCGACGAATTTGCGGGAAAAAGCCAGTACTGACATAAGAATGCCTTTAATAAGAAGATAATAAGAACGCATTATGTTTTTTGAAGTGAAAACTTCTTTAGCGGCGCTGAGCACTTTTTGGAATGGGGAAAAATTGTTAAATACGCGACAGAGTTTTGTGACGTCAGATGTGAAGGAGGTCATTTTTTGCTGCTAGCCAATTCAACTTCATTCAAAACTGAACGCTATTCGTAAGAGTATAAAGCCGTTAAACACTTTTTGCAATAGCATATTCTGCAAATAAATTTGTAATAATACCAACGCGTCCTTCACCGTTTTGCTATTGAGAAAATTCGAATAGTTCGAATTTGGGCGTTATTCCTAAAGAGATAAAGCTTAGAAAAATATTTACCAACGGCAAAAACAAATTGATATTTTGGTCGCCACCGCCGTCTGCTGTGCAAATTAGAATAGTTCGAATTTAGACATTATTCCTAAAGAGATAAAGCATTGAAAAATATTTGGCAATGGCAAAAACAAATTGGTACTGTGTTTGCCGCCGCCCGGAGCCGGCGCCCCGTCGCACCCAACGCGCCCGCGGGCCGTCCGCCTAAATAATTGATAATTGTTTATTTTGCGTCAAATTCATTTTTAGGGTTAGCCTACACAGTAAGATGTCACGTGACCTGATCGAAAAACTGTTATAGGTAGCGGCACGTAAGTCTAGCGCTGACCGTTCCTGCGCAGAAGTCGAAAATAAGGTATTACGGGGGAGTGAAGGGGACGCGCGGGGGCGTGCGAGAGCGCTTATTGGCTCTCCAGTCGTACTCCGTCCCGCGCACCGATACGACGCCCCGCTCACTTCTGGTTATACAGTTGCGTTCTAAATTGTTATTACCGTCGTCGTTTTGTTAAGTTTGAGTTTGTTTTTTATTGACTGTTTTAATGAAGTTAGTGTTTATTTGTGATTTTAAACAGTAAATATGCCTAGAAGAAATACTGTTTTGAGAAGACAGGCACGGAAAATGGTATATGACGTGCATTCTTTTTTAATGACAGAAAGTAATGAATTAATTGATTCCTTGAAACATATTAAAAGTCAGATTGACGAAACTACAAATATGTTGCTCAGTCACTTGGACAGCGGCACTGTGGATTTAAACATGATGAAACAAACTGTGCTACCCCTGTCAGATTCTGATTAATGTTTTTTAATAAAAATTGTAAAAAAAAATATAACTTTATTTTTACCTCCCTATATTAGTGATGAGACTAGTTTAAACGAACTACCTTAGATATAAAAGAAGGACAAACAAAGACAAAGTTTTTTATTAGTAAGGATTATTGTAATCAACTTGTAGTGATAACAATTGCGTTTGCGACAGTACCTATGCGCAGCTATCCCCTCCACGATTCGTTCACCGCTAGACTTACGTGCCGCCACCTATACAATGTTATTGAGTTTTCACTTCTGCCGGCACTCCCATGCAACCCGGTCTTTTTTTTCTTTGTATTTTCATTCAGTTTGACTTATTTTAAGAAGGTTAAGAACTAACTATCACTGTAATAAGTTTTGCATAAAATTACTGACTGTTGAGTTTGTTTCGGCGTTTCTTTTTAACAGTGGTCTTCTTTTGACTTGTAAAAGTGCTATTACGGCCTACTTGCAGAATAAATATCATTCGTTTAATTTTCGTGTTTCAGGGATTCCTCCTAGGCCTGTCCGTCATCAGTCTAATGTCGATGTTTGGGAAACTCTGGAGCATCACCGTGCAGCCGTTTATCAATCCAAAGCTCCATGCGCCCAGCGCGGCCACAGCAGACATCAAGACGGTGTCTAAAGACCTGGCTTCCGACCTGGACTATCTGAAGAGGTGCCAGGAATGGAATATGAATAATGACGCTTTTAATGTTCAAATTAAGAATTGATTTATGAGCGCTTGGTTTGCCTTTGTCACCCTTAAGTTAACCTCTGTAGCAGCCTTATTCACTTTGGAGCAATGAACAGGTTAAATACCTTTATAACGAAACAAATTATTTCATTAAATATTTTGTTTCGTGTTATTTTTAACGAGGAAGTTACCCCGATCATTTTTTAGACTATATGATACAGAGAGAAAGAATATAATGGAAAAATAATCCATCTTCGTCTGTAGCCCCCGACATCTCTCTGTATCATATCATCATCATCCTCCTAGCGTTATTCCCGGTAATGCCCCTAAAGGAGCCCGGAGTCCTGATCTCTCTGTATCATATCGTCTAGGTTAAATACATGTTGATAGTAAGTTGTTATGAATTTGAATTGGTGTGTTGTGAATTCTAAGTGAGGGAACACGCACACGCACAGTGTAATGTGCTCGTATTAGGAGTAGCCCAACTAGGAAGGTTCCTTTACGTCACTGGAGACGACAGACTAAGTAGGTAGGGTTTGTGTCCATAGGCTCCGGTTTCTACTTACCATCAGGCTGGCCGTACCACTAGTTTCCACCTTCGCAGTATACAAACAGTAGCTAAAGCAGAACTGAGTGTTTTTTAGAAAATATTTCGGGCAATCTTGCAACTCTGAATATTATATTATCATGGCGCCGAATTGGCTGAATTAACCAAGTAGACAATTAAAAAGACGCTAACCATACGCATACGTTTTCTGAATCATAAAAACCATTCGCTTCAAATACGTATCTAATTAAACTTAAGTAATTACAAGTATTTAAATCAAAAGATTTAAAAAAAGCCGTCTGTTTTAAAATATTATTTATAGCCCACTTTACCGATTAAGAGGAATCTAACGACACAAATGTTGAAATCCACTAAATCGTTTAAGCTGCGGAGCATTATAAAAGAAATGTAAAGGTGTATGTAAGGTATTCTGGAAAAATGCAAAGAAAATAAAATAGTACAAACTGTTTGAATAATATTTTTTTAATTGATAATCGTTAGAAAATATCGTTTTGACTTTTCTGGAAAAGTGGCTTTTTAGAACTTTTTGGTTGGTTCACGATATGTTTGACAAGGGCCGCTTGCTTTTATGTGTCTGTTGCGGCGTTGTGGACGGTAGAGCGTTGTGCGATGGAACCTGACCCCGTATCATGGTCGGCCTTATCACGCGATAAGTGACAAGATAGGAGCGTCGTCTCGTTCTATCGAACGGTGTCAGCCAGTGACGGACGCTCTATCCTGTCACTTATCGTGTGATAAGGCCGAGGTTTGAGACACTGGCCAATAGAAGGTTGAGTAGACAACAAACTGCAACTAGAGCCCCTGGCATGAATTTCGCCTGTCAGAAATGTGGAAGATCATGCCGGTCTTGTATTGGTAGCAATGTTTCAATCGTCTGAAACAGACGCAGATACGATGATTTTGAACGACCATTTTATTTTAATTGTATACCAATTCCACCACAATGCGCGTCACGCTCCCGGATACTAAAGCGACCTATAGATGGCTAAATGCAGCGCACTAACAGCACTCACACTCCCTGATTAGAGTGACATGGTTTATCTCTCCTCCCCCCCTCCCACAGTTAGTGCACTGCAATTAGCCAGGTCTAAAGCGGCCTTAATCCATCCATCGGCGGACACATCATTTAAATCCGTCAAAAATGATTTTGGAAATTGTGTCCTAGTTGCAGTTCACGGTAAGAATAAAGGGCATGGACGATGATTTGAACTGCATTTAAAAGATACATTTCTTGGCAGACTTGCAATACGATGACGCACGTTTGTAGCGGAATGATAAGAGAGTGAAGCGGAGCGGAGAGCGTTTTTAACATAAGACAGATTCTCAATTGGTCTTCGTGATTTAATTTTTCGTTACTTTATGGGCTGACAAGAATAATATTTTGTTCAGTAAACCATGCATTTGCTCTTGCAAAGTCTTTTCTGTGGTGAAGTGGAATTATGGAAGAACCATGCGGTATAAGAAAATACTGATTATTCAATAGGTAAAACGTTGCTTCGCGAGTTCTTTCAAGGCACATCGTCGGGAGCTCAGGAAAACATACTCACCACGTACTCATTTGTTCCAACGCCATGTACGTCAGTGACCTCTTTATCAATAACATAAATTTCATTGCCGTCCACGGGGTAGGAAAAAGGGGGTATAACCCAATTTTTCAGCGCATCAACATATCATGGTCCCTATATCAGCTGCATTAGTCACCCCGTATCGATAACCCAAATTAGCGACCACCTATTTAGCTGGCGTGTCATGATTGAGAATTTGGCTGCAACTTGCTTTACACTGTGTTTTGTGTGTCGCTTTGCATTTGTTTCGTATTTCAATTCGTTTCCCGCTCTCACAATGAAAATATGTTTTTTTTTTTCAAAACTATCCATTATGAGTTTGGTTGGTAGTAATAGAAATGTAGGAACAAAAAAGGTATGACGAAAATAAATATGAAGAGTGATGATTATCAATACAAATCGTTAGTATACTTAATAAAAATAGGACAACGAATTTTATGTTCGAATTGTATGTAACAAATGCTATTTTCGCCATAACAACTATAATTATTATAAATATGTATGTATGTGTGTATTGGCTCACATAAAATTCGTTGTTCTATTTTTTATTATACTTACTAACGATTTGCATTGATAATCATCACTCTTCATAATTTTATAATAATAAAAAATTGCTTTTGTTAGCACTAGATCTACCTATAATAGCCCTTTACGATTTCATACTCATATGATGAAAGTTACCCATTATGATGATTAACTTATAATATATAGTTAAATGTAGATAAAAGACGACTAATCTCGGCGAATAAGGAAGGCGGATGAATAGTGGAGATTGGCGGATGATCAGTAAAATTAACTATGGTTAATTTTTGCGATGATCAGTAAAATTAACTATGGTTAATTTTACTGATCATCCGCCAATCTCCAGATAGATAGCTTTTTTAAGTGCCTGTGTTAACTATCCATGATGAAGTATACATATAGAACACCCTCGTAGGATTTTTCCGGTAGAGCTCAAACGAGCACTGGGTCCGCTTTGGTACCTTATCCCAATATTTAGCGTAGGCACTAGTTTTACGAAAGTGACTGTCACCTGACCTTCCAACCCAGAGGGAAAACTAGATCCTATTCGGATTAGACCAGTTTACTTACGATGTTTTACTTCACCTAAAAGCCCCTGTTACATATAAAAACATAAATTTGAAATGAAAAAACTCGGTGGTACTAGGATTGAAAGTCGCGTGCCTGACCGCTCAGCTACAACAGCATATATAACAAATAATTAGTATATTATAGAACAAATGCATTTGAATACAACGCTTCAAGCATTGGCTCTAGCGACCGATAGCTAATCGTCACTTTCATACAGCCAATTGAAGGTGAATCGTAAGACCAAATGGTATCATAAGAAATTAACATTGACCTAAAAGAGAACCAAATGCTGTTTGTGCTAAAGTCTTATTTGCGTTGAATGTATTATAAATTACTACACATGCTATACGATTATAGACGACAATGTAATTTGGCTAATCACTTTGGTTGTATATTAGTTTTATAATATAGTATAATTGCTAGGGTTAATGACTAGAACAGGGTTAACGTCAGATGAAACTGAACGGACATTCCTTTCGGTTTCGTAGTTTCAAAGTGAGTTTTACCCTTACTGGCTGAGTGCTGTAGCTAAGCGGTATTTGTAAACCGGGGTCAAGCACTGGGACAAATTTGTAATACTTAACATAGTTCAAAGGAGGTCAATTTGGTTCAACAGTTAGCATAGCAATATGATATATATGTCGGATGTAGTTGTAACACATAATAGGAAGCGGATTTTAATTACTTACTGACTTGCTTCACTAAAATCATACCTATACGTTGATTTTCTTTTTGATGGACCAACTACCTGGAACTTAACTTAACAGGAAGGACCATGTTGACCAGCTGTGTGGTAGACTGAGCAGTGCTGTATTTGCTCTAAAAAAGTAAAAGCCGCTAACATCCAAAAAGTCGTTACGGTCTGTATATTTTTCACATTTCCACTCTTTAATATCATACGGTATAGTGACATGGGGCAATTCTACGGATGCCAAGCGGGTACTCCAAAAACGCGCTATTCGAATACTGTCTGGAGTAAAGCACAGACATGCGTTTAAGAAACTTTTTGAAAGTAGGTAACGGCCTCATGACGGAGTAGTGCGTCACTGTACATATAATTAGGAGGTATTGATATTCGTGAGAAAGAATTTGTCAATGTTCAAGCGTGTTGAGGTCACAGGCAAACAACTCCGATCAACAGGGAGACTCAGAACGGTCCCGCGTCACATGGCACTTTCATGTAGGAATCCTCGAGCTATAGACCCAACCTATTACGAACGACTACCCACCGAATTGCGAACAGAGTCATCTGACGAAACATTCGAACGCCAACTTAGAAACTTTTTATTGAAAAACGCATTATATTCAGAAAGGAATTTATGGACATTAAACATTAATAATATCACTGTTTTTGACACCGTAAATCATATCGTTATTTGTATTTTTTTAATTTTTCGTTTATTAAGGTATAGTTTATTGTTATCTGACGATCTTTTTGTGATATTATCTTAGTCATTTATTTACTTTTGCCTATAAATTAATTGTGACTATAATTTGAACCAAATGTAACTTGACATTTTATTACAAATCTTTTTCTCTTTGACGATCATAATATAAATTCATATAGATTAAGCTAGCTTTAATTTATATTGTAATTGTATATTGTGAAATAAATAAATCTAAATCTACCAAAATGATAATTATTTGGATGGTAGTTTGTGTTTTAGTTCGACAAATATTCCACAGGTGTGTTTACCTGCAGGTTCCGTCCAAAATACGATCGATTTTCTTTGTTTAAGAGAGACACGTATACAACTGATTCTTAGAGCTGTAGTGTTTGTCATTGATAATTAGTATCGAGATATTTGATTACTTGTAATGCAAGCGACACTAATGTAAGTGGTTTGCAGAGCCCGGAATTCTCGTAGCACTTTTGAGCTGTCATAGGGACTTCTCGTTTATCGACTTCCGCTTATACATATGTAAGTATATCGATAAATACAGAATACAATATGTAAAATGTGATTACGGGTAGAAGTAAACAACACGCAGTCCTATCGCGAATGAGCGATCTCTTCGAGATAACCTTTGGATACCAACTTAGGAAATTATAAATAGAAATATGTATTGTGTCTTTTTGTTTAAAGAACTAATAATAGCAACCTACGGAATAAAACTTTGTCGAACACGTGATGTTGACCAGCTCATTCGCTTGAGTTTTTTTGCGGTTTTTCAGATCGAGTCGAATAACAACAAACTTTGAAATATTTGGAATAAAACATTGACGGGATGTGATAAACCGCAAAAAACTTAACATCAGATGTTCGGACGTGCAATATGTTTGTGACTCGACGTGTTGCATATTAAAAACATCCTGATAAAGGTTGATTGATTATATCATACTTAGTCATATATTCGATTTGTGTGGTGTATTTTTCAAACGGAGCAGTGAGGGAATCCCCGAAACTACATACAGTCGAGGGCAGAAATATTTATACATTTTTGGACCTTATTCCAACGGAATCAGGTGAAAAAATGTATACACATTGGTGCCCTTGACTGTACAAGAGATAGGGAAATCTGCTCGTAAGAGTCACACTGATTTTAGAAAAAAATTAACAGCGTTCAAAGATGTTCAAAATCCAAACCTGGTCCAATCGGTCTAAAAATCCGAGTTCGTTTTTTGCATAAATTAAATAGTGCTCCCGTTTGAATAACAAACAAGCTAATAAATACATAAGATTTATGTGATTGATGACGATTGCTTATACATAAGATTTGATACATGAATTTATATTTTCTGTGCCATTGTAGCAGAAAATATTACATTTGATAGGCTAGCTTTCAACCCACTTGAATCCGGTCCCCATAGACGGCCTATTTAAAAACTTAAAATACGATAACATCATACATCGTACTTGATTGAACCAGGCTTTACTTTGCGGAAGTCCATGACAAGTTACGAGAACAATTCCTTTTCTATTCCGCTATAAAACGTACAGGCCCCGTATCATGGTCGGCCTTATCACGCGATAAGTGACAAGCAAGATAGAGCGTCAGTCTCGTGCTATCGAACGGTGTCAGCCAGTGACGGACGCTCTATCTTGTCACTTATCGCGTGATAAGACCGACCATGACACGGGATCTGACCCCGTATCATGGTCGGCCTTATCACGCGATAAGTGACAAGATAGGAGCGTCGTCTCGTTCTATCGAACGGTGTCAGCCAATGACGGACGCTCTATCCTGTCACTTATCGTGTGATAAGGCCGACCATGATACGGGGTCTGGTCTATTAGCGATGATGGGATATACCTATTTGCGTACAACATGGTATTTTGCTCAGTGGATGTGGCGCAAGCAACATCTCCTGCCAGCATCTCCTGATAATGCCTCGTAGAAATGCGGATCACGTTTTTGGTCAGGTAGGGCACAGTGAAATGTCATCGCGCTTGAGTTTAGAAAGTACCAAAGCCATAATAACACTACTACTTGCTCTGTAGTAGTGTTGTGTTCCTGGAGGTGAGCAAGGTCGCCAGAGCTCCCGAAGATGCGTTGTGTTGAGAGCGAGGGAATTTGTTCCTTCAGCTGTCAACATGGCGAATCCTCAAACATATCAAGGGTCGGCAACGCCCATGTTACTCCTTTGGAGTTGCATGCGTCTATAGGCTGCGGTGTCCGCTTACCATCAGACAGACCATTCTTTGCCACCGCCGTTGTATTAAAAAAAAAACACGTTTCATTATTGATGACGGTTTGCTGTAATTATTTGCATGTTTGCACGTGCGGAGGGAGGGTGGACGCATTAACCGCATGCAAAAATACGCAAATAGATCTCATCATCGCTAATAGACCACCATGTTTTTTTAACGGAATAGCAAAGAAATAAATGGTTCTCTTACCTTATACATAGTACTTACTCGTACGTCAATGAAGCTAGTTTTGTAGGTCAACTAGGATATTACGGACAAAACACTACAAGCTTTGTATTTTTTATTAACAAAGTCACGGTTTTGCATATTTTCCTTAATGTTACGAGTGTTATGATCATCAAAAAATAAGAAGTAGGTATCTAGGTGAAAACAAGAACTTGTATTAAAAATGCAACGTAATAACGAAAGAAATTTATTGAATGTTGATTTATTTTTCGACAAACCAGAGAGGGTAAATTCGATTAATGTGAACACGCTTTTATTCTGTCAGACTCTAGGCTAATGAAAGATGAGCCCGAGTTGTTTTTTTTTTCTATATTGCAACAGTATAATATCATTGTCAAATGTGTCGAATATCATAAATTCTATGATGTCCTAATCTTGGTACTATTATTTATTCTTACTAAGAAAGTGTTACGAAAATACTACCCTTACTAAAGATGGTTTTTGCTTTGCAAGAGACTTAAAGAGTTGTAGGCTAGGTAATTATTGACATTTGGGAGAGTGATATTGATTATTCTAAGTAGAATCTATAGTCAAATGGTTTTATTTGATATACCGTATACCGTTGCTTCCTTCTGCTTGATCAGTTGCATTAAAGAAAAATAATAATTGTTCTTTAGATGAATTGCAACTTCATAATGATTAATGATATAATGATACTTCTTCGTAGACATTGTTCATGAACCTAAAAAAGCTAGATTTAAGAATCGATTAAAAATACCTTATTGATGCCCTGTAGAAATTTTAATAGTAATATAAAATAATGTAGAGTACCTATACATTGTAGATATTTAAGACACAACTATATTATGTTAAAGACAACTGAGACTGTAATTTTGACTCCACAGTCAAACTATCGATGTAGTTTTGTGGAGCAATGTATCTTACTATTCATGTCTAATTTTAGTTGTTAATAAATAAATAAAAATAATAAATTATTATTATATCGCGTTATAAACGGTGTTGCAACACGCAGTTTTTTGCCGCTCTTTTCCAGGCTCATCTTTTATTAGCTAGACTCTAGACTCTACAATCTATACATCCATGCTGCAAATGATCATCTCTTTGACGTCTATACAAAATTGAGCGTAAAACAATATCAGCATTTCGAATCGTCAAACGCCCACTAACATATTTCCTAGCTTCATACTGGCTCCCGGAACATATTCCATGAAGAAACGACGTAACTCACCATCATTTCCCATTAACATGTGCTCTTTTAACGAACAGTTCTAACCTAACCAGAATAGATCAGTTACTGATTCAGCCGGGCTCGTGTTCGAGTTGGCGACTCTCGCTTCCTGATTCTGACACACAATGTACAATCACAAATACACTTAAACACTGCCAAATTGCACCTTATTTTTAACGCTATAAGACTGTTGATAAACGCATTAGGGCACAAGAATTATAAGCAATAATAGGTCGCCGTAGCGTATATAAAGGAGAGGATTTGGGATAAGAACACATTTTGCTTGGAATTCTTGTCCGAGTAATACGGAATACGCTTTTTTTTTGCATACATCATTTTTATACTTATAAAGTGAAATTTATAGTACCTATACCTGCAATGAAGTCAATGTGTACACAATTTTATTGCTCATAATCGTGTAATGCTTGCACATACTGTGGAACATTTCATTTTATTAGGGTTGCGTAGTCAACAATGAACAGTTTCGCCATGTCCGTCTGTCCGTCTGCGGGTCAGCTCAGACCCTTACTAGAAAGCTGTAATTCGACGTGGGTATATAAATGACCACGCCGACAAAATGGTAGAACAAAATCTTGAAATCTTTTTTTAGTGTGCCTCCTGCGTCATATTGGGCTTTAAAGCCATAATTTTTGTTCGAGTCAAGTGTCCCTCCCCCTGCCAGCTAAATGGCTACTACTGGGAATGTGAAAAATTCGTGGCTGTAGTAATTAGAATGAATTTCAAAGGAAAACTATCACGGCTAAGAAGGCTTTACTATATATTTATTAGTTACCAAGTACGAGTAGTTGACCAACTTAATGTGTAGGTACTAGGAAAGGCCAATTTTGGTACAAATTCGGCCTAATTATTTGGCGCGCGCGTGTGGATGTGTCAAAGACAGACAGGCAACTACGGAACCCTACACTGCGCGTGGCCCGACACGCACTTGGCCGGTATTTTTATAAGTAATACCTATACCTCATTCTCGATATTATTAGAATTTTAACGGACAAATCCTACATTTCTTCGATTATCTGGGATATCAAAGGGAGGGAGTTAGTACCTATTCAAACAAAGAGATACATTTTTTGCGTTTCGAATTGGTTTTACTTACTTAAAATCACATGACGATTAACGTACGATTTTTCTAATCTTATATCGAATAGGGTATAGTTAAGACCCCTTCCGGACATGGCAGGGCGGAATCGGTATGCAAAATGACAAGGCCGCATTCATGGGACAAGCGGAGCGGGCCCCGCGTCAGAGAACAGCCAAACCCAGGCTTTACCAAGAAATTGTTCATGTTCATTCATTAGCGTTTCCATAATCGCCTGATAGTCCGCGTCACACGTTACACGTGTCGTCATTCCGTGTACAAGGACTAATATTAATGATTCTAAAGTTCATGAAAACTGACCTACAGAAACTTGTTTGAGCGCCTAAGCGAAGAATAAAAATAATACAAATTCGTCGCCCTAAGCTACGTGGCGCTAATGTTGGGGCCACACTAGCGGGAAACGTCAATGCTTAACATCGCGATAATTATTGCCCTTATTATTAACGCGATAAAGGGGGTGGCTACACTTGAACTTCTCGCGTTTATCTCTTTGATGTACCGCCACTTGAGCTATCGCCTAACGACAAACGGCAATATCAATGCCGTTGTCGAATCATCGCGTGAAGTCGTGGCTACACTAACGTCAAACGCCATTATTGACGGCATTTCCCGCTAGTGTGGCCCGGGCATAAGGTCGCCCAGGTACTCTATACTAATACTAGCTGTAGCCCGCGACTCCGTCCGCGTGGAACTCGTTTATATATCGTAGTTCCATACAAACTTTCACCCCCCATGTCACCCACCTTGGGGATGATTTCCGGGATAAAAACTATCCCATGTCCTTCCCCGGGTCTAACTATCTCATCTTAATCGGTTCAGCCGTTTAAGCGTGAAGAGGTAACAGACAGAGAGACAGACGGACAGATAGACAGATAGACTGACACAAAAATCAAATATAGCTAGTAGGCTATATTTCATCCCGTGACTCGGCCTGGGTTCTCTGTAATACGCGGGCAGAGCCACGCGGGCATGTAGTCTGTAAATATAAAGCGACTAATCAGGGCAAGTGACGGGTAAACAACTATGACGTCACACAATCCAGATATAGATCCCTGAGTCAGCGCAGGGTCGGCCCTATAGTGACTCGTTATCTGAAAATAATTCACCTGACTGCCAGGGACATCGCATCGCCGTGTTTATCACAGATGGGCCGCGATTCGACATTTAAAAACCTGCCACGAGATGTATCGTAGGGAGAGCCTGTTATTTTTACCTAAATACTTTCGGGCTATACATTTTTTCCAGTTCTTTTATCCATATATTTATTTACCAAATCCTAATAATTCTGTCAAATAATCATTGTCAGAATGTGATTACAGCAATGTTCATTAGGATAATGCTACTTTCGCCAAATGCGTTATTAAGGCAAAAAAAAAATGGAAGCAGTTAAGGCGGTGCATTGGAAATTATCGCGTGCTTGTGATTGTGCGTGTGAAATTATGGCGTTTGACGTTAGTGTAGTGAGATATAGAAATCCAGATTTGTGAAGGTTAATGAGTGCGAGTAAAAAGGACAATTGTACCACAACACTCGGGGTTAATTGTAACGTTACAATTGACCCCGTGATACAATTGACCCAGAGCTTTCGCACGACTGCTAAAATAACACAATTGAAACTAATTATTTTTGTAACCAGTTACATCTCGGGTATTTTATTAAATACCTATGATTCATCCCGACGATTCATACGATACTTCGGGATTTATATAAATTATAATACCCGCAATGCCATGCGTTTCAGTGGTATTATTTAAAATTAATTTGCTATGAAGGATGGGGTTGATTGTACCAGGGGTCAATTGTAACTGTATGGGATTAGTAATTGTTAAATAATTCGTTATTTTTGTTGTACGGAGATGTTGTAATTGCTTGAAAGGTTTGTGCTATGAGCACCCTGAAAGTTTTGTTATTATAATAAGTCGACATAATAATATGAAAAAACTTGGAAAATATTATATTACGTTTAGTTCAACTGAAATGCTAGCTTTGTCTAGTATAAATACGAGACTCTATAATTAAGACTGATGTAACGTAACAGACTGACTCGTCTTAAGAAATTAACAATAAATACTGATTGATTAATACATTATTTTGGGTTTTATTTACCTCAGTTTATCTAGTACAATTGACCCGTTCTAGGGGTCAATTGTAACACAAGGACTTCATGAACAAAAACTCAAATTGCACCATTCTGTTTCGATTAAATGGAAATTATTTTCTAGATTCCGATAGCCAATGAGACTAGAATGTTACATCCTAAGCGATTTATACGTGATAGCATTAGATTCTGAGTTATAGGTCATTATTTCTAAAGTGATACCATTGCCCCCGGTCTACCCTATTCTGCAAATAAATTTGTAATAATACCAACGCGTCCTTCACCGTTTTGCTATTGAGAAAATTCGAATAGTTCGAATTTGGGCGTTATTCCTAAAGAGATAAAGCTTAGAAAAATATTTACCAACGGCAAAAACAAATTGATATTTTGGTCGCCACCGCCGTCTGTTCTTGCAAATTCGAATAGTTCGAATTTAGACGTTATTCCTAAAGAGATAAAGCTTTGAACAATATTTGGCAATGGCAAAAACAAATTGGTATTGTGTTTGCCGCCGCCCGTCGGCATGTGTTACATCTATTTTCTTCGTGCGCGGAAGGCATCAGCGTGTCTCTGTCTAGGGGGCGTGTTCGACTCAAATCAAGGCATCGCCTTAAATTATTAGTCAAAAAATGTTTGCTCTAATGAATGTTCGCCGTAGGCTTTTGGTCCAATTTTTGTCCTAAATTTCAATGGCCATAGAAGCCAAACGCTATAAGATAGTAAAAATGTGAATTAATGGATGATTAAGAATTATAAAAAGACATTCCACCGATAAACCGAATCACAGCACCCTACTTCCACGTGGTCTTATCTATCCTACCCCTAGAGTAAAATATAAAAGCCTGCCGAGCCAGGAGCTCGCGAACGAGGTCCTGAGTTGAGCGACATGGGCGAAACGCAGAGCACGGCGACCTCCCAAGCGAAACCTAGGTCGAGTGCGCGTGTGAAACGAAAAACGAAGCGAGATCCTAAAGGGGACAACCTTTTGTACTGGACTTTCAGAAAAGGCAAGGGCTAGGTAAACTAGATGCCGTTAAGTTGGGTTCATACGCAACGGCACAGCACAAAGCACATCGTACCCTGCATCGTCTTCATTATAGTGGCACCATAATGGTATATCGATACCATCGCATTCGTCGCATGAACAGTCACGTCATTGGTCATTCTTCTTAGTCGTGCACTCTTGACAGAGTAGTCGTGGTCATGTCATGGTCGATTTTTGCGAAAAACCTGTTCATGACTCTCGTGGGATAATAGTGCAGTGGTTTCCCGTTGCCTTCTGCAACAGCACTTTTAGGGTGTATTTGGTCCCCAAGGTTTCTGACGCCTCTTCCGTACAGGTTACCCCGTCGGGTGTGTGTTATCCGCCATTGCTCGTTCGCCAGTGCTCGGTTGGTTTTCTAGCAGGGAGCACCACGGCAACCAGTTGGTCGCCGCCGCCATCCGGCGATCTCCCCTTACTCCCCATTGGTCATATAGCTTGAGTAAAACTGTGGGCGATAGTTACGGGTACCGTCCATATAAAAAATTGATTGCATGAAATAATACAAAAGGAGTCCAACCAAAAATCAGGGTTCGTAGCCCGTAACTTTGGCAATGTCCACAGAGGAAACCCAAACCTGAATCTCTATACGACCAACGTATCCGACGTTGCAATAACTTAATATTGTTACTCCTGGACCCACACTGACTCAAAGACAAAGGTTATCAAGCAAACATAGACATCTATATAAATTGTTGTAGTACGATAAACTAACGAACTATGGTCGGTGGTTGGTACTAATGTATGTTGGGGCCGTCACAGACGGGCTACATTTCAGCTACTTTCAACCTGCAAAAGTACAGTTGGAATGCATTTGACATGACTGTGTCAAAACTGCACAGACTGCAAACCAGCTGCACGATTCAAGTGCAATTGGTAAACAACTGCAAGAGAACTGCATTGAAATTGCATACGTTGGAGTGCAGTCGTCAGGACTGCACGCTGACTGCAAGCGGACTCGGTTTTTCAAGTTTGATGGAGTTGCGTCAACTGCTAAATAACAGCCCGTCGTTATAAAGCAGTTTCTTGCTTTTCTTAATTTGAAATGGTTCATGGCTCAAGATTCCACAGAAATGACGTCGAGGACTCATTTTATGTGTGAACTTGAAATAATATATACGATAAATAACTGGTTTTAGGCAATGGAACGAACTTTTTATGTACGAGAGTTAATAGACTTAAACATCTCGTAACGACACTTCTGATCTCGACCTTGAATTTTTACATTTAAGGTTTACTTTTGAATAGCAGTTGAAATGAAAATACCTACGTCATTTGGATTTATCAGTGTTCTTTAAAGGCGATTCCACACTTGGCGTCTCAAAAGATATAGCCTACGGTATGTGTTTACTATTTAAAATCCACATATTCCAAATTAAAATATTAATCTATAGTTTGGAATTCCACATAGTCTTCGGCGTCAACATAAAACGAAAGATACACTTTCACTGTGAACATACACATTAGTAAATATATAATGTTGCAACAATTAAGAAGATAAATTACTAGATATTTATTAAGTACATTAGAAAAGACTATTCTTACAAAAAAATCCTACATAGCATTTAAAAAAACATTCTTTCTATTGTGAATATAATCGTAGGTCTCACAAATCTACTCGTGTACAAATCTTGAAAATATTTACCTTATTTATTAGGTATACTTATTTTGCGCGCTCTAAATATTCTAAGCAAATCAGATAATCACACCGTATATGCGCACGTTAGCCAGCGCACAGCCTTCGCTCTTCGGTAAACACCCGGTTATATACAACCTATAGACAATGTGTCTATCTTAGTTTGCAACAAACATGGCAATAAGCTGGGCGTTCGCGTTCGTGTTCGGCTTCGGACTTTTGACTACGTTGTCAAGCATTCGGACATTATTCCGACTCACTACGGCACATGATCATCTGAATTTCACACAAATAGTGTCACAACATGGTTACATTAGTGAAAACCACACGGTGCAGACGGAAGACGGGTATCTTCTCAACGTGTACAGGATAACGCATAGTGCCAAGTGTAGGGAAAAGATAATATCTCCAGTATTGCTTATGAATGGACTGCTGGCTAGTGCGGATTGCTTTTTGGATGCTGGTGTAGACCATGGACTGCCTTACCTAATCGCAGATGCCTGCTACGACATCTGGATAGGTAACGCAAGAGGCTCTTACGATGGCAGAAGACATGTAACCTTGGACCCTGACAACGACAAGGCTTTCTGGGATTTTTCCGTCGACGAAATAGGAAAATATGATGTGCCAGCCACTATCGACTTCGTGTTGAACCACACCGGGGAACATCAGCTGAACTACATAGGAGTTTCGCAAGGTTCTGGAAGTTTCTTTGTGATGTGTTCAGAAAGACCCGAATACAGTGATAAAGTGAAGCTCCTGGTTGGTTTAGCACCGGCCACTAAGCATACGCACGCGAAATCTGTTATATTCAGAATGTTAGTGACGTTTATACGAGATTATCAAAGTGTGCTCGAGTCGCTTGGTATTTGGGAGTTCATGTGGAAGGATATGCTGGATCCTATTAGGATCTTGTGCCAATATAATCATGACATTTGCTACACGATCATAGCTTTGTTGGACGCACCTCATCCTGGGTCCATTTCCACGGAATCGTTGAAGACGGCATTGGAACATTTTCCGGCAGGAACGTCGACCAAGAACCTCGTCCGTTACGGGCAAAGCGTAAACGTTGATCGATACTGCAAATTTGATTACGGCCCAGAGAAAAACATGGAGTTGTATGGAGGGGCACCGCCTGAATTTAACTTGTCTGCTGTCACCACACCTACTTATATACTGCACGGAAAAAACGATGGCATAGTCGACTTGAAAGACATCGAGTGGTTGGTTACCCAATTGCCTAATGTTAAAGAATTTGTGATTTTGGAAGACCCTCTGTGGCACCATTTAGACATGGTTGTTAGTAAGGATTTGGATAGTGCAGTATTGCCAAAGATATTCAAATACTTGCAACTATATAATACCAATGCAGAAACTACAACGACGGTTGTATATAGTAACGATACTAGCGATACCACATCTATAGTATTAACCCCAGAAGTTAGGTTAGTAGGCCACACGATAAGTAATTAACAACTAATACAATTAATTGATGAATTCGCGATAGAAATGACTGAATTAAAATTGTGAGTGGACCAAATATTTTATGGAAAGGTTAAATATAAGTAACTACTTATCTTTTGGTAGGATCGAAAGGGTGAATTGCAAGTGACTTTTTATACTGTCAGCATCTAGTATTTTAGCAAAAAAAGTGGTAAAATATCACAACACATCCTTACCCCAATAGTAATCGAGTTGTGTTATTGTGTTACGATATATTCCTTCACTTTGGTTGATGCTCACTGTACCTAAAAATATTGTGTAGTCGTAACTCAGCTGTTATTTTAGTGTATACCTACTCAACATATAAATTAAAAAAATTCTTGAATGTGTTTAATTTATTTAATAAGAAAGGACTGGTCACAGTAGGTTCCGAACGAAATTAAACATTGATATCTGATTAAATATTAAGGTACTTCAAGTTAACTTATTATAAAGATAATAATATAACTATTTTTGTAAGTTAACAGTGAAAATGGATATTTAAATTACCTTCAACATACTTTTATGAATGCATTTGATCATATTATTTTAAGTTATTTAAAAGAACTATAAAACATAGTAAGATCGTATATTACTTGTGTCTCACACAAAAGACTGGAATTGTTACTACCTACTTATATAATGTAAGCCTTATGTGATGCATATTCCTATAGTTGTTCCAAAATAAATGTATTCTATTTTATTCTATTCTAATGTATGTTGGATATAAATCATTCGTCTCTCTCCCACTTACGTACTTAGTAAGGGACGAATACTTTATATCCGATATGAACGCAATCATGCTAGGTAGGTGAAGTTGAATAAAGTTAATAAGCTATTATTAATATTATTATTCATGGTTGTTTTTTTTTAAGTAGAGATTTAATAATTATAATGTTAAATGTTGTTTAATAAAAATACCCAACAATTTACACGAAAGTCAAAATATTAAACGAATAAAAAAGTATTTTAAACAAGACAAGTACTTACTTAAACTTTTTGTATGATCATTGGTAAGTAATATATTAAAGTAAATGTGTTTGGTACTAAATTACAGTTAAATATACCCGGACTTTTATATCAATAAAATAATATAAGAGTTTGAAAAAAAAATGATAAATTGTCTTGGATTGAGATGCTGGTTTTATAGCAAATAAAAAAAAAGGTTTAAGTACTTGGCGAAGGAAAGAGTAAAAAAAATATCTGCTAAAACATGTAAAAAACGGCACCAAAAATCTGATCACCAAACAATACCCTTTTTTATATTTATTTATTACGTTTGGAAATTATGACAATGTGTTTTTAATTTATAATTCTCGTTATATATTTTTTTGCCATTAGACTTTTTTCCCTAAACATTCTAGACTACTACTTTTTTTATACAATTTTTCTGTTGTGACGATGTTATTGCGAAATTATTATCTATTATTTTGCCACCTACTGTATACTTATATCAATTCAAAATATTTGAGGTAGTTAGGTATAATAATTTGAAAATAACTAGCTTAAAATTATGTTTCTAATGAACGATTTCAAAGTGCTTATTACTAGACCTACTTGAATAAAGATTTATTTATTTATTTATATAAGGATAACTAACAGATAAATATCAATAAGTATGTTAAAAAACTAACCTCGTACAAAAATCATTGTAAGATGCTTAGCCACTTACAGGTGACCACAGCTCACACCCGTGTTTAATAAATAATAAATACCACAAAGAGCAATATTACAAAGACAAAAATGACAAAATAATAATAATAATGAACAGAATGGTACCTTCATAGTGAATAATGCACATTGTGAGGTAGGCATTCGATACAACCCGGAAACAATAATACCTAACTAACTTACTAATATTATAAATGCGAAAGTGTGTGTGTGTCTTTGTTTGTCCTTCTTTCACGTCGCAACGGAGCGTCGTATTGATGTAATTTTTTGTATCGAGATAGTTTAGAAGCTGGAGAATGACATAGGCTACTTTTTCCAGCGGGAAAACATCTAATTCCCACGGGAAAATTCATTATGTTACATTTTCTTATAACCACGCGGGCGAAGCCGCGGGCATCAGCTAGTACAATATAAGATTATTTTGAGTTTGAGTTTATGCATTGCATAATGTACGAAACAATCATTATTTCGTCTACCTTTAAATTGCTTTTAAAAATAATTCCGTTAATTCTCAAGCATGTATGTTTATGTTGCGAAATGTCAAAGCGCGTAAAGACCTCGCAAGGTAAGGTCAACCACTAAGATCAAGAATGGTGACTTTGAGAGATCGTAAGTAGATATAGATATCCTACTAATCCTAAATGTGAAAGCGTGTCTGTCTATCTGTTACCTCTTCGCGCTTAAACCGCTGCTCCGATTTAGATGAAATTTGGTATACCTAAAGTGAGACCCATCAGGGAAGGACAAGGGATGGTTTGCATGGAACTATGATATAAACGAGTTCCACGCGGACGGAGTCGCGGGCAGGAGCTAATAAGTTTACCTGCTATAATTTGATATTTTTTAAATTCTCATACAAAACAAATACTACAATAATTTACTATACAAATTATTATTACTCAAACATGCAATGAAATATTGACGTTGTGTTCTTCATAATGGGCTTCGAAGTGACACAAAATTGGAGGCCTAGGCCTGCAAGCTGGTCTTTTTTAATTTCCATTCCACAATTTGTGGCACAGGATCACGGCGTTCAGCCATGAAAATTAATGTTTGATTTCTTGGAGCTTTTTTTAATTTATTTCATTGCATGTTTAAGAAAAGCACTATACATACCTCGGCGTGAAAAGGGGTTGCCAGCCTCATAACTATCCGACCTCGCTACGCTCGGCCGGCAACCCCTTATTACTTCCCGGCCTCTGTAGTAATGTACTATTAATATACCATATAGGTATATTAATATTAATACGCGAACGAAAATTGCATTAAAAACAGTTATCGATACTAATATATATTATTGTATCTATACTGTAATCTACGTAGGTGTTATCAGATTTCGGTTGAAATGCGACATGAAAATTATGTTACGAGTATTATTGATAAAACTGGGTTTTTTCTTATTTTTAGGGTTCCGTAGTCAACAAGGAACCCTTATAGTTTCGCCATGTCCGTCTGGCCGTCCGTCCGTCTTCGGCTTAGCTCAGTAACCATTGCTACTAGAAAACTGTAATTCGGCATGGGTATATAAATCAATCACGCCGACAAAAAACAGAAGAATGGAAATCTTGGAAAAATTTTTTTTTTGGGTAAGTAGCTCCCCTACACCTTTTATATAGTTAGTGGGGATGTAATTTGTTTTTCTCGTTAAACCCATGGTGTGGAGTATTGTTGGATAGCTTGTTCAAAAATATTATAGGTTTCTAAAAACGATTTTTCAAATTAGTGATTAGTTTGCGAGATGTTGGGCGTCATGTGTCTCCCCCCCCTGCCGGGTAAATGGCTGCTACTGGGAATGTGGAAAAAATCGTGGCAATAGTAAATATATAATGAATTTAATAGGAAAACTATCACGGGTAGGTAGGCATAACTAGTTACCGAGTAATAGTCGACCAATTTAAAATGTACTTAGAAAGGCCAACTTTCCTACAAATAAGGCCGACGCAACCATTTAGTTGGCGCGCGCGTGTCGATGTAACTAAGAAAGACGTGCAACTACGGAACCCTACACTGCGTGTGGCCCAAAAGTAAATTGAATTACACAAAGAGCAGTGGAAACGTTATATATTATATTTAATGATGTACAATAAGAGGAACAGTACTCCTAGTTGTCATTTAATTCATTTTACACATTTAATTGTTATTTATATTTGTTGTTTTTTTAACAAAGGCTGTTGTTGGATATTATATTCGTATGTTTCGCTTTCTATAAAATAAAATAACTAAACTAATAATAATAATTAACTAATTATTAAGTGGGGCGTCGTTTGCGACTGAGAGGGCATGACTCCCGTTCCGGGTCATTCCTGGTGCAAAGGTTGTCGATCGCAATTCAACGCGGCAATGCGGCGAGTCTGATGGGCACATTTGCGCCAGGAATGACACGGGGCGGGTTATTTGACTAAGTGTATTTTCATTGACATGTAAACTTACCGTTTAAATTAATAAAAATTATGTAGGTATATATAAATTATTAATACATTAATGAATTATTTAGTAATTAGTTTTAAATTAATTGTATTTAGCACCAAAATATATTTCAAATCAAGTCTCCAAATATTAATAAATAAAAAAACAACTTCAAATAAAATGAGAATCAACTCGGAATTGCATTTGAGATACTATATATTATATTTTTTACGATATTTGTTTAATCTTATGTATTTTAATTTTTTTATCGACTATACAGGGAATAAATAACAGATGTGTGGTAGTCGTAGCACGGTTCGTCTAGTAAGCAATTGATCTTATTCTATTTCAATAATTTATGGCGTGGCACCTAAAAAGTGTCAAAATATAACGGCTGTCTACTTTTATAAAAAAAATACATTTTGCATGCATTTGAAAATTCTATTTTTAACTTTAGTCATGTAGCAAAAAAATTGCAGACACCCCGGGACCGAAGAGCTGGCAGCTTCTTCGGTCAACGCTAGTATTGCGATACAGCGGGGTCATGCTGCTATTTCAGTTTAAATACATAGTTATTATTATATTTTTATTTTTTCATTTAAGTATTAGTGGTATATCGGTGCCTAATTTATATTGTAATTGTATTACTAGTATTGAGTTGTTTATTGACTAAATACATAGTATATAAAATATGGAGCTAAATCCATCCATAAATATTTCGGAAGTATCGTGAACAAAAAATGCATTGCATTAAAATACACAACTAAAACCAAGGGTTTTCCTGAGGTGGTAAGTAAAATCCTCTATCATAATTTTTTTGGAATTCGATGCCAAAGAAATCTGAAGAAATTAGCACCAAAGAAATTATAGGAGGGCAGGAAACCTTTTTTATAATGTAATTATTCGCGGCCTCGCCTGATCCAGAAGCGCCGGTCGCCTGTCTCGCCATGCCTGCCTCAACGGCATTATCCGTCGAGCTCTGGCCAGCGTCAGCGTGCCAGCGACACTGGAACCTAGTGGCCTGGCACGGGACGACGGAAAGAGGCCTGACGGGCTCACCCTCGTGCCGTGGCAACGGGGACGGCCATTAATCTGGGACGCTACATGCGTTGACATTGACACCCTAGCGCCGTCCCACCTCGGCACGACGTCGTTGAAGGCGGGCAGTGCGGCCGCTGCTGCTGAAGCTGCAAAGCGCCGCAAATACGCGTCTTTAGGTGACAGTTACGTATTTGCGGCGTTTGCCGTGGAGACCGGATGCGTTGAAACTGTTTAATCAAATTTCTAAAATGCTCATCCGCTCCACTGGTGACCATAAGGCTGGCTCGTTCCTCGCTCAACGCAGTGGCATTGCCATTCGGCGAGGTAATGCAGCCAGCCTTATGGGCACCCTACCCAGTGGTATTGATCTAGGGGATATATCGACGCTTATCTAAAACAAGTCGGTATCGCAAAATAATCCGTTTTGCTACTAAGTATAAGACTAGACGCAGAACACGTTAAAGTTTATCGTGACTAAGACTCCCGTGTTCTAATTCAAAAAATTGCCACCGTGGCAGCATTGTGCCGTTATGCCATTGGTGGGGTGTCGACGTCATTTTATCTGGAAGACCGTCCGTAGGCCAAATGAGCCATAGCGATCGACGCCGTCACCACGTTTTTTTGTTGACTACCGGCACATCCCCAGATAAATCGTTAAAACACATCAATTTGTTTGTACAACAGCGGCATTACGCGAAATAGCTCAGTGGAACACTAGCGATTTTTTGTGCAATATAGGATTATTCATGGATGGGACACTTTCCGTTAAACAGTAAGTACCGATGTTTTGACTTAACAACAAATAAACGAGTATTCACGAAAATAATGAAAGTTGGCTTGTTCATGTAAGCAAAATAAGCCCCTATACTACATAAGACTTACTTCATTATTGGTATACTATACGAATTTGGACTATGTTCATCATAAATATGCATTTAGTTTCTTGATTCAAAACGAGAAAAGCCACTATAAATAGATAAGCAGCTCAATGATAAACTTATTTAGATGTTATATGTATTGCAAAAAAGGTATTAAGGTATATAATATGTATTCATATCAATTAAAATAATAATATACAACACAAGCCTTATTGAACTTAACTATGGGCCTAGTTCGATTTGTGTAAGATATTATTAACCTCGAATATTTATTTATTTTGTAATATCAAATAAGATAAGTATAAGATACATACCTACTACATGCTCCATGTACATGGGGACTTCAATTACTCGTGTGCGTCTCTTTTTTGTATAAAAAGTGGTATAATAACAATAATTATTATATTTTTATTATGGACACTATTTTTGTCAAAGAATCAGTAACTCTTTCAGTTTCAGTTTCTGTACTTTGGTTATAGAAATGAACACGCGAACTGGAAAAAATATCCGAAATCTGCTTTGGTTTTGCTGCGGGTAGCCTCATTTTTGATGCGATCGCGCAGAGAAACTCCCAGCATAGCCCTCTCTATTGCCCTTTGGGTGACCCCGAGAGCTTTCAGCTGGAACTCCAAAACCGTTTCCATTGCCTAGGTTTTGTGGAACCTGTTCGTGCCACTGGGTCTATGTTCTTCGAGGCCTAGCGGGCCAACAGAACTAAAAGGCTCTCTAGCTCCACTCAGAAGCTCATGAAGGAAAGGAGTCAAATGATTCTGCAGTCTTCAAACGATGCGACTTTATATCGGCAGCTAAATGAACAGAATCTCCAAGTCTCTTACCCGCGATCTGCGCCAATTCACTACGAACCATATTGAAGAGGCCATCGAGAGAAATAAGGGCTCTAATGTGTTCGCACGAGATCTCGATCGAGTCTATTGGGCAGAGCCAGCTCGCAAGGTAAAAAACTGAGGACTGGAGAGTCGTTTTTTCCAAACCTGAGCTTTTGAGTGAGTGCGTTTCTACACGTCATACATATCGTATACACGTCAACTCGCAGACCCGAAGTTGGTCTGGCAAAAGACCATAGCTAGACCAACCCGACACTTTACCGACGACATCCCGGACATCAGCCTGTCCGAGATTAGAATGGTTCTGAAACAGCTTAAGAACAGCAAGGCACAAGGTGAAGACGGAATTACAGCCAAACTCATGACGGCGGGTAGAAAACCGATCCTTGCGACCCCTCAGAAGTTGTTCGACACCGTCCTACTGGAAGGGAGAACGCCAAAGGCGTGAAACAGAGGTTAGGGGTGCTGTTAGGGGAACAAAACCCTGCTGAAGAATTACCGACCCATCTCACTTCTGAGCCATGTTTACAAGCTGTTTTCAAGAGTCATTACAAATCGCCTCGCATGCAGGCTTAGTGACTTCCAGCCTCCCGAAAAAGCCGGTTTTCGAAGAGGTTTTAGTACCGTAGACCACATTCATACGCTCCCCCAGGTTATACAGAAGACTGGAAAGTAAAACTTGCCTCTCTGCTTAGCGTTCGTGGAGAAAGCTTTCGATTCGATCGAAACCTGGGCTGTACTACATTCTCTCCAGCGGTGAAAAGAAGACTGCCGCTATATCGAAGTACTGAAGTGTTTGTACGAGAACGTCACTATGTCAGTCCCACTCCAGGATCGGAGCTTGAAAAGTATTCCGCTACAGCGGCGTGTTAGGCAAGTGAATGTTATTTCCCCAAAACTGTACACCGCTGCAATGGAGGACGTTTTCAAGACTCTAGACTGGAGAAGGCTAGGCATCAACATCAACGGCGAGTACATCAATCACCTTTGGTTTGCTGATGATATAGTAGTCTTGGCTGAGACCATGGAGGACTTGATTACTATGCTCGATGACCTCAGTAAACCCTCCGAGCGAGTTGGTCTAAGGATAAACATGGATAAGACAAAAATCATGTCAATCGGACACTTTCAAGACTTCTTCAGACTTTCAAGTTAGATAGGTCCAACTTTGAGTAAGAGTCCGACTCGGCTGGGCAGCATTCGAGAACCTACGGCACATCTTTTCCTCCAATACTGCGCAATGTCTCAAGACGAGAGTCTTTGACCAGTGTGTGTTGCCACTACGTCACTGTGTGATGACGTATGACACGGAAACGTAGACGGTTACCTCATAAGAAGGCTCAAAGTCACCCAAAGAGCAATGGAGAGTGCTATGCTGGGAGTTTCTCTGCGCAATCGCATCAGAAATGAGGCTACCGCAGCAAAACCAAGGTAACCGATATAGCCCTCCAAATCGCTAAACTTAAGTGGCAATGGGCTGGGCACATTGCACGTAGAACCGACGATGGCCGCCGGATGGCGCATCGTAGCTAGGCCCCCCACGAGGTTCAAAGATTTCAAAGATTCAAAGATTTTTATTTTGCTCGGAATGCAGTTACATAGTTCTTAAAAATACAACATAATCGTCCAGTGCATTCAGCCTGCGTGCAGGCGTGCAAAACATTTTTATGGAGCCTTAAAGTCCATAATAATATATTATCTTTGAATCATTAAAAAAGAGTTACTAATTTACATCCATACCAAGTGTTAAACCGTTATTGTCTATATAGTTTAAGTATAATTGTGATGTATGTCGTTTAAGGCCATTATTGTCCATATTAAAAAATAATATTTGAGAAACAAAGCAAAATAAGTCAGTATTCTTTTAATATTTGACATATACGTTTGTCTTAAAGACAAATAATACACTATTGTTCATAAGAAAAAAATATTTTTTTGAATTATTTTCTATTGAGACGTTAGTACACATAAAAACTTATCCAAAGTATATAAATATCGTGTCACAACTCTAAACTGTAGTACATTTTTGAGTTTTTTTTGCGTAGTTTTTTGTTGTTTTCTTTTTATTTTCTTGGGTTTAAATAACTGGATGACAGAGGAAACTGTGACTAAAAGAAAATTTTAAATTGGTTATCTTAATAAAAAAATATAACAATATCTTTTTTGTGTTTTTTTTAAACCTCTGCCCTGAAAAAACACTGTTTTTGAGATACAGAGTTGTTTTAGATAAGCATCGAATATGTAAATATGTATAGTGTAAATACCCCATAGGTTAAGTTAGTTTTAGTCATTTTAGTAGTTTTATAGACATATTTGTAATATATTATATACTTACAAAACTAGGATTTACGTAATAACGTATATTAAGCAGAGGTCGAGCCAGACCGCCCGCGTGCGCAGCACGTACACCACTACGTTGTAAATTATTTATTGTATAATTGCATATTTCAAAAATTACAAATTTAAATGAAGGAAATCGTAGTACACATAGGTACGTTATTATTTTTTTAATAACGGCTCATTTTTTTACATTTTTGAGTACCGAAGTAATTAGGCATTAATTTTGTGTCAAGTTGTTAGTTTTGATTAGACGAATCAAAATCATACGGATTAAACCAGCGCATAAAATTTATAAAAACAAGATATAAAAATCGGCCGTTTCTAAATTGAAACAGCTGTGATTTTTCGACTTTTAAATTGTATTTAAATATGTTCCGTGTGAAAATCTACCATTCATCAATATGAATGGTAGATTTGTGTTATATTGAGGGAAATGTTGTTTCTTAAAATGACATGACTCGAACAAAAATTAGGGCTTTAAAGCCCAATGTCTCGCAAACTAATGACTGATTTGAAAAATGGTTATAGGAAACCCATGATATTTTTGACGAGCTATCCAACGATACCCCACACCTTGGGTTTAACGAGAACAAAAAAATACATACTTGCTTTAGGTGAAGGGGAGGAACCCTAAATTTTTTTTTCCAAGATTTTATTGTACTGTTTTGTCGGCGTGATTTATATACCCATGCCGAATTACAGTTTTCTAGTAGTAATGGTTACTGAGCTAAGCCGAGGACGGACATGGCGAAACTATAAGGGTTCCTTGTTGTCTACGGAACCCTAAAAATCTTGAAATGGAATATCTTCGAAGTAAACGTGGGTGGACATGTGCAAAACATTTGTTATATGATATTACATTAAAACTAGCTTCAACGTGTAGATATCATTATGATATCGATTTTGAGTTCATAGTTTATCAGTTGTGTGTGAGGGCAAACTCAGTATTTTCTATATTATGCAGTTTCTCTATTATCTAGTACTGGGTATACATTCATTCTGTACTCCAGTGCATTGGTGTTATTTTCTTAATATAGATTTTGATATATTTATTAAGCGCCAGGAGCCGTCACGTGAGAGCGCAAGGCTTTAAAGCCCAATATCTTGCAAAATATTATAGGTTTCTTAAAACAATTTTTCAAATCACTAATTTGTAAGATCGTTTTACGAAACCTACGAGTATAATATTTTTGAACAAGCTATCCAACGATACCCCACACTATGGATTTAAAGAGAAAAAAAATACATGAGCCAAGCTAGCAGGATAGGTTTTATGGTCACGTTTACGGCCCAAATGAACCAAAACATCACGTAAATAAAACATGACCATGAAACCATTATGCTAGCCCATATGAATGTGAATATAACCGTGATAAATACTCACTCATACCATGGAACCGATCGATATCCTTAGATATCCGCGTCACAGGTACTGTCAAACATACTAAGGTTGCCAACAATCCGGATACCGGTTTTTTAACCAACTCTATAAAAGGAGGTTCTATGTTCCACTGTATAATTATATTTTTTTTCATGTATGTTCACCGATTTCTCCGTCAATTGTGGACCCATTTTCCATTTTTTTATTTATTCCAACGAGGATTCTCTTGAGGTGGTCCCATTGTCACCAAGTTAGGATCTGATAATGGGATCCCAGGGAAATTGAAGGCAACACTCACATGTGTATTTGTTGTATTTTCCATTATAACTCGTGTTAAAATTATTAACAATTATTTCAAAGATTTAAAAATTTTGACCCTGCCATGTCTCTATATACTCGAAACAGCTGTTTTTGTCAAGACGAACTCTAAATTGTTTAGAACGGTTTCTGAGGTCTTTCCTAGAAGCACCAGGTACGCCCAGAATCTCTTTATAGAGCGCGCGCACACTGCACTAAAACGTAAAAGCGTACTCTGCGGAGCAAGTGAAATCTTTAACAAATTGCCTAGTGACATTAAAACATTGCCATTAAACGTATTTAAGAAAAAGCTAGCAAGTTTTCTTATTGATAAGTGTTTCTACTCGGTTTCGGAGTTCTCGACATAATTATGACAATTTCTAATTTGTAAATTAAATTTATTTATAATCTTCGCATGTACCTAATGATAGTAATAATAGGAATTTATTGTATTAATAATATTAATTAAGTAGTATTAATTGTAATAATGAAATAATATATGTGAATTAATTGTTAATTAATTAATCAATGTTTTTGTGCGCCGGAAGGCAAAACATAGTGTTACCAAACTTTATTGTCATCTGCACCTGCACCAGTGTATTGTGTATTTACCTATGTTTAACAAATAAACACTTTTGACTTTGACTTTGACTTTGACTTTGTATTTTACTCTCGGAAATCGCAATTTTGGTGAAGTGGAACTGAAGAGTGATGATGAAAACACAGATGACTTATGGAACTCCTCAAGAATAAAGCGAGTACTTCAAAAATTCTGACATGATTCCATTAAAGTAGCACCAGATGAAGTGCTCATTCTGAGATCCTTGAGGAATCGACGGAACTCCTCAAATATTATCTACCCACGTTTAGCGACTTAAGTTTTTTCTGTAATAATCAATGCAGTGGTCTCCGAAAGCAGTTCATGTGGTGTAAATTGGAAAAGAAATGTGGAAATTTTAATGTACAGTCAGCCAAGAAAGTGGTCTACCGCTTCTCAACTCTATTGCATACAAAATAAGGTCCAAAAGTGGTGACCACTTTCTTTGCTGATGGTACCTATGACGTTTGGCGAAGCACTGAATTGAAGTCGGTTCAAACGCTGTTTTAAAAGTAAATTATGTTTCATGTCATGTAGGTACTCTGTTTTTGAAAGACGAAAAACATGAATGTATTGCTGTAATGCTTTGTTCGTGGGGTTTCTTGTGCGGTTGAACCCCCAGGACAACCCCCCCACACACGTCGCTGCATCAGTCAACAAGTTAACATCTCGAATATCGCCAATCTCAAGTTCTTATGCAACTGTCATTTGTTTATTTGTTTCTAGAAAATTAATAGAACGTTGCCGACATAAATAGTCTTCAATTATTCGAAAGACTTATTATAAAGTGACGTTGACGTTCGGTGGAATGCAAAAACAACCACATTCTAATAACAAACCTTGGCACCTAAAATTTAAGACTCAGTTTCCATCGGCACTATTCTATAGATTTTGACATGGTGAATTACACTTTGTGTTGACTATGATAAGGTTGGTTACCGATTGGTAGGTTTCGTTTGTTTTTAAGAATAGAATTGGCAGGGAGCGGTTGTGAGGTGGATTGGGTTTCTGACGATGGCCAGCATTGCTGACTCATCTGACAGGTCAGTTTGGATTTGTGACGTCACACGAAGATGAAAGGTTTGATATTCGTAAAAAGGTTTTAGTTGTAGTAGGTACAGGGTGTTTTCGTTAGATGTACCCAGGAGATTATTCGTAAGTAGGTAAACCTATTCTAGAGATACCGAATATATTTTAAGTGATATTTAAAGTACTATCCAATGAGTACTAAGTAAAAATTTAAATAACTAGCGACCCGCCCCGGCTTCGCACGGGTACTATATTATACATATATTATAAACCTTCCTCTTGAATCACTCTATCTATTAAAACAACCGCATCAAAATCCGTTGTATAGTTTTACAGATCTGAGCATACATAGGGACAAACAGTGGGAGGCGACTTTGTTTTATACTATGTAGTGATAGTTACTAGCTGCGCGGCCCGGCTTCGCACGGATTACCTGTTTTCCCGTAAGAATGAAGGATTTTCCCGCGGTAAAAAGTAGCCTATGTTCATCAGGGATAATGTCGGCTTCTAATGGTAAAATATTTTTTCTAATCGGTCTAGTAGTTTCGGAGCCTATTCAATACAAACAAACAAACAATCAAATCTTTCTTCTTTATAATATTAGTGTAGATTAGTGTAGATAATCCTGGAGGAAGCCTTGGGAATTTGGTGACTATAGAATGATACTCCTAAAAAACATACAGGTATTTATATCAAAATTATAAAAAAGGGAATACAAATGCTTATAAACCCATGTAATAAAACAATTTCAAGTATTCGTCATTGCCTACATACATACATACATACTCATACATATACGTGCGCCCGTATCCCATTGGGGTAGGCAGAAACTAAGGAACGCCAAATACTACGGTCCTTACATACTCTTTCGCTTCGATCACATCCATGCATCTCCTCATACAGGCTCGTCGGTTGCGGGTACTCCTGACCTGGCCTTTTAACAGTATCGCTGAAATTTGGTCATGATACCCTCGCCTAGGCCGCCCCCTACCGACCCTTCCATCCATCTCCTGGACGTAAATCTTAGTCAGTCTAATTTCACACATCCTCTCAACATGCCCAAACCACCGAAGAATACCTTGGTCAATCCTAGTCTACATCGTCTTCTATTCCACATTTTTCTCTTATTACACTGATTTTTATTCGATCATTCAAACGCGCTCCACATACATCTTAACGCTCTCATTTCAACTGCATTCAGTCTACTCTCATGCTTTTCTGAAATACCCAAGTCTCACTTCTATACATCAGTGTAGGAACAAGCACTCCTCTGTGAACCGCGAGTCGAGCCTTCTTAATATTTTGGCTGCTCACAAACGCGTGCAATGCTCCATTCACCTGAATCCCCGCGTTCACTCTTCTTTCAATGTCACCATCACACTTTCCATCTCTCGTAAATAAAGAACCCATATACACAAATTCATTCACTTGCTCCACTCTCTCAATGTCAATCAGAATATTGCACACAGTCACACTTTCTTCTTTCTCAAAAATCACTTTTGTCTTACTGACATTGACTTTCGTACCCTTCCGCTTCAGAGAGTCATCGTCATTGCCTAGGTTAGTCAATTGACAAAAACAAAATGTAATTGATTATATTAGCAATGTCTTGTTAAGTATTCATGCTTATTGGTACTGCCAGCGTCACAAACGTTTTTATAGTTTAGCACATTAGCTATAAATACTTTTGTAATAAGGCGCACAATGACATGTGTGATGTGACACAAAGTGACATAATGAACATGAATGGAACTGAGGTGTCTTTAGAATTTCCGCTGTATCATGTATCTTATTTCAATATACGAATAATAAATGACACTGGGGTCAAGTCACATTTTGCAAGACGATTTTTTTCTTACATACTTTTTTTGGAGATTCCTCCATGTACGCAAGGCCGGGTTATACGCATGGATGCCGATGCCGGTTGAGTTTAATGTTGCTATGATATTTATTCGTGACGCTACCATCTTTAACTCTGCTTCCTTGACAAATCTATGTGCGGTGTAGACTTCTAAAATTGTAACCTAGATGTATGTATGTATGTAAATACTTTATTGTACACAAGACACAGGTAAAAATACAGTCAAAAAACAGTTAAATCGGTACAAAGGCAAACTTATCCCTGTAAGGGACCTCTTCCAGTTAACCTGTTACCTTATTATTATTATTCATTTATTTCAGATAACTAAGGATCCATCATGTGTTAGTGGTACATGTCTCATAATATGTTAGTAGTAGTAATAAGCTAGAGTAAATTAAATTAAATTACATTAAAAAAAAAAATGTCAGCAACTTTAACAATACCCAAATTAACGAATTATATAAGTCAAAAATCTAGAACTATAATAAAACTATAATAAAACAAACCGATGCAACGAGTGTACATGGAGGCTATCCCAGTGCATCGCTATGGGGCAATCTAGCCTACCGGCGATCCCACAAAGAATGCTGTTGGTGCTGGCCGCCACGCGGTGCTTGATGGAAGCGACCCGTTTCCGAATAACAGCTTGGAAACCATCTATACGGGCTTCTGCAAACATGCCTGAGGCACTGCAGTGTCTGGGCAGACCCAACAGCATCCTGAGTATGTTATTATATTGAACTCTCAGAGCATTGACTGCCCTTTGGGTAAAGTTCACCCACAGGCTGCACGAATAAAAGGACTGGCAATATGCCTTAAACAAAGTTATTTTTACCTCAGTCGTGCAACGTGCAAACCTGCGGGCCAACATGTTACCCCGCACAGCCAATGCCCTGCGCTCCCTCTCAATATCAACGTCGTCGGACAGGCAATCCGTGACCCAGTGACCCAGGTACTTGAATTTTGTGGTTCTTTTTAAAGGGACCCCGTTCAAAGATATATTAGGGACCTTGTCCACTTTCTGACCACGTGACTGAAAGACAAGCACTTCACTTTTAGTCGTGTTGTACCTGAGTCCGTGGGTAGCCGCATACCTCTCACATTTACCAAGCAAGGTACCGACAGCACACGCAGAGGGCCCCAACAGCACCATATCATCGGCATAACTAATGTTGTTGACCATGTCCCCCGCCACACAACAGCCAACCCTGGTACTGCTAAGGTCCTCTATCAGAGCATTTACGTACAGATTAAAGAGTCGAGGTGATGTCAAGCCCCCTTGTCTCACCCCAAACTTCAACCTATACGTATCCGAAACTGCACCAGCCCACCTGACCACGTTGACTTGATTTTTGTACCAATAGTCAAAAATACGGATGACTTCCTCCGGCAGATCCGTTTCTTTTCTCAACTTATCCCAAAGGAGATCGTAAGACACCATATCAAAAGCTTTGGATAAATCCAAGAAACATGCGTAAACTGGCGTTTTCTTATCCGTGTAATACCGGACAGTATGCTTGAGACTCAAAATCGCTGCCTCAGTCGATAGCCCAGGTTGAAAACCAAACTGTGCGTCGTGCAGTTTTACGTACTTACCGAGCTGTCGATCGAGCAGACCGTCCAGTACCTTGGCCACTGTCGTTGCTAGAGATATGGGTCTGTAGTTGGAGATATCAGAGTGATCCCCCGTTTTATTTTTGACCATTGGCACAACCATCGTTTTCATGCAATCGTCCGGTAGGTACGAATGCCTAACACACAACGTGTAGAACATCGCCAAAATGCGCGGCAAATGGACACCAGCGTGTCTGAGATGCTCCACGCTAACACTGTCATGGCCCGGAGATTTTCCCTTAGTCATACTACGTATGACTGAGGCAACTTCCCCCGCCGAGAACCTAAAAGGTTGCCCCGACACTCCCCGGCTATTAGCATGGCTAGTGAATGCAGTACAGTTAAGTGGATCAACTTTAAAGCTATTTTTAAACATATTAGCTATTTCCACGGGTTCACTAACACCGTTTACATTGAGTGGGGTACCTGACCTAGGCGTGAGGTTATTTGTCTGTTTCCAGAAGTTGCGGAAGTCCTTTTTTGCGTGTTGTGAGGCCAAAATATCCATCTTTATCTGCTCCTCGTTGTCCTGGCACCATTTCAATCTTGACTTAAATATACGCCTCGCCTCCACCATGCGTGTGTACACAAGCCCACTAGATGGCCTGCCGTACTCCACCCAACACTTAAAATGGTGCCTGGCTTCCTTGTGAGCCTGATAAACATGTTTATTCCAGCCCATCACTACCCGCTTCCGTGTAAATGTCTCGCAACTACTTTCTACAGCTGCAAATCTCAATGTGTCAATGACAGCAGTATAAAGACGATCAACCACGGCTCTGTGCTCAACGTTGCTACACATGTTATCGCAACAGTCAGTTACTTCATATGGGAAGTCAATACCGCGAAGCCTATCATTACAAATGCTACGATAAAGTTCAATTTGAGCAGAATTTCTAAACCCCCATAACACCTTATCTCGTACTTTAGGACCATGAGCGAACTGGGGCCTAATGACGTCTATGTCACATTTAAATTGCAGCGCCAAGTGATCTGACCAATCTGTGCCATAGTGTACTCGTACGTCAGTCACTGAAAGTCTCGCCGCCTCGGTAACCAGGCAATGATCGAGCCAGCGAGTGCAACCGTGGGCATCGCTCACAAACGTGAAGGTGTCAGAGTCCACGCCCAGCATTGATAAATCCGCACATAACCATGATTGATCCTCACAAAACCGCAACATTTCACGACCTAACAAAGTATTAGGGTGTGCATTATAATCGCCCACCATGTACACTGATGCTACTTGACTATTTTCAACAATCACAATTATAGCAGATTATAGCAGATCAATAATATCATCATCCCTATAGCAATAGCACAAGCAACATATGAGCGATAGAGATGGATTCGAACTACTCGATTTTTAAAATGAAATAATCTATTGCAGACAAACACAAAGTAAAAATAATACTTATATGTCCCATGTCACGGGCAGAGACAGCATCCGCTCGGTGTACTCCTTGCATTACATTAAATTGTCAAAAGGGCCTCTAAGTGTTGGCTCAGTTGGTATTTTGTAGGTACCTAGCTCCACGCACGCCTCCCAAAGGTCCGGGACATTATTGGCCCGTGAGCGGGAAAGACTTACTTATACACTCAGAGGCAATGTAATTCCCAATGTAAACTATGAAGGTACGCTACCTCAGAGGCAATGAAAACGGGTCACTTTGTAAAGTAATCCATGGGAAGTGACCCGTTTTCATTGCCTCTGAGTGTATAATAACTAATCAATTGCTAAAATACATTAAATACAGACATAAAACTATGTGTGTCGCCAAATGGTCCCGCCTCAGCGTAATGCTGACTCACGAGCTAGCGCTGGTCTTCCAGCGAGACCATTAGTGGGCAGCGAACGAAAAAACCATAGAAGTCTAAGTAGCGCCGCAAAATGGCCCAAATAATGGGTGCCATTGCCAAGTATGCGGGGTTGGGGGCGGGGTGTCGAAACGATGGCAGGCAGCCGTTTAGTTCGAACATACAGAGTTCTAGGCGCGTGTTTGGGTAGACATTTGTAAGGAGCTCGCATTCCATGTTTTTGTCGTTCGCTGTTTGTGGGCGTTCTGTTGACCGACACGCCCTTAAGAATTGAACTGAACAAATATGGTTGTCCTAGGACTTTGGTTATTATGGCTGACCTTGCTTTTTGACATCTTGCAACATGTCCATATTTAGTCTTGCATTTTTCTGGCTTGCATTTTGGGCAGTAATATTGGATGGTTCGCCGTTGACATCGACATTTTTCACAACAATGACTAATTACAATGTCACATCACCATCATCATCAGTCGTTCCCTCAATGCTGAGGATCGTGACATGTTCTATTCTTGCTGACCAGACTGCTGTATAGGCTCATATCACCCGCTTTACGTATGACCTGATGCTGATGTATTTGCAAGGGTGCAGTGAGTCAGTTGTGACCATCTAGCGGGTGGTCTGCCCCAGGTCTTCTGGCCCCCAACTTTACTCATCACAGTAAACTTCTCTCCAATGCCACACTCTCTGCAATATCACATTTGTCATTAAGACAAGTTGAATTATGTCCTCTCTGTTAAGACGCATGTCTAATCATTCAGACAACAAAGGAATGGGTGGTGTATGGGCGGTTTACATTGTTGCAATACAATGTAGATTTTTTTGTGCTGAAACTATAAAAATACTTGCCATCCATTGACAGTAACGATTATTGAATAACCTTACATGCAAAGTATTTCCGACTTATTATGTAAAGTTCGTACACTACGACATACATATACCTTACCTAATGTCTAGTGTTTCGCAACTCGTGGCCAAGGACGCAGCAGGTGCGTCATATGAATGCTGTCAAGCCGATGACGCCGCTGGAGTGTCCAAAACAAATTGTATTGGGTCTGGCTTTAATTGTGAAATGAAAGGTGATTCCTTAACAATCACAGATGCATTTTCGGCCATTTACCGATTTATGGAAGCTACGGTGGCGTAGTGGTTCGAGCATGCGGCTGTCAAAGGGCGGTCGAATCCCGGCTCGTACCAATGAGTTTTTCGGAAGTTATGTACGGGATATCTTTGATATTTACCCTTAGCTTTTCGGTGAAGGAAAACATCTCAAAGAAACCTGCATACATTTGAGAAGAAATTCAGATGTACGTACCCAATCCGCACTGGGCCAGAGTGGGGGACTTATGCCCTGAGAAGAGGCCTGTGCCCAGCAGTGGGACGTATATAGCCTGATGATGACAGAGACAAAATATGGAAGTACTTCACTCTAAACACAGCGCACCTACCTACAGAGCAGGGAGAGGTGTTATTATGATTGCGGTCTTCTGTAAGATGAAGGTACTTCCCCAGCGCCTCCAAATATGAGCGACATAACATCCCGCTATGCTCTTTCCCTTAACGTTAACGGGTTTTGGGTTTTAGTTTTGCCTTTTCGTTCTTCTTATTTGTATTTATTAACCAGGCCATGCAATTCGGATAATAGTTTGGAATTTTAATTTGTTCTAAAATCGAATTAGACAAATTAATTGATCCTAATATTCCTAATAAGATAATGAAAGCGAAAGTTTGGATGTTTGGATGTTTAGATGTTTGTATGAGTGTTACTGAATCACGCTTGGATGAAATTATACACGAAGAGTTTTTATCCCAGGTCCACGCAGACGAAGTCGCGGGCGGAAGCTAGTAATACATATTCGATTTACATTGTGTCGAACCATAGGTATTTTACTTTCCATCCCAACTATGGAGACTATTGCGTATTTTATCCATAGCGTAGACATGATCATATCTACGTGGATTAAACGATTTTACTAGCTACTGGGAAAGAAGGAAATTACTACAGCACGGCTATCACGAGACGGCGCGCGAGCTCGATTTTTCTCGAACTCTCCTTCTCTCTCTTTATTAGACAACTTAGAAAGAGAGGTGCGAGAAAAATCGAGACAGATATCTACCAAATAGATTGCCACTCAGCATATGCCAATAAGAATAACAATAAGTCTAAAGGCGCTGGTTTTCAGAGCACCAGGGATATCGAGCGGATCAAAAGCAAGAACACCTCCAATGAATCAGCAGGAATGCGACGTCAACCTGTGAGGTGTAACTCGACTACCCGGGATCGGTCCGGGCGACCATTGTGGAGTCCCGACCCACTTCTTCGTTATAAATAGCCCCGCTGAAATAGCCGGCAGGGCACGATACCGTTTTAGACCGTGCTGTTTCGCGTTTGTCGTGGCGCTTTGGGTTTATTGGTTTGTCTTTTGTCCAGCTGTGCTGATTTATTGATTTCTATACTGTTAAGGTCATGGAAAGGTTAGATTAGAATTCAAGGCGTATCTACGATAAACACTATTAGATAGATTAGATTAGATTATTTATTTCATGATAAAAAATTACGTTACAGATTTGCATTACATGTCAAAAAAATAAGATTTTTTATCACGATCGTCAAAAACAGAGAAAAATTAAGATATAATATTAGGACTATGTCAACAAATATAAGAACACAATAACAAGGAAATAGAAAAAAAACAAACCAAAAGCAAAAGAACACAAATATATCAACCTCTAGGTATCGGCATTATGTGTTAGTGTGCGGATTAAGTTTGAAGCCGATAAACCAACCTTACCGAGACAATTTTCTCCAAAATGTTTGCGATGGTTCAGTTTTCATTTCCAAAGACTGCTTGTGATTTTCCGTTGTTTATGTTAAGTTTTTTTGGTTAAGTGAACAATAAAGAATATTTGCTTTGTGTTATGCCACAGAGCCTCTAACTTTTAGCAACACATATATTGTTTAATTTAATTTAATGAATTGTACGGCCCATATAGTTATATCTAATTCAATAACGTTATCAACTCAATCTGCTAGCGTTTAAACAGGACTAAATTGGAACCAAATTACGTGTGTCCCGTCCCATGCGATGTACCGATCTTCACATCTATTACATGGAGTTGGCGGATATTCTGGCGTCCGCCAACAGATTATATTCGCAAGATTAACACGACATGTCAAGTAATATTTGCAAACTGCATAATTGGCAGCCGACCACGATATTTTTGCGATGAATACAATAATTGAAAAGATCTCTTCATCATCATCATATCAGCCGAAAAACTTCCCCTGCTGGACATAGGCCTCCCCCAAAGCGTCCTGCTCCACCCGCACCCAGCGGACTCCCGCGGCCTTAAGGTCATCAGTCCACCTTGTGGGGCTACCCACGCTGCGCCTTCTGGTACGTGGTCGCCACTCGAGAACCTTTCCGCCACAACGGCCATCGGTCCTACGTGCAATGTCTAAGAAAAGATCTCACGCAAACTAAAATATGTGCCTCTCTCCCACCTTCACCGAGAACTTTACAATAATGAAAAAAGAAAAATGTTTTAAACTGGAGCCAGCAAGACAAAAGTAAAACTTAATCTTCTGATTTTTCACTATTACTTATATTGTTTAAATTTGTCATTACCTATCTATAGTCTGGTCTCTTTGGCTCAAGTTTAGGTACAATTATATGCACCACACAACACACACAATCACCAAATTAAAATTGAAAAAGCAAATCCATATATCCCTATCATGAATTACAGTTCCAATTGCAAATAGTTTCTAAGTTGAAATATAAAGAAAGTAGGTATGAGCGATGCATATTTACAAAGGAATCAATTAAATTTTTAGTGTCAATTTTTTATGATAAAAAGTTTCAGATTATTTATAGGTATTGCTTACAAAAAATAAAGAACATCGACCCGAAACTAGTAAAAAACTAAATCCGTAGAATGAATCAGGAAGAGTTTTTGGCAGAGCGCTATCTACTATAATCTGGTTGGGACATCAATGGCAGTCCAGTCTGCTAGACTGCCAGCTAACTCAAGACGGTAACGTGTGATAACTTCTCGTGTTTGATAGGATTTATGTTGTTAGTTACTGCAAACGTCACGATAAAGACAAAAGAAGATTGAGTGACAATAGATGTGAGACGAGGTCGACGACTAAGATGTTGATGACTTGACGACCGGTTAGCCTAGTGGGTAGTGACGCTGCCTACGAAGCTGAAGGTCCTGGGTTCGAATCCCGGTAAGGGCAAATATTTGTGTGATGAGCATGAATATTTGTTTCTGAGTCATGGAAGTTTTTCTATGTATTTAAGTATTTATACCCTCTGGTAATTTTTTAAGATTTGGATCTCCACGATACAGGCTGTGCCTAGTGTGGGGATCACTGTTTCTCTTTTATTGTCTTTTGTTTTATTTTTGGTAAATAAATATATATTTGATTTGATTTTGATTTGATATCTATTATATATATCGTCGTCTAGTACCCATAACACAAGCCTTACTGAGCTTACTATGGGACTAGGTTGATTTGTGTAAGATTGTCCCCTAATATTTATTTATTTATTTATTTACTTCAGGCTCAAAAGAGAGTTAGTTAATGTGAAGCCAGTAGCTGAAAACGCTGCTGTTTAATGATAACAATTACTTCACTGAGTATAATAGTGATTGACATTTTAACATCACCTTTGCACGCCACGGGTCCCACCCTCTCTGGTTGCATCGCTCTTGTGCCAGCGGATTAAGGTTTCCTTACATATATATGAGAGGATTAAATCTACACATAGTTTTGCACTTGACTGTAAGTACAGTCCTGTAACAAATGGTACATGAAGGAAAATGAATTAATACCATAGCAGAGGCAGACGAGAGACATCCGTTAAAACTAAGGAATGGTATAATTTGACTTTGTGTTTTGGGTTCCAAGGCTCGCGGTGTCACGACGCGTGGGCTGCATGTGGTGAAATCGTCACGTAAATTACTGCAAGTGTGCATGATGATGTTATTTTGCAAGCGTTTAGTTTTCAGCTCTAGGTCAGTTCTGTGTGAAGATGTATTTAGATATTAATTATCACGGACTTCGCAACCTATTTTGGAGACGTCCACGTAGACACATCGCGTGATTCGCGTGATGATCAAAGTGACATTAATCGTCACTTAAAATACATTGGAAACACGGATCACGTTCACATAGTTCGAGTTAAATCTGTCTTCAGCTATACTAAAATCATTTAGTTTGTTTCTAGCCGCAACACAAATAAATGGATTGACGTAATTATTTGTATGAAGATGCCAGAGGCCAGAGGAATTGTTATTGTGTTAGTCACACGATAGACAACATAAGACACACTTTTTATACAAAGACGAGGGTTGTTGTGAACACATAAAGTATGTTCAACCGCTACTGAGTGTAGGTATCCTTTAAAGAGCCCCTTCGCATCCTCAAGACTACGCATATCACAAAGTGTACGAAAGAGATATATATATTTTATATAGGCATGTGTTGCTTAAAATCTTGTTTTTATCACAACCATTGTGGCCCGTCAAAATATCGTAAGGATAATTTTAGAACGAATTAACCTCGAGGGATGATAAAACTTTGATTAGACGAAAACTTGTATTGATAACAGTTTACTTTTATTACTGTCTTTACGACATCCGTCGTCAGCAGACAGAGTACAAAGCTACACAAATCTATATTTAACGAATATTAAACGGAGCTTGCGTGTTCAGTTTCCTCATAGTTCATAGTAAAGATGGAAATGCTGCCGTGTTAACCTACATACTCGTTACTTCGTTACAAATAGAAATGTCACTACAGGGCTTTGGGCTCAGAACAGTAGAATGTATTTTGTGCAGATTTATTCTGTCACATAATAAATAATATTACTTACGCCCAGAGGGCCCTCTGTCGTATAATTGCCAGAAGAGGACATATACCCTCTTTGATGGACATGGAATTAGAGATATATGTCTCCTTCTGCGAAATATCGTGGACTTTCTTCCCATGGATATCGCTAGAGTCGAATACTACATTTCCTCTATCTTTGAACTAATAATTGCTACTTAGAAGGCATATCCGAATAACAAAGTAGTTCTTCAAAGGCAATAATCGACAAATATGAAGAAACTTTTTCAACGTGCCAGCATTGCCAGTAACAAGCGTGTTCCACAAACACATATCCGTTGCTTGTTGTTCAAGAATAGACTGTTCTGTCCCGTTCCTGAAATATCTAAAATCGTCGTACATGGCGCACCGAATCTGGCCAAAAATATCTATACAAATTTGAATCTTATTCTGCAGACACAGGACCCACATAATGTGCATATTGCTAACGGAACGGTTCTGAATGAATCATTAACCGTGTGGAATTTGTGGCATGACTCGGTGACGAATGAGGAATATGGAATGTGTTACCTCATTTATCGCACGATAATCGTTTATTTTATCTAGGCAAGAGGAGCCAGCAGTATCAAGTAGTCTTTGTCAACACCTATCTATACTCCATATCCATACTAATCCTACTAATACTATAAATGCGAAAGTTTGGCTGTTTGGATGTTGTTGTTAAGCTCAACGATTTGGATGACATTTTGCACGAAGATAGTTTATTGCCTGGATTAAAATATAGGATAGTTTTTATCCCGGGTCCTCGCAGACTAATTCGCGGGCGGAAGCTAGTAATATATCAAATACGAAAGTGTGTCTGTCTGTCTATTACATCTTTACGCTTAAACCGATCGAGATGAAATTTGGTATTGAGATAGATAGTCAAATGGGTTTGTATCGACCTACGATATAAACGAGTTCCACGCATACGGAGTCGCGGGCAGAAGCTAATCTATATTGTAAAACGTCGTGTTAGCTACACCATTGATAAACTCATGAACGGTTGGACCGATTTTAATGATGTTTGATTTTTGGAATCGTTGTCTCTCCGATTAGCAGAATAACTATTAAAATATGGAAATAATAATGTGTAATGTTATTGCAAATTCATTTTCTCATACATTTTATACGGCGATACGAAGTTTGCGTGGTCAGCTAGTTAGTGTTTGTCAACATAATGTTATATTAGGTTTTTCTTAGTGTCTACTACTTCTTTACGGGAGAAAAATGTTACAGTAAATTTCGGGGACTGTTTTACGACATTTCGTCAGGAAAAAGGAGCAACCTTGAGCAACTAATGGCCACTGAGTCCTTGAGGTCGCAGTCCAACCAGCTGGTCTGACCAGGTCTGTACAACTGTGGACATCAAGCTGCACTTCACTCATGTCGCCAAGAACTGGAACAAGTGGTGGGACACTGTTCGACACAAGATTATTCCACGACGAGATAATTATCCTCAATAATAAAGAAAACGTCGCTTTTTATGCAAATCTTGTTATTCAGGGTGAAATAGTATTCGCGAAAAAAAAACCAGCTGTTCCATACAAACGGCGTGAGCTCAGCCGCGAAAATGTATAAAAAAGCTGTTTTTATTTTGCGATTTGGATACAACTTATTATCCAATTTTGATCGAGATGACCCGCCGAATCACCTCCCAAAATTTGAACGGTGAATATTATTTCACCCTGTATATACATAGAAGATGTATTTCTGGATTATAATTATGTTACGTCGATTATACGAATACAAAATGTCTGCGTAAGATATTTTGGCCTGCGCAAATACGACCACATCTCCGAATCTCGTTCTCAGCTCGGTTGGTTACCGATTCGTCGGCGCAGAGATGTGCTCCTGTCCTTATTTTTTAAAGTACCTACTCGAGGAATCCCGCTTCCCCTCCTTAATTAGCTCAACGTTTTACTGACATGGCTGACAGCAGCAATCACTGCTTACGGTCTAACGCTAACCTCAAATGTTAACTGGAATTTTGTTTGCATTTTTCCTGTATTGTGTACAATAAAGTACTCGTATTTACATATATATATACATATTACGTCACTAATAAAGTATTGCTATCCTGCTTTCGATTCCCATTCTGATTGCGGCCGGATATGACAAAGATGCTGCAATGCTCGCTTTGGCAGGATACAGGGCACAATCGCGCAGGCGCTAAAAATGGATAGTATATTTTGGCGTGATAATTTGCGCAAAACAATACACGCTTGAGCAAGAACGTCGTCAGCAAAATTGTATTGATTAATTACCCCTTTAATCATGAAATAGACACACCTATAGATTCTATGTGGCTCTGTGAGCTCCTGAACACGCGAGTAATAAAAAAAAATTCGAAAACTCAGTGGACCAAAAAGTACAATATAAACATCGAACCTGCATAAATTTCACGAGAATGGGTCGAGAAATGTGGAGCAAAACACCGGGACGGACGGACATCCATACTAATATTATAAATGCGAAAGTGTATGTGTTTGTTTGTTTGTATGTTTGTCCGTCTTTCACGGCAAAACGGAGCGACGAATTGACGTGATTTTTTAATTGGAGATAGTTGAAGGGATGGAGAGTAACATAGGATATTTTTTATCCCCGTAATCATCCTCTAAGGGTGTGAAATGGGGGGGTAAAAGTTTGTATGGAGCTGCGATATAAACGAGTTCCACGCGGACGGAGTCGCGGGCAGAAGCTGTTACGAAATAATTTTCGCCCAAGATTGAGACGGAGAACATCGTTCGCTTCGCTCGCTCGTTCAATTAACCAAAAACTGCTTTATCCGTGTTTCATAAAACAAATGTCAATGTGACAAATATAAACAGACGTATTTTAACGAAATTTTAGCTGAAATAGGTTTGATGAACGGTATGATTAAGGGAATTCCGTTATGAGACTCGTGGAATATGAACCATATCAATCACATCTACATTCTACAAGTTAAAATTATACAAGTCCAAACTGGCAACAACTTGCAGCTTTGTGAAACGGGTCTCTGTGGGTAGCAAGGTTGCCACTTTATCATTAATCGCTGTGTTTCTGTACGGAGACTAACTCCACTTGCCAACTTCCAGGGTCTGGGCTGCCTCGAAAGCAATGGTGCCGCTTAAATAGGCTAAGGACTGGCCACGGCCGCTGCAACTACTTCCTGCAAAAGTGGGGCTGGAATCCTTGCCTTGCCCTGGGGCTGAAAGGCCTCCGCCTTGTACGAATGCGGTGAAAAGGTCCAAACGATGGAACAAAAAATATCGTTCAACGTTGCCCCTTGCACTCTTATCCAGGACCAACCGAAGACCTGCTGCACCTTACTCCCGACGCAGCTGCATGGCTCAACACCCTGAATGTTGACAGTTAAACACTGACTAAACTAATGTCCTATCCATTTGTCACTGCGATTAAATAACTAAACGATATCAGTATGCGAGTGCGAGAGTGGCGAAGACGAAGTTGTCGGTTCAGTGATAAAACTAGCTAGGTAGTTCGGTAATGGAATGCGAAAAGAAGAATCATTGCTCCCATTTCGTTAAGATGATTTTAATGAGTCACATCTGACTTATTAACGAGTGACATAATGATAATTAATTATGTTTCGGGCATTGAACTAACTAACACTGCCAGCGCTAGACGTTTTTTCTAGGTATTTCAATGTCAGTGACTGCATCATATTGCGATCTTCTTCTCAGTCGCACACTTTTCAGAGTGGTCGTGGTCACGTTTATGGTGTACTCGGTGGGTCTCTCGATGTTGTTGCCTCTGACGCGCCACTTCCGACGGTTTGTGACATTACGAGAGCACTGGACTATGCTGGTCTCCGTGGCCTTTTTAACCCCCGACGCAAAAAGAGAGGGGTGTTATAAGTTTAACGTGTCTGTGTATCTGTGTATCTGTCTGTGGTATCGTAGCGCGGATGGACCGATATTGGATTTTGAAATGAAAATGTCGGGGATTTTTTAACTTTTCTAATTTTATTATGTGCTCTCGATTAGATTTTGCGATATGATGGTGAATGTTGTCAAACTATAAAGCGGGAGACCAAGAACAGTTATCTTTAAACTCGACTGAGTGAGGCTTTATCGTTTTTCAGGGAGACTTTAACACATTCATTGCCCAGAATCGCTACGCGCTACGCTCGTAGCCGATCCCGTGGTTTTCCTCGTATGTAGCGGAAAGCGACTACGGCGGTCTGACACATATGTGTCGTCATGGGCCCTGAATGGGTTAATAGCCGCAATAGTCTCATGTGCCCGTGTGGTGTCTGGTTAGAATTTCACCACCCCCTTTCTTCCCGTGGGTATCGTAAAAGTCGACTAAGGGAGCAGAATGAGCAGTGTGTTGTGGGCGATGGGCTAGCAACCTATCACTGCGATGGTATTTCTGTGGGTATAGAAGATGAATTTTGTCGATCTTTTAGACCCACATAAATGCTAAAAGTGGTGCTGGAACATACGTTTCCTGTGCTCTACCCTTTTTGGGAATAAAGCCGTGAATCTATGTATGTAATAGTCTCATGAAATACTTAGATAGGGCTCACGAGCCATGGTTCTCGACCCCTCGATGAATAGAATATTCAGGTACGCATTATCGACTTCTTATTGATTTGTGGATCCGCGTGTTAACAGAAAGAGACAAATGCAGTTTCCTCACTCACAACACAGCGTTCTCCTTAAGACCATTTCCGCTTTCCAATGATATACATTCAGAATTACATTTGCGAGGTAGAGCTATTTTATTGCGCGGGATCTGGTTGATCGGTTAGCCTAGTGGGAAGTGACGCTGCCTACGAAGCTGAAGGACCAGGGTTCGAATCCCGGTAAGGGCAAATATTTGTGTGATGAGCATGAATATTTTGTTTCTGAGTCTTGGATGTTTTCTATGAATTTAAGTATGTATACCTATCTATTAAATATATCGTCGTCTAGTAAGTACTCATAACACAAGACTAATTGAGTTTTGTTACTATGGGACTTACTTTGGGACTAGTTCGATTAGCGTAAGATTGTCCCCTAATATTTATTTATTTATACGTGGAAGTTGTATTTTAATCTAATAAAATACCCTTACCACCAGGAACAAAACAGCACAAACCGACATTCAAGTGCTAAGGCGGAGGTTTTTTCACACAATCCGTTGTGCCATATCCATTTTAAAACTGGAATGTTAGTTGAACTGAGTCTTACAGTAATTCGTAATGTCTAATGTCATCACGTGAATATTCGATTAATTGCATCAATAAATTATATAAATCTTGAGCTGTTAACGCGGACACCAGCTGTTATTTTAACATTTAACGCATGTTTATTACGTGTCAGATATTCGTATGAAGATGTGCTAAATTAGAGTCTAGTCTAATCAGTGCTTGACTTCCGCAGTCCAAAGAGTAACATTTAGAGAAGACACTTACACTGTACCGGCTAGAGAAACAGAAAAATTGCGAAGAGTAATTTTTCCGAAACCATAATTATTTCAAAGTTTGATAATTCCGAACGCCATTTTCCGCTGAACGAAAATTCGGACACAGATGATTTAATGGAATACATAAATAGGTTAGGTTATTATGATGATGATGATGATTGATGACGTATTTCTCTTATAGCTCATTAGGTACATAGGGCTCGCAAAAGAGCTCGATGTTGCACGATCTTGCACAACTTCTTCTAGCTTTTTCCAGCCGAGACCAACTAGCCAGCCTCTTTCTCAATTGATCACCTCCATGTATTGTATTCCGAGGACGAGATTCTGCCAGTAGATTGCTAGCGGAGTCCCTGCTTGGACAAGGGGTTATCCGACCGTCGAAGCCTAGCTAGTTTCCTGCAAAATCAAAAAATCCTTCAGCGCATGTTTTTGGAATTATGAAATCGGGAAAAATATGCTTTCGGACTAATGACACTACGCAATTATGTAGTGTACCCACATGCTGGTATTGCTTGAGTATCTTTACTAACTTCCTTGATCCTGACTATTCTCCATAAGAAGATTAGATGGCAGTTGTTACCGCAAAACCGAATACATACGCCAATACTTAGGTTTAGGTAGCCGGACGAACCTCGTGCTCCCAAGCAGTAGCTGAATATGCAAAACACCAGACCTTCTGACAATCCCTCGTAGACAATCGAAACACGTTAGCCACGCTTAACACTTTGACATGTACAAGGAGCCAAATGCATGAACATGTACAACGTCATGAACCGTGATACCGCCGTGCCGTGATGGTTAGACAGTTGACATTTTCACAGATGATGTATTTCTGTTGCCGCTATAACAACAAATACTAGTAAACAGAATAAAATTAATATTTAAGGAGGCTCTCATACACCAAACGTGATTTTTTGCTGTTTTTATAGATAATGGTACTTACCCTTCGTGCGCGAGTCCGACTCGCACTTAGCCGGTATTTTCTATATTAGACAGAAAAAAAGAAGAAATAAAGAAAATACACTTATTTAACGTGACAACTTACACAATAAAATAAAATAAACCGGCCAAGTGCGTGTCGGGCCACGCGCAGTGTAGGGTTCCGTGGTTGCCTGTCTGTCTTAGTTACATCGTCGTGCGGTGCGGTTGCGTCGGCCGAATTTGTACCGGCAAGGGGGGGGGGGGGGCACATGACTCGAACAAAAATTAGGGCTTTAAAGCCCAATATCTCGCAAACGAATTACTGACTTGAAAAATCGTTGTTGAAAGCCCATCATATTTGAACGAGCTATTCAACGATACCCCACACTATGGGTTTAACGAGCAAAAAAAAATACATCCCCGCTTTTTTCTAAATTTTACTTTACGGTTTTGTCGGCGTGATTGAGTTATATACCCATGGCGAATCACAGTTTTCTAGTAGTAATGGTTACTGAGCTAAGCCGAAGACCGACAGACGGACGGACATGGCGAAACTATAAGGGTATTGTTGACTTCTGAACCCTAAAAACAAGCAAAAGAAAAGACGAAATACGAGGACGTTAAACAGGAGGCAACTTAGCATAAAGCCACTGCAAGGCATGGCGAGCAGAGGTGCTGATTTTCGGTGGGGACCTAACTTAAAAGCATTATAAGTGGCCAACAACTGGTATTAACTAAGAACAACAAAATAAATAAACCTAAACAATTAACATAAGTAACAAAATAAAAAGATAACATTTAATAAGAATATATAAATTACATGTAGAGTCCGCTATCCGCAGTAGAACCAAGGTAACAGATATAGCCCTCCGAATCGCTAAACTTAAGTGGCAGTGGACGGGGCACATAGCACGTAGAACCGATGGCCGTTGGGGCGGAAAGGTTCTCGAGTGGCGACCACGTACCGCAAGGCGCGGCGTGGGTAGGCCCCCCGCAAGGTGGACTGATGACCTGGTAAAGGTTGCTGGAGTCCGCTGGATGCGGGTGGCGCAGGACCGGTCACTTTGGCACTCTTTGGGGGAGGCCTATGTCCAGCAGTGGACGTCTTTCGGCTGATATGATGATGATGATGACATGTAGAATACTGTAACATTGTGAACAAAACGCGACAAGAAAGTTTATAATTATAAGTTTAGTAGCAAGTACCGCCAACCACAATACAAAACGCAACCTTAACTAGTATAGTACAAATTACAATTACAATTGTGCTCGGACCTACTGGCTACTATGTACATGATATGATAATGCAATGATGTGATGTGCACGTGATTAGTTAAGCATATGAAGGAATGCAGAAGGTAAGAAAAAGTGAATAAACAACAAATTATAAAAAAAAATACTATAATGTAATTGCATTTCCAAAAAATACGCATGGCACTTTGTCTTAAACGTAGAAATTGTTCTTACAGCACGGATTGGTGAAGAAAGATCGTTCCAGCACTTCGTGGCAGCATATGAGGAACCAAATAAAAATTATGTCCTAGTTAAAAGTGAAGTATCAAAATCTATAGGTCGTACTATTCGCGTTGCCATATTAGCGATAGTGGCGCCCCTATTATTTTCTAGACTTTTTTGCCAGACTATACAAACGACTTTCGGCCCAAGCTGAAGCATAGAACTTCGTTTGCCTCGCTCCCTCGTTCGACCAGTTACTACCTACGAGTATAGCTGTTTTATCCTCGTAAGTCCCCGCGCGTAACGCGACTTGTACAATGTACAAATTCTAATCGGGTTTCGAACTATAATAGAATTAACGAAGGTTCCAAATTCAAAATAGCAAAAATCTATCTGCGACTTACGAGGATAAATGCGATGGGCCAATGGTGCGACCTAGCGCCACAGGCAATCAAGGACACTGTAAATAAAAATGAAAATAGATAAATATTTTGGGACAATCTTACTCGACGCTTAGAGACCGTATACATCTCTTAGAATAATTATTAATTGTATTTGGACGCTCAGAGACCTTATACATCTCTGGAATACTGAATAATATCATTAACTTCTGTTAATGCTGATACAGATCTTATATCGAATGTAATGGTCATATTTTGCAATTTTGTTTTGTTTACATTAACTTAGTGACATTTAGTTTGTAAACCTTTTATATATAATTTTAAATTATTATTGTGTAAGATTACTATTTTATTGTAAATTACCGTTTGACATGTAAAAGTGCCCTTGTGGCCTATTTGCAGAATAAATAATTGATTTGATTTGATTTGATTTACACAAAACGACCTTGTCCCAAACTAAGCAAAGCTAGTACTATGGGTACTAATAACGATGTACATACGTATATACATAAATAAATAGTTAGTAGAAGACATATTTACAACTCAGGAAAAAGAAAATCTTCGTGCTCATCAGATATAAATGCTCTATCGGGATCCTAGGCAGGCAGGTCGATCACGTAACGCATTGTACCCGCGTCACGTAGGTCTAATTGTCACTTTTTGTGTAGGAAAATGTCAGTTAGGTTGTCCTAACGCGCGTTATGCTATGTTTTACGTATCGTGTCCTCACTGGATAGACCCAACGGAAGACCAGCGCTGGCTGCAAAACGAGCATCATGCTGAGTTGGGCCCATTTCGTGACATGGCATCACACTTTTTTCTATTGTCTTTGTTTGGTTTTGTAATACTGTATGTTGTTATGTGTCACGAATAAATGTACCATTCATTCATTCATTAACTGTCATATTTCCGTAGGAATACTGTTAAGGTGGTGTTGCCAAACGATTTTATTGCACATTACGCGTGGACAGACTCTTAAGGTGCTGTCAGACTTGCCTATTCACAATTTCACATGTAACAGAATATCGCTCATTCGCCGTTTTAAAATTTCTCGAACTGAACAACGAACAGAACAAGCATAGAGCCAAACATCGCTAAGAACATTTTCACGATCATAAATCTATGTATTCCTCGCGAAGATGTCAGACTTGACGGCAAAAAGCTCGAAGCAGATTTACTGTCGCCCGTGCGAATGCATGCTCGATAGAATGTTTGCCAACGCTCCTGTTCGCTTCGCTTCGCTTGAATGCTCATTACAAGTGTATCAGCACCTTTATGACCGATAGAAGGCAATCGAGTCATCGCATAGACGGAGGCCTCTGGTTTTGTAGTTCCCGAATATGCACAATTTATTAATATGCAAGGTTTACAGTTGTTTAAGTTTTTACAATAGCTGTTTTTGTTTTTCCTGGCAGTGACGTGGTGTCACTGCCAGCATCATCAATCAATTTGTCGATGATGTAGCTTATGCTACTGACGAAATGAGGTCAGAAAAACGACTCTGTCTTGAGCCCCTAGTATTACTAAGTGGGGTTATAATAGTGCCCCTAAAATTGGAACATTCAATGCACCGTAGTATTCTGGACTGTCCTATCTATCCTCATGCAGTACCTAACCTGGCTCCGTGCCAATCTGTCTACTCAGATCTGCGCAAGAGCATGGAAGCTAAGCCACTGGAAAGGACAAACATTATTGAAGTGAGAACTTCTTTAGCGGCGCTGTGCACTACCGTTCCGTAGCAAAATGGCAAAAAACGGAACCCTTATAGATTCGTCATGTCTGTCTGTCTGTCTGTCTGTCCGTCCGTATGACACAGGCATTTTACTCGAAAACTATAAGGTGTATTTGAATAAAATTTTGAGGATAGGTGTATTTTTAAAATACACTAACACTAAAATTTTTTTAGGGGTGCACTCCATACATAAAACTGAAAGTCAAAAAAAATTTTTTCATTGCAAGCCCACATGTGACACATCAATCGATAGGCCTTTCAAAATAAATATAAGGTTTCTCAGCAATTTTTTTTGATTAAGTGAATAGAGTCGGAGATAATCGCCTCGAAAGTCACTAAAATTGTGTCCCCCCCCTCTAATTTTTGAACCGTGTATTTTAAAAATAAAAAAAAAATCATACTTATAGGGCTTATTAAATTCTTTCAGCGAAAATTGTTTTGAACAAGATCGGTTCAAAGGTTTTTGAGATATTTCTAAAAAACTGCCTTCTTTAAAGAAAAGGATGTAAGTGCCATAAGATTTCAGTAACGATACGACCTTTTTAATAGACACGGAACCCTCGTTGTGCGTAGTCGGACACGCACTTGGCCGCTTTTTTTTGGGATGGGGAAATATTGTTAAACTCGCCACAGATTTCGATTTTCGATTCGTGTGATTCGACCGTAAGATGCGTAAGGTGAGATTCGAGACAGGCCGACCGTAAGACGGACGGGGCTTCAGAGCGGGGGGGAAGGGTTTTTTTTTATATACTGGTTATTAAAGCTGCAAAATTATTCCCTTAACATTCCAAAATATCAAAAATTCACAACGTTAATATTCAAGTTTTCACTTCTGCCGGCAATCCCGGAGTGCAACCCGGTCATTTTTTTTAGCGCCAAGAAGCACTGAGTGCAGCCGAATACAATCCCACTTCAACTTTATAATGATCATGACTACTTTGACTTCAAAGTTAATCGTGATTCTTTGATATTCTACGCTTACCTTCATAAGAAACGAAAAGTTGTTAGGCGTGTGCGACGGCCTATTATGCTATTTTAGACCGAAGACTGTTGAAAACTGGAGGTCAATTAGACACTTATATTTCCACGTGTGCCGAGGTAACAATATCAGACCGCACGCGAAATACGTTTAAATAAATATAGAATTGGAATGCGGAACATAAGTGTATGATTGGCTCCTGAATTTGTAGCGGTAACTGAAAAAGATGAATATTTCAAATATATAGATAAAATGAAGCTTTATTATTCTACTAATCCTACTAATATTATACATACGAAGGTTTGGATGTTTAGGTGTTTTACTCAATTACGCTTAAACGGCTGAACCGATTTGGACGAGTTTTTGCACGAAGATAGTTTATAGCCTGGATTAAAATATAGGATAATTTTTATCCTGGGCACTACTAGTTCTTGCTAATTAAACCACACATTTTTACAAAATATAACGCAAAATTAAGCACACAGGAGAAAAAGTAAGACGTTGGCCACAGTGACAATCATAATAATTTGTCAATACGAAATCGGTCAGGATGAAAACAATAGTTATTTGTTATACAAGGGTGCTAAGTTGTATTTTACCCGCGAGTGTGGAATTGAAACACAAGCAAGCGAAAGGATTCTATAGTTGAACCACGACCGAAGCGAGTGGTTCTAAATTAGAATCCTGAGCGTAGCGAGTGTTTCAACACACGAGAAGTAAAATACATTTGCACCCGTGTGTAACACAAAACTTTTCACCTCACTGTAGCGAGGAAAGTGCAACATGCAAAACAGCTTTATTTAAATAAAATATTTATATTTTTTTAACAGTAATATACAGGGTGATTCAGGAGACGTGAGCAGGATCAACCCTACACATACAGTTAATGTTAATGGATCTTTTACCATCGTAATTAAATTAAACGCCCACAGTTTTTTTTTACATTTTGTGTGAAAGTTTCATTCACAATAAATCATGGTCACCCTACACAACTAAAAAAAAATTAACGTTAATCTTACCAATGCTGGTACGACTGAGTAGCTTATAAACTATTGAATCCGTAGGGTTGATCCTGCTCATGTCTCCTGAATCACCCTGTATAGTAATAATAATTCCCCCTGTTTTGGCATATTTTTTTAGTAGGAATTCTATTTGGCATAATTGATTGATTGATTGATTTTTTATTAATCTATGTAGGCATAATTGACTTTGCGCATAAACTGATTTGGCAGAATCGAGATTCGCATAGTTCGATTACGCCGAATTTCAATAGTCCGAATATTATTTGTGCATAATTTTGATGCTCCGAACCATGTTCACGCATAAAATATATGAGCATATTTTTTTTTTCGAACACTTCTCGCAGAAATATATATTGGTTGTATGTTTTTTTTTTTTTTTTTGAAAACAAACGCCAATTATTTTAACCTAACCTAAACCTAACCTAACAGCCATTTCCGCTCTAAGGGAAATAAGCAGATTATATGGGTTTTTTTACTGCGGGGGGCCTTGCCCCCCGAGCCCCTCTTTTTCTAGCTGCCCTGACCTAATTTACTATGTTATAATCCTTATCGAAATCATATCATTATATTGTTGTTATATCTCGTGAGACGCACCTCGTTTTCGACCTAGGCGTGGGTTGGGCACCGCGAACAGAGCCTAAGCCACGGCACACACTCTCACAGTGCGCTTGTGTAAATATCGTCCGTTCACTATGTACGGATTTGCTCAGTGCACACACGTATACGCAAATCACACCCACACATGCTCCCAAATCCGGCCGCCGGACTTCATGCGGCAAATTAAAGAAGTCCCTTTTGCTGTGATTATTACTCGTAATCTGGGGTGTTCTAATTTGTCAGGGTTTTTAGGGTTCCGGAGCCAGAATGGCAAAAACGGAACCCTTATAGTTTCGCTATGTCCGTCCGTCCGTCCGTCCGTCCGTCCGTCCGTCCGTCCGCAGCTTAGCTCAGAGGCTCTTGGTACTAGAAAGCTGTAACTTGGCATGAATATACATATTAGTCATGCCGACAAAGCGGTAAAATAAAATCTTGAAAAACATTTTTTTTAGGGTACCTCCCCTACATGTAAAGTGGGGATGATTTTTTTTATTGTCGTCTACCCCATAGTGTGGGGTGTCGTTGGATAGGTCTTTTAAAAATATTGGGGGTTTGTAAAAACAATTTTTCGATTAAACGATCCGTTTGTGAAATATTAAGCCTTAAAGTGCTAATTTTTGTTAGACTCCAGTGTCCCCACCCCCTGCTAGCTAAATGGTTGTTTTGGGATATGTGAAAAAATTCATGGTAGTAGTACATATAACGAAGTTAAAAGGAAAACTATCACAGCTAAGTAGGCTTTACACGTTTACGAGTAATAGTCGACCAACTTATAAAATGTACTTCAAGAAGTAATAGTTTCGTACAAATTCTATTGTAACTTATTATTATATATAATGGTACGGAACCCTTCGTGCGCGAGTCCGACTCGCACTTGGCCGGTTTTTTTTGTTTTGAATTTGCTATTCGGAAGGCCATATTGGATTTTTAGTTACGTACGACCCAGGTGTTTTTTGTTGTGAAATAAATATTCTTGTAGTTGCAGTTGCATTCAATAGTTCGGTTCGGAGCGATTATCTTACGTTTTCTATTGAATTTTCCGTGTGTTTTTGTATATTGGCGTATTAAACCTTAAGTATGTGTTTGTTTTAGCTGTGCTGTGTGTGACCGTACCGGTGTATTGACCTAATGTGTATGTGAAAGTTAACTTTCGGTGAATTTAGGACGTTATTGTTCGATAATAAGGTGTTTAATAGAGGTAGGTGTATGCCACAGTTGCAATTAGCTCAAACTCGGGGTAATATTACTCGTCAATTTCATGAATAGTATCACTACGTGCACGCTGACGGAGATTCACTTTGTCGAAAGTCGAAATAGCCTAAGGCTTGCTAAGTATAACATTACGTTACACGTGCACTGCTAAACATAACTTGTTCGTCCCCACATAGGTGACATAGATCTCCTAAAAAAAAATGCCTACCCTAACTATAAACGCCACTGGTCAAAGTTATGCTAAATAGAGGGAACCCAATAATAACGTTAAGTAATTTCAAGTAGAATTTTGGTCAAGTGCGAGTCGGGTTTTAATTTTCCCATACATTTTGAGACCCAGCGCCTGAATGAAGTCAACAAGCAATTCTTTAAAAGTTCTTAAATATTTATTTTATTCTGTTTTTAAGTATTTGTATAGCGGTAACAGAAATACATCACCTGTGAAGATGTTGTATTATGAGTGTTTTACGTTTTGTTATCTGTCAAAAGTCTCAAAAGCTACTTAAAACACGCTCCAAGGTCAAATTACTTTCCCCACTAGTGGATAAAATGCGTTTTTGCTCATTGGTTTTAAAGGGTAAAAGACGGCTTTCCGAGACAGTGAGGGGAAAAGTTTATAATGACTAGAATGAAACCTCTAATTACAGTAAATCAACGGAAAACATAAAGAGCAATCCATTGAAAAGTGCTTACGTTTCGATTGCAAAGTAAATTCATTGGCCGTTAATGCTTTCCTGAAGCGATAAAACAGTTTAGAGTAAAATTAATTAATTATACTGGACTTAGAATGTGGTAAGATTTAAATTTTCTCACTTATCCCTTCAAGTGGCAATCGCCGGGTACCCGGCGGTTGTCATTATCCGTCAAGTGGCACGGCCATTTTTGGCGAACTACCGACAAGTGGCAGGGGGCCATACGGGTGGTCATCGCAAATTCGGAGCACGTTAGAAAAATGACCATTATTCAAAAAAACATTATGGATGGTATCTTATACGCTTATATCGTTGGATTCAGCATAAAATGGCCCATAACCTTTATATAATAACGGAGGCCTTTCCTTTATGTGAATTTGGCTAGCTTTGATCAATTCTTGGATATCCAAATTTTTCCATTTTCTTGTATAAAATAACTATAACTATGGAATAAAACGGTTAATTGTAGAAAATACAAGTTTATCTATAGGTGGCGGCACGTAAGTCTAGCGGTGAACGAATCGTGGAGGGGATAGCTGCGCATAGGTACTGTCGCAAACGCAATTGTTATCACTACAAGTTGATTACAATAATCCTTACTAATAAAAAACTTTGTCTTTGTTTGTCCTTCTTTTATATCTTAGGTAGTTCGTTTAAACTAGTCTCATCACTAATATAGGGAGGTAAAAATAAAGTTATATTTTTTTTACAATTTTTATTAAAAAACATTAATCAGAATCTGACAGGGGTAGCACGCCTTCCACTAAACTGCCGTATGCCTGGCCGGTACAAGGCCGTTTTCTTGATGAGGGTCCAGGCTCAGGGCTGCTTCCGTCATCGTTATCATTAGCATCATCATTATCAGAATCGTCAGAATCATCTTCGGAACTGTCTTCATTGACGCAAATAACAAATGGCCTCTGCTGTTCTTATTTGAATTTTCCGTAACTCACTGACTACACTATCTAATTTCATATTTTCCGTTTTAATAACTTCTGCAGTTTGTTTCATCATGTTTAAATCCACAGTGCCGCTGTCCAAGTGACTGAGCAACATATTCGTAGTTTCGTCAATCTGACTTTTAATATGTTTCAAGGAATCAATTAATTCATTACTTTCTGTCTTTAAAAAATAATGCACGTCATATACCATTTTCCGTGCCTGTCTTCTCAAAACAGTATTTCTTCTAGGCATATTTACTGTTTAAAATCACAAATAAACACTAACTTAATTAAAACAGTCAATAAAAAACAAACTCAAACTTAACAAAACGACGACGGTAATAAATAACAATTTAGAACGCAACTGTATAACCAGAAGTGAGCGGGGCGTCGTATCGGTGCGCGGGACGGAGTACGACTGGAGAGCCAATAAGCGCTCACGCACGCCCCCGCGCGTCCCTTTCACTCCCCCGTAATACCTTATTTTCGACTTCTGCGCAGGAACGGTCAGCGCTAGACTTACGTGCCGCTACCTATACAAGTATATACCTACATTTATTTACACATATATTTTTATTGTCTCTCGCCATAGAATATTTTTACACTACGAGGTTTTCAAAAACTGACACACGCGCGGTCAAACATTTCTCTGAGGAATTTCTAATGAAATTTCTATGAAAGTGTTGTCGCGACAGTTATTACACGCCATCCTTATCTATTCACGAACGCGTCTTGCAAGAAAGAACAAGCCAGGTATAGATTTAGCGGCTCATTTTTTAAATAAATACGAAACTATTCTATCGCCGGGTCCCCGGCGCTTGCCACTGCAAGCGCCGGGGACCCGGCGATAGAATAGTTTCGTGTGTTCACTAGCTAGACGGGTTTTTGACATCGCCGGGTGGCCGTCGACCGCCACCAGACGGATAATAGCAATTTAGCGGCTGCCACTTGAAGGGATATACATTATATCAATGACATACCATTAATTTATGCCACCAGTAACCTACAGAGCTTGCTTGCTTTATAATTATAACACCACTAGGTATTTGTTATAAAAGCTTTGGTTTTCTGTAAGGTGGAGGTAACTGCCCAGTTGGACTGCTGACATTGATGAGCGAGATGACATTTTGTTATTCCCTGACTCTTTCAAAAACTACGTCGCTTGCATGTTTGCTACATATGACGACTACTAAATACTTGCAATAAGAGACGGTGGGAACCGTATATTTTTTCCTGGTTACCTATATCCAAGATCCATTTTGGTAGTTAATTTAATCCTAAGACAAGACTTTGCGAAAGCAACGCCCGCATGGACATCAAGCTCAAAGTTTGTTTGTTTGTTTATTAAAATCTCATTAAGTATGTAAATTGCAAACAAGTACAGTTAGTTATACGGTTATCTTATATTACTTTACTTTTATCCAAGCACTCAAATCGTGCGGAAAGTGCCACTTTTTCGCACTAGTGCTTTTTACTTTTTTTTTTTTTAATTTTAAGTTCGTCGTCAGCCCGACGCAAAGAGTTTTTATTACTTGAGAAAAGTTTAACAAATATTTCAATTACACTTTTTCTTTCATATAAAAGGTACAAACACTAATAATGTATAAAATGTTTTATTAATCTTTTTGAATTTTTAATTTGGGCAGTAAATATTTAATTTTAAATATTCACTTAATGTGTTTGGCTGAACGCACATCTTTCTGCCTTTTGCGATTCGTCAGTATGGCGACTTGCACATGCGCATTTTGTTGACCGCGCATGTATTTAAAACTAAAAAGTCCGCTATTGTTGTGATTGTTGTTTACTTTGGAGTTGTTTTACGTAAATATGTTAAAAATGTCGAGTGAAAGTGACTAATCAATAATAATAATGATTTATTACGTTTCAATAGTGTCAGTATGTTTCTTAGAACTACGACGGTACAGCGTCTTTTTGTTGTGGAGTACCTATATTGAATTAGTATACTCAAAATTAATAGGCAATATGCACTTGAAACAGATGAGGGTAATATTATTTTTCTGGGTACTATTTTGAATCCTGATTACGTCTCTATCAATATTTTCTAATTTTATTTATTTTTCGATGTGAAAATAATTATTGAAAAGTGCAAAAAAAATGTGGGAAATTCAAAGCGGTTGAAACGTTGAAACGGAGCGTCAGTCGAGTGTGACGTCAAAGTCTATGTGTATGCCACTGTCAAAAGCGAAGCACTTGTTGTGTTTGTAACGACTGATGACGTTCTAAAATTGTATTTATTATCAATTTATCATTCTTCAATATCAAATCGTTACACTATTCTGTAAACAGTTGTCTTTGTTTATGTTACAGTTATAATATTGTGATGCATTTGAATGGAATTATTATGCAGAATGTAATAAAACATTTAGCAATATAATTATTACTCTATTCAGTTAGCAATATATATTGTACATTGAGAACATTCACGATGTTATATGAAGAGCCATATTTTCACATTTCACACCACTTTCTTCTATGTCCGCCCCTCTCGGGACGAGGAAAAACAGTTTATCGGGTCACAGATTAAAGAATACAAGTACAGATACCCAATCCCATAGAGCAAAAGCGTACCGTCCTAATGTAGGCAATTCTGTATACAATTTTAATCTCGTAGCTACACCAGTAGATGCCGTATCCGAGCTACCACGGCTATGACGCTGTCAGCCTTTAGTAATACATTGAGATATCACCAGATGGCGTTGACTTCCCGGGCAACAAATACAGTATTTTTGATTTTTTCGATATAAAAGTAGTATTTTAGAGACTATATTACACATCACACAAAAATATACATAACCAAATGCTTAGAGCCTGTGGTTCCATAGAACTTTCGCGACCCGTGATGGCGCCATCTAGTGACAGTACCCAATAATACGTAGCAAGCTTGAAAGCTGACTCGTATAGTACGAGTTACATGGATTTAGTATCAATTTTATTGCATTTACTAAACTTATAAAATATACCTTTATTGTATGTGCGAAAGTATGTTTGTGATATAATTAAGGTACGTTGAATTTATTAAGGTGTAAAAATCATTCTATCTTCACGATTACTGGTTCAAATGTTTCGCTCGGTACCTGTGTCGCCATCTATGAGTTCTTTTTAGTATCAATTATACGTTGTTCTAGTTGGGAGGCCATGATCGGGTGAATTCCGTATTGTATTTTTACACATTGGCACTATATGCAATATTTATAAATCGGGTTTTTGTCTTATTCCATGGTGATTGCAAAAACTAAGCAAAATCAACTGAACAAGAATTCAACAATTTGTAGGTTAAATTTGTTGTTAAGTTGTCATAGACTGACGTCACGCGCCAAGCGAGCCATAATGGCGGGCGTTTAAAACGCTTGAAAAAGTTTGAAATTTATAAAAAAATATATATATACCACGTTTTACATTTTTGGTGCTGAATATTATTTAACAGTAATAAAACGATATAAGCTGTCATAAAAATAAATAAAAAAAAACCAGTGCATATTCCCTATTGTGTTCCAAAACCACAATACAATGGTTTTAACTTTTAAGTGAATAAGCTTGACAGCAAACGATGTGGAGAAGTTGTTCAATGCAGTTCCAGATAATAAGTAGGTAGGTACCTGACAATATACCTAGGTTCTTCAATTTTAACCTATCTATTTTCAAATGACATTTCAACATTTAATCTATTTCCTCACACAAGGCATAGTATAACGTTTTATGATACACGCGCGTAAAGATGATTTCCGAGTCGTGTCGAATTATACATTCGCTCGCTTCACTCGCTCATGTATAAAAATTACACTCTTCGGAAATCACCAACTTTCCACACTTGCAGTATAAATAACTATTTCATACTTGTACATACATAATTACGCAATTTACTATTTAATTTTAATTTACAATGGAAAACATGTGAATTGTAAGAACCCCCCTGTGGCTCCGGACCCTGAAGCTGGTTTTCCACCGGATGGGCGAGACGAGACGAGACGAGGCGAGAATTGAAATCGTATGGGAAATCGCTGGTTTTCCGCTCCGGTGGAAAACCAGCTTGAGGCTCTGAGGCCCGCCGACTTTATAAAGAGTTAGGCTGGCGCTTACGCGAGAGGGGCTGTGACACCCGCTCCGAGTCGTACTTCGTTCAACAGGCCCCGTAGCATGGATGGCGTTATCACGCGATAAGTGACAGGATAGGCGCGTCGTCTCGTTCTATCGAACGGTGTCAGCCAGGGACGGAAGCTCTATCCTGTCACTTATCGCGTGATAACGCCATCCATGCTACGGGGCCTGCTCTCCATCGCTGTTCAGTGAGGTAACGTTACGGGCATCATGGGGTCCTTCGAGCCGGGTGCGATGCGGGGTGGGGAGCTTTAGTTTTTATTTATCTTTATATAATTTTTTTATGAGTGCTCATTAATACATTACTATTATCGTTATCGTTATTTTTTTTTAGTTTTAAGCCTATATTTATCTGCTTGTTGTGTTTTTATTATAATAACATATTTTTGTATATTATAAGAATAAATAAATAATAATAAAAAAATAACAATATGACAGCTAAGACAGACGAGCATTTAATAGAGCGTCCGCTAGATATGATCGTGAAAATGTTCATAGTGATGTATGGTTCTATGCTTGGCTCTGGTCGTTGTTCAGTTTAACCAATTTAAAAACGGCGAATTCTCATTGTTCTGCTTAATGCTCAAGTCTATCAGCACCTTAACCACAGATTATATAATAGTTCTACGAACAGATACTCAAGGCCAAATAAAAACGGGAATACCTACCGTTTTGCATGCCTACACAATTTCACAATGGAACGAGCTTGAACGCTCAACGCTAGGGTTGACACCGCTTAGAACAGATTTTATAACTAATAATTGTTTTTAAATAATTGTTTTTTTATTGGAAATAATGGTAATAAATTATCGTTGATCATCATGCTGCGTGTAGCTACAATTGCTTTACCTTAATGTAGTGTTAAATGTTTTTTTTTCCTTCTTTAAATGTTCGGTTATTACATTTAAGAGTGGTGATAATTCTGAACCTGATGAATAATTTCAGTTATTATTGGGACGGAAAGAATTCACGACGAAGTCATCTTTTTAATAATTGGTCACAACTTTTATTGTGCACGTAAGCAATGCCAAACCGACTGGCTGAATCACCGCTAGCGGCGCGCAAAGTGCCGGTATAGTGCTAAGTTCCCACGGTGCAGCTAAGTAGCACAGCCTTAACGTGCCTTTGGATGTGGGACTATGTCCCTTGTGTTAAATATTGCGAATGGAATGATGGTCCTAAACTGACGTAACTGACGTTACCTACCTGCGCAGTCAATGCGAATGCGAAGCGTTGCGCACATCAATTATGGCACGAATATGTGTGACGTAGGTTACTGAAAATAACCTAAAAGTACGTCCTGGATGCACTTGGTGCGTCAGAGAAAATGGATCAACAGTATTCTGAAAATGAGGTCCAAAATGTAGCGCAAAATCCTTCTTTACGCGCGGGAGCTGCCAAGAATGTGATTGTCCCCCGTTTATTTTCGATCTCGTAAAATAAAACAGTTTTGTTACTAGTTGAATTTTGCTGACGTTAGTAGAATATTTTAGTTAACACACAACATGTATCTATATTGATATATCCTGATGTCGGATACTTCCTATTTGTGACGTTATCATCATTATATCAGCCGAAAGACGTCCGCAGGACATAGGCGTCCCCCAAAGAGTGCCATAAAACTGTGAAATCTTTGTATAAAGTTTGAGTTCTTTAGAATGAATTACTTGGATATGTCCGTAGAGGGTCGATTCTAACTTTCTTTAATTATCTCTTCAATCTGTTTCGTTCAATATCTCCCTCATCATATTTCTTGCGTTCTGCAATGGTCTTTTTAATCCCAATTTGGACATTGTTTCAGGGTTTTGGTTTTTCAATGTTTCTTCCCATTCAACCCTTCCCAATGTATCTGGATTTGTCATGATTGAAGGGAACCACAACAGAAACAATTACATATATTACAATCAAATAATTACTTCAGGACAATGCGCACTTGAGTACCTGCACTAAATTTTACGTTGCACTTGAGTTAGTAAGTTTTGATTCAATGGTGGGTACTTGAAATAAATATATAAGTACTTTGACGTGAAACATGTACGTCTAAAGGCGGGATTCCACCGGTGTGCGGCACTGTGCGGCACAAGCGTTTTTGTACTGAATATGCTTGTGCCGCACACCGGTGGAATCCCGCCTTAATGCCCAATGGAAATATGCTTCTCGTGCGCTGATTAAATTGAATCCAAAAGCCGAGCGTAATTCTCCAGCAGTTAAGGATGATTCACATTATTTACGTGAGTCCGGCTTGCTATAAATAATATCGTTATTTTCACATTCGCTCTCTATATATACAGGCTGAGTAATCCATACAGGTCGCTTTGGGTAATCTGATGGATCTTATCTTATTAAATGAAGACAATTTTCGGATGCACTTCGACTCAGGGGGATATCTTTGGGTACTTATCAAAGTATTAGAGCTGCTCTGACGGTTGTTCGGTGGTGGTTATCGATCAAGCCCCCATGATAGGACAGCTGCTATTTTCATACGGTTTTTTGTTAGTGGGGATTCGTCAATCCAGTTGCATTTTAACAGTGCGCCTTTTAAATGAGTGCTTCGCTTCTGTGCAATATCCATTAGTGAAGAAAGGGCGACATCAGTTTGCTCTCGGTAATGTAGATAATACCGCATATACAGATTCTGCCCCAAAGTCTCCCAAAGGCAGTGTTGAACGTTGTTGATCTATAGATCTTACCAGAGCCAAAACAGAGTATGCACCTGTATATCGCCAAGCTTTCGGCAAAGTAGAAAATTCCGTATAAGTATACAGTTTCTGCCCACCGTAATATATGCCATGTGGTGTCTGGTTAGAATTTGACCACCCCCATTCTTCCCGTGGGCGTCGTAAAAAGACTGAGAGAGCAGGGTTGAAGTGTGTTGTGGGCGGTGGGCTAGCAACCTATCACTGCGATATCACACTTTGTCGATCTTGTATACCCATATTTATGTGCTCTGCCTACACCTTTTGGGAATAAAGGCGTGCCTCTAAGTTACGTAGTTACGTCTAGTGTACGTATAGTTTCCAGAGCTCATGCTGAACGTTCTTGATCTGATTGCCAAAACAGAGTGTGCACCTAATGCATTAACGAATAATATATATAGCTGCCGACATTTAAACATAGCGAACGGCACATATCTCAACCTATCATCCAGTTAGCATCAAATGTAATTACATATCATAATAAACTATTCCATGTAGCTGGAGTTCATTAAATTGGTCTTCAACTGTCAAAACATGTCGCTTTTCAAATTATTTTGCATTGGACTCGTTGTGTATTTACAGTTTTTCGCTTTACGATGCGTGTGATAGTTCACGTAATTTAGGCTCCATAAAAATAATCTAGCTGCCTTAATGTGTAAACACTAACTAGTTTATTTCTTGGAGGTTGCAACGTTGTGGTATCTAATCTTACTTCATTCAGTAATAATTGAGCAGGGAGTTTACTAAGCGCCGTAAGTGGACCTGGATAGGCCATGCCCACTCAAAAAGCTCCCAATCATATCCCATGGCAAGCCCTGGAATGGATCCCACAAGGGAAAGGGCAATGGCTGGCTGAAACACACCTGCAGCTCGATCCGTAACGCATTGTACGCGAGTCTGGTAGATCTAAATGTCACTTTTTATAGAAAAAAATGACAGTTAAATTGTCCTAACGTAATAACGTAACGTAACCCCTCTGGAGGCGTTCAGTAGCAGCGGAACTGGAGACAATCGGTCGACGTGGTCAGAGGCGAAGCGCGAAGCCCACGACAGAGCGCGATGGCGAAGCACTGTGGTAGCCTTCTGTCCCATCTAGAGGTCACAGGATATTAATTCAAGTAAGTCAAGAGTTGACCCAGCTGTCATTAAACCTCACAAGCAGCTTGCTCCTGCAACTAAAGGCTTGCCAAAGCACAGGAGCTAGTTAGTAAGCAACCAACCTGGCTTGCACCTCAATCAAAGCGACCAAGCCGCCGAATTATTTTTCCTTTTCAAAGGTAGTCGGGGCTTTTCGGTTAAGGAAAACATCGTGAGGAAACCGGTCTAATACCAATAGGAAAAGTGACTACAAACGTTCCCGTGTATACATTACAATAATACCAAGGTATTATTTGTTTGGTCTTTTGTTTGTTGGCTCTACTTCAGTTCCACGCACGCCTCCCAAAAGTTCGGGACACCACTGTTCCATAAGACCTATTATATCACTGAGTAAGTATTCTTTATTTAGACACTATTCCAGACAATCACAAGGACGCAAGGATCCACGCGTCCTTCACTCGGGCTATTTCTATAACCGCTGTAAACGCATATGCTCTTAAAATAGACCAAATTGTGCTTTTAATAAAACAGATGAGTGGCTTGAGAAGATAATGCCGTCTGATTGTATTTTAGAGCTCTTTTCCACTGACGTCCAGTTTTTTGCGGGATACGGTTTTCTGCAGGATTCCGTTTTAGTTGTATGCGTGCTAATATAGCAACGTTCACACGAGTATTCTGTTTGCGGGATACTGCACGCATACTACAGAAAACTGGATCCTGCAGAGAACGTACCCGCAAAAAACTGGATGTCAGTGGGAAACTGCTCTTACTGAAACAGTTTACAGGTTTTTTTTTCTTTTTAAGGCTCCTGTGCTGAACCCACTGACTTCCGTTAATGGTCCAGTTAGTCAGGAGACAAAGTGATAAAGTCCCTTTGAAAAATTGTTACCACATGGGCATCCTTGCTTAGAAGATATTCCATTAAAGAAGGGGAACATGACAAGAGAATCCCACATTTAGTAAATAAAAACATACAAATCGCAATTTTAAAAATTGACCCACGAGACGGTTGCAACTAGTGACAGAAAAAAAGATGAATCGCCTTAATGGATCTTAGCAATGAAGCTGTAAATAAATATTACCATTACGAGTGGACGGAAAGAAACGAAGGAGAAAGAAAAATCATTTATGTAACGGTACAAAGTCTCAACAATAACAATTTATCAGTAACCCTTAACAGGATTCCCACTCAGAGACCTTTCTTTAAAAAAGATGGCTAGAATAATGATGTAAACAAAATATCATTTTACAAATAATGATAAAATACCTCAATAGGTAATTAAAAAAGAAAACAGCAGCCTGGTCTGTTTATAAAATTAAAATTAAATTGCGCAAGACGTCGCAGTAATTTTGTGTTTAAATAAAATATAAATAAATAAAGCTATTATACGTGCGCCTGTTTTTCTACAATAGGATATAAGAAACGACATGAAGACGGTTCGAAATGCTGGTGTAAATATAATTTATGCAGCAATTTAATTAAAGTTTTGTCCATATACATAATTATGATGTTCGCAGTTTTACCATTATAAAGAAATTAAAAAGACAAAATTTCAAATTGTGCTTATAATAGTACATTACTATAGACGCCGGGAAACGAAGGGTTACAGGCCAAGTAGATGTAGATTGAGAGGATAGGGATACGCGGCCGGCAACCCCGTTTCTCGCCGAGATTTGTATATACTTACTGCTTTTCTTAAACTTGCAATGAAATAAAAATAAAAAGTACCTAGTCAATTTGTTTTATAAATAAGTAAGTTATACGTTTCTGAAGTGCACCGCCTGCACCGCCGCCGACGCGCCGGCGCCCCGTTTAAAAACAAAAGAAGGTTGCTTTACAGGCCTAGGCCTAGGTGTGTAAGGCTGTATGGAATTCCTTTACATATCATCTTCACTCATCGCACCGGGTGGCGACGGATACGTAGTATTTCCGAACCTAATTTGATGTACGAGTAAGTCACGTCAATATTTTATTGCAAGTTTGAGAAAAATATATTATTATTTATTATGGTCTTGTCTTTATATCTAATAATCAAATTTTCTGTTAAACTACCAAAATATTATAATTATCTTTAGGCATGAAACTTGATAAAAAAAACTGACAAAAATGGTCCCTGTAATAATTAATTTATTCTCAATAACTTAAAATCAACTCCTCAAGTAACGGATAAAATATGGAACAAAAATCTTGCAATAGTTGGAATGAGACAGCTATACTTTCATTCGTCTTTCATTCGAACTATTGCGAGTTGACCAATGGATTCGTTAACAAGCGTGCTTCTTAACTTAAGTAAGCCGACACAGAGAGCTTCTGGTGAGCGCTTTTATCAGCCGAGTTGCCCACTAAACAGAGCTCAGAAAAAAAATTAAAGGTCGAATGGCAGTCATTTGCGGAAATACCAGTGTTTATGGCTTTATCTATAGTCGACCCTTATTAAAAAACATGATAAAGCTAGGAAGATGCTAAAGGAAAGCTTAGACCAAAGAGTACTATGAATATATAGCGATAGAGACGACAGTCAAGCAAATGAATGCCGAGCGCCATCTAGCGTTTCGTCTCGTCAACAGCCCAAGCGTGAGCTATAGCCGTATACGCTTTACCTATACATGCATACATATTTATATCCTTTTTTATCTGCATAGCACAATATTTTGAACTGGAAATTTGGAATCCTCGCACTTTGATTGCGCTTACCTAACACAAAATTCCAATTCAAGACACTGACTGTTTAATTTATCAACCGAAAATAATCAAAACAAAATTTGAATTATAACATCTTGTATTCGAGGTGTCACAGACAATTACAAACACGACATATGAACATTACTGATATAGTAAATAACTAAATCAAGGTCCAGATGAGAAAACACCAGGTCCAACCGATCAGAGCACTCGTTGCACACGATAACAAACGATAAATAATAATTAAAGGCAAATATGAAACAATTTTCAAAGTAACAGTGACAGTCTGACGATGACGGAAGGTTGGATTGCTTACGTTCCATTTCATGTTAAATTCTCTTACCGGAATTTCAAAGTTCAGTTTTAATAATCATTATCTATAAATAGTATGTTTTTTTAGTCGAATCAATTGTGTTACGAATAAACTAACGTGGAAATGTTGTCTCAGATATATTCAAATAACGTAAAATGGAATTTGCCCGAATGGATGTTCTTAGTCAGCCCCGCTTCCGCTTCCGCTTTGGACTGCCATCTGACCTAGGTATCATAACGGAAACCTACGATAGGTCTCATCAAACACGCTGCGATTTTGACGTTTATAAGCACTCAAAACACCATGGCTTAGACCAAGAAAATCTGGGCGTAACGGTACTGGACTTTGATGTTCTTGAATGTCCTACTCACATAATTTACTCAAAAAGAGACATCTCATTTAAGTATTTTAAGCATAAAATACTACAATTGCCTTGATAAGAATATAATGTATCAATGAATGCAGAAGGCCTATACTTGGTAAACGTCTCTGTATACACTACTTCAGTTTTATTTACATATCAAGGAAACATTTGAACTGATTAGAAGTGATTGTGAACACCCAAAGAAGCCATTTCAAGTTTTACAGCCAATGAAAGTGTCAGGCGATTTTATTGTCGATTTAAACTGCCCTAAGCTCAATCAATATTTTACGTCCAGAAATCATACCACCTGCACCGCATTCCGGAATTTATAAATACGACTGTAATACTAAACATATCACCTAGCTGGACGTTATTTATGAGTGTACATTATGAATGACTAACTTGCCTGCAATTGCCTGAATCGTATCCATTTAATAAATAATTCTAGATTCGTTAAAGTCTCATATTTTGAGACAGTATCTTCAATATCTGGAACGAATTTTGTTTAAACTAATCACCTTCTTCACCATCACTTTCAGTATAAAATAAATGTTGGATGATCCAAGTCATCGTAGTATTCCTGGAACCCATTATGTTTTTGATTAAATCGCCATCACCAATCTGCATACATCTGAAATGCATTCAAAATTGAAAATCGCGCAGCGTGCGCGGCCGTTGCCGCCCGAATGAAAGCTAAGATCGGCTGAAAGTGTAGCGGCTGGGCTGGCATCCGCCTAAAATGGGGAGATCGGGCGCGGTGGTGTCGTATTCCTGGTATAAAAACTAACGGAGCGCCCCGCCGCCGGTCAGAACGGCTTCCAACGTGAGTACGCCCGCACGTGGCTCGTGCGTCTGTGTAGTGCATCAAGAATCCGAGTGCATATCGAAACGGAAAGTGACGCGTCAGCTGTTTATCAGGATTGTGGTGAAAGTGCTGGATTGTGTATGGTTCATGGTTCAAGGATAGATTGCAGTGCTTGATTTCGGATCAGTTGAAACAAGTTATATTAAAGTTCCTCGAAGACGTATTAAAGACGTATTGATGTTAAAATTGCATGCATATTTGACGTTGAGTCTTGAAACAGTTAATTAGCTTATTGAAACAGATGAATCTGATCGGGCCATCTAAATCCAATTGACCCATCAACCAGCAGCACCATAAAAGACAATAAACATTCTGATAATCGGCTGGCGTTGCTCCAGCGCATTCCGCGTGACGTAACGGTTCGGGATAAGCGTAAAAAAGCGGTATTACGCAAACGTGAGCGTTGGCACCGTTCCATGCGCGCTACTCGGATTTCAGCCACAAATAGACGCACGCGCCAGTTCCGTTAAATCCCGCTCGGGCTCCGCTAACATCCCATCCGCTGTGTTCACAGGAAGACTCAGGGCTGCTCTCGTGTCTCGACTAGCCCAGAAGTCTCGTTAACCCTCGAACATGCCGAAGCCAATCGTACAGGAGGGTGAGGATCCTGATCCAACCCCGTACCTGTTCGTGTCTCTGGAACAGAAGCGCATCGACCAGAGCAAGCCCTACGACGGCAAGAAGGCATGCTGGGTTCCGGACGAAAAGGAGGGTTTCCTCCAGGGCGAGATCAAGGCTACCAAGGGCGAATTGGTGACCGTCGGCCTGCCCGGTGGCGAGGTAATACCTTCAGTTTTTATATACTTACGTTTCACACTTTGATGAACAAGCCAATCACACCCCTCAGTTGTGATATCAGTGATAAGAAAATATTAGTAACTGACCCTATTAGAATTTAATTAACAAGTCCTTTACAAGTAAATTGGTGTTTGAAGCACCGAAATACTATAAAAGAGAATAACTAGTCAAATCTCTCGCTATTTTAAATGATGAAAACAAATCGTAACTATAAGACTTTATTAGTTGATAACAATATTAATATATTATATACTTAAATGAGCAGGAAAAGACATTAAAAAAGGAACTCCTCTCACAAGTGAACCCACCGAAATTTGAAAAAGTCGAAGACATGGCAGACCTGACATACCTTAACGACGCTGCCGTGCTTCACAATCTGCGGCAGCGATACTATGCGAAACTGATCTATGTAAGTAGGCGCCGCTGGCGCCTTTTCATAATTTCTTAACTAATATGACCATCTATCCCACAGACGAAAGACTTCAAGAAGGATCTTGTAGGCCAGGTCAACCCGCCCAAGTACGAAAAAGCCGAGGACATGTCCAACTTGACATACCTCAACGACGCTTCGGTTTTGTATAACTTGAAGCAGAGATATTACCATAAGCTTATCTACGTAAGTCAGGGGCCAGACAGCCAGGAGTTGGAGTCTTGCAGTGTGCATGCTGACCCTCGTTCAATTCTGTAGACACATTTCATACATTCATCGATTACTTGAATACCTTTGTGAATACAAACAGAGAAGGACAAAATTAATTTAATTGAAGAAACTTTGACAATCTTATATTAGTAGCCTATATACATAGATGATATTATTGGAGAGGTACCAAGCCAAAGATCAATAGCTGCCCATGAAGCGCAAATCATTTTGGACCGATGGCTCAATTTGTATATAAATAGTTCGTTGGATATCAGCGTAGGCTATTTTCGTTTTTGTTATTTCGGTCGCGCTCAAGCTATGCAGATTGTATGCCAGATGTTATAACTAGAGCGGAGGCAAAAAACGATGTCACCAGGTGGATTGACATGTTTTTGCGAAGTGTCTTTCATTATTTTTTTATGTTACACATTTGGTTTACAAGAATCGATTTAAATTAATTGGATATTTTGGGTTTGCAAGAATACTTTAAAGGTTATGAATGTGTCTATGTTTTCTTACTCCTTTCAAACCCATTTCGAACCGAACTTGAACCCTTTTACACAGGACAAGTCGGGATTCATCCAGCGATACCGGTGACCGGAGGGCTGTGTGTGTCTTCTACCAGAATTTTTCGTTGTTTTCTTTTACTAGTGATCTTTTACTTGTTGCGAGACTGTTTTGTTTGTTGAGATATTTTCTATTAGCAAGAAAGGTATCAATACAATACCCCTTGTGTGACAGAATTGTTGTTTCAGATATTTTTGCCTTTATGTTTATGATAGAATTATTAAAACAAACACATACAAATTAAAAACCGTTTAGCATATTTTTATATGACACGTCTTAGGTGTTTTTAATATTTCTACCATTGTTAGCACGGAGACTAAAAGTATCGATACAGTACTATCTCTGTGTTTTGTGTGACTTTATTTTAATTGGTTTTAAGCCTGTTGATTGTCAACTAATCGCGTAACAATTCACTATAATGCGAACTTAATTATTACGGAGATTGTTTTCCTTGTGATTAATTGACAAAAAGCAGAATTGTGTGAACATCATTAGGCATTCAAATAGTGTATAATGTATGGACGTTTATGCACTATTTTACAAAATTACATTCAAATTATTATTGTTTGTTTTTAACTGTATGAATGTATCAAAAAACTCATTTTGATCAGCATATATATAACTTTAATCTAAATCATAATAGATCTGTAATAAATCTACTGCTGCTTCCGTACATATAATCTTTACCAACTTGGAAGTAAAGATAAACCATAACCTCATGCTTTTCATCATACGTCCTATCAGCCTCTTTGTAATATCTACCATTATTATCCTCTAGACGTACTCTGGTCTCTTCTGTGTGGCTATCAACCCCTACAAGAGATTCCCCGTGTACACGACCCGATGCGCCCGCCTGTACCGTGGCAAGCGCCGTTCGGAGGTGCCCCCCCACATCTTCGCCATTTCCGATGGCGCTTACGTCAACATGTTGACCAACCACGAGAATCAATCTATGTTGATTACGTAAGTATCAAACATTATAACAAATACATTTTACAACACACTAAGATTTTACAGGAGGAAAAGTGCAAAAAGAGCCCACCGAAGGTATAGAGCGACAGACCTTTAAAAAAAATTACAAATTAGTGTAAAAAGTAATATAAATTACCAATGGGATAACTATCTACTGATAATCGAAAAAAAACCTCTGTCTTTTTCTTTTCATGTGCTCGTAACTTTCATGTATTTTGATTGTGTAGAGTTACTAAAATTGGTTTGTAAAGATTACACGCCAAAGACACGATAAGAAAAAAAATATGAATAATCAAGTAACAATACAGATGTACGAGTATACTATATTTTACACTAACTTAAACCATCCAACCCCCAGCGGTGAGTCTGGTGCCGGAAAGACTGAGAACACGAAGAAGGTAATTGCGTACTTCGCCACCGTCGGTGCTTCCCAGAAGAAGGACCCCACCTTGGAGAAGAAGGGATCCCTGGAAGACCAGGTCGTCCAAACTAACCCTGTGCTTGAAGCCTTCGGTAACGCCAAGACCGTCCGTAACGACAACTCTTCTCGTTTCGTAAGTATCTACTTCATTACTTTTAATAAAATAACTGATAAAAGAAACAAACTCTTTAACATTACCTTTAAATCATTGAAAAAACTTGATGACGAAGTTATCATGTCGTTGAACATACATAGAAAAATTTCAACTAAATGAGTAGCAATGTTTTGTTTGTTCATTATGCAAAAATATTTCTTGCAAGGAAATAATATACAATCTTAATCAATAAAACATTAAAAATACAATAACAAAGCAAGAGATTGATCTTGAACGCAAGTTAAGGCTTATACACAACTCGAGGAGTCTACTTACCTTAAAGATATTGTAGTTTGACTTACGCACGTTATTTAACGTTATTGAACTTAGTCTTCCTTGCCCAGGGTAAATTCATCCGTATCCACTTCGGCCCCTCTGGAAAACTGGCTGGTGCTGATATCGAGACGTGTAAGTACTTCATCTCTATTGTGAATTATGAATATTATAATAAGTTTAAAAAATGAAGTTTTACTTACTTCCTTGAAACTACGATAGTTTGCTAGGCTGCATTGAAATGCAAGGCTGCATTTTCTGAAGAAAATTTGTTAATTTTTTTTTAATTCACAAGGGTAATTTAAAATAATATATTCTTACTCATTGATTACTTTCGGACTACGGTGAACTTAGCTAGCATATGTATCTATAAATATATAATCTGAACTCTTTTTTTTCTTCAGACCTGCTCGAGAAGGCTCGTGTCATCTCCCAGCAAACGCTTGAGCGTTCCTACCACATCTTCTACCAGATGATGTCTGGCTCCGTGGAGGGACTTAAGCGTACGTATACATACAGCCCATATCAAAACTTACTGTATTGAGCTACTTATGTAGTTCTTTGGAGTTCAGTAAAGTTCTAAAAAAACTTATTACTTCAAACTTTTGATGGTAAGGCTGTAATCATTAGACTTCTCAACAAGAACTTTTTTTAAAATTTCTAGTTCTACAACATTGTTGTTAACTGTAAATAAAGAAGCCACCTAAATGATTCTAAGCGGATGTAGTAATATATCCAAAGCTTAAAGAACTATTGGCATTATTTCGTATGTATATTCATAGTATTAAACTTTAAATTAGTCTAATGTTTTCAATCAATCCAATCTACAGCAATAGTTTCGTTTGAAGATTTTTAATCACAAATGAAGCATTCACGTTATAAGTATTCAAGTTTATATTTATGTATAAATTTTCTTAAGGTTTTAAAATTATCAAAAATATTTTTGACGCCCTTTTAAATTCCAAACTATCACACACATTTATTTATTCGTATGGCAAGTCAAAAGTCAGATACAAAATCATTTTCACTCACACATTAAACACCCACACACTGAAACACCGACCGTCTACTTCACTGGTTATTAACTTGTGTGTTTATGATATTTAGAGAAGTGTATGCTGTCGAACGACGTATATGACTATCACATCGTTTCGCAAGGAAAAACTACCATCCCCAATCTAGATGATGGAGAGGAATGTAATTTGACTGATGTAAGTTTAGCCTTCCAATTGTCTAGGAGGCTTTCCCGAGTTCTGTTTTCCATCCAATCGCCCTCTCAAAATAAAGAGCAGGCGATCGGACATCGCACATGCAGACTGATGCGATTGCTAGCTTAAAAAACTTCAAAGGCATTGATTGGCATGTATTTAGATTATTAACTCACCAATTACCAAAGATGACTGTCATTGGTATACATTTATAGAAAAGTGCCTTTTGTCGAACGACGTCAATAACTACAACATCGTCGCGCAAGGCAAGACTATCATTCCTGGCGTCGATGACGGCGAGGAAATGAGGCTTACTGATGTGAGTCCAGAACCCGACAACTGGCTCATTTCATTCTATCTTATCCACTTCATTTCTTCAGCTGATTCTGTCGCTTGTCGCTTTGCTTACGGCGCTGGCTGCGCCGGCGTATGTGTGTCAGATCATGGCTTGATGTTCACAGAGATGACGATGCTAAGCAACCGCATCTCGGACTATCCCCTCATAAGTCAAGGGCAAACACGAATACCTGGTGTCAACGATAGCGAGGAGCTGATACTGACGGTCGTAAGTGAACCGACCCACGCTTCGAACGTTGTTCGTGCACTGGACATTGAGCAATCTCTGACACGCACATGCTTGCCCCTGCGTTGTCCAAAAGGGCTTTTTTGCACAGAGTTTGGTTACCCCTCACACCCACAGGCTAACTGACACGATGACAAATTCTACACAACGAAATGTTTAGGGCGTTCCACAGTTTCGGAAAATTTAAGGGTAATATACTAAATTGTTCAATATTGTTTGACCAACAGCTCTGTGTTTATTGTCCAACGACATCTACGATTACTATAACGTCTCCCAGGGTAAAGTTAGCATTCCTGGTATGGATGACGGCGAGGAATGTGCGTTGACCGACGTAAGTTGTCTGCAAAATTACAGCAGTTTGAAAAAACCACCAAAAGAGTTACCCTTTCAATATCCTCAATACCATTATTATTACCTTAATGGTGAAAAAAATACAAACCAACATATAGATTAGATATAATCACAGCCAAAAGGATTGACCTGAGATTATATATAGATTTTAGTATTTTGTGGGTTATAAATTATACCTTGTACCAAATTTAGATTCCTGTGCACTGAAATCAAAATGGACCTGTACAATGTTGCCCCCCGCATAACCGAAAATAATGCTATTGTTTTTTACATTACTAACCTATAATTTTTGTTGTCCTGTGTATTATTTGACATTTTAATGTCATTTAGATTATAAATACATTCCCTTTCTATTTGCTGATTTAAGCTAAACCAAACGTATACAAATTCCATACAATTTCTTGAATTGACATTTTCAGTTACGATTTTTATTATGTTTTTTTGAGATTTGATTTCCTGAAAGCCCTATTACCTACTATCTACAGATGAATAGTCAGTTTTAAAACCCATTTAAAATCGATTATATTTTTAGTTCCCCAAGGCAGTGTTCTACAACTTCACTATAACCCAATACTAACATGTATTTTGGCATTATAGCAAGCTTTCGACATCCTTGGTTTCACCCAAGAGGAGAAGGACAACGTATACAAGATCACTGCCGCTGTCATGCACATGGGTGGCATGAAGTTCAAGCAGAGGGGTCGCGAGGAACAAGCTGAGGCTGACGGCATGGAGGCAAGTATACGTACATACACTACATATAAACAAAACTTGATCACCAAAATTCCTGAATTGACTCAAATCACAAAAATATTGACCAAAAGATTGATACGAGTATAGGTTTTCCTGACATGAATATATTTTTTTAGTTTATTTACAACAAAAAAATAATATTAATCTAAGTAAGTACAAAAAAAAACCGTTTAACGTACAGAATCCTATGATGAAATGGGTGTACTACCGTTTGGGCAAAATATTTTTCGCCAAAGTTTACTTCCCAAAAAACTTACTTCAGTAGTTTCATTTCCCAAGCGAATCTTTAGCACGTTTACATATCGCATTTTATTAATGTGGTCAAATTATCATTTGGCATCATATTACTTTGTCAAGTTTTATTAAGGTATAATTTATATACGGTAAAAAGGTTCATTAAGCAAACGTTTTCCTTTGGCGAAAATTGTATTCAAAAAAAAAATTAAGTAGTTCAAATTGTTACTTCACACTTTCAACACGTAACATAATCTACTTTAGGGAAGGTCTCAGTTAGGTACGACGATGAGCGAAGCGAAGATGACTGTTAGGTAGAACTGCGACCATACAGCCAGAACCGAACATGTTTTTGTAATACTTACATTACATATTATATATGATGCCATGTATTATTTTAATATTTTGGAAAGAGTATTTTATGGAAAACGATACATTGGGCTAAATGATGCATGGTAAAATGAAACATGACCAACTAATTATTTGTTAAACAATAATTTGCCATATAAAAATTTGGTAACTGTAAAATTGCGGTAAGATGTTAGGACTAATGATTCTTTGCCAAATGATAATTTGAAAAAAATTGTTTGTGATGTGATACTCAGGAAAAAGTATTTTGCCCATACATTAGTAATGCGATGAAATGTCGTCAGTTCTAATTGCTGATTATCTAATTACAGGAAGGTGAACGCGTTGCCAAACTTCTTGGCGTTGACTGCCAGGACTTGTACAAGAACTTGCTTAAGCCCCGCATCAAGGTCGGCAACGAATTCGTCACCCAGGGCCGTAACAAGGACCAGGTCTCCAACTCCGTCGGTGCCCTCTGCAAGGGTGTCTTCGATCGTCTCTTCAAGTGGCTCGTCAAGAAGTGTAACGAGACTCTAGACACCAAGCAGAAGAGGCAGCACTTCATTGGTGTGCTGGATATTGCTGGGTTCGAGATCTTCGACGTGAGTATCAACGGGAAGGCTAAAGCACATCTCTTGATCTTCATAGTGAAGGTTAAAGATGTGGCCTCATATTATGAAAGTTTCACTAAATCGGTTAAGATATTCTATAATAAAGTGTTATTCCGGATAGATTGATACTTTATTGTGGTGAAAAGATGGTAATATTAGTAATAGAATTTAGTTTTAGTTTATAAAAAAAAACTTTTTTATTGTAGAGTAGTAAACTGTTCAAAATTTCTATGTGTTAATCCCATTTGATTTCCTAGTTCAATGGTTTTGAGCAACTCTGCATTAACTTCACAAACGAGAAACTGCAACAATTCTTCAACCATCACATGTTTGTGTTGGAACAAGAAGAGTACACCAGAGAAGGCATCCATTGGGAGTTCATTGATTTCGGAATGGACTTATTGGCGTGCATTGACCTTATCGAAAAGGTATACTGAGTGTAAAGTACGCTCGGTTGAAGGCAGTTCCATGTGTTTAGAGTACAGCTTCTAGACTTTAGTTCATCTGTGTCCTACTAACTACTCGAAGTGATAACGATAGCTCCGTCTTTGTTAACCATTTTTGTGGATTTACTTGGGTTTCCTATTGTTCATAAAAGTTCAACGGTTTCGAGCAACTCTGCATTAACTTCACCAATGAGAAGCTGCAGCAGTTCTTTAACCACCACATGTTCGTACTTGAGCAAGAAGAGTACAAGAAGGAGGGTATCAACTGGGCGTTCATCGATTTTGGCATGGACTTGCTCGCTTGTATCGATCTGATCGAGAAGGTAATAGTCGGTGGTGATCGTCCATCCCGTCGACGCTGGAACTCAAGACGGGGATAGTTTTTTAATTTCGAATATCGAATAGACCCTCCAGCCTCTGGCAGGGGTTCATACGTAGGGACTAAAACCAACAGCTGCGGAATGTGATCCGTAGTCATCCGTACCTAACACCCTTGTCATAACTTTCCACATTACTTATCTACCTGCAGTTCAATGGTTTTGAGCAACTCTGCATAAACTTCACCAACGAGAAACTGCAGCAGTTCTTTAACCATCACATGTTCGTGCTGGAACAAGAAGAGTACCAGCGCGAAGGCATCGAGTGGACTTTTATTGACTTTGGCATGGACCTCCAAATGTGCATTGACCTTATTGAAAAGGTAGTTGGCAAAAACGCAACGACAGAAGCTTGCCTCACGCCACAGGGTGCCCGAAAAAAGTAACCGGTGACCTTTCGAACTTGTAACATAATCACGGTCGTTACTTTATTCGAGCTACCCACCAATGCCACTTAATGTGTTACATGTGTTCAGTGTTATCTGTGTTATTTCTGTTTAATTTTAATATTTTCTCACACCAACGGCTCACAGTCTTCATACAGACAACCCCAGTTATTTAACATATAATTATTTTTTCCATGTATCGCGAACCAGATGAACGGATTTAATCAGCTATGCGTTAACTTTACCAACGAAAAATTACAACAGTACTTTAACCATTTCATGTTCGTCTTAGAGCAAGAGGAGTATGAGCGTGAAGGCATCCAATGGACTTTCATAGATTTTGGTATGGACCTTCAAGCGACTATAGAATTAATAGAAAAGGTATTAGAATCCAGTATAGCTTGAGATAGGCGCGATTAGAAGAAGCTTAGGGCTTAACACGTCTCCCGCAAGTAAAATTCTGCCTGATCCCTTGCTCCGCGGTAGGTACCTATATATAAAAACGCTTTTCGCACACGCAAGACATAGCATTCGAGGCTATAAGCCTATTAAGTAAAGTAGCATTCTCGCGAAATTGCAGGCTTCATAATTATATCAAAAGTATTTGAATATTCCGTAATATTGTAACTATCTCTAACACTCCTTCGTGAGAGGGGAAGACAAGCAGATTGTTTTAACATATCCTAATACTAATGATATACTTATTACTGTCTGATACACCACTCCGATAGGTTCGCACACTTCCAAACCACAATACTTGTATATTCAGTCTAATCTCTTATTCGGTCAGTGACATTAACTGCATCTGTAAAGTACGCAATAATTATAATATTTGATAGCGGAAGAGAGAGTTACTTATATTAACCTTAAAAGAAGACTTCATAAGAAAATAAAATCTCTAATAAATAAAATATAATCTTAGTATGGACGCTATTAATTTAATTACACACGCGAATAGAAAGTAAAATACACAAAATACTAATGCATGTCGCTTTATCGATAACGCGTAACGAACACACCATAAACCCCCTTTCTTCTAAGTACAAAACAAATAAATAACTGATTTTTTTAAGTCTCTTGACTAAAATTATCCTGTAATACTTTAATTGGAGTTAAAATAATGTTCACGAAATTTTTGTATCTGAAATGTTCTTTTTACCTTTTTCATTCACATATATTTCCCCACGCAATTAATGCTCACACTAAACTTTGCTAAAGTAGATTTTCCAGAGATCCGCGCTCGAAACTTCGTGTTCTAACGCCACTGGTCCGTTTCCAGCCCATGGGTATCCTCTCCATCCTTGAGGAAGAGTCTATGTTCCCGAAAGCCACCGATCTGACCTTCGTTGAGAAGCTGAACAACAACCACATGGGCAAGTCGCCCCCCTTCCTGAAGCCGAAGCCCCCCAAGCCTGGTTGCCAGGCTGCTCACTTCGCCATTGGCCATTATGCCGGCAACGTAAGTATCAGCATTATTAGTATCATGAGCTGAAGAAATATCCACGATAGTGATAGTAAAGCAGCGCCTGTATTGAAATAAACGAATCATAAATTAATTTATACTTCTTTAACTTTATAATAACTATTTTGTTTTATTTGATTTGTCCATATCTATAAGATCTAAATCATAGTAGTAGATCAAAATTAATCTCCAAATGTCACCATTACACATTCAATTCGACTTAGATATATACTCAAACAGGTTTTGTTTTTTGTGACACAGGTCGGCTACAACATCTCTGGGTGGCTTGAGAAGAACAAGGATCCCCTTAACGACACTGTCGTCGACCAGTTCAAGAAGGGTGTGAACAAGCTGCTGATTGAGATCTTCGCTGACCATCCTGGTCAGTCCGGCGGCGCTGACGCCGGTGGCGGCGGCAAGGGTACGTATCAATCAACTTATATCACCCCAATACAATTGAGACTTAATTATATCTAGTTTTGAAGTTCCTTTAGCCAATTTTCTACGAAGAATACCAGGTATCATGAGCTGTCACATACCTACTGTCAACATTTCATCCCAAACTTTATCAAGACGGTTGAGATAAAGCCCAAATATCATTTCATATACTCTATCATGCTCCACTGATCTTCGATTCTGTTCGTCATTCTACTTTGGACGTGTTTTTCAATTATCAGGTAAATTTTAATATTATTCTTAGTTTCTTTATTTTCTTTCATGTGACAAAAGAAAAGAAGAGGGCTAATTTAATAGATTAGGTTAGATTTATTTATTTCGAGATAAAAATTACAATATAGATTCGCATACAATGTCAAAATTATAATATTTGTAGTTATTTGAGTTTGAAAATCAGACCTTAATATATTCTTATGTTTATTTTTCATTCTCACTTTTTAACTAAAGGCGCTGGAGGCAAGCGTGCCAAGGGTTCTGCCTTCCAGACCGTATCATCACTCTACAGGGTAAACTCATACAATGAAAGACATTTGCTTTACTGCCTTGAGCGTAGCTTCAATGTATTGTCTATCATGCTAAAGACTGGCTCTTGTTACTATCTGAAGCTGTGTTTAAGATCAGTGGTAATCAGGGTCAGTCTTCCTCGCTTTCACATTATCTTGTCAATGTCAGCATATGTTTTACAGCACAGCTCATGTCGCCGTTTAGTCTTTGGTTAGTCGTCAAATATTGTCCCGTCTGTTGTTACCCTTGTGATCGTCTCTGTACTAATATTTGCTTGTTTATAATGTACATCCGTAGGCGGTCGCGGTAAGAAGGGTGGTGGTTTCGCTACTGTCTCCTCCGCGTACAAGGTTCTTAAATTTATATTATAGATTGGTTTTTGATTCATCCTGATGTAGTATCATACGTTCTACATCATTTTTGAAAATTGTGGTACTTTGTACATTTTGTAGACATATTGATAAGGGTAACATGGAAATTACCTGTTGCTTTATGTTTTTCTATGATGTAACTGTAACTGTTAACATGCACTATGGTTTATAGTGTAAAATTCACTGTGAGTATTCGTAGACGCACAGCGCATAACGTCCCCAGGAACGTTCCGTACGATCCGCTGCTGGGTGTTTTAAGCTTTGTGTGTTAGTGTGGGTTTATCATCATAACTATAGTTTAGTGTGTTTATTCACATCCTCATCTCATTAAAGTCAAATCTACTTCAATATTCATCTTACATTGTGTGTCGCTTTTTATGTTATTTGCAGACATTTCTGTTATACAAGATGAAATGATCTGATTATAGTTATAGTTTAGTGTGTTTATTCACATCCTCATCTCATTAAAGTGAAATCTACTTCAAAATTCATCTTACATTGTGTTTCGCTTTTTATGTTATTTGCAGACATTTCTGTTATACAAAATGAAATGATCTGATTAATAGTGTCATTGGTTTTATTATACTATATCAAAAACTCAAAAAGCTGGTTTTGTATCATATAAAATCACATTTCTTGATTACAAATTCTGTTAAACTGCGCAGGAACAACTTAACAATCTGATGGCGACTCTGAGGTCCACCCAGCCTCACTTCGTACGTTGCATCATCCCCAACGAGTTGAAACAGCCTGGTAAGTGCTACTTTTATAAATCGTATTTCCAAAATATACGACAGTCTTTTTTACTGTAATTTTCCTTTAAACCTTATAAAGTTTAATCTTACATATAAAATAGCTGTTAATTCTGGTTCAGGTACAAAATTAAAAAAAAACTATATTTTTCACACTTAGATATAAAAATTAAAGAAAAGACCCTTTAAAATCTAGTTTTAGTATTCTTATAGTCATTACTTACTGTTTGCTGCAGGATTATTGGTTTCCATATTTTTGTCACAATATTGGTTAGAGATGCATACATTGATGTCTTCGTGTTTTCTATTAGGTCTCATCGATTCTCACCTTGTCATGCACCAGCTGACCTGTAACGGTGTGTTGGAAGGCATCCGTATTTGCCGTAAAGGCTTTCCCAACAGGATGGTCTACCCCGACTTCAAACTCCGGTAAGAACCTTAACTCAAACTCAAATAGAACACAAGATTTTAAATTAAAACTATTACTGTAGCATTTTATGTCTCTATTTTGAGTTCAGGGATTACATTCATTTTAATATGTGCCGAGTCATAACAAATTTCTTTTAGCGCTGGAATTTTTTGGAGCAACTATTCTGGTAACACGGCTGACTTACTGACGTCATAAGTCAGATTTACATACTTTACAGCTATGAGTAACACTTGCGGAAATAACATAGATTATTCATCAACTAAATCCTGTTTTTTATTGTATGCCATTTTTTATGTGTCACAAAGTTAAGATGAGTTAGAAGATTCTGTTAATTTAACTGTTGATATTCGACACAGTTACATGATTCTGGCGCCAGCCATCATGACTCAAGAAAAAGATCCTAAAGAGGCAGCTAGGAAGTGTCTGGAGTCGGTCGAACTTGACCCTGAGAGCTATCGTATTGGTCACACTAAGGCAAGAACATCAACGGGTCTAGAATGGTTTTAGCATGAAGAAGTAGATAAAGACAAACTCTAAAGAATAGAGTTCATTTTGATCCTCCCCTTTTTATTTCTAGGTTACTTTTGATTAGGTTCCCGGGAGTTGTTATCCGGATTAGCACTCCATACCTGGTTTTCTATACAATGTGGTTAACACTTCAAGAATACAGTATTCCTCATTTTTGTTGTGCCTCGCCCTTTATACCTAGCACGTTGATATTGTAGATAAATATTTAAATTGGTGTTTACTTTTCCTCATTGTGTGGATATATTTTGATAATGTAGCTACAAGATCCTGGCCCCTCAAGCTGTGGACAAGGAATCCGATCCTAAGAAGATCGCTCAGGTCATCTTGGACGCTACGGGCTTGGATGTCGAGTCGTACCGTCTGGGTCACACCAAGGCATGTTCATTCGGTTGCGTAGTTAGCTTTGAAAAAGCCGATTGCAAACTCAAAACGCTTCAGTCAAATTACGATCACCATTTACAATTGGTACAGTAATTTGACCAGTATTCATAGGCAGCTTTAAGAGCCCAAGCGACAAGGCTCCGGTTTGGATTTCCCCTTTTCCTCTACCTGTACACACACATACACATACACTGTTATATTTTTGTGTGCTCCCCAAACGCAGATACAAAATTCTGTGCCCCGGGCAGATCAAAGAGCCAATCTCACCTGAGAAAGCCACCGAGAAAATTCTCGAGCAAACCGGCTTGGACTCCGAGTCTTTCAGGCTTGGAAAGACGAAGGTAGACATAGCGCATGAATAACTGAAACACAAATACACTTTCCGATACTAACACCTCTTTGGTCGACTACAAAGAGATGTATCCATACGATGTTACAAAAATATGTATACATAGACTTTACTACCATGGTAATAAGATATACATACATAACTTTGTAACATTAAAAAACATACTTATCTTTGTAGTCGACTGTACTGTCTCTTTCTGTGTCGTCCATACCTCGTTGTCTATAAGTTGTTTTATTTTATAAATGTTTCCATGCTATGCCGCTTCCGAAAATAAAAGATAATTAACGCGAATTCCTCGCTAACATTATGTGTGCTTTTGTTATTAGAGTTTCAAAAAATATCAATTAATCTTACGAAGCATGTGTAGAAATAGCAATAGAATCAGAAAGTACAGCTAAACTAAACAGTTGCCAAGTTTGGAAACGTTGTTCTTGTTCTGACTTAGCGGGTATGTTTAGGTGTTCTTCCGCGCTGGTGTCCTGGGTCAGATGGAAGAGCTGCGTGACGACAGGCTGTCCAAGATCGTGTCTTGGATGCAGGCCTACATCCGCGGTTACCTGTCCCGTAAGGAGTACAAGAAGCTGCAGGAACAGAGGTACAGTACTACAAGAGTACTTTTTTTTTTTTAACTACTAGAAAAAATACTTCCACTTTGAGCTTATTTTTCTATTCCCAACGAAACATTCTACTTATATACTCTGAATTAAAAATATATCTTGCTTCTTAAATCATCAATCATCAACAATTTTTTTCCTTACAAAAAAACATTACATAAATTACATTCGCATTACTTTTACTTGTGGTTTATTTTCTTTTCTAAGTATGAGTTTCTTCTTAGGGTCGCCCTCCAAGTTGTCCAACGCAACTTGCGCAAGTACCTGCAACTCCGCACCTGGCCCTGGTGGAAGTTGTGGCAGAAGGTCAAGCCCCTTCTCAACGTCTCCCGCGTCGAGGATGAGCTCGCGGTAAGCATCTGTCAGCGCATTAAAATGATGGAGCACTCTGACCCAATAAATAATCAAATTTAGCGGCGTGAATCAAGTACGGAAATAGCTGCCGACCGCGCCCACCTGTGGTTACGCGACACCGCACCTGCCGCGGCCATTTCTGGAATCCCCCCTCCCCCACTTACCTAGCTAAGTAATCATGCGCGTGGGCGGCTATCGACCGCTGGAAAACTCCAGCGCCCCTGTCAGTCGAGCGGTCGGCCGGGCGCGCGCCTAACTCCCCTAACGAACGAACCCTTCCCTTTAATCAGACATAATGGCAACGATACACGTTTCGGAATGGGATGGTGTGGATAAAAGTGTGGTGGAATTGCAGAAATTGGAGGAGAAGGCCAACAAGGCTATTGAGGCCCTCGAGAAGGAGGAGAAACTCCGTAAGGAGTTGGAGGTTCTCAACGCCAAGCTGTTGGAGGAGAAGACCGCCCTGCTCGGCTCGCTGGAAGGCGAGAAGGGCTCGCTGTCCGACCTCCAAGAGCGCTCCGCCAAGCTCCAGGCCCAGAAGGGCGACTTGGAATCCCAACTTAGGGTGAGTCCCAAAGATTATTTAATTCATTAGATTATTATTTGTATTTTATTTTAAATACAGGACAAATGGTCCTGTTTATTAATGTGCTCGTCATTGATAAAATAGGGGAAAAATTTAAAAGTAAATGGTTTATAACTGCGATTACCCGTAACATAGGACCAAATGTCCTATTTTAATGTGCTGTTTAAAAAAAAAGTAATTTTAATAGAAAAGGGTTGCAACTTCTGCTGATTTAGTTACTTATTTCAAACTTCATGGAGAGTCCATGGCATTAACATTTCAACACACAAGATTTTTCTTTCTCATGAGCTGTGCCATTTTTAGATGGTGATTAAATTGTAAAATCTGTAACATCATTTTTAACTCAGTGCTGGGACATCATCTGAAATAGCAGTGAGCAATTCAGGTCGCAAATGCTAGGCGTTAATGTAAATAATGTACCCAATTAGTTTAATTAATTAGCTGAGATTCCTGCGGCGAGTATACACAGCGGGCAGTTAGTATAGACATCCTATATTACAAGCCAAATAAGAAGACTCAACACTGTTGCAAAAGTATACTTATAACGTTACATTTGCTGGCGTATTTCTTTAAATAAACATCGTTTTGTTTACACGAAAAGCAGCTTGTGGTGTTAAATTTAAATTGCACGTCTGCAGGTTGCACGATTTCATTGCTGACCATTAATTATTACTATTTGCGGATAGATAGATACCAGACATGTTCAGAGGATGCGCGAAAGCAATTAAATGGGTTTTTGTAACTTTTATCTTCAATACTAATTCGAGATCTTTTTATAATAGGACACCCAGGACCGCCTAACCCAGGAGGAGGATGCCCGCAACCAGCTGTTCCAGAACAAGAAGAAGTTGGAACAGGAGGTCTCTGGCCTCAAGAAGGACGTTGAGGATCTCGAGCTGTCCGTCCAGAAGTCTGAACAGGACAAGGCCACCAAGGATCACCAGATCCGCAACTTGAACGATGAGATTGCCCACCAGGATGAGCTCATCAATAAGCTCAACAAGGAGAAGAAGATGCAGGGAGAGTCCACCCAGAAGACCTCTGAGGAGCTCCAGGCCGCTGAGGACAAGGTCAACCACCTCAACAAGGTCAAGCAGAAGCTCGAGCAGACCCTCGACGAGCTTGAGGACTCTTTGGAGCGCGAGAAGAAGCTGCGCGGAGACGTCGAGAAGCAGAGGAGGAAGGTTGAGGGCGACCTCAAGCTGACCCAGGAGGCTGTGGCCGACCTCGAGCGCAACAAGAAGGAGCTCGAGCAGACCGTCCAGCGCAAGGACAAGGAGATCTCTTCTCTGACCGCTAAGCTCGAGGACGAACAGTCTATTGTCAGCAAGCTGCAGAAGCAGATCAAGGAACTACAGGCCCGCATCGAAGAGCTCGAGGAAGAAGTTGAGTCCGAGCGCCAGGCGCGCGCCAAGGCTGAAAAGCAGCGTGCTGACCTGGCCCGTGAGCTCGAGGAGCTCGGCGAGCGTCTTGAGGAGGCCGGTGGTGCTACTTCAGCTCAGATCGAGCTGAACAAGAAGCGCGAAGCCGAGCTCAGCAAGCTGCGCCGCGACTTGGAGGAGGCTAACATCCAGCATGAGTCTACCCTCGCCAACCTGCGCAAGAAGCACAACGATGCCGTCGCCGAGATGGGTGAGCAGCTCGACCAGCTCAACAAGCTCAAGGCCAAGTGAGTATCCGTTGAATTCATATCCTATGTTAGTTTGTATGGTTGTACCTTGTTTTACCGACAAATGTTTTATCGGATGTATGTTTTGCATATTTTTTTTTTTCATAGAAATATTTATTTTTGTAGTAGTAATTTTTGAGGATTGCTATAAAATAAACTACACAGTACACATGGTCTAAGTGTACTGTGTAGTTTATTTTATTGCAATCATATTTAGCTGTATCTAAAACGAATACGATTTCATAAAAAATCGCTTTCATATGAAATTTATTTTTTTGCCGCTTTACTGCAAAACAATACATTTGATGTACGGTTCGTCGATAAAGACGATGAAATAAGGGGATACCAGTTTAGATTGAGTATGTATGTATTTTAGCCTATTCGCTCTCGCTAATGAGAGGAAATCTATAATCCTCAGAAGACCCCTACTTAAAGTGGCCGTTAATAGAATTAGCTATGTAAACAAACCGCCATATTGAAATTGTCTTTCACTATGGCGGTTTGTTTACATTGTTAGCAAATTCTATTGACGGCGACTTTAAATAGAGTTATGACGATGATGCTGTACAAATATGATCTGAAAAGTAACGGGAGTCTAAGGAAGCGCAGGTGATGAAATAAAAATAGTAACCAGTAAGTGGGACTCAGAGCTAAATATAGCGCCTACGTGGAAAATACTATAAACATGAGCATTTGTTTATTAATACGCTATTACTAAGCGGGCGAAATTTAATTTTGTATGGCGGAGTCAATTCCAATCTTTACGCCAATTCCAATTCCCCACATCCATGAGGAGGCTCATATCCAGCAACGGTGTACGCTGATGATGATGAAGTACTTCCAATGAATGGGAATGATAATTTGCAATGCTGATTGCATCGTTTACTCAATTCTGCTGCAATTCAGGGCTGAGCATGACCGTGCGTCTTGCTACTCCGAGCTTAACAACACACGCGCTGCCGTCGATCAGGTGGCACGCGAAAAGGTAACATGTCACCTCATTACCATGAGGCATGTATACCCGGGGTGACCCTGCATGCTCCCTTAAACGTGGAAGGACCACGACTCATTGTGTCCATGGGGTTTCCAAACCTCACATTATGTACCAACAATTTCGAGGTTGGAAGTCCTAAACCACAACACAAACACAACTAGGTGATTAATTATGTTTGTCATCCATCCAGGGCTGAGAAAGAACGCTCTCAGTACTTTAGCGAGGTCAATGACCTCCGCGCTGGTCTCGACCACGTGTCCAACGAAAAGGTATTAAAAAAAGTTTTGGCATCGGCAGGACTTCGCTTCGCTTTCGCAGCTAGATGGAGTAGCACCCTTAGCACATAGGCTGTGTTAGGCCTTATAAAGCCCTTATAATGCTAAAAATAGAATTATAACGGCTGCCTAAGCTAATATACGACTTATGTGCTGTTAGGGACACGACACTTTACACACATCCTAAGTAGCCTTCCTAATACTTTTCGTCTAATTCGCAATAAAGCTATAAGCATATTATGGTACTAGCTAACTAACAACTTAAAATATGTTTTTTGTAAAATAGAATCAGGTTGAAAATAATCCTTCTAATTTTGAATACTTAAAATATTCTAATCATTAATTCCATAATTACTTTGATCCACTTTAACCTGAAAAAAAAAACTGTGTTTCAAACTACCTACTAATCAAACTAAATCTTTATACTACACTACTAAATCTGTCGATAAAAAGCAAGTCTTTTTTTGTTTCCATTATTATTCTTTTCTTAATCTTTAATTTAAATTATTTTATCATAGTAATGTTTTGAAAATATCTTATCATATAAACTAATACTGACTGGGCAGATCCCTTTTTGTTAATGAAAAGGGATCTGCCTGCTCATTAGTGTAATAAATAATCTCTGTTCACCTGGAAGACATCCACCCAGACCATAAAACAAATATGGCAGATAACCATCAACTTACGACTCGTAGATTCATGCTCGTTTCCCCAATAGGCTGCCCAAGAGAAGATCGCCAAGCAACTCCAGCACCAACTCAACGAGGTCCAGAACAAGGCTGATGAGGCCAACCGCACCCTCAACGACCTGGATGCCGCGAAGAAGAAGATGTCCATTGAGAACTCCGACCTCCTCCGCCAACTGGAGGAAGCCGAGTCCCAGGTGTCCCAGCTGTCCAAGATCAAGGTGTCACTCACCACTCAGCTGGAAGACACCAAGAGGCTCGCCGACGAGGAGTCCAGGGTCAGTATCAAGAATATGCTACAATCTTTATCAAACCATTGGTGAATTTGAGTTCCAATCCTTTTCATCCGTGATAGGAGGCCTGTGCCCAGCAGTGGGACGTATAAAGGCTGATAATGATAATGATGAAGTTGAGTAGATGAGACGTAATGTGATGAATTGTTGGCCTTTGATCATTGTATCAATCATTCAAAATGTAGGTTGTTCAGCAAGATGGTAGCTAATATAAGTTTTCTTTTGTTAACAGGAACGCGCCACCCTTCTTGGCAAGTTCCGCAACCTCGAGCACGACCTGGACAACATCCGCGAACAGGTTGAAGAGGAAGCCGAAGGCAAGGCTGATCTCCAGCGCCAGCTTTCCAAGGCCAACGCCGAGGCCCAGATCTGGCGCTCCAAGTACGAGTCCGAGGGCGTCGCCCGCTCCGAGGAACTCGAGGAGGCTAAGCGCAAGCTCCAGGCCCGCCTCGCCGAGGCCGAGGAGACCATCGAGTCCCTCAACCAGAAGGTTGTGTCCCTTGAGAAGACCAAGCAGCGCCTCGCCACCGAGGTCGAGGATCTGCAGCTCGAGGTCGACCGTGCCACCGCCATCGCCAACGCCGCCGAGAAGAAGCAGAAGGCCTTCGACAAGATCATCGGAGAATGGAAGCTCAAGGTCGACGACCTCGCCGCTGAGCTCGACGCCAGCCAGAAGGAGTGCCGCAACTACTCCACCGAACTGTTCCGTCTCAAGGGCGCCTACGAGGAAGGCCAGGAGCAGCTCGAGGCCGTGCGCCGCGAGAACAAGAACTTGGCCGATGAGGTCAAGGACCTGCTCGACCAGATCGGCGAAGGTGGCCGCAACATCCACGAGATCGAGAAGGCAAGGAAGCGCTTGGAAGCCGAGAAGGACGAGCTCCAGGCCGCCCTCGAGGAAGCTGAGTCTGCCCTCGAACAGGAGGAGAACAAGGTCCTGCGCGCTCAACTCGAGCTGTCCCAGGTCCGCCAGGAGATCGACCGCCGCATCCAGGAGAAGGAAGAGGAGTTCGAGAACACCCGCAAGAACCACCAGCGTGCCCTCGACTCCATGCAGGCTTCCCTTGAAGCCGAAGCTAAGGGCAAGGCTGAAGCCCTGCGTATGAAGAAGAAGCTCGAGGCTGACATCAACGAGCTTGAGATTGCTCTCGACCACGCCAACAAGGCTAACGCCGAGGCCCAGAAGAACATCAAGCGTTACCAGGGCCAGATCAAGGACCTCCAGACCGCTCTGGAGGAGGAACAGCGTGCCCGTGACGATGCCCGCGAACAGCTGGGTATCTCCGAGCGCCGTGCCAACGCTCTCCAGAACGAACTGGAAGAGTCCCGCACCCTTCTGGAACAGGCTGACCGCGCCCGCCGCCAGGCCGAACAGGAGCTGGGCGATGCTCACGAACAGCTCAACGAGCTGTCCGCCCAGAGCGCGTCTCTCTCCGCTGCCAAGAGGAAGCTCGAGTCCGAGCTCCAGACCCTCCACGCCGACCTCGACGAGCTCCTCAACGAGGCTAAGAACTCCGAAGAGAAGGCCAAGAAGGCCATGGTCGACGCCGCCCGTCTCGCCGACGAGCTCCGCGCCGAACAGGAGCACGCCCAGACCCAGGAGAAACTCCGCAAGGCCCTTGAACAACAGATCAAGGAGCTCCAAGTCAGGCTGGATGAGGCTGAAGCCAACGCCCTCAAGGGAGGCAAGAAGGCCATCCAGAAACTCGAACAGAGAGTCAGGGAGCTCGAGAACGAGCTTGATGGCGAACAGAGGAGGCACGCCGACGCACAGAAGAACCTGCGCAAATCTGAGAGGCGCATCAAGGAGCTCACCTTCCAGGCTGAGGAGGACCGCAAGAACCACGAGCGCATGCAGGACCTGGTTGACAAACTGCAGCAGAAGATCAAGACCTACAAGAGGCAGATCGAGGAGGCGGAAGAGATCGCCGCACTCAACTTGGCCAAGTTCCGCAAGGCACAGCAGGAGCTGGAGGAGGCTGAGGAGCGAGCGGACCTGGCCGAGCAGGCCATCAGCAAGTTCCGAGGCAAGGGACGCGCGGGATCCGCTGCGCGAGGAGTCAGTCCGGCGGTAAGTCTCGCAACTTGTTGACCAAGTCATACACGCAAAGCTTTTCTTTTGCCTTTCTGTTTCTGATGGGGTGGGAACATCCTAAAATCTTGACAGGCTAAAATGGCTTTTGAAAGCAAACCCGGTTTTAACATTATTTTGACTATAGCGGACCGATCATAATTTAGGAGATTATTAACGTTAATTCTTATCACTACATGCACTGTCTCAAAACCTACCAAGCTTCTAATCCTGAACTTTTGGGAACTGGAAGGTCAATCTCGCTTAAGTATGGCTTTATTTTTTGATTTTCTTAGTTGTCTTCTGCTATAACTAAACTGTGTTCTTTCGTCCAGGCGTCCATTAAAGGGCGTGTTTAAATGAACCAAGGAGAGATGTAAGTGCGGCTTGCCCCCCACGACGACAGGAACGGTCGTCGCTACCTGTGTCACTGCTTCCAATCCTGAAATTTTAGTACAGGCAATGCCAGAATTCTGGTATTGAACGTACAAAAAGATCCCTGGATTGAAGCTTTCAGCGAACTAGCTGATTAATCAGGCCTATTGAAATTTCATTCAAAATTTGAATGCCTCCTATTTGTGCTGTCCGGCATGTCTCCTTGTCCTGAGGCTCTATTCAGCAGGTTTTGATGACAGTATTACATGACAAGCATACCTACGGCCACTTTCGGGGCCTCACAGGCGATCCGTCTAATACTACTCACAATGGAGTTTTAAGGAGATGAAGTGGATGTTGTGGTTTATTTCGTTGTAAAATAGGTGTATAGCTGTCATTAACTCCTGCTTGAGCTTGTCTTCTTGTGAACGAGATGGTGATATGTTCTTCCTCTTTCCAGCCCCAGCGCCCGCGCCCCGCCTACGATGGTTTCGGCACCTTCCCACCAAGGTTCGACCTGGCTCACGATGATTTCTAAACGTTCCACAAAACCAAAACGGACTGTACAGATTTTCGTTGTTAATCTAACATAATTTTTTATACATAGCAGTTAAACGCGTGAAACGAAAACTGTAAACTTAAAACCAAAAAAACTTTATACACTTTAGTATTCTAATCTTTTTACGAAAAGCTATTTTGTAACTTGTTGATATTTATTTATTTATTGCTGTATTTATCGAGAGTGGGGGTGAGGGGCGCGCGGGATGGTTGCCGCGATCCCAGAGACACGCCTACCAACCCTTTACCGGCAACCGCGCCGCGCGCCTCGTCGCCCTCTTGACATCTAATAAAGCGATATCGTTGTCATAAAACATTTACAAGTTTGGTTTTCTTGCTCTTGCCCTCATCGATCCAATCCCTTAGAAGGCTCCATAGTCACATGAAGCTAAAGGTGGACCAATCAACTTTTACACTGTCGATCTGTCTCCTGCATATTTTTTTACGAACTTTCTCATTCATTCACTTTACAACTAAGTTGACCACACTAATAAAATATCACAGCATCCCGAAACTGCTGCATTCAAAGCCTGTTTAGAGCAGTTTGTCTAAGAAACATGACAGTTTTGTGTCTTTCATTTTGCGGCCTAAAAGTTGATTGGCCCAGCAGACGTGTCGTATTGGTGGTTGCCATTTTATTTATCACTAATCACCAATGATGTAATATAAAAAAGAGGTAAGTAGATACGTTATCTATGCGAAATTCCGTGTTTAAAAATGGCCACCAAATCTGACAGCTGAGACACGTACAAATAGGGAATAACTCAAAACTCTGCGTACGGTAGGGGGCGACACTAGCACATATCGTAAACAAAGCACCGTGACACATCATGTCATATGTCATATTTATTAGTATCAAATCATTCATGAAAATATGTTAAATTATGAAAATTTTACTATTATTCATCTAGTAAAAAAGCTGTATTGAGTCGTCATACGGTTTACGGTATGTGCTAGTGCTGCACTCTGGCGGCAGAACATTGCAGAAATACTCCCTATTGACGACGCGACCCTGAGTGAAGTTCGTGCAATTGATTCAAGTTTTAATGTGCCACTTTTGGAGCGCTTATAACCTATCTATCTCTTCTTTATATTACATCATTGCTTACTACGGTGCATAAGACACCCGTCATTGCAACCGCATAAGGCCTCTCACAGACTGGCGCGGCCTGGTCGCGGCGGACAATAGTAAACTTGTCATTAGCTGTCAAATTTACTATTGTCCGCCGCCGCAGGCCATGCCAGTATGTTGCAGGCCTAAGTAAACACAAGTGTCAGAAGGTGACATGTTATATCCACAGCGATTGTGTCACGATTCTTACGGGCCTGACTCTTGAGCCTTTGTTGGAGTATTGGTTATCATCTCAGGTAGCTGTCGTATAAGAAGCGACTACTTAATCACTATGGGGTTCTACTTCGTGATATGCCAGAATACCTACGTCACTACGTGCCCACCATCCATCAGTCATATCGGTTACACGATCCACTGATGCTAGGAGCCCAGGGAACGAGATAGTGGGTTAGGAGCGCAGCTATTTACTCATTCCGCGTAGATGACCCTATCAAAATTTCTACATACACTTTGCTGCATGTATATACTTTATTGTACATAAGAAACAGGTAAAAATACAGGTACAAAGGCGAACTTATCCCTATAAGGGACAAGTTGAGCAATTGAGTGGAGATCATGAACAAAAAGATAGACAAACTAGCATGTGTACAAAGAAGTATTTACCTTTACGCTAGCGTATATTTAAGTTTCAGCGTGATCCGATGCCTTAGGATGCATTTAAAGACAGCCGATGCGTGCTTCGACTAGGGTTCCGCATAGGAAGTAACCCAAACATACAGGGTTACTTGTGAGCGTTTTCATCGTCGCCTTTGCCTACTACCGCACGGACAGGCAAGATAAAACTCCACAATTCCTTCATTCTCAGCCTTTTTATAGCCTGTGTGACATTACACGCTCCACGGCGGGACACAAACTAGCAGTTACCAGTGAAAATGTCTGTACAATTCTCAAGGACTCAAACTCCCCATGTATTTCGGACTAGCTGGCTCCGCCCATGCAGTCACCCAGAACTTCCCTAGTTCTGGGTGACACAAGCTAGCTTTTACCAGTGAAAATGTCTGTACAATTCTCAGGGACTCAAACTCCCCATGTATTTCGGACTAGCTGGCTCCGCCCACGCAGTCACCCAGAACTAGGGAATGCAGAACCGGTACTGCTTCAAAGAACCGGGATTTTCGGGACTTTTCGGGACAAACCTTCAATACTTCAAGAATGAATAATAAAAACTACATATATCAATAGATTTTACGAGATAAAACTGATGGGTTAGTTAAAAAGAGCGCATTGCGATCAATACACAGCTTTATTCATACTTTTAATCATCACCATTCTTCATCGACACTCCACAGCTATAGATCACTACTATCACTTGTTAAAACAACAACAATAGGGCAGGTTCAAACAATATCTCGTACGAGATGAAATATTAGGATATTTAGGATAGGTGACGCGAAACGTCCGAGCGCGCCGGACGGCACGAGCAGTACTAAGTTATAAGCTGGAACGTTACGTTCCGTACGTTATTCCTTTTAAAAGAAACGCTAAAATGTATTTCCCGAAAGAACCGGGATTTTTCTTTTCTTGTCCCGGTTCTTTACTAGGTTAAAAAAACCGGGAAATCCCGGGATTTTCGGTTCCGGGACGTCCCGGGTGCAAACCCTGCCCAGAACCCAGCCCACTGAACCCAGGCAGAAAAGCGAATTTACTATACCCTACAACTACATCGCCCCCGAAGATCCCTTCTACACACAGTTGAAAAGATTTTTGAAATCACATCAATGTTTCCGGAGATTTCCCACTACATACAATCTTACACACTCAGACTTTTCCTCTTTATTTTATGGATAGATTGCAAAATACAGCAGTACAGATGGTGATGCATCATCTTGATGCATCATCTCCCATCGTTCTTCCTTCACTGTTAATTAGGTACTTACTTAAAAGGTTGCTTGTAATAAAATACGAACTTCAATGTTCAATTAATTTTAATAACCTAGTATCACAATTCAGTTTGTTCCACTTAATGTAGGTATTCAATTAACACTTAGGAACTGTTTCTGGGAAATATTTACAATAAACTATAAACAACAGAATAGTCTTGACATTCGTTAATCACAACACAACAATTAGACTAGAGAACTACTTATAGTGCTAAAGAGAAACCCTGTCGTGAAATTAGCATTAGACTTTAATCATAACACGACGTCCACGACCGAGCGAGATGGTACTATAAAATGTAACATTCGTTGCCCTTGGCATAATTCCACTTTTTTATTAGCCGCAAGTCCGCAACCGAGTTAGTATGAGGTTGCGGCAAATAAACCACTAGGTACCCGCCCAAATTGAGTAGGTTGTTTATGGTAAGCCGTCAGCCATTTCCTTCCCTTATTGTGGCAAGGCGTCTATACGCGTATCTCCTCTGAAGAAATGTATACGCCAAGACTCAGATCAAACGAAGCCACGACTATAGAAGAAATAAAAAAAAATACCAACGTTTTTTGCACAGTTGTCAACTACTCGTTGAATCAAATGAGAACACAACAACAACAGAGAAACATTACGGGTAAATACACAACATTTACCCGTAATGTTTCTCTGTTGGTTAGAAGGTTAGAAGTTGCTGTCTCGTCTACCTTCTGTCTCCATCATCAGATCTGCTCAGTGGTTCCATAACGGTAAAAATTGTTTGCAAACTATGACACGTAAAATGTTTTAATTATATTCGATAAATGAAACATAATATTCGTATCTTCCCAAAATTTTAGTTATACAAAAGTGACTAATTAATAAATGATAATAAAGATTGCACGTAGAATCGATGGCAGTTGGACCGGATAGAGGTTCTCGAGTGATTCTCGACGTCCTGGTAAAGGTCGCGGGAGTCTGCTGGATGCGGGTGGCGCAGGGCTGGTCATTGTGGTACTCTTTGGGGGAGGCCTATGTCCACAAGTGGACGTCATTCGGCTGATATGATGACGAACAAAGATGAATCTGTTCCCAATTAGACTTGATAAGTAATCATGTCATTAATGTTACTACAGCTCTTATTTTTTTAACTTCGTCACTATAAAATCAGTGTCAGATTTTTTGGCACGTAACTTTTTAAACCATTTCTCTCGAAAAGGAATGTTCTTACATTAAAAAATCTTTTGATCTATGTGAATTTCCCTATTGACTTCTAATTCACGACATTATTTTTATATTACTTTGGCACTAAATTATGAACTGTTCCGAGTCGGCCTGCATCTATTTATATGTACAAGTGATTTCGTTACTTACAATCGATATACGATTGAAGAGTCTTGAGCATTTTTAATCACCAACGAAAACGTGGGGTGTTATAAGTATAACATTATATATTATGTATCTGTGTGTGTGTGTGTGTGTGTCTGTGGCATCGGATAGTCTTGTTTGTCGATATCTCGATTGTTGCTATGTTTGTAATGTCGGGGGTTTTTAAATTTTATTAGGTAAAATCAGGGGTATTTATATACGTATATAAATAAGGACATAAATATCTGTACAGGACTCTATTGGCAATGTCATATATATTTACTAAAAGAGAACACCTAACTGTACTAAAAGACGAGTCTGCTTAGATTTTAATGAGTTTCTACTGAAAAGGTTTTGAGTCAAATGGTACTAATTCGTTACGTCAACGTTGAATATTCGTCTATTGACCGATAGTAGTCAAGTTGTAACTGATATAGGTACTTAATGTGACACCCTGTTGAGCAATTTCATTGCTATGGATTAAGATTGGAGGTGCCAAGTATTAGGCCAGTGTCGAAACTGTCGAACACTGGGACGTGTACGTAATCTTTTACGATTAAGATCAGTTATTTATTCATCGTATGGCAATTTAGTGTACTTATTTAGAACCGTGAGATCTAGGTAGGTATAGGTATAATAATGAAACGAAATTAATGTTTTCGTCCTAAATACGTATTTTCGTAATCGGTTACGAAAAACTAATTCTGTTCTTGTTTTGTAATATTAGCTAGCAAAACTTTGCTGTAGTTATTTATCCATTTATTTAATATAAGCAAATAATAAATATAAAAATATTAATCCTCTTTCGTAGCCAATGCTAAAACGCAGAAAAAATAATTCGTAATTAGTTACGAAAAATTAAGAAAGATTCGTAGCGTAATACGAAACAATAAATAACAAAATTACTGGCCTTGACGTAGGTAAGCCGTGTCAATAAAGAATAATATAGAAAACTGCGGCTTTTACTGTATACATTAGCACTATTTTGTGAACAAGAGCGCGAGAGTGGGCGCAATTTAAGACTCAAGTCTTTATTGGCGGGGCTAATTTGAGTTTAACGGTTTCCACAAGATGGCGTCACACGATTACAGGCACGCGCGGCGTGCGCGCACGCGAGCGCTATAACCTTCGCTCGGCGAGCGGCGGCGCTCGCGGCCCGTTCGGCACCGCTTCAGGGAAGGGGGGCAACCCGCCCCGCAGCGCGAGCGCATTTAGTTGCAGCTCGCAGGGGACCGCGGCAGCGGGGGGCGGGAAGTCTGTAGGATCCGTTTGTACTTGTCGGTCTAGACAGGAGCTCGGCGTGCGATCTGAAAGATGATAAGAAATTGTGTCGTTCTAAGAGTAAAGGTACGTTATTTTCGTTGGCGCTTATGCCATTAGTACGCCGTGAATCATCGCATCTGTATTAGCACGTAGTAAATAATGGCGTAAGCGCCAGCGACAATGAGGCCTCTATTCATAAATAACGCCATAATTTGGGTCCAGTTAATGTCCACGTCCACTTTTCTTTCTCGTTATGTACGGGTTAAAAACAGACAGAGATGAGTGAACGCGGATGACTGGTCCCAATAATCCTATAATTACCGTCAAAAATCTGAGTCTTTCAAGAGTCTATAAGCAGAAAGATATTGCAATCGTTACGTAAGCCATGTTGGCTCAAAAAATGAGATCTTTCATGATCATAAAAGTGCACCTTTGAGGACAGAAAGTTGATAGCTCAATAAACCACCTAACATTGAATCACTAACACACTAATTTAAGCTAGCCACTTGAGATAGTGGACTAGTGGTTGCTCATTACTTTACGGGAGCCCTATACTTACTTATGTTTATTGACTGCCCTCTGGTAGTTCTCACCAGAGACCCAAGAGTTTTTCTAGGACACTAGACATACAAACCGTCATTGAGTGTAGACCGATCAGTAGACGGTGTGGCGGTGAGCGGCGCAGGCGGCAGCGGCGCGGCGGCGCCCACCAGCGCCGCGCACACCGCGCCGCCCGCCGCGCCGCCCGGGCCTCCGCGCCAGCGCCCCGGCACCAGGCACCCGCGTACGTTGCGTTCCGGTCGGAACAAGATGATGTATACCTGCAGAGAACGTTGCCTGACAGTTTCTAATCCATCATCATCATCATCACGGCTAAAAGACGTCTTTTGCTGGACAAGGACCAAGGATTTCTACAACGATCTTGCTCTGCCCGCCTATAGGCGGTGGTCTGCAACAAACGCCGTAGGTCACGTCCGGCGTGACGCTGTACGTGACGTACGAATGCTTACTATGGAAATGCACTATAGTGGTCTCTCTCACAAGCCTGACGCGGCGCACGGCGCTCGAGTCCAGAGGACGCGGTGTCCAGCAAACGCCGGTTGGACCTACGGCGTTTGTTGCAGACCAGGGCCTTAGCGTTTTCTCGCGATCTTAACCAGATCGTCAGTCCACCTGAGGGTCTTCCCACCCCGAGCCTTCCCGTGCGTGGGTGCCACTTGAGAACCTTCACGGTTTTCGGATATACGCGCATCGTGACTGCTACTTAATCCGGGATATTAAATGTTTCGACTCTGTAGTCAAGTTACAATACCTCAGATTTTCCTGAATGCTTGCTCCGTTCAGGATTTTAAGCCTCTACGATAGTGCTACAAAAATTGAATCATCTGTTGAGAAGACATTAAACAAGACATTCTGCTGGACACCAAACATCCGGGCATGTATAAGAGTAATCTACTCGTACGTTATCTCTGCATGAGACAGACTACTACACTAAAGTTTCTGGATACTTAAGAAAATAAACCAAATCTTCAAAATGTAAATAAGCGAGGATTTTTTAGAACCTTACCTTAGGCGCGAATAGACAGGCAAGCGTGACGGAAGCACTGAGTGATATGGTGACGGCGATGGTGGTGACACGTAACGCCACGTGGCTGGCAGTACCAAAGTAAAGAGGCACGAATGCGAGCCAGATCACACAAGTCGTATACATCGTGAAACCTGCAAAGTGCGTTAATGTCAGTTGAGGTTGGTCGTGCTATCTGTTTCAATAAAAAGGTGATATGAGCTCTACTGATTGTTGCAACCACATCTAGTATACGTGTTAGATCTATAATAAGGTTAAAATATCATATTAAAGCATCGTGTGGTAGCGCCACACCATCAGCCATGTTCCAACTTTCTTCAAGTATGAGACGGGCAGAGATAACATGAGTATCTTTAGTTGTATGTCTTTAGTTGTATATTTGATTTAATCTCAAAGAAGAGTACATCTGAATGTGTCTATTTAGACCAGCTAGACTGTACTGGCTTACCACGAGGCAGCTTGACCCATGAGTTCGAGTCGATCGATCGATCTCATGAGTTTGAGTGGATTTGATTCACCTGCACCCCACCCCAGCCAGAAGTGAGCACATGAGTGTATTTCAACCACTGATTGAGCATCTACCGACTTTGATATGGTTTCCGGTCAATCTTAGCTGTACAAACATGGATGCACGATTTCTCTGCACGACCTCCGGAGCTAATATAACATACTTTTCATTGCATTTTACAGCTGTATCCGCATAATTAATTCAATGGAAATATGTCTCACCGATATGCTTGCTCTCATTGAAAGCCTCGGGAATCTTGCGCGTGAGCACAGCGTAGACTGTGCAAGTAGCGATGAGCGCAGCAGGATAGCTGAAGGCTAACGTGTATGAAGCATCGACGTATGCGTCGCAGACGAGAACAGCTGTTTCCCGAGAGGGAAGATGTCTGACTGCTCGGGCTGGTGCCGCCGCTTGCCAAACTCCTACGATGACCACCTGTGGGTTTACAAGTATTTAAGGAACGAACTCCATTCAAATTATTCTAATCATCGTCAGGTAGGGTATTAAACCCTTTAAGCCTAAGGAAAGGCTTTGTGTGGTCTACCGCCTCTACAATGGGCTGTGTTCCGAATAACTGTTTGACATGATGCCACGGCCACATACTACCATCGCACCGCTGGTCGTTGGCAGGGTGTTAATCCATCAGCTTGGAACCGAAAGGTCACGCATGGCATGGTACGGTTCAAGAGGAATTTCTTCTCGCGGAGCTCTGGCTGTGGAATGAACTAACTGCAACGGTTTCTCCGAGGGACTTAATGGGGTTCTCTAAAAAAGCAGTGGATGGCGTTAATTTTACAGGATTGGCTTCGCGCATATGAGTCTTCTCCACACCATCAGGCACCCTAAAAATGCTAAAAATATAAATTATACTGATGATTCTCACCTGCACCCCAACCAGAAGTGAGCAGACGCCAAGTTGAGACCGCGGCGATATGAATGCCGGCCGCCGCGCCGAGCGCTCGCCTGCCGCGAATATTCGGGCGATCCTGTTCGTCTTCGTCAGCAGGGCGGCGTAGACTATCGTGAAGCACAGACCAGTGCCGAAACTGACGACATGCAGAGTAGAATGTAAAAAAACTTGAAGTCGTTAGTGACATCTAAGATGGCAATTAAATGAAGCTACGAGACGAGCCTGGAGAAGATTATTGTGACCACCTAGTACACAAATCACTGCACACTTGCAACTAAATCTGCCCGTGGGCATACATAAGGTTGGTGATAGAAGCCTATGAAAGCCTTGGTCAGCGGGAATATAACGTGACATCACGGTCCTCAGCATTGAGGGAACTACCGTTGATAATAATAACGAGGCCGTACCGGTTGTACACCTTATAAATGTTTTACATCACTTTTACAAGCCTATTTTAACTAAAATGCCGTTAAAATTCGTTTGTCTTTATCTGTCACTTTGACAAATTGTGTTCGTAAGAAAGGGACCAAGTTTATGGGACCAAGGGGGTAAACTAAAGACTAGGGTAATCTTTCCAAAACAGAATGCTGCTCATCTCCACATAAATCTTAGCGAACACCCAGAGGAATAACGAATCAATCAAACGCTTACGAACCCTTTTCTAATCTTGTGGCACGGCTTCCAGGGGGACCGCCGGTTAGCGCATTTGTTAGTATTTTCATATGGACTAATGGCTCCCGGAAGACAAAACATGTTAAGCGAAATTCGCCCTTAATGACGTTTCATTAACGAAAGATTTATATTAAAAATTATACCAGCTCTTAAGGATTAGTATACCGTTGCACAGCGCAGAGGGCGTCCGTAGGCCGAAGCACGAGGGCGAACGTCACGAGATAGCACATCAGAATGCCGCCGAGGAGTATGTAGCTCAGCTCCCGACCGCTGGCGCGGACCACCGGCGTATCCCCGCGCCATATCCACACGCCGATGACAAATCTATGGCACGCATAAAACGTTTTTATCCTCTGGTTGGTCATCACTTCAGAATAATTGGCTATTAGCTGCTGAAAAGCTATTCTTCCCTCTTAAGTTTTAATCAATTCACATATCAGGAAATAATAGAATTTAATGTGGAAGGAAATAAAACAAATGCAACTGTGTTCCAATTTAGAATGATTGGAATTCGCATTGAGGATTCTGCAAATTATAAAAATTGAACTTGTGTCTTAAAGGTGTTTGGTTTCTTAGTTTTCAAAATCAATCAATTCTGTGACTGACCAGCTTCCTGCCTGCACCATTTATAAGAGTTTTATACAACAAATTCTGGTGGATAAACAAAAAAATGCTGCGAAATGTTCTGCCAATGAATACTTTGACGAGGCGGGATGAATAACGCAGTGTAACGTAAATATCTATTCGTTTCAGACAGAGAGAGAGAGAGACAGATTAACTTACACGATGAAAAGGATGTCCAGCGCTGAGAAGGCCATAGCCCCGCGGGCGGAGTGAAGGAGTGCGGGGAGAGCTACACAACTAAAGGTAGACTGTTTAACTCAGTCTTCTCCTGGGTGGCGTGCGGTTGCAGGGGTATGACGATAACGGAGTGCGGGCGGCGTGCGGGCGCCGGGGATTACCTCGCGCACGTCTCCCGCGCCGCGTTATCGTCATATCCCTGCACCCGCGCGCCGCGCAGGCTAGGACTGAGTTAAGCAGTCGGCCTATAACACTAGGTATAACTTCTTGCATTTCACGAAGGCGAATGGATTTGACGAAATTAGACTTTAACGTAATAATAATAAGAACACGTCCACTCGCCTCCGTGAATTGCAACAACTATAGGTACCAAAGGCGCACCGTGAGTAGGCTGGGTAGATCCCCACAAGGTGGACTGCTGACCGGGTAAAGGTCGCGGGGTCCGCTGGATGCGGGTGGCGTTGGACCGGCCACTGTGGCACTGGTTGGAGGAGGCCTGTGTCCAGCAGTGGGTCTTTCGGATGGTATGATGACGATACCTCAATCTGGCAGAGAAAAGTAAGACTAACACGGTGAAAAGGATTCCCAGCGCAGAGAAGGCCATTGCTCCGCGCGCGGCGGGCGAGGCGGGGCGGAGATAGTGGGCGGGGAGGAGGGCGCAGTGCGTGCGCGTCGCGTCGGGTAACGTCCCGCGCGGGCACTCCCGGCACGCCGTCTCCGACTCCGGCGCACGGATCTGCAATAAGTTATACCAGAGAGGCACTTAGACCTTTCACTGCCAGGAACCCGCTCAGCGGGCGCTTACGTCGTAGGCGGTTTCCGCTACAGGAAAACCACGGGATCGGCTACGAGTAGCGATTTTTGGCAGTGAATGTGTGTGTTTATTTATTAAGGAGCTCCCATACGCCAATGACCTATGATCTGAATCCCTTAGTTTTCTAATGTTTTTTGTAGCTTATTATATTAACAACAAGGGCTTTAAGCAATATAGTATCCCATATTTACTTCAAAGTTCATTGTTTTCGAGATATTTGGCATCAAAGTTGAACAATTTTGGGCCAAAAAACTGGTTTTGTAACAGAAATTTTGTGTTAATCGAAAATGAAAACCCTGGACCAGGTTTTAGAGACGTCACAGACGAACTCAAATATGTTGATTTCGTATATGTTAGATCTTTCACGTCAATAGAGATACGAAATAAGTGTTTTTTTAGACAATGTTTAAAAAAATCATACCAAATTAAGTATTCATTTGTTTCAGAATCCGGTATACCAAAATAGAGATAAAAGACTAAAGAACAGATAGCCGTTTGATTTTTAATTCTATCTGTAGTGCAAAAGTAGAAGATACGATTCAAAACTTGTCAAAAATAGATGAAAACCTCGGGTAGCCCCTTAAATGTGACATTGGCTCAGTCTATTAGGAGATGTTTTATTGCGTTCATATGAACATATATATGGGGGCTGTGTTAAGCAGATGTCTAAGTGCCGTACTAAATGAATAGTACAGAAATATCTCTATAGTGAAACTAGTTACTCGGGTTATTGTTTTAAAGGATCGCGACATTAGTAAATAATATAGAGTGCCGATGTGTATATTGTTTATACAATGTCACGTTTCTGAGGCTGCGTGCGTATAACCAGAGACTAGTAAATAATATAGTCCCAATGTCTTCATTGTTTATGCAGTCTGACTGTATAAACAATGTAGACATTGAAACTATGAGCTGTTGAAATCGCAAGTCTGTCTTTTTTCAACAATTTTTTTTAGGTCCGGAAAAGGGGATGTTTCGCGCCAATGGAAAGCCAATTTATGAACGTTTATTATCTACATAACGTTCTTAAAATATCACGTCGTTAGCCTGCGAATGTCAAATGACGTTTTGTATGGAAATCGAACCAACTTAAGCATCTTATTTATATTACCTTCCTATTTTCAGTCTCAGCGCTTCAGAATTATAATTTGTTTTCTTCCATTTTCATACTACGGCGTAACCTTGCCTGTATCACACTTCAGTTATTTACCGCATTGTTAATGATTGTCTATTTACACGGCATCACCACTTATTGTTTATTCCCTATAATTATGTACAAGTACTTATATACCTACTGGCGATAGTACCTACACTTCCCGTACGTATTTGTTTGGTTCCTGTTAGAATTATAATTATGTAATTAGAAACTGTTACATGATTTTATCACAGTGCCCTCTGTTGACGAGAACGCAAATATTTACAATATTCCGCGACTTAGCGAGTTCAGTTGGTACTGTTCGTAGTGCGGCTAGTCATCGCTAGGTGGCGCTTTAGTTAATTAATTATAACCGTTGTACACAATCATGTTAACGATACATTTAAAGAAAATACTTTTCATGGTTTAATTTTTTACTGCTATGATTAATTATCTTTTCGATGAACAACATGAATGTTGACGAGTAATGGTAACGTTCCATGACATAGTGTGTTACTAAGTAGTCATTTTAATTTGACTATCTTACGTTAGATAGCGCTTTGATAAATTATTTTTTTATTACTTTGTTTTCAAGGGTTGTATGTAAACAGTAAACTTCAATTACGCAGTTACTTAGTTTTTATTTAGTGAAAATGCACACGTAGTACAGAAATCATATTTATCAAACACGTCATCATCCTCCTTCTCATCGGATGTTTTGTCACTGCCGGTGCTAGGTGCTGGCGATTGGAAACGATCGATTCTCGTTCATTCTCTAATCGAATTCTAGAATGCTGTGGGTTGGCTTCCACAGTTTTACTTCTTGGACGATGGGTTCATACGTTGGTGGTTTCGCATTAGGACTCGCCCTCGACTGGTCAGCCACGATGGCATCGATAAAGTAATCGGATGGCATGGAGAGAAGCTGTCAGTGCGTGCTGCCACTTAGTAATTGGAAGATTACGTGTCCTCAATGCTAATTGTATGGTTTTGCATATTATACCGTTATATCTCTCTGTCTACCGGTTCCTTAATAATTTGTAGTAGCTAAATGGGCGTAGGTAGTTAGGTATGCAGGGAATAGGTCTAGAGCAGTTTAGTCTGCATTCGGTCAGGATAAAAATATGATTATTGAAGTCAAGTTGTGATAGTAGTACATTACTAACTACAGAGGCCGGGAAGTAAGGGGTTGCCGGCCGAGTACATATAGACGGCCGAGCGTAGCGATGTCGGATAACTTCGGCAGTCGGGTAGCCCTGTAGTGGAGACTACCCACTGACCAGTCACGATTTGCAGCAACAGCCCTTCTGGCTGCTGCATAGAACCATGTCAAAAAAAAAAAAACAGCGATGTCGGATAGTTATGACTGTTATGAGGCTGGCAACCCCTTTTCATGCCGAGGTATTGTATAGTGCTTCTCTCAAACATGCAATGAAATAAATTAAAAAAACTCCAAGAAACCAAACTTTAATTTTCATGGCTGAACGCCGTGATCCTGTGCCTGTGCTGTTGGAGTTTTTTTAATTTTTCATTGCATGTTTGAGAAAAGTATGTCCAGATCATCTTGGTACTATAAATACACGTATATTTTGAGACAAGATAGTTAGTTTATTGCCGGTTATGTGGATGTGCTTAGTGAGGTCCTGAATATCGCCTCAAATGAGTCCGCGATTTCTTCAAAATCAATGTCACTAAGTGTTGAGTGCCGACTATCCATAATTCCGATTGAAAGTATTCGAAGTAAACAAGGTTAGGTAATTGCAATTTAGTAAGAGTAATGTACTAGGAATGCATAGATTGTAAGGCGTGGTGGACGAAGTTGGGAGTGATTTTAATTTGAACGGAAGTGATATTACTATCCAGAAGAACACCATTTGGAGACTAGGGGTGCATAATGCGTGAGAATTGTTTGTGTTAGACCACGTGTAGTTAGTTATTGTTATCAGGGTAATTTGTGTCTGGAATGTGTTAATTATACGTGTCCGTGTAGTGTGTTGCAGAAAAGCCTCCCTTACTCTAAAAAAAAAAGTCTAAAAGTCTAGTTAAAGTCTTCCTAACTCTATTGTACAGTCAAGGAATTTAAATACCTACCCATTTCGTTGAAATGTCGTTAGACATTCGCAATGCATTAAGGTCGAAACTTCTATTTCAGTAATAGTATTGAAATGTCAAATTGTCAATACATATTTATTTGTCACTTCACATTACATATAACCTCTTTGCGAAAAGTTGTCATTTGCTTTTCTGATTACGAACATGTGTCAGTGTCAATCGAGAAATCTGAAAAATAATTTTCAATTACGTTATTAATTTGAAAAATAAAATACCTGCCGCTAACCGTGATCTATTAAGAGCTAGAAATAGCAGAGTTACACCAGGAAGCGGGGATTGAGGAGATAACACGTTTAAAATTTCAGTTCACCATGTCAACGTAGTTAATCTGGTTGCCTAGTTACTAACATACTCGTATAACAATGCATGCGATATGTCAAAGGAACGTCGTGCTCTAGCTAGCTCTTATGGTGACAGTTTGCTATACAATATTGAGCCTTAGCTGGGTCGGAAATTAAATTCCTTGACTGTAACACCTGTATTATGTACTAATATGCACAATCTGACAATAAATAATTTCTGATTCTGATTCTGAAAGGCATGGTAAATAATTTGTTTCTTAACTAATTGAAGGAGATTTGAGACGAGCCAACTAGGAACGCATAAGTCGTAGTTTGTTGGTCTCATCAGAGTGTTACTCCATATTATCTAATTCACTTATTTCTATCCCCGGTGGGTCGGAATACCAGGGTAACATAATTTTAAGGTAAGGTTGTAATTTATGTTACAGGAGCATTGTTGCGAAGTAAATGTTGTGCATTCACCCACCTGAGATCAAAACTTGGACAATTCATACTGGGATCACATGGGTGGTAAACAGGTAAAAGTCACATATTATTTGACGGCACTTCCTTCGAAGACTTCGACGTACTGGAGCTTGAATGGCACTCGCATTATCTTTTCTGGGGTTACTCTCCTTTCCAAGCATCTCGACCTGGTCTCCATTTTGTACTACATAATTTGAAATGAGCGGTATCTGTTTTTCTAAGACAGACTTCCCCATAGCTTGTCCAGCAGTATTTATATAAGCCCTGCATCTTTAGTTGCCGTGCTAGAAAGAGTAAATATAGCCTGGCTGATTGTGGAGTGAGGTGTTCGGCAACAAAGTATTTTGAGTATTTTTTTTTAATTTCGGTCATGTGTGTTGCTAGGATATCACAGATTTTCTTTACATTGTGTAAACTCATTTTCTCTTTGTCATTTCTGCGCTTTATAGCGCTGTATGTATTGCTGCTTTTCTGGTGTTTTATGAGCGGACGTGAGGTTCGAATCAGACATTGACTTTTCAGAGCCTTTGACTAGGTCTTTATGAGAATCCAGGAGTGTCAAAGGTTAAGCGCCCGCGCAAATGGTCAGTGTTAATGAGGGGGCGTGCACGTAGGCGTTCTGAACGCGTCATTCGCGTAAGGGTAGATAAGTGGGCGGAGCTAGCGGGCCAATGAGCGACGCCCACGCATAACCTATGTGTCACGTACCAGTGTTCCAGGGGCGTGAGGAGTTCTTTAATAGTTTCTTGAGAACTTCCTTTTGTACATTTATGCACTCCTATTTTTAGCACTGAAATTATTCGTTTTAAATTAGATATTAAATTGAAAATAAATAAGATATGGACTCCAGAGCACATTAGCACCCGAAGGCGGTCCGAGGGGAAGAGGGGAACGCTGTAGGACTCGTATACGAACGTTAACCTTTGTCCAATCCAATTGACCCTAGCGTTATTTAACTTTGAACTCTAACAGATGATCTCAAAGCTCTTTACCTTTCACTGTAGTTGTCGTAGTGATAGCCCCTTGCCTTACACAATGCGAAGCTCTTGCGTTATACTACTATTACAGTTTACACCCTAGCCTGGGGCCTTAAAGCCGTGTTTACCTCGTATTGTGTGCAGTTGAAGCAATGCCAGCAACAGCTCTCTCCCTCTACGTACTGCTTGGCCTGCCCCAGCTCACACTCCGCGCTGCACACTGACTCTGGAGGCCGAGGTGTCTCCCACTTGAACTGGATTTCTGGAAACAGCACATTTATCACGTCAAGTCTTCAGTCGATATCGAACTAAACTGAGATCACAGAGGATGACTTTAACGTGCCGGGCCGACGCCGGATATTACTAGACAGAGATACGCTTATGCCTTCCGCGCACGAGAAAAAGAGATGTAACACTCTACGGGAATGGCTTTTTTGGACAAATATCGATAAATAGAGTCTGGCTAACGAAAGTTGAACCCACTAAACTCAATTACGCGGCAACACTAAACGTCATACGCATACATTTTGATCAACAGTGTTGCCGCGTCATTGAGTTTAGTGGGTTCAACTTTCGTTAGCTAGACTCTACCTAACTTAGTGAAGTTTTATTTCAATTTCATCAAGTGAGATTTTTGATGAGATAAAATACTATAGTATTAACTAGATTGTGTCGTAAAATAATGTATCGTTTGAGTAGGCTGAGTAAAAAAAATGAAAATAAAGACCCAACTTTGGTTTTTTTTTCTATAGAGGAAATTTTAAGCAATCATGTATCGATCAAATCAGATAAACAATTATTGTTTCTTAATCTAGTCAGAACGGCGTTTCAAAGCACGCGATAATTTCCAATGCACCGCCCGTTGGCAGGCGCACTGGTTATGTAGGGAAACACGGTGACATAGTGCTGCCGTCCGGCGATCGGGCAAGAGTCGGCAAGTACTCGTTTAAGTACGATACATAGAAATACTAAATAATTAAATACATAGAAAACATCCATGACTCAGGAACAAATACTCGTATTCGTGCACATCACACAAATAAATGCTCTACTGGGATTCGAACCCAAACCTTTCCAATGATATGTGGCTTGTCATTATTGGTTTCTAAGCCAGAGTCCATACAAATCTGCCCATCCTCCTTAAGCGAGCAAAGTCGAAACAATATTTTGATGCTCTCCATACAAAAACGCGGCTGAGCCAAGAGTGTCAATTTTATTATCTACCCGATTACGACTTTAATACAAATGCGTGAATAAAATTATAATAAATGGTGGAATTTATTTTCGAATGTTGCACATGTTTTGTGAAGTATCATTTTCGACCGGTTTGATTAAAATGTGACGTGGTAGGCGAAGCATCATGATCATCATATCAGCCGAAAAACGTCCACTGCTGGACATAGGCCTCCCCCAAAGAGTGCCACCTGCATCCAGCGGACTCCCGCGACCTTTACCAGGTCATCAGTCCACGTTGCGACTTCCGATACGCAAATGCTCAAAGGAAAATGTCGCCAGTTTTACGGTTTAGTTGCCAAACTAATTCAACGTACCGTCTATTTCGAGCTCAAGCTCCCCATCTAGGTAACGGCCGACCTTAAGCCATCGGAACACCCCTGGCTCCACTTGCTTAAAATGCAGAATGTTGTACCGTGCTGGACCGTCGCCGTTGCTGTCGATGGACAAACACTTCTGTTAAACTTGGTAAATTTTTAGAGGTTGGGAATATTTTACGAGATTTATTTGTACAACAAAAAGTACCTATCAAAATGGAACTCCTCTCCGCTCAGCCCCGTAAACCGCACGTTCCTCAGATATCGCAACAACAACGGTCCTTGAGGAGTTCGCAGCGCAGCACACAGCCCTGGAGCGCCCCCACACTCTACCGCATGCATATCCCTTAACGCATGCGCGAAGGCCAACACAGCATCAGCAACGAACTGTAGTTGTGCTTCTAGTTCTGTGTTCTCCTGGGTAAGCTGTTCCTTGCCCGTGCATTTGCGAGGGTGAGAGTTGTACGGCGTTCGGGCTGCACCGGCGCCTTCCCAGCGGCATTGGAACTGCTCTTCCCAGAACTCTGAAAGGATTTGCGTCAGAAGCTGGTGGAAAGAGGAAATAGGTATAAAATGCGATTGCCGCTGACATTACCAGGAGAATTGGAGGCAATTATAACGTACAATGTGATAACCGTAATGAAATTACCATCAAAGCGCTTTACAGATATTGTTTTTCTAACTAAATAATATTCACGCTTATATGCAGATATGCAGTTACAAAAACATATCATCTCCAGATTTAGGACTCAGGTGATCTCAGGGATCGTCACACGGAGAATAGACGCGGTTTACCTACAAACCACGGATTCCTGCGGTTGTTGTATACGGTCAGATTGAGGAAGTACTCCCGGAATCCTTTCACCGGCCTCGCCAGCGGCTGAACGGAGATGGTCCCCTCGACGGCCCGCTCGCGCCCCGTGGCGACCAGCGCGCGCGCGGACCACCCGTCGGAGCCAACCCAGCCGAACGTGCCTTCGGCCCCAGCGCGGACTACGGCTTGCATCACGCCTGCTACTTCTTGGTCTGAACCGAAGACTATGACTCCTGCACGTACAAAAATATAGGTCACGCCACCAGGCCTCTCAATGATCATTTACTGGTCTACAATACATATTTTGCCAACATTCTTGGCATTTGCTATTTTTCAATGTATGGGTCGAAAGTTTTGCTATTGGGACATACTGATTTACCTCAAGATGAGTTATAATTGATTGGATAGTCTTAACCAAAAAACATTATTCCTGTAGGTGAACGTTACTGTGACAATTCGTAGCTGAATGCCTGAAATATCTACATCCACGTGAATATCAAACTATTAGTTAGAGGTATATAGCAAGAGATAATAACTTAGATCCCTTGGAGAACTGCATGGAGGGCAATTGCATATTGTTACGATCCTTGGGCATGAAGTATCGACCAAGAAGAAGTTCCCTTTGCTTATGACCGCTGTACTTACCACGCGCTCGAGGACGAGACAGCAAACGGGCAACGATGGTGTCATAAGCGCTAGCGGTGGCTTCCCCAGAGTCCTTCACGAGCCGCTCTTTCACCGCTATGCAGATGTCGTTCCGAGCCAGTAGCGTCTCTAGCTCCTCGAATGCCTGTAAAAATCAAGTCATTACCTTGTCTATACAGACAACAAAGAATGACTGACATAGCTTTGACTGGCATAGTGGTGGCAGAGCATGTCTTCTGTCTGCCTGTGTTACACGTAATTTTGTGTTTTCTGTTCTTGCCTCTTTCTTCCCATTCACATTCATTAACACTCGTTTTTGTCACATAATTTCCACTCTTGCTTATTAACTGCCGCAAATGAAGCAGTCTATAACTACTTTACTCAGTGAAACTGGTCATAGTCCGATTAAAAACGTTTTGCTGTGTTGAGCAGTGGCTAAGTAAGTGGATGATAATGACATGATTGTATATAGACTAGATTACAAAGAGAAGCGCATTTCACCTTGATTCCATAGTTAGATTCCTCATAAATAATGGACACATAACGCCAGCCAAATTTCTTGACTATTTCCACCATAGCACGGACTTGGTGTAAATCTGAAGGTATAGTGCGAGTGAAGTACTCGAAGCGTGCTTTGTTCGACAGCTCCGGTGACGTTGAGAAGAATGAGACCTGTTGAGGGCAAGTTAAATACTTAAAGACATTATTAGAAGTATGTCGATTATGACATTAATGAGGTGTGTGTTCAATACTTTGTATTGTTTCTTTACGGCATGAACTGTATATGAATGAGCTCACAGGTAAATAAATACCTAAGATGTTATAATTCTGAGGACAATGAGGTCGAAGGATAGGTACCATATTCTGCCTACGAATTCCACCGAAATTCAAAAATGCTGTTTTATCCCAAATTATTGACTAAAACGGTATAACAACCTACTATGATTATACATACGTGCTCTGTTGTGGCTCACGTAGCCGATCTTATTTACGAAGACCCGAGTACACAACGGGCACGTGAGCACACCATTTACTGACCGCCGCAGGTGGTCGGGCTTTCAGCTTGTCCTGCTCGAGATCAAGGACTATGGACGGGATTAAAAGGTGGACGTTTGGCTGCCTGCTTCTCCCTCAATGATTAGGTGCAATATGATCAGACAGTTTGACATACCTGAGGAATCTTGAATAGTCGTAGAAGGTTGGCGACTTGGACGGAGGTCACGCTGGATGCTGCACCGACCACGCCGGAGATGATTTGCCGCTGCACACCGCGAGTCGAACATGCGTACTCCTCCTCAATGTTGCTGATGGATCCTGGAACAACCATCAGAACTAAAGAAACACGCTCGCTTTTGAATATTTTTAAGGTCTTGACAAATTGGGCATTCGTAAATCATAAAGGTTACGGGCTATTTGTTCTTTTAGAAGACGTCGATATGTTTAGCACTTTCAACTTTCGGATCACCTACAAGTGTTAGGTATGTATTGTAAAGTTGTAAGGTTAATAATGTATCACACTCTCATGGAAAATGTGGTATGTGTCACTTTCATACGCGAATAATAACATCCTACATGAAATTGGGTTTTAATTAATGCAGCTTCTTTAAATTGTCCTTTTTTGACTTCTTTACTTAATTAGTTGTAGCTACTAAATTAATAGTCAGCGACAAATTTTAAGCGTTTAAATATATACTTTTCAAGCGAACGTATATTGTGTAATTCAAGCTACTTACGTTATTATGACTCAGCATGGTGTTTGTTCTATAGCAACTTTTGTAATATGTGTCTATATATTTTAAGCTTCTAACAAGTGTCTCTATGGCATCTTTAAAATAATTTCAATGGACTCTAGTAATTGATGACTGAATCTACTATAATTGAGCATGAAATTTACTCAATAATGTCATCAAAAAATGGTCAATGATAGCTCTAATTTCATATAGTGACCAATATTTTGATGTACATTAGCATACGTAATTGACGACAGAATCTATTTGAGTTGAACATGAACTTTACTTATTATTGTCATAAAATAATGGTCAATGATAAATCTAATTTCAATAACTTATTTGCTCCTACTTTCCGCACTGAAAGACAGAAGGTAACGAACGAATCTATCACTGGTAAAAAAAAATCTGTGTTGTGTATCATACTAGGCAAAAGTGGCCCGCCAGCAAGTCGACGACGCAGTAGTTCATATTATTACATTGAAGTAGTTCATTCACTGGTTTTAGTTGTTCATTTACTCTAAAAAACCGTGTTCATTCACTGGTGATTTCCCATTTTTCTACTTAAAAGCTCATATAACTTAAAATTATGGAAAACTATTGCAAATGCGAAGTAATTTAAGCAAACTAGAATACTTGTTTGAGCTATACGAACAGTCATGGCCGATATTAAGTATAGCTTAGTATCTTATATAAAACAATTTTTGAAATCAAAAAATCCTTAAGCGTTCATTCACTGGAGAACTTACCCTAGTCCCCAAACTAAACAAAGCTTGTACTATGGGTACTAGACGATGATATACATACTTATACAGATAAATAAATGCTTAAATACTTAGAAAATATCCATGACTCAGGAACAAATACTCGTGCCCATCACACAAATAAATGCCCTTACCAGGATTCGAACCCAGGACTTCCTGCTTCGTAGGCAGGGTGACTACCAACTAGGCTACAGGGGTCGTCAAGAAGAAACAAAAGAGTACCTTTTATAAAGTCTAGCGCCATCTCCAGCCCATAAGTGTCGTTGTCACAATCGTCCAGCACCAACGCTCCTATCTTGACGCCAGGCGGACCTATACCAGCGGTAGCAGCGTGGTCCAACGCATAAAGCATGGCTTCCAACGCTTGCACGCCGCCTTGCGCCATCACTGAGCCGCAAGTGGCACCTTCCGAGCGTCCGTGCACCTGAAAAGAAATATTCATTCATAAGGTAAACGTCCCTATGACATAGGGCCTATGTTCGACACCTTAAAACCTAACCTCCTAATTCATAACACTTATCTCTCCTTTCTACGGGCACAAATGTCAAGGTGACAAATAAAGACAAAATATTTTTAGCGGCATTTTAGCTAAACTATCTTTGTTGATAGTTTTAATAATAATAATAAGCCCGCGGGGGCAGCTTGTGGCGAGGGGACGCTAAGTGGCGACACCGCGGACCCCTAACCTCCATAGGGCCCGTTTGATCTGGCCCTTGCCTTAACCGGCCGGCCAGAGTAGTGTCACAAGAGCAGAACCTATGCTTCAGGTTGGAAGTGTAAAATGGCCTGCTGAACGGATTGCCGGGATCTGGCTTCAGCCTCACAGCCACTCAGATGTGTTCCTCCATTGTCGCACGCCGTGCGACATAACCCATTTTCCAGGCCACCCACCATTCCACCCAATAATCCATGCCCTTAGTTTTTGTCGCAGCACAGTGTTGCACGGTATCATGTTGTGCGCATCTTCCAGGGGATGGGCGTCTTTCCGTCGGGCCTTCTTCGTCTTCCCGTGTCAAACTATTAGGTTCGAGGACATAGCAGGGGGGGTTGTCTTATTTTACTTAGATGGATTAGCCTAAGCCTATTCGTTCTATATTTTGTTACACTTCCGTGTAAGACATAGTGATACCAAGCTGCATTTTATAAGATCTATGTATAACCTATATTTAGCAAATAAATACTTTGACTTTGAAGATTGAAAGTGTCATGTACACTGGGATGATGTAAGCTATTACATTGAATACAATCACATATCATGGAACGTGTACCGTGAATTAACTGAAATAAAATAAATATGAACAGTCTTGTAAGTAAATAGGTAGTTGTAACAAAACAAACAGCAAATCTTGTAAGTAAATAGTTGTAACATAACGTTATCCGTTTTTCTAATTAAGGAAACTCAGACTTAAAACTATCTAACAAACGTCAAAAAAAAAATAGTTTTTTAATTAAGCTTTGAAGTGTCCAGTATAAAGTGAGCTCCCAATGGCTCAACAAATAAAATCCGTGATCGTACATGCGACTTTCTGTCCACGGCTGTTTTATTTTCACGCTAAAACATTTGAACCAACATTGTTGAAGAATGGGAATGGGATAGTTCTTGTCGAGGAAGAAACACACACTGTGAGTTCAGCCATGTTTACTGAACAATGTTCTGACATCTTTTATAGGTGCCGTACCGACTCGACGTCGTACGTCCATGCGAAAATTGTGTATCTGGCTTATGTATCTGTGAGTCACAGATACACACATCGCGGCCCGCACGAGCTTCCGAATGCTATTAATGTCAACAACAATTTTTGGTACAAATAGGGCGACCAGATTTAAATTCCCGACAATACAATTTTTGCTTCGTCTCATCGGTGAATTCTAACTCAGTCAACACAAATAATGCCATATTGGGTTGACTTAGCCGGGCTGCGCCTCCCGCACGTCGCCCGCCCCCCGTTACCGTCCTACCCCCGCACCCGCGCGCCGCGCAAGCGAGGATTGAGTTAAACGGTTTATTTATAAACCCGGATGAAATCCTTCTATTTGTTAGAATCAGGGGTGATTGCGTAACTTTTCAAACGAACTTTAGGACAATTCAACGGTAATTTTCCCGCATTTTTCTTTTTTTTTTTTTTTTTAATGTCGTTTCCTCAAACATGCAATGACATAATTGACGTTATGTTACTTATAATAGACTGCAAAGTATCACGTTTCTCGCGTAAAATGGTGCGTTTTATGCACTTGTTGTACAATCTACTATTTTGTTTGATAGGGTACTACTACTTCCCAGGTCACATGATCATCAGGCCAGGATTTGATGATGGGGTCCTGGAGAAATCGAGGGAGCTCATCAAATTTTACAGGCACACTTGAAGTGGAGTACTGAATTGAAGTCGGTTAAAACTAGGAATATAAAATTAGGAATTCTTCACCGCAGTAATAGCGTTGGCCCAATAGTCTGTGTCTATTAGCCGTTTTAAATTTAATTATCTCTGCCCTGGTTTCACAAAGTTAACCAATAGAAGCTCGAGTGATCTATCTGCCACTTACACAACGCATTCCAAATTGAACGCAAAGTCTTTCGCGCATTTGAAACTATGACGGTGGCTAGCAAACTTACGGCCTGCCAGCCGCAGCTTATGGTCGCTTGGGACTCTAAAAGAATCCCTTTGTAGATTTTTTGTGTTCTCACTCTCATCACAGCGCATCTTCAGGGCTGTTTTTCGGAACGCCCTAATGCGCCTCACCGCACGTAACGGGTGCGAAACTAGGCCTCTGATTACTACGAATCGCAGCGTCAAGGTATATTTGTGGTTGAACGGTGAGGTGATGTTAAAACATGTTACTGAATAGCGGGGCTGCTCTGGCGACCTCACCACCAGGAATACAGCACATCTACAGAGCAAGTAGTGGTGTTAAGGTGTTATTATGACTGCGGTCTTCAGTAAGCTGGAGGTTCTATGGTTCTATGGCTGCCCCAAGTAGGTAGGTACAGCCGAGATAACATTCTGCTATGCCCTATCAATACACGTGTCGGAACAAGAGCACAAGACATTGATATCATGAAATGTGTAATATATTCTTGTTACTAAACGTGACTTGATCGCGTATAAACAGCTTAGTCCCTGGGCGACCGAGCTCTGCTCGTGTTAAAATTTTTAAAATATAAATAATACGGAAAACATGACATGTGAAAATTCGGTTTTTCCGTTTTAGCTATATTGATTTTTCGCTCCCGTAAAAACCTATATTCCAAATCTCATTGAAATCGTTAGATCCGTTTTCGAGAAGATACATATTTATATACAAATATTGTTGGTTTAATTAGTATAGGGGATAGGAGTTAATTTATTTGACGTCCCGTGACCAAAAGTTGACCATGGATGTGGTGACACTGTTCGAATCCCGGTAAGGGTATTTATTTGTGTGACGACCACGATTTGTTTTTTTTTTTTTAGTTTATGTAGAACACAAACAGTCGCATAAACAAATATATATGGGGTACTGATAGAGTGCCAACAGACATAATGCTAAATACCTGGTCGTTCATTAATACTATGAGAATTGATATTTTTTCCCAAGTCATGGATGTTTTCTATGTATTTCAGTATTTATTTATCTATATAAGTATGTATATCGTCGTCTAGTACCCATAGTCTATAGTAAAGTGGCCGTCAATAGAACTTGCTAACTATGTAAACAAACAATGTATTGAAATTGACATTTAATGTCAATTTCAGTGTGACGGTTTGTTTACATAGTTAGCAAGTTCTATTGACGGCCACTTTAAAAGCTTTGCTTAGTTTGGTACTAGGTCGATTTGTTTAAGATTGTCCCCCAATCCCGAACAAATGTTTCCATACTCCAAGAACTCAACATCAAGCAGTGTCTATCCACGCTAGTAAAGCTCGTATCCTCAAATTCATCGGACACGTCTCGAGGCGAGACGGCGACTCCATCAAGCGTCTTGTTGTGCAAGGCAGAGTGGAGGGTACCCGGCCGCGCGGAAGTTCACCCATGCGATGGACAGACCAGGTCAAATCTGCTGTGGGCGTTAAGTTGTATGAGTGTACCAGAAAGGCCGAGATAAGATCGAAATGACAAGTAATCGTGAGGCGAGTGAGATCTGCTCGCCACTCATAACGACTACGACCGTTCTGACAAGAACGTATCGACCAAGAAGAGTCCCCAAATATTTATTTATTTATTAATGTATTATATGTAATGTAAGTGCCAAATTGACCCCCAGACTTGAGTAGGTACTGCACGGGTATTGAGTTGGAAGGGGGGCTAATTGCATCGAAGTTAGAGAATCCTCGACTCGACGGGCAACCCCGTTGTGTTTTGATATTTCAACGGCGACTCGGTAGGTGGCAGGCTGAAAATTGGCACTTTTCGTTTTAAGGCTTGCACGCGCTCATTCTGTCAATTTATTCAGTTCTGTTGACGTCGTAGTTATTGACAAGTGACGGGTGAATATATATCAGTTTGTTTTGTACAAATGGTGACAAAAAATCACCAAGTAGTATTACTCCCTCAATACTACTTGGTGATTATTTGGCAATAGTGGAAAATTTCTTGAGTACCGTTCTAACTTTGTCCGTTACCCGTTTTACATATGGCATACATTTAATGCTTCTTGACCGTGCGCTGTATCCTTCCATTACATCCGTTTAGTCTGAGTACCTCCATTAGGGATTGTCACCGTCCCGAGAATGTAGTTAAAAAACCGAGTAGCGTAAACTCGCTACTCTGACGGTTTTTAACCGAATCCACATCGGTTTCGAATTCGGGTAAAAACCGCGGTTTCGAGTTTAAAATCGGAGAGGAATATAGTACAGTTTTTTTAAATTTACTAAATAAGTGCTCACCCCCTTCCCCAAAACCTACTCGCGAACAAAGAAAGGGAGTGAGCAACTAAGCAATTTTTTTCAAATTAGTTGTTATTTGAACTTTCGTTGATTATTGAGTTAGTGACTGGACTAGTGAGTGATCCAGATTACATACCTAACCTGCATATTTTAATTTGGAACATTAAGTAAACAGACACTTTATTTTTAATTTTCATTGCTTGGTGCTTTGGATAACACCTTAAAGACCCAGGGTAAGTGTGTAGTTAGAGCATGGATACCGGTATTCGATAATATCGAAATTTCGATAATATCGGACGAAATTCCGATATTCTATTATCGATATTACATTAATCGAAAACCGGTATTTTCGATATTTTCGATATTCACATTTTTATTATTAATAATAGTACTCACAGTAAATTGATACACCTACCTTTTGACTCTTATATTATAACGTCTATTAGTCTATCTATGAGATGAGACTAAGACTCATTTATATTATTATTTGATTTTGTGATGAAACTGAACTGATTATGCTTTATTATTTAAGTTTGTAAAACTGATTTATTTCTTTTAAGGAGAGAGTTTTTTTTTGAAGTGAAAACTTCTTTAGCGGCGCTGAGCTCTTTTTGGGATGGGGAAAAATTGTTAAATACGCGACAGAGTTTTGTGACGTCAGATGTGAAGGAGGTCACTTTTTGCTGCTAGCCGATTCGACTTCATTCAAAACTGAACGCTATTCGTAAGAATATAAAGCCGTTAAACACTTTTTGCAATAGCATATTCTGCAAATAAATTTGTAATAATACCGACGCATCCTTCACCGTTTTGCTATTGAGAAAATTCGAATAGTTCGAATTTGGGCGTTATTCCTAAAGAGATAAAGCTTAGAAAAATATTTACCAACGGCAAAAACAAATTGATATCTTGGTCGCCACCGCCGTCTGCTGTTGTGCTGTTCTTGCAAATTCGAATAGTTCGAATTTAGACGTTATTCCTAAAGAGATAAAGCTTTGAAAAATATTTGGCAATGGCAAAAACAAATTGGTATCGTGTTTGCCGCCGCCCGTCGGCGGGCCGACGGGCCCGTCCGCCTAAGTAATTGATATTTGTTTATAAATTTGCGTCAAATTCATTTTTAGGGTGACACCGTAAGATGTCACGCGATCTGATCGAAAAACTGTTACAATGTTATTGAGTCTTCACTTCTGCCGGCACTCCTGGAGTGCAACCCGGTCTTTTTTTTTTTTTTTTCTCTTATTTGATACTGATTTGATTTGTATTGTATTGTGTCAACTGTTATTTGAGTTTGTGAACCAATTTAGTCTATTATTAGAGTAAGAGACTGAATAGTGAGGTTACCTGGGAAACTGATTTTTGGTGGCACTACACTAATTGTATTATTTTTCTAGAAGTCGAAAATTCATTTATTTTATTTCACATTTTTTATTCAAGTTTAGTTTATGAGACAAATTTTAATTTTATAGTGTTGAAGTTTGTTACACTAATTTATATTTTATTCCTTTGATTTGTCGTTCGCTGCAAGTATCCCTTGATAAATAAATGTCAATTTTGAATTATAATGCTACTTAATTCCAGTTTATTACCTTTTCCTTCCAGTATCGAAAAAATATCGAAATATCGGAAAACCGATATTCAAAATATTGATATCGGAAAAATACCGGTATTGGAAAAAGGCTCCGATATTCCATGCTCTATGTGTAGTGGACAAAGTTGCGGTCAAAAGCTTAAAAATTATACCCGTGATCCCAAAACATCTTTAACTCGGTGTTGAACGGTCGTCGGTCACCCACTCTACCGGACCAAAATATACATAACCTATATAAGGTGCTAACAAATTAAGTACCAATATTTTAAGAGGTGTTACATAACATCAAAACAATTGACTTTAAATAGAAATTAAGAAAACTTTTCATATGATATTTTTGTTTTAATTTCCGGTACAAAATAAATAAATTAAAATTTCGACCAAACATAATCAGCCTGTGCATTCAACTGACGAGATGTTAAAACACTATCTGTCAAGTGAACATCGTCGTTTGTGACAAACGTCAATGATTGATTGTTGACTATCTCATTAACAGGGTGTTTTTACGCAGTAACGTTGTATCCCTAATTATCTCCAAAAAGTGATACACACTTTTAAATGTTTCATACTTAACTCTACTCCTAGAGACTAGTACTATCAGCTCTAAAAGTATTGGTACCTAATTTGTTAGCACCTTATATATATTATATAACCTTTGTCAAGAAGAGACATCTGTGTGCCACTCATACTTGATTAAAGTGTCATATCTCATTTACTCCATCCAGTTCAGTTAACTTAATCCTTTCAACGCCTGACGCTAGTCATGTGGTTGCAGTCCCGTAAATATCTAAGTAAATTCATAGCATTCAAAGCGTTGTATTTTTTTAAATACGACTGTGGCAAACAAACATACGGTCCGGCTGATGGTAAGGAGACACCGTAGCCTATGGACGCTAGCGATATCAGAATAATCTCAAGAGCACTGCCGACCCTTTATTTATTTGAGGATTCGTTGTGTTGATAGCTAAAGACGAACGAGGGTCCCTAACTCACAACACAGATTTTCCCCTAATATATATAATATTTATTTATTATTTATCTAAATGTCAAATTTTGTATGGCAAAATGACAGAACTGTCCGCGCGTTCAAAACGTTACGTAACTACCCCTCTGTTTTGCTAGTCTCTTCTTGGTTGATACATTATTGTCAGTTGTGGTCGTTCTATATGAAGTGGCCAGCAAATGTCACTCGCCTCACGATATTCTCGGTTTGGTTCGGTTTTCTCGGTTTTGCTAATAATGTGAGTGAAATGCCAAGTACAAAGTTATACATATTTGATGAAATCAAACACATGTGACGATCTATGGTAAGATTCTCTTGGCTGTCACATGACATGGCTAAGGTGAGGTGGCAGGTGAGGTGACCAGCGAGGTGAAGAATACAGGACGTCGTAGGTCGCCGTCTCAAAGAATTCGGTGGTGGTTCTAGTGATAAATGTGCTTGAGGGCAGCTGACCAGAGGTCGTGCGAGGTGGTGGTGATGCATGAAAATGGCGAGACGATTGGAGCAGCGGCTGAGTTGGCAGCTTTGAGAAAGAGAAAAAAGTACTCGTCACTCATCAACTATTTGTTTGATCTACTAGCCGTGGAAACGCCGGGGTGTTGGTGTGCCGAAGCGAAGGCAGTTGGGGCGGCGACTTTTGAGAAATAATGGCTGTGCCCTGAAGGAGCCCTGGGTCTTGGCATAGGCACACATTTTACGAAAGCGTCCTTATTGGGATTAGACCGGTTTCGTCACGATGTTTTCCTGCACCGAAAAGCTAACGGTAAATATTCCGTGTTGCTATAACTTATAATAGAAAAAAATAAACGATTAGAGAATTTGTATGACGTCCTACTCGCTCTATTTTTGTTCTATGTAAATAAAAGAGGGTTCTATAACAATTCTGTTATTTTTGCCCGACTACGGTTGACCCGAAAGGAAGGGATATGGTTTTACCCGTCTATGTTTGTATTTACGTGTGTTCCACCGTAGCGTTAAAGATACTGAATAAGTACATGTTTATGAATCTTTTATGCTTGTTGAAATTATACTCATCATATTGACAAAAAAGCTGTGAAAATATTTTCTATTTTCTGTTAGCTTGTTATGAAAAGCAGTTGCGTAGCGCCTGAAACGTTCAAAATGCAAAGCTTGTGATTAATTATGAATATATTAATATACCGAGTATTATTAAATGCAAACAGGAGAATGCTATTTATCATATACAGGGTTCTTATTTTTTTTTTATGGGCAGTTTACTCACAAACAAAATATGTGTGTGTGTTAAATGTAACAATAAAGGCCTATGCACACCACATTTTTTAAACACGGCGTTAATCACGAATAAATCGCCACAACCGCGCATCGAAGGCGCGTTTAAGAAACGCGATATGAATATACCTTTTTTTATGCATAAACCTAGGCCCTAATCAACTTTTCTTTTTGTTATTCGGTCCCGGTAAGCCAAGAGAAAACAGTGACAGTTTCTTAGAAAAATACTGTAAACTTGACTCCTATCACGCTAAGATAGGATGGGTTCCCCAATATACCAAAAACATATTGTGTTTAGTGGATTTAAATCCCATAAAAATCATAGTTTGAAAGAGTGACCCAGGAGACGTAACCATGGCAACGAGCAACAATAAATGTTTCTTACCTTGATGACAGCTCACTTCAGAAAATATAAATGTTTCTCAGACCTGCGCTGCGGGTCGATCACGTAACGCATCACTATCACTATCACTACATAGTATAAAACAAAGTCGCTTCCCGCTGTCTGTCCCTATGTACGCTTAGATCTTTAAAACTACGCAACGGGTTTTGATGCGGTTTTTTTTAAAAGATAGAGTGATTCACGAGGAAGGTTTTAATGTATAATATAGTACCCGTGCGAAGCCGGGGCGGGTCGCTATTGTTAATAAGAATAATAAGGTATATAATAATAATACGTGTAAATGTCACTTATCGTATGGGAAAATGACAGTTGATTTGTCCTAACGTGCGCTCCAAAAGTTAACGTGATCGGCAGACGGCAGAGGGGTAATCATCATACGTAACGTTTTGAACGCGCGTTCGGAACGTTACGTGATTACCCCTCAGCCCTCTGAATAACAGTGACGCGGCCTGTGCCTTTGTCATTGGTACCTACATCATTTTTGTACGCTACCAAAACCATATTGGCGCCAACGCCACAAATGGATATTGCGGAAACTAAGACTATCCGAAATTCATCCCCCAAGCGGATGAATTAGGGGATGAAATTTTGAATGAGTGTTGACGCGGACAAGGTCGCAGCCCAATGCAAGGTATTGAATAAACTTTTAACATGAACCCTGGAGTACGGAGCCCTGAAAACGAATATAATACGGAAGCCATTGAAACTTGAAACCACTCTACCCAATTGAGGTACAAAAAGCTGAAAAGCGAACCACGGGTCTAGCTTGATGTTTTTAATTTCCTTTGAGAATAACAGCATGGTGCACTTCGGTAGGTCAATCTGACTCGACATTTTACATCTCATTATGATATTGTCACGTACGCACGGGGGGGGTAGGGTAAATATGTGTGCGAGCCTTGTCGCGGTGCACACGGCAATGTGCGTGAAGCATCAAATTGCTCAATATTAATTACGTACGATAGGTACGTACGTAGGTAGATACGCAATTATGTGCTTAGTTGGATTTGTGTAAAATTGAGTCCAGTTTTTTTTTCTTTATTATTTTTTATGTAGTCACAACCCTATTGTATCAGTCAAAAGGGCTAAAAAAATACTATTACTCCAAAAGAAAGAAGGCAAAAATATATGGCTATATTTTTTACAAAAACCAGTAATTGGTCATAAAGTAAATAGGCAAATTTCTGGATTTGTAAAAAGTATAATGGCGCACACGCCATGCCACAGAATAAATAGTAGTACTTCGGTTGAACAACATTTATTGTCAGTCAAATGCATTTCAATTTATTAGTGTTCCGTACCAAATTTGGTCCAACGGAACACTTATGCGATCACTCGGAGTGCAAGGCCTGAGTGGACGCCCCGCTCAGAGCGGGGCGTCGAGCGTCCATATAAATTGCATTTGTTTTATATGGACGCTGCACGCTCCGTTCTGAGCGGGGCGTCCACTCAGGCCTTGCACGGAGGCTGTCCGTCCGTCACATCCAGTTTTTTTTAATAGCTCTTCTTCCTCGTCATTTTCACTCTGGACAAAGTTTCAGAGGTTGACAGATAAATAAAGAAAACAGTGTTCTTCTTGAATTCCAGACCAGCAATGGTTATTCTTTGACCTAAAGATTTACAGCCATAAGACATTATATATGGAATTAAGATCATCTTCCGTAGCTTCACGTAACTTGTTACAGCAAATTAAAAATTAAATAAAAATTATATTGGTCCTAAGCTTCTGCCCGCGACTCCGTCCGCGTGGGACTCGTTTATATCGCAGCTCCATACAAACTTTTACCCCCCTACTTTACCCCCTTAGGAGATGATTACGGGGATAAAAACTATCCTATGTTACTCTCCATCCCTTCAACTATCTCCACTTAAAAAATCACGTCAATTGGTCGCTCCGTTTTGCCGTGAAAGACGGACAAACAAACAAACAAACAAACACACACATACACTTTCGCATTTATAATATTACTAGCTTCTGCCCGCGACTCCGTCCACGTGGAACTCGTTTATATCGTAGCTCCATACAAACTTTCACCCCCCATTTTAGGGAAGTGGGGGGTTAGAAAGAGGCAAAAAAGTAGTTTATGTCACTTTCCATCCCTTCAACTATTTCCACTTAAAAAATCACGTAAATTCGTCGCTCCGTTTTGCCGTGAAAGACGGACAAACAAACAAACAAACAAACACACACTTTCTCATTTATAATATTAGTATTAGTATGGATATGGATAGTATGGATGCGGCATGTTGAGTCAAATATACCTCCGGAGTATATGTATAACACGTGCCGTATGAGTTGCAGTAAATTGCAGCTACATCAGCTAAAGGGGTCAATTGCTCTCTATTATGTAGATTACTTTCAGCGGGTCACATTTCCATGTTAGCTTGTTGAGCGCACACTTTGCGGATTATATGGGTTACCAACTTACCACGCGTTTCCAGCTGGGACCCATTTGACGAAGCTACAAGTTATACATACTAGCATCTGTTATAGTATCCGCAAAACCAAGTGGCGAGTCAGACAATAAAAGTCAGTACTATTGTTGCACGGCCGGCATAAGGCAGTGCAGGTGCGAAAGAGATGATCCAATAATTTATGACCTGACTCGCCACTTGGTTTTGCGGATACTATAGTTATGTAAGTTACCGCTAAATCCTCTATTGATTATTTCCTTCTCCGTTATCTGCGGTCCAGGAATCCCAATATACAGGCATGGTCTAGTTTGGGGTCCACAGGACATATCTTAACAATTTAATCCTTTTAGACAAGTAAATAATTTATTATTATTATCATTTGTGTCTCTTTATCGATCGCGGGTCTTTATATCCCGGTTATTTAGTAAGTGTGTGTGGGGATACAGATCCAACTAGAAGAGCCTTTGGAGAAGTTTAATGTAATGTTTTAACGTCATTATAGTCATTATTATTTTACAACTTTAAATCAGCACGGTCAAATAGCCTGTCCTTATTGGTCGAGGGCCTCGGTCCTGCCAGTTTGGACGCGTATATTTTCAGAATCAGAATCAGAATCAAACATTTATTCGTAACATACACAGCACACAGTATTAGAAGACAAAGACAAAAGAAAAAGTAAAAATGTGCCGAGGCACGAAATGGGCCCAAATCAGCATGATACCTTCGTAGCCCAGGGCCTAACCTGTAGCAAATTGTAAATTGTATTTCTAGCTGACAGGTGGCCAAATCTACCAACTACAAAGTACATTTTTGAAATTTCGACCATATTGGAAAATTGAAAAATTATTCGCCATTAGCGAAATTTGAACCCGCAACCTCTGGAATCCGTCCATCGCTCTGCCAATTGAGCTACCGTGGGTCCGCTAATGGCGACGAATCTTTTAATCCCTTCCACTATTGTATTTACACCTTAGGGAGGCACGTTCGTTGGTTCAAATCCCGCTCGTGGCGAGTAATTTTTAAATTTTCCACTATGATCGAAATTTGGAATTTCTTTAGCGGGCGTTTCCGCTTAATAAACATTTTCATTTTTTAAAGTTACAAAATGGTGGAATTCTAGCGACTATTTACTGTCAAGGTAAAACTGGTTTATTGAAAGCGTAATTGTAATAAGGTAGGTCCTAGTTTACATTGCTAACCTTAAGAGGCAGTGGGCGGGGCACAATGCACGTAGAACCGGTGGCCGTTGGGGCGGGAAGGTTCTCGAATGGCGACCACGTACCGGAAGGCGCAGCATGCAAGGTGGACTTATGCCCTGGTAAAGATCGCGGGAGCCCGCTGGATGCGGGTGGCGCATGACGATTGTGGAACTCTTTGGGGGAGGCCTATGGTCAGCAGTGGACGTCTTTCGGCTGATATGATGATGATAATTAGTTTACATATTGTAAAATTGTAACACAATTGTGACAGGCAACCATACTGTGTGTCAAAACGTTTGGCAATTAACAGATGCTTCATGCTGTCTTGAAACAAAAACATAGTAAAATGGTGCTCACGTCGTCTAGTAGTGAAAGTAAGTTAGGAGGAATATCCGGTTATTATTGAGCGTAGGCGGCGAGTGTTCCGAAAACGAATAAGCTTTTCTTTTCTTCTGACTGATCTTATACATTCAAGGAATAACTTAGCAAGACCATTGTTGAATACTTGGTAAAATCGGCAAGGAGCTTGAACATAGCACTACAGAGACGTAGCTCTTTCACGTAATAAACAAATTTAGTGCACTCTGCATCGGATTTTACTGTCACAAAATCTTTCAATCATTAGGTACGAGTACTTCTTCTTTCATAAATAAGCGACAGTATTGTTGATTTGATATGTGAATTACTTAGTATACGTGTGTATATATCAATAAAAATACGTGCACTACCTATCTACTTGCTATGTATCTTTGTAGTATTGTGTATATACTGCTTAAAACAAAATAAGGGCCACTTAAATATTTCTATTTTATTGGTAATTATCACTACGTTCTATAAACCAAAGTCGCTTCCCGCTGTCTGTCCCTATGTATGCTTAGATCTTTAAAACTACGCAACGGATTTTGATGCGGTTTTTAATAGATAGAGTGATTCAAGAGGAAGGTTTGTATACTTTGTATGTATAATATAGTACCCGTGCGAGGGCGGGGCGGGTCGCTAGTTGGACATAAAGTAATTATTGATAAGTGGCTAATTAATGTCCCGCATCCTTCAGAATCCAACCTCTTGCGTGCTGGTGTTTAAGTCTAATAGCTGGAAATATATGTATATATATTACTTATTCATTTGTTACGGACAATTAATAAAAACAAACATAATATAACTGACGACCAGTTAGTCTAGTGGGTAGTGACGCTGCCTACGAAGCTGAAGGTCCTGGGTTCGAATCCCGGTAAGGGCAAATATTTGTGTGATGAGCATGAATATTTGTTTCTGAGTCATGGATGTTTTCTATGTATTTAAGTATTTCTATATATTAAATATATCGTCGTCTAGTACCCATAACACAAGCCTTATTGAGCTTACTATGGGACTAGGTCGATTTGTGTAAGATTGTCCCCTAATATTTATTTATTTACTAATAGATTACTTGAACTTGGCAATCTATTTTTTTTATGACAGGTCCTAATAATTCACGCGCTAGACTAGCGCGTCTGATCCCAATAAGGTTCAGTTTGCCCTCTGGGGTCGAAGGTCAGCAGTCGCTTTACTATCAAATCTTGGAATTAGATGCCAAAGCGGACCCCGGGCTCCTTTAGGACACAACCGGGAATAACCCTTGGAGGAAAAAAAGAATTAAAAAATGAAAACTGATGAATTAAAATGATTTAACTATCGAGATATTACAATATCGGCCATTAGTTTCATTTTGGTGAGGTAGGGCACAGCGAAATGTCATCCCGCTCGAATTTGGAGCAGCCCAACTGGGGAAGTACCTCCGCCTTGCAGAAGACCACAGCCATAATAACACTATTACTCGCTCTGTAGTACTGTTGTGTTCCTGGAGGTGAGCAAGGTCGCCAGCTCCCGAGGATGCGTTGTGTTGAGAGCGAGGGAATTTATTCCTTCAGCTCGGCAACGCCCATGTTACTCCTTTGGAGTGGCATGCGTCTATAGGCTGCGTTGTCCGCATATCATCAGGCGGGCCGTACGCTTGTTTGCCACCGCCATTGTATAAAAAAAATATATATATACCATAGTCATACTCATTTATTAATCATCATTCGCTTGTCCTTATCCCATTTACTTGGGATCGGCGCAGCATGTTTATTTTCTTCCATATACTCAGTTAAATTGACGCTCTTTCGAGAATACTGTCAGACGTTTTACACGTGCAGCCTGTGGGCTAGGTCCATTCAGTATAACAACATCTTGAGGATGCTGTTGCGGCTAACAAAACACTGCAGTGCATCTGACTTTTTTTTTTGCCTTTAGATGAAAAAGTGTTGCCTCCATGCTAAAGGCGCTCTTACACGGGCGATTTTTCGGGCTATTATTGCCCGGCGACACGTTGCCGAAATTAATGGAGCAATTCATTGAGCAATATGGGGCAATTTATAGGCAATATTTCGAAAATATTTCTCGAATTGCTCCATTCAATTCCGTGTTGCTCCATATCGCCGACTACAATTTGCTCCACTGAATTTCTCGTGTATGAACGTATTGCCTAGTTTCCGAGTTGCGGCAATTATGGGGCCAGAAGGTAATTCGCAACTCGTGTCGATTTAATTCGCAACTCCCTTCGGTCGTGTTTTAATTTATCACCACTCGTAGCGAATTTCCTATTTTCGGCACTTGTATCGTAAATAACTATTAAGTAACATGACAATCATCCCTCTGCAAGACATGTCCATAGTAATAAAAATATTACATGTCAGAATATTACAATTATTAAAGGATTCAATTATCTTACCTAACATATGCTGCTTTTAGCCACGAAAACGGCACATAAACTAGCACGAATACGACCCAATGTCGGTCGTTGTGGAAAATCTAGAAAGCCTGCTCGCAAACGGTTTCCTTGCCAAGATGAATGGGGTCTTAGTATTATTATTCAGGTAGCGGTTTCAGACTCGGAGCGAAATTTAACTTGTCGTAGTGACAGTTGCTTTAGCCATTGCTAAATCCTGACTTCTAAATACGGTCTTTACCATTGTGAACACCGGCCAACTGTATAGAATATTATTATGCTATTATGTGAATGTGGTATAAATAGTACGGTTGAAATTGACGTATACGATATAAGAAAGAAAGATACATTCACAAACACACAGGACACACATGGTTATTAAATAATAAGATAAACAAGAAAATCACATAAAACTTGAAACAAGTGTGTCTCTGCGGCAGTGAACTAGACACTGGCTCAGCATTATGCTGAGGTGTCAGACACCTGCAGCGCTGATTTTCAGCCAGCACCGTTGGTGACTCACGGAAACGTCATATAATTGAATATATATATGTATAAACTACTATACCTACTAATATACCATTGGGATAGGCGAGAGAGAAATAAACAATAAGGAAGCCTAGGCAATATAAGGCAGCCTTGTAAGGGTAGTTAAAATTGACAACGCAGTGTTGCTTCGTTTCAACCATCAAATTATCGTAATGAAGTATCAATTCATATAATCAAAATCATCAATTATGGATCTTGAAAGTTTAGAAAAAATATGCATTTTTAGGCTTCCGGAACCCTTATTTCGCCATGGCCGTCTGTCTGTCAGTCCGTCTGCGGTGACCCTTACTACAAGAAGGCTGTAATTCTGCATGGGTATATACATCAATCACGCCGACAAAATGGTCAAGTCCAATTTTGAAAAAAAAAATCAAGGTACGGTTAAAAAATGATGCAATACGAATAACTGCCTTTTTTAATGCTGATACCGAGAACTAATGGAGCGCCCCCTTCTTACTCCAAAATAAACGATTTTATTAGCAACATTTAACAGTTGAAGATTTGTAATTTTATTTGTTTATTTGGACTGTCTATTGGCGATTACGGGTTTTTTCTGTAATATAATAAGGTACATTGAGCTAATAATCGTTTTAATTTTGTGAGTTGGGGCATAACTGTATGCTACGAACGAAGTGACACAGCCCCCAGTAATGATGGCCATCTGTGAATAAAGTGTACGAAGCAGTTCCCGACCAGCAGCGACCGGCGTATCAGGTCTTGGTGGGAGGTTTCGGGGCCACGCTTACCTTTAAATTAGCCTACCACCTGCGACAATCATGTGACATGGTGAGATAATTTGACATCAAATAGGCATTCCCCTAACGTTAGACAGCACCGGCGCTAGGGCAGAGGGCTAAAGACGCGATCATGTCGGCTAGTGAAGAACTGGCCTATTCTCCAACAAAAACAGCTAAGGTATTCAATTAGGATAATGAATGTAGGTAAGTACTTGATCATACATTTGATTATGATTCTGAGAAGAGAGAAGTTTGTAAATCTTACCATCATGAGACCACCGAGGATGATGTCTCCGTCTACAACGGCAGCGTGCTTCACAGGCCACGGGGCTTCTTCTTTCTTCTTGCTCACTCCTGCTGTTGACCTCCTCGCACTTGCAGACCGGTTCGTGGTGGTCAGCGTCGAGTTATTTGTCTTTAACTTCCGCATTTTTTTCTTTTTAGATTCTGCTTTTGTTTTTACAACGCTTGTCGTAACGGTTGTATCTATTGCAGTTGTAGCGGTTGGTGTCGAAGTCATCACTCTGTCAGTGTCTCTAAGCAATATTAAACTGACCGCTTTTGTTACATTAGGTGGTCTTGAAGTTGTGGTAATATAATGTATTGTCTGTGCGGTCTGCTGGACTGATTTAGAGGTTGATGTTACCACGGAACTAGCAAAGGCGTCGGCAGTTTGCGGGAGTGCCCCTTGAAGTGGAAAGGCGCTGGGTGCAAGCTCAGGCTCGGGTCGAGGTTTCTTTTTCTTTTTGAACAGTTTATTGAAGTCAAAAGGGCCTAGCAGCGAGTGAGGAGTACGCTTGTAACGTGTGTGCTTATAGGACAAGAATGTAGGCTGCTTAGTACGCGGTGCGTTGAGCGTCAAATTGGCGAGTGCTGAGTAGGCGCCCCGCGCGCCGCACGCCTCTGGCGCGTCACTTAGCGCCAGCGCCATCAACACCAGCAAAGCCCGCATACTAATCGTGCTTACTTGCACATTAACCTAGACCATGTGACACGTCCAGATAAATCACCTGTCACTACATCACTTTGTAAATATTCGTTTAAACGATCACAGATTTTCAATAGGCATACTTTATTTTTGTTAGTCTGGTATTTTTGATTTGTAATTACGATACAGTTTACAATTTACGAAGCACATTATAGTTAAATCCACATCACGTAACAAAAGCTGCTAGTCAAATTAGACCACTATCGAAACTTTAAGATCACTTTGGACACTCACAACCAGTAACTGCGCTGGTTTTGAATCAGCTTGTCAGTAAGGTTAGTTTAGCGACGAATTCGCGCGTTTGCCGTGTCGCGTTCTCGCCGACGTTACGACGTGCGTACTGCGCGAGCTACGAGCGAGGACTGGCGCCAACCCTGGAGGCTGTAACCGAAAGGGTGTAAGTTCCTAGCAAAAGTTATCTTTATCTCATTACACACATTTTTTGAGAATACAGCGGTACAAACATATATAAACTACAAAGAAAATTATGGAGGTATTCCAATTCCTGCGGTAAATTATTTTTAACAGCCCCGGAGCAAATTTAAAAAATTGTCATTTAAACTTTTTAATTTGTGAAGGACAGTGTTGAAAAAGGAGTGTTTCCCGCTTCAATATTCCAGTAATTTATCTTTGCATATTTTTAAAGCCCCAAGTTGGGCGCCAATTTTGTATACACTTTGTTTTTCAACCAAGCGAACCCTATTATAACTTATCTGCAGAATCAGCTCGCTATAACCGCAAACTCACGCAGGAAAAGCGGATTTCCTACCAATATTTATGATAGAAAAATAAACTTAATAATTTTCACAGATTCGCTGGCTTGAAGACCGGTACGAAGGTTGTCAAGTTAGAATATTATTATTGTTTACTTTCTTTTAGACTCTGGATCTTACCTGCTTATCTCAACCCACTTTTAAGGGTTCATTCGAGGTCAAATTTTCAATAAAATGAACTACCTAAAGGAATATTATAGCGCTGAGTTCAATATGAGACAGCGTAACCTCATTAAAGGTCAAGTTAAAATCGTCTCATTGATACAGCGCCTAGAATTATTTCGCTTACTAATCTTATTAACCTGCTACATCAGAAACATACCATTAATTAAATAGGCGTCTAGTTGGGCGCCACTTTAACACAACACAATTTCCCAGACACCATTAAGGAAAGCGATGATTTGTTGGCGACCGTATTAATAATAATAACTTGGTCCCTGCGCACTCTTGACAGATATAAATCTTTTCGCTTTGTACTTAAGGAATAATATCCTGAAAATGAATCTTGTCAGATTCATTAAAAGGCTATCTGTTGATTCGGCGAGTCGGGTTTAACTGAGTGATATTAACGAGGCGGGTGGCCAAATTTAGAACGAGCATAAAAAGGAAAAAAACCTTTATGAGGAGCTACTGACGGATGACGATTAAATTGGAATTGATTGGTGTTTCGCTTGTGCGGTCTTGATAGTCCAATAATAGGGGTGTAGACTCTAAAAATATTATTACTCGAAAAGAAAGAAGGCAAAAAAATATGCCTAGTGACGAAAATCCCATTCAGATATCTCAAAGAATTACGAAGCTACAACCGTTTTAATATTGCTTGTTAGAAAGAGAAAACGCGAACAGTGTGTGACGTCACGTTACGGGATGCTGCCGGGGGGCAGGGTCGACGGCGGCACTGAACACGATAGGCACGGCACATTGCCGTGTATTAGTGACGTCACAATCTTCAAGCGTCATCGTTTGCGAATGCGAATGTTGACAACAAGATTTCACAATATTGGGTGCCAAATCAAATCTCACAAACGTGCAGGTTCTTCAAATATGTTCCGCAATCCCGTGATACTCGTGAACGTGTTAATTGCGGTACCCTGCTAAACAGTGTTTGCGAATACTTGATAACAAATATTCGACAACGGCGGAAATGTGATTCCAATGCGCAGCGTAGCGGCACACTCGTAGGCTATTCTTCGATAGAACGTGAATAAAGCCACTTGATCAAATATTTTATTAAATATATAAATATTTGGGGACACACAAATATATAACTGACAGTGGGCGGGGCAAATAGCACGTAGAACCGATGGCCGCTGGGGCGGAAAGGTTCTCGAGTGGCGACCAAGTACCGGATGGCGCGGCGTGGGTAGGCCCCCACAAGGTGGACTGATGACCTGGTAAAGGTTGCGGGAGTCCGCTGGATGCGGGTGGCGCAGGACCGGTCACTTTGGCACTCTTTGGGGGAGGCCTATGTCCAGCAGTGGACGTTTTTCGGCTGATATGATGTGTCTTGTTTAGGTAAGTTTAGTTGTAGTTTTCTTGTATTGCATTGTAATATTTTTTAAGCTATGGCAATAAAGTTAGTTAGATTTGATTTGAGTTGAGTAAGACTTGTGCTATGGGTAGAAGGAGTCGGAAACAAATGCTCGTCACGCAAATATTTGCCCTTACCGGGATTAAACCCACGGAGCTTCAACTTCGTAGGTAGCGTCACTACCCACTTATTTATTGTGATCGCCACTTACTACAATTATTGGTCAAGTCCTGCGAACTCGAAGAATGAGTTTGCCCAGAAAGGAGGAGTGGCGGCGCATAAAGCAGGGGCAATCGGTTAGGACTTGTGTAGGCGTAGTCGTCTCCTCCGCTTCAAGGCAGAGTCTGCACTGCCTTGTGTCATATAGTCCTAACGTTTGCATGTGCTTGTTTAGGTGGCAATGCTCTATAAGCACCCTTACCAACATGCATAGACGGTTCCTGCTTAGCACCAAGGCATCAAATGATGCCTTTTTGCTAAAGGTTCTAATAAGCGCCTTGGAATGTTTCAGTCCTGGCTTGAATGCTGTTGTAGATTAAAAATTGAGATTGGATTGGCTGCCTGCATCTCGCTTTTACGCGATCCGGGTGGCAAGGGAACCTTTATGTAGTGTGTGTAATTTAGATAATAAACCATCAAATTATTACATACACCGGGATCCCCCCATTTTACCGACAAACGTTTCACCGAATGCTTGGTTTTTTTTTCTCAGAAACCGTTAAGTTTTTAAGTAAAGCTAAAAAGTAATTGAGTAAAACCCATTAGGTTAGGTAAGGTTTGTATAACGAAACTCCGCCCCACAGCGCCGCAGGAGGAGGACACACCGGGTTACGCGCGCCCTGAACAGTCGCCTCGTTATACCGGTATAATCTGACCTCCTCATTAGGCGTAGTTGCTAGGAAACGCAGGTTTTTATAAACTGATGACGAGTGATATGAATCGGAGAGATTTTGAATTGAGTAGCTATACAAGGGTGAATGAAACAGACTACGCAGCATTTCCAGTGATCAAAATGTCACCACATTGAAAATTTTAAATGTTAAACATCTCTTTTGGGAATTCTTATTTTTTACGACCTTTGGGTCTTCGAAGTCTCCGTACCTATATGTAAATACAGCGGTACAGCCTTTTTGTTAACATTTTTTTTCATAATAGTACATTTTACAACTAGTGTGAAAAGAATGTCTTTTTACCACTAGTACCGAGGTATCTTGCCACGAGCTGAAAGCGAGTGGCAAGACTCGGTACGAGTGGTAAAAGACATTTCACACGTGTTGTAAACGACGTTTTTTAATACAATTGCGAAAAAATAATAAATTAATATATCATTGCGATAAAATATGCTTGCTTCGAAGTTATTTTTGAACGAACCCATACTTTACAAATGACACTGACAGTGACAACATACTATTAGAATCAGCGCCATCGGCCTCGAGTTGAGAAACCAAATTGACACTTGGCAGTTGACACTGACAGTATTCATAAGGATAATATTTAGCTTGCCACAGCCCAATGCAGATAATTATAATACTGAAACGACATTAATTAGAACCTTTAACATTATCAAAACAGAAGTACAAGACATTACAGTATCAACAAACAGAAACAGATCATGCAACAAGAGTTTTAGTGCCAAATTTGTGATCTGCGACATGTGACCAAGGACACGTTTACACGTTTAAACATTAAATCACATTATTAGTTATGTTTAAGGTTATTTTTTGAACAAGAAGCTGGTGAAATCTATAAATGTTACTAAATTATTAACATTTTGCAGGTCCCTAACAAATTGGCGGAAGGATAATATTCACTCAAAGCGGCTCCTAGGAAGTCAACCAGTCAATTACTATGTACCTACAACTGCTGCTCAAGTGCCACGTTGATGACCATGTTTAGAAGAAATGATGATTATGTTTAACATTACGAAAAGAGAACTATATCAAATGAGGTCTAAGAAGAATTACTTGCTTTTGTGATTAAATGAGAATTAAAAAAAATATATTTGTATTAAAACAAGGTTGATATCAGAAATATTTTATTTTCAGTAATAATTATAGTTAATGGTACAATTAGTGCAGTTCATAGTTATGTTGTGAGTTCTTCCATTGTAAATTAAGTGTCTGACTAGTCAGGCATGGTGTATTTTCAGGTTCCTGCTTTTGTGATAACTCCTGTGAGTCAAAGTTAGAGGGGCTATGTGTAATCCAAGTGTTGTTGGCACGTGACGGTCCTGGTTGGTTAACAGGGCTGGGTGTAACCAAAGTGTTGTTAGCATGTGACGGTCCTGGTTGAGGTTCAGTATTAACAGGTACATTAAGACCAGATTGGAATGTGGATGACGAAAATTCTGTGGACTCTTGCGACTTTACATTAATTGATTTTGCAATTTGTTTTCCAATTTTTAATTTGTTATCAATGGAGTTTTCTATTTATCCTTCTGCTACATTACTTGACCGCCAACCTCCATGCCTCTTCAAAGTTGTTATGTCTGCTCCTGAGTCGGCAAGTAATGTAGCAGAGGTTCTCCTAAATGCATGTCCGGTGTAAAGATTTGCATCAGGCAAATTTAAGTACTGAGCGATATCTCTCGGCATATTCCCAAACTTGTTTAAGCCTATTACCTGGGCAGTGCACCTTCCTCTTTGAAAATTCTGAAAGAAACGGTCACTTTTGCCCTTAGAAAACCGCAGACTCTGATATTTCTTGACTATTTCTGCAAATGGGCCGTCAATAGTGAAGGACCTGGGAATTTAATTTTTTGTATTTGGTATTTTGACAAGAAGTATGTCCCCATGTGTTTCTATATCTTTTACTGATACATTTGTGAGCTCTTCGCGTCTGCATGCGCCACAGACTCCAAATATAAGAGCAACCTATGAACAAAGTTATATATTTATTATATGTATATTGTAAGACAATTGTTTATTTCATTCTATTTTTTTTAACTTCCTACTTTATTTTTAGAGTTAATTTACTTAAATTGTGTACATATTTTATTAGATTTATATTTCAGTTTATACCTTTGTAGCTAGATGTTGCTGATCTGGAGCTTCATTAATAAACGTCTCAATTTGTTCAGCTGTTAGTACCTACCTTCGATTTTTTACTCTGAAATCCTGCACTTTGCCTTTTTAAGAAAGCAGTCAATCTGGTGTAAGTTTTTATATCTATGTCATGTTTTAACTTTATAACAGCTTTCAACATAGAATATTTTGACCATAATGTTGATGGCCGATAGGTTTCAGACAGCTCTTGAAAATAGGCCATCAAAACAGTCTCTGAAAAAGACTTTGCGTTATGTACCTAAGGTTTTCCACTCGATAAATTTTACATAGACGGCATTATATTGGTTTTTAGGTTTTTCTGGAATAACACAGTCATTGGCAATTGCTGCTCTAGCACGAATGTCTGGTGGTGTCATATCAATGTTTGAATCACTCATTTTCAATATTTTTTTATAACTTCTCGTACCAAATTATATATTTATATGCATTAATGTGTTTAAATAATGTTAGAAGTTATTTCAAAAGGGCGGGATGATTTGATTTTAAACTTTTTTTTTCTAGGCATATGCTTGTATCATTCAGCCAAATCAAAGAACGATTTTTAGGAAAGTAAATATTTCATACATAGATACCTAAGACAGAGTAGGCTATAAAATACAAATTCTTAATATTTTTTCGTCATTTATATATTAATGAATACTTTAAATAAATACTCCTAGTATTCGTAAGCGTTTTTAATTTCATAATTTCCAAGTAAAAAATCTAATATAAAATTACTGCGTTTCGAAAGTATAGTTAGGAACTAAAAAGTAAAAAGCACTAGTTCGAGAAATTGAGCTTCTCGTACGCTACGCAGCCACAAAAAGTACCACTTTTTGAGCAACTGTATTAAAAATAGTTATTTACGATACAAGTGCCGAAAATAGGAAATGATATAAATTAAAACACGACCGAAGGGAGTGTTTTAAATCGACACGAGTTGCGAATTACCTATTCGCACGTGTATCGTACAACGTTTTACTGTACATATGGCTCTTTAAAGTTTCGACATATGCACGAAAAGTGCTTTTTTCCGCACTAGTGCGGGAAAGTAGCACCATATGTACTGGAAAAACTATTTGAACTTTAGTACTAGCGAAACTAAGAAAATGAGTAGTGACAGTGACGTAACATCTTTAACTCCTCAAGAAATAGTTAATATGGCAGAGGAAGCCAACTTACCTTGCTACCTGAAAGGTCAAATAGCCTTTACAATAGTAGAACTAGACAAGATAGTACTTACGATATTTAGTTTTCTTATGACTATAATTATTAATTTTAATGAACTCGTACAAAAAGTATTGTTGACACAAGCGTTTTAATCGTCGTCGTCGTCGTTCTCGTACCTAACTTAGGCCACTCAGCAAGCTTCGTGGCCTAAACACGGTACTCGACTAAAAAGCTCTCTATTACAACACGATTGTGAAAAATAATATTTTGTCGAGTCACTTTTACGAAAAAAAACAGAGCCCTCATTTTAGGTTTCCGTACCTCAAAGGGAAAAAACGGACCCCTTATACCATCACTTTTTGTCCGTCTGTCTGTCTGTCAAGACCCTTTATCTCAGAAACGCGGAGGTATCGAGTTAAAATTATAATCATACTTACTCAAGTCTACAGTCCCTTGAAGCTGTGAAAAAATCCAACTTCTAATTTAAGAGTCCTTACGCCCACATAAGCAGAAGCGGGAGCGTATTTTGCAAAATGCTTCCTTTTTCATTCAAGATTACGATGTAACTATAAGTATTTATTCAAAAACTGATACCGTAATTAAATAATCATTTCTTAACCTCTTAATAATTTTTAAAAAATAAATTTTGGCGCGCGGCGTCTGTGCAGCGTGATTTATACCTACGTCTTTTAAAAAAATATACATTTACGGCATCGTAGGTCCTATAGTAATGATTATTTTTTTATGGGTTAACACAAAGTTATAATTTGCTATCATATTATTTTTAGGGCAAAATAAAAGTACAATTTGCGGTAAAAAAATATAATGTAATCCTGTTTTCACCAAAAAAATTAAGAAAACTCGGATGCTGTTTTATCAACTTTTTAAAATGAATCTTTTATATTTTCAATCATGTCTGCCCCTCGTAAAAGATTTGGTGATGTGAATTGTAATCATTCATGTACCTAATGATTCTTGTTTACTGCAAAATTGAGAACCGAAACCACACTTCTCACTGCAAAATTTGAAAAAGACTCCCAAGAAAACTCATTTATTTTAGGTTTAGAAACAGAAAATGAAAATTTGAACCATGTTAGCCCCTAGTTTTAGAAATAATTATTTGAGTACGTTATCAGTTTTTGAATAAATACTAATAGTTACCTACGTCGTAATCTTGAATGAAAAAGCAATCATTTTGCAAAATACGCTCGTTTTAGGTGTAAGGACCCTTAACTTAAAAAAAGATACGGCCGTTTATGCTACAATAAACGTAGGTATATTGCGACACTCACACGGAAATCAAAATTTATAGGGTACTTTCCGTTGACCTAGAACTATATTTAGCAAGTATTATCTTAATATCGTTTTATACTACAAGTACAGGGAAAAAACTGTTAACTGTCCATTTGTAATTAAATCATAAAAAATATAGTCTCTATTTAAAGTACGTACGTACGTTCAAAAATATTAGAGGATTTCAAAATAGTTATTTACGATACAAGTGCCGAAAATAGGAAATCCGCAACGAGTGGTGATAAATTAATTACCTATTCGCACGTGTATCGTACAACGTTTAACTGTACATATGGTTCTTTAAAGTTTCGACATATGCACGGAAAGTGCTCTTTTCGCACTAGTGCGGGAAAGTAGCACCATATGTACTGTAATAGTTATTTACGATACAAGTGCCGAAAATAGGAAATTGGCAACGAGTGGTGATAAATTAAAACACGACCGAAGGGAGTGTTTTAAATCGTCACGAGTTGCGAATTAGCTATTCACACGTGTATCGTACAACGTTTTACTGTACATATGGTTCTTTAAAGTTTCGACATATGCACGGAAAGTGCTCTTTCCACACTAGTGCGGGAAAGTAGCACCATATGTACTGTAAACCATTTTTCAATCCGTGGTATGGTTACAACTTAAAAAAATATCTTGGAAAGGCAAACTTTTGCACAAATTCAGGCAACGCAACCGCAACGTTTAGTTACCGTGCGCGTGTTGATGTAGCAAAGGCGGACGGGCAACTACGGAACCCTACACAGTGCGTGGCCCAACACGCACTTGACCGGTTTTGTATTAAGTATATTAAGTATTTATTATTTTTATAGAAATGTAACGTGTTGCTTGAATAAAAGGCAGGAACATTGGTTCTTTCAATTGTTGTAAGGTTTCACAGAATTTACTTACTTTTTAATAAAGGGATGGCTGAAATAAACGCTGTTTCAATATTTATTTTCTCCAATTCATTCTTTATTAAAGCTTTTGAAGAAAAGAAGAAGAAAACATGTTATTAAGAATTCTTTATTGTATTTTTAAACACCCAAAAGTTTCATTTATTCTGGGGTGGATTCCGGTTCACTTAGCTTTATCTCATTCTTAGCAGTGGGCCAAGCTAGGTTAAGCTAGATACAGTGATATAGCTTAGATAGAGAATAAACCTAGATAAAGCGGCTCGTGAAGAATTTGTCATTTTGCTTCCAAATGCGGTCGTTCCTGTTTCTCGTTCACGCGATTCAATGTTCCCTGCCTCACGAATTTGTGGTTGAGCCACAAAATTGAATCATAGCCTATATAGATGTCGATCACATTAAACTTCTTTTCGTACTCGCGGAACCCCCAACGTCGGCATCTTTGTTATTCGCAACAAGCGCCCAGACTCGGGTCAACCCACTTACATGAACATACCTCCCATCCTTATTCCACAGGCATCAGAGGTCACACTTGCTCGATTGAGCGTTATTCGTTTTGCGAGCTTGACAGATGGAAGTTTTATTGAAAACAAACAGACAGTGATTGTGTGCCTGAAGCCTTTCCAATTGTTGGCGTGACGTCACGGCGTGGCGTGGCTTGGCGTGACATGGCGTACGGAACAAAAACGTGCCCTCCTCAATCAGAACACAATGCGAAACTCGTAAATATTCTATTAGGCTGAATACAAACTTGTGAAACCGCAGTGAGCGGAAGAAATTTCATTGTTTTATTTGCAACGGCCAAGCTGTACTTGAAATATGCATATAGCTTGTATAAAAATGTTTCTGAGTTTGAGAATTGTTTAAAAGTTGGTATAACACCGTTATTTAAAGGAAAAATAAGTTTAACCTTCGATTCAAACTGGTATGGCCCAAAAAATCGCCTCAGCAGTTCAGTACAATAGGCATGATGCCTCATGTTCAAATTGATAACGTAGTGATGCTAAATGGATAGTAAACCATCAAATTATCGTAATAAAGTATAAATTATAAAATATAATTAAAATTATAAAAAGATTTGAACCTTGAAAGTTTAGAAAAATTATACATGTTTTTTTATTGTCCAAGAGTAAATTTAAAGCTGCCAATAGAGTCCTTCCGCTTTTATAGAAACAAAATTGTACTTCAACTATGTACTTAAACGCAGTATTTCGCGACCGAAACAACAATTTACCGGATTTTCTATACAACAATACAACTACTTTGTACAATTGTGACGTCATACTTGGTGTGTCTATCAGTATGAAGCGTTTTGCGCTGCCGCCAGCGACGCCAATCTTTGTCTCAATTTTTTGGATATTTATGTTATTTAATTGTAGTTGGTCCCATACAAACATTTGTTCCTCTCCAAAAACTGGTTCGAATGACGTCATAAAAAAATCTTAGTCATCATCCCTATTCCTAACTCTGTAATCAAATAATTTACGGAATTAAAATTTAATTTTAGTAGATCAACCAAAAACATTTCTAAACATATCATATGGAGTCTTCCATTGGACACACAGATTAATCTGAAAATATGTACACTTTTCTGAAATTTAATATAAAAATTAAAAAAGTTTTAATACATGGTAATTGTCCGAGTCCCAGTGCTCTAACATTGACCCAATATTAACCACGTAAGTTTGTGTGTTGTATTATAGGCAATGCCTGAAATAAAGTATTACTACTATTATAAATTGGCGTCTAGTTTAGTAAAACTGACGCCACTTTTTCTCTGAAATGTTGATCGTTTCAAGAATCTTAAGAGGGCTACCATAACAGTTGTGTCACATGACTGAGAGGACACGGAGGGAAACTTTCCCGTCACGTCGCGGCTTCGGGTGTGCTAGCCTCGCTGTGCACGTGTTGAAAATAGAATCTTACATTTACCGTAGTTCTACAGTTGAACTGCTGGTAAACGTTTCGTACAGTAACCAGAGTTAATATCAATTACCCCAATCGCCCATACATATCTGACACGACTCTAATTATAGCGCCGTAAGGATGTGTCACATATACATATTATTTTTGTCGTTATGTTATGTCAGATATTGATGCTGGTGACTGTACATTAGTTAGGTAGATCTTAATGTCATTATTTCTACGGAAAAATGACGTAGTTAAAGGAAAAAGATCCAATCCACAGAAAGTTGAGCAAAAGTTATGGCGGTTTAAAGTTTCAACCGTGATTCCTCAAAACTGATACATTTTTTTTATAATATGTGTTTGGATGAAAATTGAGTTGTGTCGTGTTTTATACATTCTTACACACAGAATTCAGCTAAATGCTATATTTTTCAGGATTTCGACCAAAAGTGGGGTTGGATCTTTTTTGCGAAAATACACTTTTCATAGACCCTTCCTTTTGTTTAATTTTGTAATAAGGATTCACGTAATAAAACTGGCATAATAATCATGTAAAACCATCTCTATACATACATAAAATAAAGCTGAAGATGGTCGAAAGTCTGTACATGGAAGATATTCGAAAAAAAGTTTGCTGGGATACTTAGAATCGATAACAGAACATGTTCCAACAGTTTTTAGAATGTTTGTCTGTTTATCTGTTTGTCTGCTTATGTGAACGCGCATCACGTGAAAACGGCTGAACGGATTTTGATGCAAACTTGACTAATCTGTTGAGAAAATCCCCGGCCAGGTTTTAGGCTATAAAAAATATTATGATAAGGGTGCAAAGGGGTCCAAAACTGGGGTTGAACTTTGTATTGGAACTCCTTGAATCCCATACAAATCTAAAAATGCGGGTATAAAATTTGGACAAAACGGCATTCCGCGGAGAATTGAGTATATAGGTGCCAATTTTTTTTATGTAGAAAACTCTCGTGACTTTCTGAAATATTATTGGGAGCGCATAAGGAGCGCTCCCTAAAGGGATATTTTGGGCCTTTCATTCCTAGGAAAACCTCAGCCTTCGCCTAGCTCCTTCTTCGCTTGCCTCCCCGTTTACCTTCGGGATTTCGGCCCTTAAGTTTCGCTTGCAAGACACCGGAAGATAATGAGTGTGCTTAGAGGTGATTGCTCACATTGAGAACTGCTTTCAGAAGGGTTGCTTTGGGCCTTTCAGTCCAACAAAATGGCCTTGCTTGCCTCGCCGCTTACCTTCGGAACTTTGGCCTGGGATTTCGCTTGCAAGACACCTGGGGATAGTAAGTGTACGTGGGGGCTCGCCCTCAGGTTTCGTTTGCAAGACAACGGGAGACAATGAGTGCCCGTCCATGGGGGCGCATTTAGAGCGCTTTCTGAAGGAATGATAATGAGTCTTTCATTCCAACGAAAAGCAAGGCCTTTGGCCTCGCTTGCTTCGCCACTCACCTCCCGTGGGTGAGTGGCGAGCCGAGGTAAGTCCCGTAGGTGAGTGGCGAAGCAAACGAGGCCAAAGGCCTTGCGTTTCGTTGGAATGAAAGACTCATTATCAATAAAAAATAGTAAGTGTCCGTGAGGGCTCGCTTGCCTAGCCGCTCATCTTCGATACTTTGGCCACAGGTCGGTTTGGTCGTTTGCAAGACACCTAGGGATTGTAAGTGTCCGCGGGGGCTTGCATTCGGGTCTTGGGCCCTCGAGCTCGCCTAAGGAGCGGTCTCTTAGCCTTTAAGTCCTACAGAAAACCTCACCCTACGGCTTCGTTTTGATCCCCTTTTACCTTCGGGAATTCGGGCCTCAGGTTTCGCTTGCAAGACTCCCGTAGATAATGAGTGTCGCGTTGAGAGCGCTCTCTAAAGGGATGCTTTGGGCCTTTCATTTGAACGTAAAGCTCGGCTTTTGGCTTCGCTGCCACCTGGAGATAGTAAGTGTCCGTGTCCGTGAGGGCTCACCGTCGGGCTCGCATTGGGAGCGCTTTATAAGGCTTGATTGTGACCTTTCATTGTTACGAAAAGTTCGGCATTTGGCCTCGCTTGCCTCCTCCTCCTCCCCTCCTCCTTTTGGGGACTTTGGGCTCCGGCTTTCGGCCTTCAGGCTTGCATTGGGAGCGCTTTCTTAGGGCTTGATTGGGACCTTTCATTGTTACGAAAAGCTCGGCCTTCGGCATCGCTTGCCTGCCCGCTCCCCTTCGGGACTTTGGTCTCCAGTTTCGCTTGCAAGACACCTGGGGACAGTAAGGCCTTCAGCCCCCGAGCTCGCATAGCGACCGCTCTCTAAAAGTATGCTTAGGGCCTTTCATTCCTACGAAAAGCTCAGCCTTCGGCTCCGCTTGCCTCCCCGTTTACCTTCAGGACTTCGGCCCTAAGGTTTCACTTGCAAGTTACTCGGAGATAACGAGTATCCATGGGGGCTCGGCCTCGGGCCTTAGGCCCTCGTGTTCGCAATAAGACCACTCTCTGAAGGTTTGCTTCGCCGCTCACATTTAGGGACTTTGGCCTCTGGTCTCGCTTGCAAGACACCTGGGGATAGTGAGTGTCCGTGGGGCTCGCCATCGGGCCTTCGGACCTGGGGCTCGCATAGGGAGCGCTCTCTCAAAGGGTATTTTGGGGATCTATATAATATTATAGACGACCAAGTTTATAAGGGTGTTTATTTCGATTCGAAGACAATTTGAACTGTTACACGCACAGTATGGAAATGAAATCTTTCTTTTCAAATTTGTCAGTAGTATGGTTAAACATAAGAATATCATGTTTAAACCATAATTATACACGTACGAAGTCGCGGGCAGAAGCTAGTTGTTAATATAACCATTTTCCTAAAAATGGTTTATGTGCGCTGGATCGGATAATACATTTACGTATAATGATCCAAGACAATAATACTGACAGCAAAAATCGTAATAAAGGCTGCTTTATAGTGAAATCTTCTTTTAATTATTAAAAAGAAAGCTAAATGAATTTTAAAAATCATATTTACAAAAAAATATTTTAATAGGATCGTTTCTATTGTTTACTAAGACACCATTGCAGGATTCAAAACAACTCAACAAAACTGATCCAAGTGAGTTGAATCTATTTTGTTGTATATATAAAAGATTTAAAGAATCTAAATTTAGTTTTTCAAAAAGAATCCAAATGGATTGGATCCGTTTCGTTGAAAATATTAAAAGTGAAAACGTGTGAATTGCATTTTCTTAAAAATGGTCCAAGCAGGTTGGATTTCTTTTGTTAAAACAAATGTGAATCAATTATGGAACTGATCTAATATCACTATACGGTTCCAAGCGTCATGGGTCTTATTGAAGGATATCTTTTTTACTCCGTCATACATGTGGGATGGTATCCCATGTTGATTAAAATATGAAAACACTGTGTGAGCGGGGCGTCTTTTTGCTGAATGAAAATATACGCCTCAGAGACCTCTCTGGTATACTTAAGTCATGTTTTGGTCATTTTGTGGATTGGATCCTTTTCCTTTAACTACGTCCAGTTGTCCTAGCGAAGCGTATTAAAAGATCTCAAAAACAGACGTTCTCTCTTACTAAACATTACATTATACCTACCTTATGTACTGTAAACCGGGGTTGCTTTGATTTGCGGGTCGACTTTGATAACAACTTCCATCCACTGTTAAAATACTTGTTAATTTAAAAACATTAAAGAATTTGAAAGCACCTTTTGTTGTTTTTTTTTCACATTATTGGCAACACTGGTAGTTGCTACGTCACATAGTACTAGGTCCATCTGTAGTGCAATTATTTCATGGAGGACGAAATGTTAGCGGTAAGAAAAGTTCCTCTTAATGGGTTAAAAAATCTTCGCTTATGTCAAGAATAAATGCAAGTGATTTGTACGGTGTCTTAAGAGGCTGACAAGACCTAATTTGGTGAAATTGATGTTATTTAAGCAGTTTTTACACAGATACAAATAGACAGTGTGCGCGCTATCCGAAATCCTCAAGGGCATTTTGGTGTTGACAGCGTCTTAAGTAAATCACTGGTGAGTGAAAAAAACATTTTTATTCCTACAACCTAAAAATGTACTTTTAACCGGGGAATCCATGCGCCGCGGTGTCTTTGACCACCTAGGTATGTGTGGTGAAATTGATCAAACGATTAAGCCCCAGGAAACCGATTTCTGTTAGTATTTGGTGTTTTGTATAGTGATTAATAATGATTTAATACCCCGTGATGACCAGAAATACAATTATATTGGGTCATATAAGATTATAAAGACTAATTTTAAAATCCCTCATAATATATTATGTCTAGTGGACGTCTAAAAAAACTTTATTTGTGGTTGAAAGCTATTAGTTAACATTTTAAGCCTACCATTACCTTATTTATTAAAGTTTCTACATTAATAAAATAACATACAATACGAATAGTTGATAGTTTGTGTTATTCTTGTTATTAAACTACTAACTAACTAATGGTTTAAAAAGTATTTAACCGATTTTTTCATAAGCTTTTAGTGGATTTTTACTTTGGATTCACAAGACATAGTACTGGTTCCAAATTAAACTCAACCCAATTCTAAATTTAATTTTGATCGCGTTGTTTTTATTTGTTTCTGCAAAAACTAGTCGTTTTATTTATTTATTTGGTAAGCTTTTCGGCGAAGGAAAACATCGTAATAAAACCGGTCTAATCCCAATAAGGTAGAGTTTTTCCTTTGGTTGGAAGGTCGAATGGCAGTCGCTCTCGTAAAAAAAGTGCCTATGTCAAAGCGGACCCCGGGCTCATTAAGAGCACAACCGGGGATAAAGCCAGGAGGATGCTGGTAAGCAGAAAGAACAGTAAGGCCTGATTAATATATTAATATATGGTATTAAGTAATTTATGGTGGTGTGGTATAGTGGTATATTTTAATTTGTCCAAATATTGATTTAAACCTTAAAAAATATCAAAGTAGATCCCCAGTTTACAGTACGTACAAAACGTTACGCAATCGTGGTTGATGCACTGAGTTACACGAGACTCACTGTCAAGTATGCTGCAGTTGTCATTAGTGTGAAAATGTAACCATCATACCTCACACTGTGTATACTGTTTCATTTGCACTATAATGAAGGGCTCTCGTCGCTCAAAGGGTTTGAGTACGGCAAGCAACGGTTCCGGCACGCGTCGCGTCGCCGTGTACATAATTATTGTACACTTGGTAACTACATATCATTATAGGCGACCACCTTTGCAATTAAAGACCGAGTTCAACTTTGGACCATGTAGCCAAATATGCTCATGCGAGAGTTTACCAAAAAAAAAGACCGGGTCGCACCCCGGGAGAGCCGGCAGAAGCGAAAACTTGAATATTAACGTGGTGCATTTTTGATATTTTGGAATGGTTAGGGAATAATTTTGCAAGATTTGCTTTTTACAGCGGCAAAATACGGAATTCTACGAAATTTTTAGCTACGCCCTCCGGATTTTCAAAAATCCAAATTGGCAACACTGAATTACTAAAATTACGCATCTTACGGTCACGTGACCTGAAAAATCTGTGGCGCGTTTAAACATTTTTCCCCATCACAATAAGTGCACAGCGCCGCTAAAGAAGTTTTCACTTCAAAAAAAATGATTGTAATCGATATTTTATTTTCTCAAACATGCTCGGAAATGTACGCGTTAATATCACGAAATGAAGACGTGTAGTTTCTTGTTTATGGCTCCCTACATTACTTCTTGGCCTTACGCCAAGAAGTAATGTATGAAAACCCTAAGTAAAACCATTATTGTCCGTTACTCTAACTTTTTAAATTTGCTTACTAATATTAAACTGACAAAGGAAAATTTACATACTTCCAACAGACACTGTAAGCATACTTGCTTCATAGAAAAAATAAAAATTATCTATAGTACTATACTTTATGTGCGGTTAAACATGGTGCTCGAACGGCTTGTTCAAATGGCATGTTTAAAAAATAAAAAAGGCGCAAATTACCTATTATTTAATTGATTACCTTGTATTTATTTTAATTTTAATATTTCCTCACATCGTTTGAGAAAAGTACTATACAATCCTCGGCCGGAACAGGGATTGCTGGACTCGTTGTATTCGGCCTCGTCTACGACTCGGCCGTCTACCCCAATCTCGTCCAGCAATCCCTTACTTCACGGCCTCTGCAGTAATCTACTATTATTTTGTTTGTATTAGGCATTTTAAACTTTAATAAGATTTCTTATCCCACTTCCTGATCAGACAGAGATGTAAAATGTTGTACTCACCACGGGTGGTAATGAAGAAAGCCTCAGATCGATTGAGCCCGCAGGCTGAGTAGACCTTTAACTTTTTCACTGTCAGGAACCCGGAGCTGGCGTTCCGTTCGTAGGCGCTTTCCTCTACTTAGCGGGAAAACCACGGCATTGGCTACGAGCGGAGCGCTACGAAATTGTTGGCCGTGAATGTGTTCAGCGGTAAATTAGTGGTTGACTAAACCCGCTAAGTCGATCCAGTCATCCACAAAAACAAAAAAAGTCGTCAATTGAGATCCCAAAGGGATTAGGCCAAGTGGCTACTTTCCCTAAAAAAACTATTTAGCCCGTCAGTTAGATTATCTTATACACGTCATAATGTGACGTCACGCGGAACAATAGCGGGCTATTAACCTTCATCATTTTCAGTTTGATTGACTTAATAAAAAATACGTGATCAATATTTTTTCATAATCTAACTGACCGAATAAATATAATGTTTTTTCCAGGAAAATACCCTATTCTCCCGAAAAATGTTTGTATAACAGAATCGTTAACTTAGGTAGTGTTAAAAGTTAAAGTCCTGTCTCCAAATGGCGGTTGAAATTCACAGACCTGTTGTTCACAGACTTGTACCCGTATAAGTCACAACATTTTTGAGTTTTACCAACGCAATTTAAATCCTCGGTACCAACTTACGGTTATTTTACACATATTATTTCTATTTTTAATGTAAATGTGACATTACAGAGCCTAATACTTTTCTGAGAATGACCTAGCCGTTACGTGATCCCATTCGATCTCAAATAAAAAACAAACAAAACAAGCAAAGGTTCCGTCAAAACACATCAAACAAGGATCCCTTCTTTCTATCGCGATCACACGAAATAACGAGCGATTTGCAAGAACTGCATGACATGACGGAAGTAAACATAAATATTCATGCTATTTTAGACTGTAGGCTTATAGAAATTAGAGGTATAGTCGCTTGGAGGTAGAGTTCTTTGGTCGCTTTAACTGTTGTTCTGGACTTTTCATCTCTTTTTCCCCTGGAGGGGCTGTTTATGGTAATCAGGGGATAAATTGCGATAGCAATATCTCGTTCTCACAAATAGAACCAAACGTTGTTTCATCCTTAAAGTCCGGAAAATTGGGTGTTTGTTTACAAAAACCCTTGTTTATTTTGGATTATAGGAAGTGACGTTGAATCTTAGTACTAACTAAATTTTATGACAAAATGGTAAAAAAAACACGACTCCAAAACGTTACACTTTTGCATACTTATACTACCTATCTATTTAATGAAGAGTCAATTACACTATGGCAACAATTATTACCGACGTCGTATCATAAAGTAAGGGTTATTGTTTATTGTGAATGTATGAAGTTATCACTTTTTCGAAACTTTACCTGCCGCCGCCATATTTAACGGTGATCGGTCTGTAATCGGAAGTTGGTGCAACCCGCCCTTATCGTCAGGACCTTTATACATTTATTTGCTAAATATAGGGATTATCTATATTCTATAAATATTCTGGATAAATAAAAAAAAAGACCGGGTTGCACTCCGGGAGTGCCGGCAGAAGTGAAAACTCAATAACATGGTAACAGTTTTTCGATCAGGTCACGGGACATCTTACGGTGTCACCCTAAAAATGAATTTGACGCAAATTTATAAACAATTATCAATTATTTAGGCGAACGGGCCGCGGGAGCGTTGCTCCGGGGGCGGCGGCAAACACAATACCAATTTGTTTTAGTCATTGCCAAATATTTTTCAAAGCTTTATCTCTTTAGGAATAACGTCTAAATTCGAACTATTCGAATTTGCAAGAATAGCAGACGGCGGTGGCGACCAAAATATCAATTTGTTTTTGCCGTTGGTAAATATGTTTCTAAGCTTTATCTCTTTAGGAATGACGCCCATATTCGAACTATTCGGATTTTCTCAATAGCAAAACGGTGAAGGACGCGTTGGTACGAGTATTATTACAAATTTATTCGCAGAATATGCTATTGCAAAAAGTGTTTAACGGCTTTATACTTTTACGAATAGCGTTCAGTTTTGAATGAAGTCGAATCGGCTAGCAGCAAAAAGTGACCTCCTTCACATCTGACGTCACAAAACTCTGTCGCGTATTTAACAATTTTTCCCCATCCCAAAAAGTGCTCAGCGCCGCTAAAGAAGTTTTCACTTCAAAAATAATCATATTACTGTAATTTTGCATCCATGTGGCAACAACATACCTAATATAACTAGCCCAATTTGTCGCCATTCGACTGGCACAGGCAAAGTTGTGAATACTGATGAGGCTGAAAGTTGTCAACAATATTAATACGAGAATACTTAATGACAGGACTTCAAGAAAGTTCGAACCACGCTATTAATATGCGAGTAGTTATCAAGTCGTCACTACTCGTCACCCTAATATGCGCGACGTCAGAAAATTAATTACTAAACTCATGTGGAATTGGGGTAGGACACATTGCGAGGCATTGACGGTAGGCGGACCAAAACGTTACCTGCAAACACTAACGGGGCCGGTTCTATCGTTGTCGATTTAAATTTTCCGTCAGAATTGCAAAAATTTTGGCAGGTGAAGACCTCGTGATTCTGTGCAATACAAAACCCAATATCTTAATATGTCCCAAAAATTATGTACTCAAAAAATCCCACACGTTTTCGTCCACCGATAAAATTATTAGTAGTAGTAGTCTTCAAACTTACCAAAAAATCTAACTCTGAAGAAAAAAACAACAATAGAAAAAGGGAGCTGTGCGAGTTGGCGGAGCGGTGTGCGAGGAAAAAAACCCTAATGGAAGAAATGCGAGACTATCAATTAGTCTAAGAGCTGGCGACCAAATCAGTCATGTGGCTTTAGCTGTATTGAAACTCCGTTAGCTACTTCCCTGAACAACCTTTTCCGATAATCTTCGTGTTGGCAGGCCGTGGGCGGTAGGTGTAGTGGGATGAAATGATGAAAAAAAAGAAAAACAATGTGGGCTTAGCAACTTCAATTTTTTTTTTCGAACAGTTTGTTCATTTCGCACGAATAAAAATAAGTTCGCCGGCGGATATCCCCTCCACGTCCGCTTTTGCCTTCCCCTCAGCAAATTTTCGAACGAAATCCAACGATTTCAACAATTTTTTTCGATACCGATATTTTCGCATGGCAATTTTTTTGGGGCTTACATATTAATTAATCTCGCGTCAGAAAAAAAGCCAGCTGAGCCCACATGAAAATTATTATTATTTTGGTATTTTTCAGTAACGCTGAAAACCCCTTCCCACCACCCGATCGATTAATTTTTTTTTGGCTGCACAGGGAGTACAGAGGAACTGTTTGAAAAAAAAATAAAGTCGCTGAGCCCACATGTTTTTTCATTTTTTTTCCCACCCGACTACACCCCGCACCCACCGCCCGCGGCCTGCCAGCACGAAGATTATCGGAAAAGGTTGTTCAGGGAAGTAGCCAACGGGGTTTCAATACAGCTGAAGCCACATGATCGATTTGGGCGCTAGCTCTCCGTCTAAATGCTCTTGGTGTATATTTCCATCGAATACGCGGGCGGAGTCGCGTGGGCAGCTAGTTATCATGATAAATTGCCCACAGAACATAATAGTAAAATACGTGTGTGACATTGTCGATAAAACAGACCGTTAATGTAACATTAATGTTGAATGTGTGTACTGGTTAAAGCCTGCTGTGGCAACATGCAAAATATACGATTAACCCCTAGAGGGTAATATAGTACCTTTTGTGCAATGTTTGCGAAAATTAAAAGGTTAACAACACAATAATAAAAGTGAAGCAAGCCTCGGCTAATACTTCAGGGGATTCTCGCTAACAGTTGAGTCTGATAATGTTTGCAAAGGTGATGTGGAGAGTGTGATTTCGTATGTCTCAAATTTATATTACCTAATCTTACTAGGGAAGTATCTTGAAGACAGCAATCAAAGAGACATCTCAACTTATAGAAACATGTGAAACGCTTAATAATAACTGTTTATTTAGGCGTGCGAGGCCATAACATGATTGTACGAGCGAGCGAAGCGAACGAAGTTCTCCGGTTCAGCTTGTCAATGTCCGGCTGTCTGGCTGTCCGGCTGTTCAGCTGGACGGCCGTTCTCCTCTACATGCATTTCTCAACCGATTTTGTAAGCAGGTTCGATATTTTACATAGTTTGTTTGTCGATTCTTTTTTTTTTGTAATCCAGACTCGCGCGCTCTACAACTTACAGAGCCACTAGTAATATCATTATTGTGTTACTGGAAACTATCTATATGACGTTAGGACGACAATGCACGGCGTTTCACTTGGGTGTCGAATAACTAGCTGCGAAACCGCTGATAAACGGTATTTTTCGGCAAGAACTCCCCCTTCATGAAGGTTGACAGCGAAGGCTCACTACAAATACAAATTAATTGATATGAACGTTGTGTTTTGTTTCACATGATCCATTAAACGTCTATGCAAGCTACAAGGCTGTTTCCCTAGAGGCTTCGGTTTGCCTACACGACTAAACAATCTTAGAGCCGACCTTCGCCTAATGAAGTACATTGCCAGAGTACAAAGAGTAGGGACATCACGCGCTTTGTTTGTGACTTGATATTAATAAAATATTAAGCTTGAATCTTAGGTTTGCTTCCCTTTTGAACATAATCGGGCAGATAAATTTATGTTTGATTTCTGAGCATGTTGGGCATGTTGAGACAGCCTTTTTTACATCGTCGCAGCTAAATGGTAAATACTTGGATCTGATGCAGTGTGTTATCTTCGGTTCATGCACAGCACACTTGCCTTGACAAGGCATCAGCGACATCGTTCTGACTTCCAGGATTTGATTATCTATTGGATTTGGTATTTTGACTGGATTTGGTATTTGATATCGTAGGTGTAATTCAAAATCTGTATTCTTCATCTTTGAATTTTGTTGTATGTAGGTACGTATTCTCCGACATACATATTCTTTCTATAAAAAACAAGAATGATTAGGTACATAAAAATATCCGCAACGCAGGCTTCGTCAATTGCATACAAACAAACATCCCCCTCGGTACAATGATAGAATCCGCAACAGGCGTCGTCGTTCTTTCTATTTTACTTATAAGAGGGATAATTTACAAGTAAAATAAAATTGTGGGCTACTTATACAAATTTGTGGTTTAATTACATTAGTTTATTAAGTGTTCTTCATTGTTACTAACCAAAAATATGGATGTAGGTACACGTCCGAAATAAATATTTTGATTTTGTTGAATTTAAATTATTTCAAAAGTAATATAATATTTCACTTACTTATAAGATTAGGGCATGCATTCAATTGCTTCGCCCGTCAGCGACAATATTTAACAAGTAATAACATAAAACTCACGTTACTGATAATTATACAGGTATAAAAATATAGACGCACAATGCTTAGCTAGGTATACAACTGCGCCGACTTTGATTTTGATCTTAAAAGAATCCGGGGTCCGCTGACTACCTAAAATCAAGTCTCGTCTCACATTATATACTTAAATATACTCTGACATTACCGACACGTGGTCTGTACAAGACACATGAATATGCAGAGCCCCGAGCCCGGCACTAGAGGCGTGTTGGCTAATGACTATGAAATAGCCCTTTAATATGAGTTCCTAAGGGTCATATTTCATAAAAAAGCGAGAGAAATTCTTGCAAAGTCTTAGTTCCCTAAACATGAATAAACGTGTTAAAAAAGGAACAATAAATATTCAAAAATTCAATACAATACTTCCCCGGTCAACGGATTGGAATTGCAATCCAATGAGGATATGTGGCCAGCCTTATGGGCACCCTTCCCAGGGGCTGTGACCTCGAGGAGTGAGTATATAAGGGTTTCATCATAATCATCATCATATCAGCCGAAAGACGCCCACTGCTGGACATAGGCCTCCCCCAAAGAGTGTCAAAGTGACCGGTCCTGCGCCACCTGCATCCAGCGAACTCCCGCAACCTTTACCAGGTTATCAGTCCACCTTGTGGGGGGCCTACCACGCCGCGCCTTCCGGTACGTGGTCGCCACTCGAGAACCTTTCCGCCCCAACGGCCATCGATCGGTTCTACGTGCTATGTGCCCCGCCCACTGCCACTTAAGTATAAGTGTTCAGTTTAAGTTAAGTTTTATAAAGATACAGTTTTGTGAAATAAATTATATGCAGAAGGAAGAAAAAACATTTATAAGCAGGATATGAAAAGATGTCAACGTACAGGTTCTGACAAATCGATTGATATTATTAGTAGCACGATAGGTTTCGGAATGGGACAGCTACATACACTTTAACGTAGATAAAAAGGTAAATGGCCAAATGGTGACAGACCCAAACATGAGGTTGTGAAGAGACGAAAATAAATCAGTCGTTTCGTTCATGAATATATGCAATTTCAGGGTTCAGCTATTGATTATACTTTCTCCAAAAATGAACCTATGTAAACCATTTTTTATGTCAGTTCGTTTTACTATTATTGAAATAAAGTTTTAATTTTATTTTATTTAGAATCAAACTATCGTACTTCATTAACAGACATAGATGACCATAAAATAGACCTATAGTTTCCTAAATGTATATAGAAAAAAATACGTGGCTTACGTACCATCAAGAAAACTGATGTGGTGAACAATGTTCTATCTTTCAACATAGACCGGGTTCTATAAAGATCCGCAAGACCACATATCGGTAAAAAGGTATGTAAAAGAAATGCTTCTTAGCTATTACATTTTTGAACTAACATTTTGGTGCAATAGGTCTCCACAAAATCTGACATGGCATTTACAATACGTACATTTGTACCTCTTAACCTTATTTATTACAAGTTGACATACTTATTAATAATGTTGAGTTTATCTACACGCTTTCTTCAGTAATGTACATGGACAGTTAAATATCTCCATTTCTACGAGATTTTTTTGTTATTTAATAATTTACAAGCACGCTTGAGAGTCCGCAGTAAGCTCGATTCTCCATACAAACGTAGTTATGCTCTAATTTTAAAACTACGTGTTCGATTGTAACCTTGCATGTACAATGATATGAAGTATATCCAGGTCTGTAATTAGTTTTTGTAGCTTCAGATACCATAGTAAAAAAAATACAGCGAATTTAAGTTTTTGATACAAAACTTGTTTTGGCTATATTTCGCTGGTTTTATAAACTGGAACCATATAAACTAATTACAGACATATGTCATTGTATATGCAAAGTTTCGTCGCAATCCGACACTTAGTTTTAAAATGAGAACGAAACTCCGTTTGTATGGGAAGGTGAAATTCGGCCGAGCATACTGCGGACTCTTAAGTAAGTCCGACTGCGAGGAGTATTTTTTACGACACTGGCGAGAGTGCGGAACTCTAAAATTTATCTTTTGCAATATCGTAGGGGCATCTAACTCCGAGTGGATAATTTTGAAAAGCAAGAGACTGCATTAAATCATGGCGGTCGCTTAGGTTTTTCATGTTAAATCGGTTACATGAGTCAGCGTTTACCAATTCTTAAAAGCCAAATTTGTATATCTACATATAGACCGACATTTTAGAGCTGAAATGGTGAAATTTTCTTAACACAGAAAACAAATGCAACTTAAAACCACCAATATGTGACGCTGAGTGCCACTCTAATGACAACTGCAATTTTAAATAAAAGATCACGTTTCCACTGCAAGTGCCTCATTCACGATTCAAATGCCTCGCAGCTAGGTTAACTCCGTAAGGATGACGTCACACCGTGCCGTGCTAGATTAGATAATAATATCGAGCCGCCTTCAGCATAAGCCTAAAAAACTGACGATATACTTCTATGTATATGTATATTACAAAAAAAACCATAGAAAACACCTTAAGGGGCTCCACGCGCTTTTTGACAAGTTTTAATGAGTTTTGAGTTGATATTCCTCCGTCATAACTATAGATATATTTATGGCACAAACGCTTATCGGTTTTGCAATCCTTCACCTACATGCACGAGTTTTTTTGAAAAAAAAAAATAATATTTTGTTATGATTTTTCAAACATGGTCAAACGTGGTTAGTATGTTGTACCTACTTTTACTTTTATATATGAAATCTACATAATTATAAGTATTCCTTATTGACGTCTCTAGCAACCCACGAGAGTTTTTTATGATTTAGTAATTTTCACAAAACTTACGTCTTAATAACCATAAATCAAGTATTTGCGCTAATCACACAAAAAATGCCCTTAATGGGAATTGGACCCAGGACCTCCAGTACGGTTTGTAGGCAAGGTATGACTGTCAATTTACGCTAAAATGGTAATTTTTATTGAGTTGTGTGAGCAGCAGAAGTATGCGCTGAAGCGCGAGAAGGTAAAAATGATCTACAAGTCGCATACCTATGTCCATTATAAAGGAAAGAGTCATTTCGTTAATTATCACGTTATGCACGGTAATCACCTGACCCCGATCACCCTGAGGAATTAGCGGCAATTATTTTATATTCAACTAGGAAAAAAATATAGTGTTCGGTTATGGCGCTTCGCCGGACGCTGCCGCGTCACGCACGCTTCGCTTCGCCGGACGCTACCCCGTCACGCTCGCTTCGCTAGCTCGTCTTAATTCTGGACACTTCTCTAATATTTTACGCATCGCATGCTTGACAGTTAGGTGTTACTTGTACACAGATTAGAAAATCTCTAGTAGATAACTTATCCTTAACTTCTCGCATGACCTCGCCTCTGCGATTAAAACCTCCAATCGTCACTCAATCGGCACGCTGCAGTCTTAGACCGCGGATAAAAGAGGGATTCGGGGCGTTTGTTTCAAAGTCAGATGATTCGGAAAAGCTCTTTGCAAATGGATTGTAAGCAGATTAAAAATGTTTGTCGCCCCTCCAGGCCCCCACGATTCGCAGCGTTACGCACCTTTCTTCAACTTTCAAATCAACGTCTGAAAGTTTTGTACGGGTTAGGAAAAATATTCTGCGTCAAAGACAACACGAAAGTCTATTTAAGATTGTGTGAGATTCTCTCTTTCCTTACACAGATGAAAGATGATTGGTAATTTTTCCATACAAACTTTCTCGACTGTTTCCTTCTAGGACCACATATCAATCTATTGAACGAATATTAATATCTTCAATATGTAAAAATAAATAAATATAAGGGGACAATCTTACACAAATCGAACTATAGCTAGAAAACATAGAAAACATTGAACTAGCAAAACATACCGACACACGTATATGTGAACTATATATGTATGTTTTGCCTTTTTGATATTCTTATTTTTATAAGGTTGCTTCAAAACAATGCTTAAAACGGTATATTGAAATAGGCCACAAAAATAGGCCTATAATACAAATTTGTCAACAATCAGCGCAACAATTTAAAATTTCCTGCTTATTTAGTTTCCAAAATGTTGTTACGATTGGTTAAGTTTCGGAGGAGGAAGCAGTCGAGTACGAAGCCTCGATATTTGAGTTTTTCACTTAAATTTTTTTGACTTGACTTGACTAGCGCGCGGTCTCACCTACGTCAGCCGCGATAGAAATACTAACCTAGTATGTTTAAATCTGATATAGGGCTCAGGTAATGTTCCCTCCTAAGAACACATAGTGTTGCCCAAAGACAATGTGCAGCATAAAAACACAAAATGTTTGGACTTTGGACTGAATTACGCTGAAAACATGTTTCAAACACCAGTACAAACCGAAATGGCGGAGGTGGTATTTTAATATGTTGAAATCGGTTCAAAATTACGATTAGGTTTTAAGCATGGATTAGAACCGCATCGTATTTTTCTGGCCTGTATTCGATTTATCTGTTTTACATCCCGATGACATTGCAATTTTGCGCTTAAACGTTGAAATTATTTGTTTTAATAAGTTGTACCCCAGAAACCGAGCTTTGCCGGCGTTTTTAGTGTTTTTCCAGGGAAAATAAGCCCTTTTAAAAATAAGATCAATCATCACCGGTAAAAATGGTAATAAATAAGGAAAGTAAAAAAAGTCAGTCTATAAAACTTTTCTAGAACAGCTGTTATAAATACGTATAACGTTGGCTACGTTTATTCTAGAATTCGTTCCCAACCGATGTCACTATGACATCACTACCAGGCAGATTATCATAAACAGCCGCAGGGGGTCGTCCTATATCCGTCAGGGTTCAGTAAGCAAGTTGTACACATTATGCAAGCTCGACATTCAGAGCTCGAGATTCATCTTAAAATACGATAAATCACTGAAACAATATATCATAACCATCTACTTTCTTACTCGAAAACATTTGTGAATTATTATTCATTTTATAGGAAACGTTTCAATCTTTACAATCTGCGTTTCCCCGAATAAGACAATTCCCAAAAATTCATTATTCTGAAGGATTTTTTTTCGGGAACCGCTGACTAACTTCTAAACTTTTGATCTCATTTGGTTATGAATTCGGAATAATTAAACTTTGGTAACTCACTACTAACTCGTAGACACAAACATTGGCATCGATTAATCGCACAACGTTCTTCCATCCACAACTGGTACGCGCCATTCATCGTCTAAAACCTTTTAATATACTGCAGTAAAATTGAAAAAGCACGTCTCGTAACGTCACTGGCTTGAGGAAGTCCGACGATTAATATGCTTACGAAGCACAAGCGGCGTCACGAAGGCGAAGCAATGGAGCATACAGACGGATTGCCATGATTAATGTTCTGGGCCACCATTCTGCTACAAATTGTTTCATTCATCTCATCCAATCTTTCGAAATCTGAAATTCTATGGCCGTGTTCTCGTAAATGAAAGTTTAAGGCCACCATGTCATTTATTATCCAATGAGTCAAATTCTGAAGCCCTTTGGCCATGTTTCAGCAAATAATTCAATAGAACAGTTAATAATCCAGGAAAAGCTGGAAGGCAAAAGATCTAGAACATGGTCTTCGACCCGATGGACCGTGGTTGAGTCTTCTCGCAACGTGTGTAGGTAACTGCCAGATATAGATATTTGTTGCGAATGACAAAGTGAAGAGCATCAACAAAACTAACATAAACAGTCTACATTTAAACCGCCACCACCGATCCGACAAGAGTGTACGACTGAGAAAAAGAATCCGATCAGTCGATCCTTCGATACTGATGATCGTCACCGCTACGTTATAGTCGGGGAGTGCAGATGACTCGCCATTGGATCCGGTAGCGCGCTGCTGGCAGCGCCTAGTGTTCTCAGACATTCATTCATTTGGGGTCGCTGAGCCAACGTAGTAACTACTCAGTTCAAGTAAATCGTTAAACCAGCAAGTAGTACTAGAGCTACTGATGTAATTGAGATAAGTAGAACAAACCTGTAAGTAGTCTAGGCTGCAGTCAGTCTCTGAGTGTTGAGGTGCTCACCGTAGGCGCCGCTAAATTAAATTCCAGACTGGATGTTATTATATTGGGGAACACTGTTATTACCATACTGCTATCTGTACGACTGTAGGAAAAGTTTGTATGGCGAGGGATCTCTGGAAATACTCATCGGATTTTTAAAATTCTTTCACCAGTGTAAAGAATGGACTTATGAGTAGGCTTTATCCTATGGTTCCGCCTTTTAAATCGATTTCGTTAAAATCTTGTAAGCATTTTTTGTCAACATGGTCTCTCGTTGTAGAAAGCCAGTGCCAATACGTTTTAAATTCTAGTTCAATTTGATTTTAGTGGTGCGAGAATAGAGTTACAAGCTTTGGGTTAAGTACACAAACAAATGTATTACGTATTCATTCGAGTCACTAAGGATAATCTTTCCCACTGGGATTAATGTATACCAATAATAATATTGTCCCACCGCCGACGATGAGCGAGAAGCGATAAGAGCTAGAAAGATTGTTTTGTCGCTGGGTTATAAGCGAGTGTTCTGTTGCGACGGGCGATTACTCGCTCCACTCGCTCGAACGGGGCGGAACTAGATAACAATGATAGTTCAAAAGCTTGTTATAAATTCATAACAAATGCGTCCGCTCAGATCCGCTCCGTACAGTAAAATGACCGCTAGTTGGTCTCTCGTCGTGAGTTCTGACCACCAAGCGAGTATCGCTGACCGAGTACCGTTGAGGGAGCTTTATCTTTGATAGCTCTTGTCGCTGCGACAAACTAGTGAAGAGAAAGTTCTTGCCGGGAGTGTGAACAGCCAGCGATCGACTATGCATATATGATTCTCTTTTAGTTTTGTTCGTTTATTTAGCAAGAAAATAGTCGATAGCTTATCGCCAATCAGGAATCCATTCTAAACATTATTTTATAACTACATCACTGGCAAACAAGCATACGTGATGGTGTGCAGACACCGTCGCCTATGAACGCTTGCGACACAGGAGGAATCACAAGTTCCAAGACTCCTTACTGATAGGATTCGTTGTCTCCAGTTAAATGTAATTAGGTACGCAGTAAAAAAATCTGCACTGACTTAACACTTTCGGTGCCAGGAACCCGCCTAGCGGGCGCCTACGCCGTAGTCGCCTTCCCCTACATAATGAGGAAAGCCACGGGATCGGCTACGAGCGTAGCGCGGCGCGCGTAGCGATTCGTGGTAGCGAAAGTGTTTACGGACAGTAATAACGCAAGCAGATCAAAAAACAATACGGGTGTAGACTCGAAAATTATTATTAAGTACTCCAAAAGAAAGAAGGCAAAAAAATATGCCTAGTGACGAAAATCCCATTCAGATATCTCAAAGAATTACGAAGCTACAAATGTTTTAATATTGCTTGTTAGAGAGAGAAAACGCAAACGGTGTGTGACGTCACATTACAGGATGCTGCCGGGGAGCCGCGTCGACGGCGGCGCCGACCACGATGCGGCGCGGCACGTTGCCGTCTTCTGTGACGTCACATTCTTCCAGCGTCATCGTTTCATATGAAGTTGCGTTTAGCGAAAAAGGGACAGAACATACCCCTTCTTAAAACTTTGGACACTTATAACTTCGTGAATATTAAACCTTTTGCGTTGATTTTTTCTCCATTTGACTACATTTTTTATCCTTTTTCGTACCAAAAAGCCGCAAAATAAAATTACATGATTCGCTATTTTATGCTTACTAAGTACTTTAAGTACTCAATACTTACAGTTTAATGAACATCCTTGGCGCTAAAAATAATTGGAATAACATCATAGCGGTATCGAGGTTTTCCACAACTTCAAAAATGAGAGAGGCGTATTCAATATTATTCTCGCCAAATAAATCACGTGCGGCCACCCTCTTTACTGAAACTTGCTCAACATCTGGCCGGGACCGAGCCTTGAGAAATATGGGCTCTTTAGAAAAAAGCCCCTACTCGGCTCTGGTTGTTTAAGAAGATCTTTTATTAATTTGAAATATATTAATTTATTAAAGACAATAAAAAAAAGTCCGGGTTGCACTCCGAGACTGCCGGCATATGTGAAAACTCAATAACATTGTAACAGTTTTTCGATCAGGTCACGTGGCATCTTACGGTGTCTCCCTAAAAATGAATTTGGCGCAATTTTATAAACAATTATCAATTATTTAGGCGACGGGCCGCGGGCGCGTCGGGTGCGTCGGCCCGGCTCGCACAACAATCAACACAATATCTCTTTAGGAATAACGTCCAAATTCGAACTATTTGAATTTGCTCAATAGCAAAACGGTGAAGGACGCGTGGACAAAATTAAAAATTTATTTGCAGAATATGCTTTTGCAAAACGTGTTTAACGGCTTTATACTCTTACGAATAGCGTTCAGTTTTTAATGAAGTCGAATCGGCTAGCAGCAAAATATAAAAGTTTGTGACCTCCTTCACATCTGACGTCACAAAAATCTGTCGCGTATTTAACAATTTTTCCCCATCCCAAAAAGTGCTCAGCGACGTTTGAAGTTTTCACTTCAAAAACAAACATAATAAAACATAACCTATAGGTAAAAAAATTGGCATAATCTAATCTAAATTTGATGTCGGATGTTGAGATAGTAGCTTCTGCCTGCTTAAAAACATCAAAATATCCCCATAGTTAGCGTTTTTAATGATTTGATTATGAATGATTGCATGATGATATTAGTAGGAAATATATTGATGTTGACTTAAGGCATTGTTTGTTATGCCCTTTCCAGATAAATAATGAATTACTTTGGTAACGGCTATCTACACCAAAAGAAATTCAAGGTGCTTCCGTTGAAGTGCATCATCCGTTTTGTGGGAATGATGGAGCGAGCTTTGGAGTAGGCAAAAAGGAGGAGGCAAATGCACGAAAGATACTACTGGGTCAAAGTGTATCTGAAAGGACTCTCATCTAGATAAGATAAGATAAGGCATTTCTACTATAAGTGTGAACAATAAAACGGGAAAATCATTTAAGATCGTTCTATCAACGAAGAAGCGCTCATTCCGTAGCCATGGTCACAGTAATCTAGCACCACTTAAGTATCTGTTTAACCCAATTGTAGAGAATGTCTGAAGGTATTAAGTCCACCAATGGTACTTTAAAAAAAAAAATAGTGCAATCAAGTTTATATCAATAAACTAGTAAAGTTGAAAAAGATTGGAGGTGAGTTAACACTTTCACTGCCAAGAATCGCTACGCGCTACGGTCGTAGCCGAGCCCGTGGGTTTTCCCGTATGTAGCGGAAAGCTATTACTGCGTAGGCCCGCTAGGCGGGTTCCTGGCAGTAAAAGTGAAAACACATGTGCACAAGGCAGGATCTTGTACTCGTATCTGGTTTAAGCTTATATTACTGTTCATTCACAAAGAAAACGTATTAGGCATTTATGAATTGTTTTTGTGGACATGTCCCGTTTTGTTATATTGTTTGAAATATTGTTAGTGGACGGTTTTTTAAATTCTGCTAAAAACGGCTAAAGGTTTTGAAAGTGTCGTATCGAGCATCCACAGGGATCTTTTAAATACAAAAATATTTTTTAGCGACGGAGTTCTGATCAAGGACCAGAAAATCCCTTTCTATCTATCGATTTGATAACCCTATCAATTTGGATACCTTCTGGTAGGGCTACCCTATCCTATATCATAGGGTTTCCCTATTGTTATGGTAATCATATTTGAGGTCGTAACCATAAATTAACCCTATTGAGATAGGGTTTTGTTTACGGTTTTCAAATTGGTTAGTGGCAAACCAAGTTAACTCGATCAATAGGGTACCCTATCAGTAAGGTTACCAATATGGATAGGGTTTTCAAAACCACTTCTAAAATAACCCTATGGAAAACCCTGATTAGGGCACTGGTTCCGGTTCCTGCTTCTACACAAACAATATAGTTGCACTATGAACCTCCTCTTACTTCGTAAATCGGTCACCGATTCATCCCAACAAGGTTGTATCTTTATTGGGGATTGTCAGATAGGTTCGTCACTGAAGATCTCTTTAACTATGCGTGTCCAGCTTGAATTGGATTTGTATTAGTCGTGCTTGGTTCTATTCATAGTTGCTAATTAAACCCTTCAACCTACGGATGCAACCTAAAAGACCCCGGGTTCCGCTTACAACTCAATTCCAATTAATAGCGTTGACGTGCTTAACTTAATGGCTTATATTCCTTAGATGGAGGCATAGGGCGTTCACAGTACTCCCCAATAACGTTGTTTCTTGGGCTGGGCGCTAAACCTCAAAACAGGTCTGCTAAACCTAACGAACACGTCAATCACGTCATGCTGGAGTTCGTGGTGACGGGAGTCTCCAGATTGCCGTCCTACATACCAGACCATGTTGACGTAAGCAGCTTGTTGAAGGATATTGTGGCTCTTAAAGCAAGTTTAGCCGAAATAATGTCAAAATTTGTAGCCTCGGCCTCGGGAGCAACTACATATGTTATTAGTTTGCGTAATTGCGCCCCAGTATGTCGTGTATGTAGGCATCAAATTTTAAGTGCAATGACTGTCTCGGTACTAGCGTCAATGTATTGGCGTCAAGTGTCGAGTCGGTTAGTTTACGTGTTGCTGACACAGCTCGTGTCGCAGCCGAGCCGCCGCTCCGCCGCCCGAGAGACCTCCGCGCGCGCGGCCTCCCCCCGCCTGCCCGAAGTCACGTCATCGCTATGCTGACGTCGTTGCCGGTCTGCCTGTCGCAGCCAACCGGAAAGATGCACCTTCAAGAGTGCGTGAAGACGGGGTTCATCTAGAGGAGAAGCCCCTTCGCACCAATTTGGATACGGACGGTTTCACATCGGTGTCAAGAAAGCGCAAGCCGCGGAAGACTCAGTGCGGTACAGCAGACCCGGTTGGTTCTGGTCTGCAGCTTCCTACAATGAGTAAGGCACTGTACGTGTCGCGCCTGCATTACTCCGCCACGGCTGATGACATGGTGGGGTATATTCACCAGAAGAATGGCTACGCGCTGAGGGTTTTGCAGCTGCGTTCGCGCCACTACGTGCACTTCAGGTCGTTTGTGGTGCGCGTGCCGCGGCCGCTGCAGGAGACCATCGCGTGTGCTGACTTCTGGCCGAAGGGTGTCGTGTTTCGGCGGTTCCGGGGCAACCTACCGAATTCTACACCGGACGTGGCGACGCAACGGAGCCACACCGTTTCGTCGCCTAAATAATAATTCCTATAAAATTTTATAATTGTATTACTGCCAACTCTATACGTGCAGTTAAATAGTCCCCCAGAAGACCGTAATGTTATTAAGAGCGATGAGTTCGCCCCGCGCCATGAAATTGGTTGCACTTAGCGATAAATCTCCGACGATTGAGGCTGTGCGTTGATTTGACGCGTGAGTGTATATCGTACAATATTCTTATTGTGATGGTTATCTGTAAAATGACAGTGGGAATGACAGCTGTTACCCAACTATTGCTGGACGCATCTGCTGGTCGATTGCGTAACGAACGATAGGTAGAGGATAATAACATTTCCAACTCAACTGTTATTTTACCATCGTAACTGTTCGATTGTTCGAAAAGTTATGCAGTTATCCCTGACTTTTATAGATATCCCAATAGCCAAATACCGTATTGTAATAAACAAGCAACTTATTATGAAATGTTAAAAACGCTCTGTAGAGAAATATGAAGGTTGTAAATTTGGATTTTATGTATGTATTTAAAATAACAAAAATAAGTTGTAGCTTTATAACTTCTGTGTATTTTGTTCTGTTGTAATTAAAATGAAAATGTAATAGATTTTTACTGTTGTCAAATACCTTATAAAATGAATAACTCTTTCACGCAAAAATTATCAAACGGGACTAACTACGGGAAACTACGAAACGATTCTGTACCTTCTAATACAGATGACGTAAAATCGTGGACACAAATCTCTATTTTTTTTTTGTTTTTTGATTTGTGATCGCACAGTTTTAATTTACCAATACTAGCTTAAAAAACCATCATCAATTCTGGTCCCTAATGAGGCCTTCTGAGAGAAAATCTGACAATGATTAGAGGAAAGAACCTAATTCCTTTACGTATACTTATAAAGTTTCAGGAGTTCCATTTAATTTACTTTTTCATTATAGGTACTTTAGGGACCGCCTGTGAATATTTTTTTTTACCAATCATTAATCATTGAAGCTTTGCGTAATAGAGGACCGAAATATGAACATATATTTTGCTAAACGGACTTGATCGCGTATTTTTTTATTTATTTACTTCTGAACATCCTTAGTCGCGCGCAGATTCAAAAAATGAGAACCGGCCACGTCTTTTAATCTCGGTTAAATATGATTGCAGAATGCAATTCTCCGAAAATGCTTACTATAAATGTAACTCGGAAAGCAACATACATACCATTGCCCGAAACCGTTCTCTTTGATTTTACTGGAGTTCTATTTGTGTTCGTCGCTTCCGATCCTAACCAAATTCATGCCAAACATTTATAGTAGCACAAAATGAACCATACGATTTATAGTAACATTTTCATATAGACATTTGGCACACCACCGAAGGCTAAGTGAATTGTTGTATTAGTGTCGACCGACGGGTGAATTATGAGGGTCATTAAAAATAATGGTCATTAGATAATACCTAGTCTCTGGCTACAACGGTGCCAACCCTGATGTATTGACACCATGGTGGATTTAACCCGTCACAGCCCGTGCCCAAGTATGCCGATGTTTCTATAATAATTAGTGTTATGTATAATGACTGTATTGCATAAAACAAAATAAATCAGTCTATAGTCAGTCTAGTGTGTGTGTGTCTATATGTCTATATGTCTATCAGTCAGTTCTATCTGTGAGTTCCTTTAATTGGCTTTGTATTACTATGTAAGACTTATATTATGTTTTTGCAGCTATTGGTACTCCTTAAGCATAAATAAATAAATAAATAAATAAATATACGTCCCACTGCTGAGCACCAACCTCCTCTCATGGATGAGAGGGAACGGACAGAGGTCCCCAAGATTCCTGTTTTCCTCACGATGTTTTCCTTCACCGAAAAGCTAACGGTAAATGTCAAATGACATTCCGTACATAACTTCCGAAAAACTCATTGGTACGAGCCGGGATTCGAACCAACGCCCGCCGTTTGACAGCCGCATGCCTGAACCACTAGGCTACCGTAGCGTTTCATATATTCGTGTACTTTTATACTCTTTATTATTTTCGTTTAGAATACTCTATATATACAGACACATTCGATGACAGCAGTTAAATGCTGCGTCAATTTTTTTCTGCAGTAATCACATTCCAAATGTGGAAAATGACTCTCTGTATTTCCGAAGTGCTTCAGAGGAATTTATTAAATGTATCTTGCGAGCAAAACAAGATAGATCTATCTTAACTTAAAGCTAATTTACACGAATTTAACTTGTGTTCGTCAAACAATGGACATAATAATAATTGAATAAAATGTCACAGGTACAACACAACATTATTTATGCATTACACAATGATAAATAATAAAGTCAAAATAAGGAATATAAATATTTAATATAAACATATAAAGTCCATGTGAAAGTCAATGTTGTCGTCACACCCGTCAATTGAAATCCATTGAGTAATTAGAACTTTGTTTAATAACGCATTGAAAAGGTTCTTCATATTGCCAATCATTTTATTTCAGGTTCACCGATCATCTTTTACATTTCAAATCATAAATAACAAGCACTCTCATTATTTGTCGTATGGCTGATTAATTGATTATATATCTCTACTTCAAAGATGTACAGCTTTCAAGTACGCTACCGCGTCATGCAAATGAAATACAGAGTTGCAACGTTATTCACGTAAAACACTCAAGCAACGTCAAATTTTGCGTTTAAGGTGACGTCGGGACGCCCCGCCGTGTCACCCAAACCACTCCAAACGCAAAATATGTTTGCATCAACGTCGCCTCCCCGCTGCCGCACTCATCTTCCTACGGTAATAAATATCATGAGACCGCCAAGGGACAACGGCGACATGTAGGTTGGGGGCCACCAGGGTTATTATATAATGATGGAGAGTGTTATAGAATGCAGAATGTTTTGACAACATTTTGAGGAATGCGAACGTAATTTAAAAAAAAAACGATTAAGAGCAACATGTATTTAAAGCAAATGTAAGTGCGTTAGGTAAGGTAAACCCAGTCTACCGATTATTTTCTTTTTTTGATTTCCTGCGTATTATGATTTTGACAAGCAAAAAGTGTTTAATAGGCACAATTTTAGCCCGAATGTGGTTTAATAGTACTTTTTTGTCGAAGCAAGGGAAGGGCAATTGCCGGCTGAGTATTTATTTTAAAGGGAGTCCGTTTAATTTAACCTTTTGACAGCCAGGGTGCAAAACAAAACGCTGCCTACCTGACGCCAGTGATAAATTAGAAGCTACGAGCGAGTATGAAAAATATCATCGTCCGTGGCCGTCATGGCGTCAATGGCTTTTAGTTGTCGGCCACAGCCAACTGTGGCTGTCAAAAGTTTATACGAAGCCAGCAATTGCCCTTCCGGCTGAGACAAATATACGAGTAGTGCTCTTCTCAAAAAATGTGCAAGAAAACATAAATATACTTTCTGAAAATTATGAGGCATGCTTTTCTTCTCGCCACTTCCTGAAATTGTCGTACGCCTTTAGATATTTGTCTTTTGGCTTTTCAGATAACAAGTTATCTATAACTGAGCTTGCAGCTTCATTTTCACGTCAATTTTCAATACTTTCCGAAAAAAAACAACTAGTATGAACAGAATAGATTTTGCACTGCCGCCATTTTTTTTTTAAATAATAAGTTGGAAGTGTATTTTGTTCCGAAAACGCCATAAGTTATTTGAGAACTAAAAAGTCACGATAAGTCACAGCTGTCTTGGCTGTTTAGGAGTTATGCCTTTTTTTGAAATGGCTGTTTTTTTTTATTTGTACCTCGACAAATAATGGAATATGTCCTCATTGCTGTCGAGCAAAATCGAGCCGGCAAGGATTTTTATTTTTAAATTTTTGACTGGCTGAAAGGATAATTATGGACCCTTTAAAACCCCTTAAAATAAGATATCATAGATTTCAATCACTTATTTGGATAATATTTAGCTATTTTAAAGCACAGACGTCAAACATTGAAGATGACACGTAGGTGTAGCGTGCTAGTGCCGTTCTATTACGTTTCGTTTGGCTCTCAAAAATTGAACACCCAACAAATAATTCGATTTCAATTCAACACGTCCATTCAAATACATTCCAAGCTTGCGAATTGTTGTCGCAAGCGCCGTGCGTGAGGATTATGGGGTTTGTTGACTTTAATCTAGCCTTTGGAGAACGTCTCTTCAATCCAGACAAGATTATGCTTCAAATAAGCCATAGGTTTATCTGTATGCCAGAGACACACAGATGCACACGTTAAACTTATAGAGGCCTGGGAAAGATAAGCCTAGAAAAGAGCAGCATATTTATAAAAAAACAGTCCAACTTACTATGGAACAGAACATCATAATAGGGTATAGACACTAAATAAAATAATCAATAATGTTGTATTTTCTCGAAGATTATATGAAGTCAAATGAAGAAAAAAGCAACGCAGGAGGTTAAATAATCACAAAGTTATAAGTGTCCAAAGTTCTAAGAGGGTGTATGTTCTATCTCTTTTCCGCAAAACGCACCTTAATGTCGATTGTCATCTACTATGACGCTCGAGGATCGTGACGTCACGATCTTCTAGCGTTTTCTCTCTCTAACAAGCAACATTGAAAAAAAAAAAAACAATTTTCTGAGATATTTGTATGGGATATTCCTCATTAGGCATATTTTATTGCCTTCTTTCTTTTGAAGTAGTAATACATTTTGAGTCTACACCCCACCCCTATTACAAAAAGCCGTTTGACACATTTGACAATTATATTACTGTTGCAATATAAAAAGTTTTAAATTAATCTCAGGCTCATCTGTCCTGGGCAGAATTTAGCACCTCTTTTTATAGTCGGGGAAAAGGGAAATTCTGTCAAATAAATCACGTATTTTGATTTGGCTTAGCGCCAGGGGTAGGTATTAGTGATACAAAGTAAAATTTTATTTTAGCGCTGTAGTACCGACTGAAGTTCCTCAGTAAGTACCTTGTTGTCATGAAAAGAGTCTTCATAAACTGACATTGTAGGTGAACGGGCCGCGACAGTTTTCGAAATGAGATTATATTCATAGCATGAATATAAAATATTAATAAAAAATTAAGCGCTGTGATGCGTCACCACTGCGATGTGTGTGTGTGTTGTCTACCATTTTTTATGTTTAATTTACCTCTATTTTTTTTTTTTTTTTTTTTTTTTTTTTTTTTTTTTATTTATCAAAAGTACAAAACAATTAACAATGTTGTGTTCTATTTTATGTCTGGTGAGCAATAAAGAATATTTGTATTATTGTATTGTATTGTGTCACGTTAAGGAAGACTTAAGGGACTACCCGAGGTTTTCATCGATTTTTGACAAGTTTTGAATCGTATCTCCTACTTTTGCACTACAGATAGGATTATAAGTCAAACGGCTACCAATCTTTTATCTTCATTTTTGTCTACCGGATTTTGAAAGAAATTAATACTTAATTTTGTTTGATTTTTTTAAACATAGCCTAAAAAAAATTTTGTATTCTCTATTGACGTGAAAGATCTAACATATACGAAATCTACATATTTGGGTTTGTTTTCATTTTAAACTAATTAACACAAAAGTTATGGCCAGAAAACCAGTTTTTAGGGTTCCGCAGACAACAAGGAACCCTTATAGTTTCGCCATGTCCGTCCGTCTGTCTGTCTGTCTGTCTGTCCTACAATTAGAAAACTGTTATTCGGCATGGGTATATAAATTAATCACGCCGACAAAACAGTGCACTAAAATCCTGAAAAAAATTTTTTTTTAGGGTACCTCCCCTACACCTAAAGCGGCGATGTACTTTATTTTCTCGTCAAATCAAACCCATGGTGTGGGGTATCGTTAGATAGCTCGTACAAAACTATTATGGTTTTCCTAAAACCATTTTTGAAATCAGTGATTCGTGTGCAAGATATTGGGCTTTAAAGCCCTAATTTTTGTTCGAGTCATGTGTCTCCCCCCCCTGCCGGCTAAATGGCTACCTGGGATGGGAATGGGAAAAAAATCGTGGTAGTATTACATATAATTAATTTAAAAAGAAAACTATCACGGACAAGAAGGCATAAGTAGGTACCGAGTAATAGTCGACGAACTTAATGTGTACTTGGAAAGGCCGATTGTACAAATTCGGCCGACGCAACCGCACCGCACGTCGATGTAACTAAGACAAGCAACTACGGAACCCTACACTGCGCGTGGCCCAACACGCACTTGGCCGGTTTTTTGGCCTAAAATTGTTCCACTTTGATGCCAAATATCTCTAAAACAATGAACTTTGAACTAAATATGGGATACTATGTTGCTTAAAGCCGTTGTTGTCAATATAATAAGCTACAAAAAACATTAGAAAACTAAGGGATTAAGATCGAAAGTCATTGGCGTATGGGAGCCCCTTAAGCCAGGCATCCATGTTAGGTGTCAGGGCGCAAAGATCTTCAGCAGGTCCATGTTTTCTTTTTTTTTTTTTTATACCACATCGGTGGCAAACAAGCTTACGGCCCACCTATGGACGCTTGCAACTCCAGGGGTGTTACATGCGTGCATGTATATGTTTTGCCAGATTAAATAAAAAGGAAGATTTTATCTTCAATTGGTGGATCATCACTTGTACTTAATTACCTAGCATTATCGCATTAAGATAAGTTATAGGAAAAAAATATTTTAACAAAGCTGAGCTACTTATAGTCCAAACAATGGCCTTTAAGAGAAACAATACTATTTATGACGTGGTCGGCATGCGTCATTTTTTTTTAAATGTTACTACCGCACAAAATGTATAATATACGATAAATTACTATATGGTCCTAGCCTGAGATTCAAAGAAAACAAACAAACAACGAAGAAATATTTCTTACTTAATACATGGCTCCCTGTGAGCAGGTATTTCATATATTAGTCCATTTTGAATCTATTGAATTAGATAGACGGTATAATTCATTATTCAATCACCTAACGATAACCCTATTTGTTGTTTAAATGCCACGCGCCCACCTCACAGTAGTATTGTTTGTTTTAATGCCATTGTTTTGAGTCAAAACAATGGCATTAAAACGTCAAAAGTTTTGACGAAAAGTTTATCAGCTCAGTTGAAATAATTTTAACTATACCTTCGGATCACTAAATGAACTAAAACGCTCGTACCGTCGACGTTAAAGATATGTTTACCTATTTATTTGCATCTTAATCCACTGTATTACTAACTAATGCCGCAAACAATATTGACATTAAATTAATATGAACTGAGTAAATAGCTCGCAAATCCCTAGACTAAATATTCAGACTTGTTTGACCTTAATGCTGGTATCTATTAAACTTGAACAACGTTTAACTTTAGATTTTGAGCAGGTAAATGATTTAATGACACAAATAATTGAAACAGAAAATTCTAAATTAATTTTGCGTTAAACAGTAGCGCTGCTAACAAAAATGTATTTTAAATTAAAGGAAAAGGAGTTAAGTTTAAGTCTTCTAGGTAGATGTCGCTAGACGCCTCCCTGAGGCGTTGAAAGAAGGAACTGATTGAAAGATTTAGTGACTGAGAGAGACTTTTCCGATAGCCTCAGTTAGAAGTAATTTACGGAATTGGAATTTTTATTGTAATTTACGTAAAATTCTCTTTTATAATATCCGAGAGCGGAATAATATTTTTTTCTTCTAATATACAATGTGTATTGCTTATACTTGATCAAACGAAATGTGCGGATACTAGACAAAAAAATATTTTTGGCTTTTTTTTTGGTAGGCTTTTTTTTCTTATTTTTTTTTTTTTTTAAATGCCAAATAAGTGCAATAAAGACTTTTTTGCACTTTTTTGGATTTTTTTTTTTGGTAGGCTTTTTTTTCTTTTTTTTTAGCCTATAATTTTTATTTATATTTTTTTTATTGATATTTTTTTGTCTAGTATCCGCACATTTCGTTTGATCCAGTATAAGCAATACACATTGTATAGGTATCTAAATGGAGCTATAATAATAATAAACTATTTATTTCAGGCATCTAAGGCCCATAGTTACAAATACCTTAAAGACTAACATACATACAATTATAAAATTAAAAACGAATTATTATTTACTATGCTATGGGCACGCTATTAATATTTTGATTTAATGGAGGAGCACGCGAAGCAAATGAAGGTCTCAGTTTCAGATTGGGCCAAAACTCTTTCGTATTTCCGGCTATCCGGCTACGGCTCTTTTCCTCTACAGTCGCATTTCTCAACCAACTGTCGTGAAAATTTGTGAGCAGGTTTTCATCATTTATAGATCTTTATTAGCGATTCAGTATTAAAAAAATAAAACAGGCTGGCGAGTTCTACAGCTCACAGAGCCATTTGTTATTATTTCACATTCACACATTACGTTCATGTGCCGTAAATAAAAAATCTTTTTTTAGTTTGACTACCCAACTAGCAAAAACCAGGCCTACAACAGTCTCAAGACTACATTTTTTTTGCTCTTACTTTGATTCTATATCATCGTACAAGCCTGGATTTGGGCACCAATTATAAGCGTATTTATTTTAATATCGTTCTAATATCAGTCTTGTTAGATGCTGTTCGCTTTTACAGTAATCTTGCGAAAACGAATTTAAGTGCCCTAGGCTAATATTGCATTAAATTTACGTAAGTATCTTGTGAGCCTCTATGGGCTTATATTGCTCTAACGTTAGAATATTGTGAGCCTAAACTATGTTATTATGATTTTATGTAGGATCTTATAAGCCTGTATAAGAGCGATGACATCTTCCAAAACAATTATAAGAGCGCTATTAAGACTACCATTTTGCGCATTTTGAGACTGTTATAAGCACAGGTTTTGATAAGTCCAATGAGTCTTCGTAAATGTTATTGTAGGAGTAAGAGGCTTATATTAGTTTTATAAAATGCTCTTATATACATGTGTAAGACTAAGTAATAAGACTGAGCATTCTTGAGTCCGTACTAGCTTATCTAAGACTAATATAAGGGCGATGAGATGCTCCAAAACAATAATAAGAGCGCTATAAGCCTACCACTCTCATAAAGTGCGCATTCTGAGACTCTTTTGCTAGTTGGGTATGCAGTCATACGAGTATGTCAGTCTCAACTCAATAAATAGAACATACCTACTTAATAGCTAACAATAGTATTCTGTGTAGGTACTTGAGCTAATTTAACTAATGGAAATCCATAAAGAGCAAATGCACCCTTTATAACATTAGGTAGGTACCTTCTTTACAAAATTAAATGCCTCTGCTAAATAAAATGGGGGAAGGGGAAATGCCGCCAGCGTCATGGGGTCCATGCCGCAGGCAGAACTTTTGGACGGACTATTTTTTTTGTAATTACTTAGTTTTAATTTTTTCGTTTTATATTTTTCATTCAGTATTAATTATTGATTATGTTGATGAATTGAATTATATTCTTCATTAATAAAATGTATTTTGCTTCTTTCTTCCGAATACAAATGTCAAAGTGACAGATAAACACAATCGAATTTTAACGGTATTTTAGCTAAAATAGGTTTTTTGTATGTCTGTGAATACGGCCAAAAGTATCCTTTCACCGAACAGTACACGTACCGGGGTCCATCTTGCCACCCCAAAGGACAATAAAAGAATAAATAACAACAAGGAATAACGAAACACAGATAAAAACGAAACAATAATGTACAAAAATGAAGTAATAACACTGGAAGGCAATCACAGGAAAAGCACTCAAAGGTTCGTAACAGATGTTAGAAGTCAAGTGACGCCGACGCTGTTTAAAACAAAATGGTTCCATGTTCTAACACTACACACTTCTAACTACAGCTGATGCTAGACGTCTGAGCGCGGCGGACGACACGAGCGGTACGAAGTTATAAGATAGAGCGAGGTAGGGATAGGATTTTGCAGGACGCCGTTTTTTTTTTTTTTTTTTTCCTACCTGGCTTCTCAAGTTGGGCCCCGAAGGGGCCCTTTACTAATTGCCCTAACTTAGCACGGCCACGAGCCAGTGCGGCGCGGCTGAAGGCCAACGCTAAAACATTAAAATAAGCTAACTAACATCCTAACAAAGCCTAAGCTAAGGGAAAACTTTATTAACAAAAATAAAATTTACATAGAAGGCACAAACATAACAGTGCTAGAGTTACTTTATTACTCTCTTCTATCTTGACCTGTCGTGGCGACCCGGAGGCACACAACCCCCCCGCCGCACGGGGCATGGCCTCACGGTGCAGTTTACACTGCTCCCACAGCCATCCATGGCTGCAGTGGTGAATCCCGGCGAGATGCACGCTGGCTACACGCGCAGCACGCAGGGCCACGCAGTGAAGCTCCCCATCTCCTGCGCGAAGTCCCGACGCACACGAAGAAACGTCGAAACTGCACCCGATTGACTAGGGCCAGTTTATTTGTCCAGTCCGAGAAGGAAGCAGGATCATCCGCCAAAGATGAACATCCAGTCGGCGGGACCAAAGTCCAGCCACACACCCACAGCCCAGTACGTTCTACCCCTGACTGCCGTACCTAACCGACAGCGCAAGGTCCCCCCCTACTAATATCGAGCCGCGAGCACATGACCAAACGACAGTCCCAACAGGCCCAAAGTCCAACCGCACCCCCACAGCCCGACACGTTCTACGGGTTCCCCTGACTGCCGTACCTAACCGACAGCGCAAGGTCCCCCCCTACTAATGCCGAGCCGCGAAAATGACAGCTAAACCCCAGACCCACGTAACCTTATTTCAACAAGGCGGGAACATCTGCTTCGAAAATTGCTCCATCCAAGATGGGCGCATGTCGCAATGACAGCCTGAGTGAAGCGGCGCAGGTGGTCGGCCGGAGCACGTCCGCGCGGGTATGCAGGACGCCGTGCTTCCATTCCAGCACCTATAGCTGACGCTAAACGTCCGAGCGCTGCGAACGACACGAGTGGTACCGAGTTATAAGGTAGAGCGAGATAGGGAAAGAATTTTCCAGGACGCTGTGTTTCCGGCACGTACCCACGGGCCGAAGTCACGTGGTGGACCGCAAATATTAAAAATAGCAAGCAAACGGCACCTGAACAACCCCGGTGTATCACAACAGTAATATCAGTGCTATTAATAAGTAAATTCTGCACATAAAAACAGTATCTTTGTAAATTAATAAAACGTGATGTTTTTGTATAAGCGACGATTTAGGTCACCAAAAGTAACTTGATTAATCCATTTTAGTGTATTAGGTCTTTTTATTTTATAATTTATATAATCTTTTACCAGTTCAAATCTCCTCATTGCTGTAGATAACATTTTTTCGTGTGAATAAAAATGCCACTAGATATATTTTTTTAGTGTCCTATCTTCAAACATTGTTATGAACTAGGTGTCTGTTGGGCTGTTTATTTTGAATTATTATACTTAGATTTTTAATTTTTACAGAGTAGGTATGTACATACCAACTCCGTCTCGGAAGTTTGTAATACTACTAACTATGCGTTAAAATATCTTGAACACCACGCTTAAATGTTTTGAAATGGTAATGGCTTTCCTATACCTAAATGGATAATATTACTATTTTAGATAGGCACTTAAGGTTTTATTGTCGTACATTGATATAAATAAATAAATATAAAGGGACAATCTTACACAAATCGACCTAGTCCCATAGTAAGCTCAGTAAGGCTTGTGTTATAGGTACTAGAACTACTAGACGACGCGCGACGATATATATAATAGATATAAATACTTAAATAAATAGAAAACTTCCATGACTCAGAAACAAATATTCATGCTCATCACACAAATATTTGCCCTTACCGGGATTCGAACCCAGGACCTTCAGCTTCGTAGGCACGGTCACTACCCACTAGGCTAACCGGTCGGATATGGTTCTTAAAGCCCCCAAGCACGTCATTATACTTTTAGTACATTATATTGGAACCATAAAAATATACTGCTAGTAAAAGTAATTCCAAATAAATATAAGGTATTGAACGTGAAGACGGCGATAAAAATATGCATGTGAGGAGAGGGTTCATGAATGGGCGTTACCGTCGGGCATCGTTGGGAGATCGAGTATTGAAACTACGACGTAAATCAAGCTTTATTGAAACACTGACTAATCTCACAAATTAATATAAAACTAAATTGTAGCATGGACAGTTCCGAGGTGGAACCATGCTTCCGGTCACTAGCGTGTTCAGCCATAGAATGCCCGGATCACTGCCCTCTCGGCTTCACCCTAGCGCACGGATTGGGGATAGATGGTTCGATGCAGTGTTGCCAGATCAGATTTATAATAATCCGTAAGGCAAGACTTCAAAATCTGTAGAATTCCGTAGATTGCCACTTAAAAAATCCGTATTTGAGCCGAAACTATTGTTAATCCTATATTGCAAAGGGTATTCATATGGTTCACGACAAACAACTTACTTCTGAACCCCAAAAAAACAAAATGGTATTCTCTTTTCAACTTGCCGCCAACAAAAATACTATGAACCTTAGTTGGTTCTGGGAGGGCATACACTAGAGTTCTCTGATGGTGCGAATTTCCTGGGTTTGACTGTGGACTCAAAGATTCGGTGGGATACGCACTTAACTGTCTTAAGTAAGAAACTATGTTCAGCTGCTTACGCTGTTAGGAAAATAAGACAGATAACTGATACAGATACCGCAAAGCTGGTTTATTATAGCTATTTCCATAGCCTTATGTCTTACGGAGTCCTGCTGTGGGGAAAATGTGCTGATGTAGACAGCATATTTGTTCTACAAAAACGAGCAGTGCGAGCCGTCTACAACTTGAAGCCGCGTACCTCACTGAGAGACCTATTTAGGGACTATAATATCTTAACACTATCGTCACTATACATTTATGAGGTCATCATGTACACCAGGAAGCATTACAAAGATCTCCCGAAAAATAGTGACATACATAACCTTAACACGAGGAACAAAGATAAATTAACAGTGCGTCGATTACGACTAGCAAAAGTAAGGAAATCATTTGTTGGGGACAGTCGATTCATTTCTTCAACAAAATCCCAAGTCACATAATAAACTTATCGGACAATAAATTTAAAAATATTGTTAAAGCCAGATTGATTTAGAAATCGTATTATGAAGTGACGGATTATTTGACAGAAAAAAATGTTTGGGATTTTAGATTTAAGTTTTGTAATGCCTATCTAAATAATTATAGTAGCGATAATTTGTAATTATTAATCTTATTGTATACTGTTGACGGACATAAGTGTATCCAAGCATGCCTACATGGGAAAATCAATAAATTGAAATTGAAATTGAAATTGACTTTTCCGTAGGTCTGGCTGCGTAGCTGCGTTAACCAGCGTTGGTTCGATGTGACGTCAGCCACAAATAAACCAATCGTAGCCATTCCCACACTGCGCTACAATTTAGTGTCCGTACTCATGACCTGTCTCCAACACATATATTATTATCCCTTTTCTTAATATCTCTTTTAAAACGCACATTTTTGATGTTCTTTTTTCTTATTTTTTGCAGATAAGTATTATTGAACGAGCAAGCGAAGCGAACGAAGTTCTCCATTTCAGCTTGGACCAAAATTGGCAGAAGAAGGTGGAACAAATTTACGGCTTACCATCAGGTCAATAAACAACGTCGCCTATTGGCGCTTGCGACATAAGAAGAAACACAAGCGTGCTGCCAACCCTTCATTGATTTGAGGATTCGTTGTGATGACAGCTAGATACAAAAGCAGGCACAATCTCAACACAGCGTACCCTCGAGAGCTCCAGTGACGGACAGTCATCAGCAAAAGTAGCTACGCGGGCCACGTACTCAAAGTGACCTGCACACGACTATAATGTCAAGAGTATAAGTACTGTCTAGATCATATTGAGCGTGTTATTTTGCGTAGCTGGGTAAGGCCGTTGAGATTATCACTTATAACACAAAAATAACACAATCACTTTTGTGATACCGTAACACAAATATAACACAAAAGTAACACTATTTTTTGTAAAGGTTGTTTCATAATAGTATTAAAATAAAGGGTAAGGAAAAAATATCATTTTTTTTACGTATGTTAATATATTTATAATGACAACATTTTAGAATATGTGATCGATCGGTATTTGACTAAATCAGTATTTTTTATGATGATCTGTTTAAGATAAGATAATTTCCTTTTCTGTATAAAAAACAGATCATCATAAAAAAATACGACAAATTGAGCATTATTCCTAGGAAACAAAAAAGTTTTCAGAATTATTGCAAACATAAAAGAATTTAAAAATATATTTCAAGTAGAAACTAAATGATTCATAAGTTTACGTGGTTGTCTGAAATAATAATAGCCGCGATTCACGGAATTATATAATAGAAGACCTAATTCAAGTTTCATCGAATGCGGCATCACTGGTGTACATCGTCCGGTGAAAACCTAAACTGTCTAATTACACGTAATGTAGGAACATGAAAACTCGACCTTATTTCTACGTTAACACAGTTGATATTTGTTTTTTTTTTGCAAATGCACTAAATAGTGAGTTTTGGTTGTCACCCGACGACAATACTGTAAGAATAATACGTTTAGACTGTAAGTACTATTCAAATTAACAATTCGAATAAATCTCACGATAATATGAAAATGTTTTTCTTTACTATTTCAGTATTCTCAATCTGCATGACTCTTTACACTTGTTTTGTGTTACTGAACACAAAAAATTGTGTTATGCATAACACAAAACTAACACAAAACGCCATAATATAACACAAAACCAGTTTTTTACAAGCGTTTTAGGTTATAAAACCAAATTAAGTCAAACTAGACGCAAATGTACATGTTTCATGTAAGCTTTAAACATAAACGAAAACAACCATAGTAAAGTGAACTTCTGAAACGCTTACTTACTTGAGATATTCATCAACACAAATTCTGACGAAAATATGCGACTCACTTTCAACTTTTCTCATAGACAAACTAAAAATGGCAGTTTCTTTTTTTTTAACATCGATTGACAGCTTACGGTGTTGCTGTGCCAAAATACGTTTTTCCCCAGTTTTCTGTTAATATTTAGGGGTAATTATGCATAACACAAAAATTTGTGTTACGAAAGCCAAAACTCTGCCCACTAATCTAAAGACCTATAAAATACGCAAAACAAGGTATTTAAACACCGTTCTTGGTCTTACAGAAAGTAATATGTCTCACCTTTCAAACGTACTGTTTATTTAAACGTTTTTTTCTAAATGTTTAAATATGAAAATAATTCGTAGTTGAAAAGTACTCGGAAAAAAGCGACACGTCATTTTCGAACAAAATTAGGGGGGTTTGATGAACATAAATGCAAGTATTTTATAGAAACAACAACTTTTATTCCGTTTGCGAAATGGGGAAACAAGCTCAATAATTGCTTTATAGAATCAACTAACAACAACGGCAGTAGTGCTTACATATTTGGAGAAAACGTGCTGGAAAGTTTTGTTCCGACCAAAACTGACAATGTCGGCGGCCTTACCCAGCTACTTCTGCTGCTGATTGTACGAGTACACTCACAAAGAAAGTAGTGGTGTGATTATAGCTGCTGTCTTCTAAAGGTGGCGGTACACCCCCAGTTGGGCTGCTCCAAATATAATTGAACCGATTCTCGTGAAATTTTGTGAGCAGGCTCGTTAATTATAGTTTTTTTGTCGAGTCACTTTGTCGAAAAAAAAAAATTGGCTCGCGAGTTTTTCAACTCACAAAGCCACTAGTTGTAGGTACCTATTGTCTTTTTAACTAACGAGAATTATCTAAGACTTTGAGATAAAGATAACTAAAATTCTTAGATAATTCTCGTTCAAGAGAGTGTACGAATATCTTTATGCCTTATGAAATAAACATCGTCGAAAAAATTTACATTACTTTGGTTACATCGAAGTAAACACTTCTGGTACGATTGCTAAATGCCACGTTAAAATTGTACGTGACACTCGTTGAAATTAATTTTGAACGTGCTTAAAATATACAATTTCAACAAAATACCGTCATGTTCCATGTGCAGATGAACAGAATTTAACAACATCGAAAAATATTTCGAGCCGGAGGTTTTTTACATCAATTATATTAAGTAATTAATTACTTCGCACATGTTCGACAACGGATTATTTAAAAAAATCGTCGGATATGTGTAAACGGTTAAAATATTAACGAAGATATAAATAAGGTGTACGGTCGAGGTCATAAATACGTTTACACTTTTGCACCTTAATAATTCATAATAATTCATAATTCATTTATTGCAGTAATCATGTGTTACATAGGATCTTATTATAACTTTACAGTTGAAGTGCACATGAACCCTGTTAGGGTATTGGGCAATTTACTTAAAACTAAAGTTATCATGCAACATAATCTAATTACATTTTATCAATTTAAAACACAATTAATTAATCAATCAATTTACATTAATGAGATAATTGCATTATTATTACAATTTTATCAATTTACATTCATTTAAGTAATTACATTGCCTTGTAATAAGGTGCAAAAGTGTAAACATATTTATGACCTCGACTGTACCAACAAACAAGATTTTAAAAGAGTTACTTTCCTTTTTCGCAAAATGAACACAAAATGTACAATAACTTTAGCGTTCGTAACGAATTGACCATATCATACATAGTCATAAACAAGTAAATAAATATATTAGAATAATTTTGTCTAATTGTAAAATGCCGTAACTATCACGATTTTCCTTGAAGAGATACAATTGTACAGACTTTGGCTGATTACACATACACAAGTGAATCTTTGTGTAGCTAATAACGTCAAAAAGGCTGTATTGCATTAATTAGTCTGATCGTGTCTTATTCCATTTTTAAGCATTTTTAAACACTATAAGCTGTTTAAGGGTAACTTAGTCGAAAACATTATGCTAAGTGTTGTGTAAAACAACACAATATGTGAATATGTATTTAGGTACGTTGCCTTTTTAAGATACCACTTGTGAACTATTATAACGTCAATACAGGTATAGTGAGCTACATGTGGACGTTACCATTGCTTAGGGCTGATTTTTTCCCTTCTAGTCAGCCTTTATTAAGCCTACTGATACAACCTGCATAGCGACGGTTTAGAAGTTCACCAGAATGCTTATAGCTGTTTAGAATAATATTAGTGAACCAAATTAACGGCTACTGCTGAACAATGTTTCACATGCGATGTCTGAGACAGCTTTTGGCTGATTACACATACACAACTGAACCTTTGTGTAGCTAACAACGTCAAAACGGCTGTATATTGCATTCATTAGTGTGAGCGTGTTTTATGGCAGCAGTGTTTTAATTCTCTAAATTAAGGAAACATGAATAAATCGTGGAAAATGAAATCGAGAACTGGTGGGGTTAGAAGAAAACTTATAAAGGAATACCAGAACATTACAGACACGCATGAAATAAGACCTTATTCCAGTGCGTTACAAGATGTGACAGCAAACTTTTCTATCCATCATGCGGGTTCCGTACAAGATATTAGCAACGATTTTTTAGCAAGGAGTGCATGTTCGACAAATAGTCAAGATCTGTCCCAGGATTATGTTTGCAGTGATATTGATATTGATAATTTTGAAGAAATATATAGTTCAGAAGATAGTGAGGATGAAGACTACTATGATGGCGACAATGAGAAAAACTTTCTATTTCGGGAAAAAATAAGGACGTGGGCGGTTGAAAAAAATATTACCCAAACCGCTTTAAAAGATCTTGCGAAGATTATGAACGAGATGATACCGGACATATTGCCAAAAGATCCAAGGACTATTTTATCTACTCCTAGACTAGTCAACATAAAACTAATAGAAGGTGGCGAATATTGGCACAACGGTATAGAAAACCCCTTGAAAGATATTTTAAATAACTTTCACGAAGAGGTGAACGAAATATCATTAAATATAAATTTTGATGGATTGCCAATATGCCATAAGTTCGAAGCAGGAATTTTGGCCAATTTTATGTAATATCCACGAAAAGCCGAACATAAGGCCTTTTATAATTGGAATTTATTTTGGAAATGGGAAACCGAAAGATTTGAATAGTTATTTAGAAGATTTTATTAGAGATATGAAAAAAGTACTCAATGAAGGAATTCACTGTTCTGGAAAAACTGTTAGGGTTCAGATTCGATGCTTTATATGCGACTCGCCAGCAAGGGCTTACATAAAAGGTATATGCGATACATACCTATGTATTATGTATGTTAACTATATATATGCGTCTATATTATATAATAGAATAATATATATTCGTAACACAACAAGTTATAAATATTTTAATTCCTGTAGTTCACTCAATTGACCAAAGGTTAATTGGAAGAGAGCCCTTACAGGGAAAAGTTCACCTTTTTCCTGTCAAAACTGTTATGTCTGTATTTTGACCAGTGCCTTGTTGTACAATAAATAATATATACAGGGCGTCCCAAACTTATGGGACATGAAGGGGAAGTACCTTAAATATCGTAGATAGTGAATTTTGCTCAAAAAAGACTATGTTATTTTTAAAAGTTAGTAATTCTGCATTCATAGATTTTCTAAAAATTACTTGCTTCGTCGAACCGACTTAAATGTCAAAAAAAAACACCCTACTTTTATGATGCCAATCGAAAGAATAGCTAATAAATAATAACTCTGCTTGAGTAATATGGTATTTTAAAAGAAAGGAACAACGTGAAATTAATATTTTAATCAAATTAAAAACAAACATGAAACTGCCGTAGTCAATTAAATAGGTATTTTTTTGTAAATTAATTAATTAAATGCTCAAAATGTGATCCCTCTTGTCTTCCGCAAATCTCCAATCTTTTAATGAGCCCGCTGCCTGTTGATTTTCTTATCATTTTATGGTGAACACTCGATGTGATATGGCACAATTCTGTATTTAAGTTTTCGTTAGTGCATTCCTGGTAATTCGCTTCTTCGACAGACACATCTGTGACATTACTGACTGGTATAGCTTGTGGAACATTCGCCTGGTTTGCCTGAAAAAAAAACCCATAAAATCTTTAAGTACATATACCTCTTATATCGTAAAATATTAATATATGAAACAGAGTAATAATTTTAACTATACTTGGGTAATGTATCCATTTTTTTCTGAAATCAAGTTTTAGTTAGAAACTTACTTGTATTATTAGTCCAACCGATGTAGCCGTAGCACCGCTAGTATACGCAGGCGTATAATTGAAGAATGTATTTTTGCTTGGACGGGAGTCACGGGAGTTATTGGTGTTCTTCTGGAAAAAAAAAACAGTTATGAAATATCTAAATACTTAGAACTACCTACCGATAATTGAAATCAACGACTAGCTGTGTTGAAAGTGAAGGGACCTGCAGTGGCTAAATACTCAAAGCCTAGTACCTATAACCCCTTTCAAGGAATAGGTCAAATTACTAGTCAGCCAAGATAAAAATAAATTAGGTTCTTACCTGCAGGCATTCGGCGAAAGCGTCAAAATCGTCTATTTGATTTAATTGTTGAAAGCGTTGTGGAGAAGGATCAGGGAGTACTTGACATCCATCTGTATCAGTTTCGCTGTGTTGTTCCATCACCTTTAATTCTTTTGTAGCATGAGCGTACGTAGGCAAATAATTTCTTTTTGTCTCACACGTCATGGTTTTCCAATCATGACCCGGCGTTGAATCTTCTTTACGTATAATTTTGTCAATATTTTTATATTTTGGAGGCCACCGTAATGTGCCTTGTTTCTCCCAAAGCGATGGTACAACGCATAATTGAAATTCTCCCCTCTCCAAAGTTTTCACTATCTTAAAAGGCATTTTTCTGTAAAAAATAAATGAAATAATCGATTACTTACATACTTATGTAACATATTTTTAAGTCTTAACGTAACTTTCCACACGTTTATCAGTACGTATACAGACCTAACCTGCCTACTGTATTAAAAATACGAATTGTAGGTACGAGCTACGAAAGCTTATATGCGCAAATATGCTATCCAAACGTTCACACTGTGCGGGCGACTCGGCATGACTGGCCCTAGGCCTAAGCTGTTGTGGAAAGTTACTCTGTCGCTCAAATAAGAAAAGTGCGAAAGAGATAAAGGTATACGAACAAACGCGAAGCTCGGTAGGCACTATGGAGGGGCGCGCGCGCTTGCGAATGTTTATTTACTTGTGCCTAAACATGGGTACCTACCTACATTACACATTTAAATTTTGGCTATGCGTTGTCGTTTTAGTTGCATGTTAAATGAAAATTTCATAAAATAACTAAATTAAGTTAATGTTAATTAATACAGTGTTGTGTAGTTTTCACATTTAAATTCAAAGGTATATATCTGTTTTTATCTATTGTTTATTACTGGTATAAGATTCTACTGGTAAGTTTTATGTTTTATTGCGGATCCCTAACGGGCCGTTGTAATGAATCACCAAAGACACAGAAAACAGCTTACAGCTGTATTTGCGGTCACAAGTTACACTTATTACTAGTTTAGGCTGAATCACGAGACTCAAGTGAATCATTACGCAGACTATAGCTGAAATATAGAATAAAAGTGGTTCACATCGGTGCAGAAAACTCAGTCACCATTTTTTTTTGTATAACCTTTAAATTATGGTCCTTTATCTTTACTTTTGAGGATATTTCAAACATAAAGTATTAATACATTTCTAATATTTACTCTTCTAAGGCCAGTTAGAACAGTTTCTGATCTATTATTGATGAAAAAAAAAAGAAAACGGATTTGGCATACTTTTCTTCGGTGTATATTTGCCGTTTATTTTGTAAAAAACGCATTATTCTTGGAGCGCGTGAAAATTTTCTTAGATAATATATATATATAATCACAATAAAATCGTGCCCGCAATAATTTTTCACTGATATAACGAAAATTTAAGTACACTTACCGTTAATAGGTACTCGTATTACAAATATAGATATTCCGCCATTCACCATTGATATCACGTACACTTTAAGCTCAGCTTCTGTCACTATAATCTATAATGCTTTCAAAGAAAAATATTAATGTCAATATGAAGAAAACATTTAGCTTACGTTCTTACTTGTCCAGCTAAAGGTGAACTTATGGAGGTTTAAGATAGTTATAAGGGTTCACATGAGACTGAATAAACTCCCTCGTGCTCTTTTAAACAGCCAATATTCAGCCTCTGTCGTCTGTGACCCTTAATACAGCTATTATACAGCCACTATTAAGCTATTAAACAGCCATGTGAACTTAAGGCTGAATAATTTGTGCCCAATTAGGATGAATAACGGCTGAAAAAGCGCTTTTTCAGCTCTTATTCAGCTTAGTTATTCAGCTTTAAGCGTAGACATATTCTAATAAACAGCTCTTATGCAGGTTTTTTGTGTTACTTGGGAAGTATATATAAATGTTCCAGTGCTCGCCTCTGACAGTTGACAATTTCAATCATAATTCATAGCAATAAAGGTGACAAACAAGGTGACACTTATTGAAATGAAGGTGTTCATAACGACCCACTGCATTTTGCCGTACTCCAATTTAACCATGCAACTAGAGCAAAATATGGAATTGTGAGACAGAACTTTCGTTTCTTCATAAAAAAATATTTCCTACAAGTCTATCAGATACGATGTACGTTTCGCATTGCAATTGAATTTCTATGTGTATTGCGCGCTCGTTCCGACTTCAGACCCGTTTGCTCAGAACACGTGGAAGTGAGCGCACTAAATACGTTAAAGTATATACAAGATGACAAGTAACATTAACTTAATTAATTCAATGAAAACTAAGTTAAATCTAAAAAAGGCCCTCGAGGCATTGTACCGAGGATGCTGGCGGCATTTCCTCGCTGAATTGCAATGCTCATGCGTTGAGCGAGAAAGCCGCCAGCTCTTCGGTCACCAGTTACGTCAACCAGACGTAATAGGTTTTATTAAATACAATGCGAAACGCATGATGCGATTTCATATTGTCTATACTTCTCCTGAAAAAGGTCGTAACTTCCTCAGATTCTTTGAACATTTTATACGTAGCAGGATCCGCGGTATTGTATAATTCAGCTGAGCTAAAGCCACGCGGGATCAATCTAGACAAAGGACGCTTTTTGAGATCAAATCTCTTCAGGGATTCCGCATACTTTATATCTTTTAACTTACCCGGGGGCATTGTCAAAGTTAATTATCTTTTGTGCTTCTATTTTAGCAGGCCTGTTCCACTGGCTTCGGCTAAACTGTCCTTTCTCTCACGCACCTCCGAGCAGAAATTTCCCCATTCGCTGTTGATCAATTGCTCACACCAGTTGTCAGTAATATCAACAGCGAATCACAAGGTAGTGCGATCGACGTTGCTCTCCCACTCTACCGTATGACACGTTCTCGTTTCGTTCATTCCAGTACAGTCAGCGTCATGTAGTTAGTAGCAGGCAAGGTAGCCAATAATTTCGGTACACGTCTTTATTACTGTAAGAATAAGGGTGTGATACGAAATATTTGGCTACTATGGCTGCTACTAACTATATGACGCTCAGTGTACCAGAATGAACGAATCGAGAACGTGTCATACGGTAGAGTGGGAGAGCCCTTTGGGAGTTTTCTAATAGGGGTCTAGACCCTAAATAAAATAACCAATGATGATAAATTTTCCCGAAAAGGGATTTAAAATATTTATTGTCAAATTGAGAAAAAAGTAAAGCAGAGGATTAATTTATCACAAAGTTATAAGTGTCCACAGTTTGAAGAGGGGGTATATTCTGTCCCTTTTCCGCAAAACGCACCATATAAAACGATTGCCATTTACTTTGACGCTAGCAGATCGTGACGTCACGATCTGACCCCGTATCATGGTCGGCCTTATCACACGATAAGTGACAGAATAGAACTTCCGTCACTGGCTCACACCGTTCGATAGAACGAGACGACGCTCCTATCTTGTCACTTATCGCGTGATAAGGCCGTCCATGCTACGGGTCTGGGAACGTTTTCTCTCTCTAACAAGCAATATTAAAACGTTTGTAGCTTCGTAATTCTTTGAGATATCTGAATGGGATTTTCGTCACTAGGCATAATTTTTTGCTTTCTTTCTTTCGGAGTAATAATACATTTTCAGTCTACACCCGTATACCTATAATAGGTATACGGGATAAGTATACCTAGTACAAGTTTTTATGACAGTCAAGTAACACACGAGTCGATAATTTCATACTCTATTCACAAAACATTGCACTCCAGTTTAAGACCCAATGAAACTCAGTTATTAATTGAACTTTACGGTGGTCTTGCTCAGTCTTTCCCATCACCGTGCTAACAGAGCAAGCCAACGATATCCCGCGATATGATGAAAGTGCGAGCGTGAAAACTTCAGCACTTTAAGCCAAAAGTTAATCAAAACTTGGTGTTGGAAGAATGCGAGAATCGTGTTGCAGCTACGGAAAATGATGTACCGAAGTATGTTTGAACTTCGAACATGGCTTCTATGTTGCAAAAACGTGTTCCATAATGGGGTGTGGGATATAAACATAATATACATATGAAGGAAGAGTTAACAAAAATTCGAAAAAAAAGCTAATTAAGTAAGTTAGAAATGCGATTTATTTGTTGAATCTATCACACATAGGTACAGTATCCTGAAGAAGCAGATACCTCGCGCTATTCTGTAACTTGTTTTAACATCACCTCATCCATCACCCACAAATATATGCCGCCGCGATTCGTAGCAACTATGCGGCTATCTACTCATCCTGGTTGTCTGTGGGTAGCCACTATGGGGCGTAGGTAGAGATCTTGTTTCGTTAGGTGTGACGAGTGAGGTGAGGTGCATTAGCGCGTTCCGAATAACAGCCCTGACAGGCGCGTGATTGGGGGCACGTTTGCGGTAAGTACTGCATTCGCGCCGCGTCCGCCAATAATGCTATACCAAAACTACTGCGAAAATGTAATATCAAGCTGTCGGCCTTCATGAAGGAGGAGATCTGGCGGAAGGATGTACTTTTCCGGCGTTTTCGAGACCAGTTATTTGACGCCCAGAATATGCGCCTCGCGTCGCCGTCTTAAGGGGCTACCCGATGTTTTCATCGAATTTTGACGAGTTTTGAATCGTATCTCCTACTTTTGCACTACATGTAAAATTATAAGTCAAAACGGTTCTTCAATCCTTTATCTCCATTTTGGTCTGCCGGATTTTGAAAGAAATGAATACTTAATTTTGTATATTTTTTATAAACATTGTCTAAAAAAACACTTATTTCGTATCTCTATTGACGTGAAAGATCTAACATATACGAAATCTACATATTGGGTTCGTCTATGTCGTCTCTTAAAACGTGTCTAGGGTTTTCATTTTAAACTAATTACTTAACACAAAAGTTATGGCCAGAAAACCAGATTTTTGGCCTAAAATTGTTCAACTTTGATGCCAAATATCTCGAAAACAATGAACTTTGAAGTAAATATGGGTTACTATATTGCTTAAAGCCGTTGTTCTTAATATAATAAGCTACAAAAAACATTCGAAAACTAAGGGATTCAGATCAAAGGTCATTGGCGTATGGGACTCTTGACGTGATATAAGTTTTGTATAAGTATATGTATGTTAGTGTGTAAGGTACTTTTAGTTGACGCAAATAAATAAACTAGTTAGTGGCTCTGTGAGCTGCTTACCTTTTTAGGGTTCCGTAGCCAAATGGCAAAAAACGGAACCCTTATGTATTCGTCATGTCTGTCTGTCTGTCTGTCCGTCCGTATGTCACAGGCATTTTACTCGAAAACTATAAGGTGTATTTGAATAAAATTTTGAGGATAGGTGTATTTTGTTACCCGCTACATAGTTATGTAATCAAATTAAAAAAATAAATAATTTAGGGGTGCATCCAGGCATAAAACTGAAAGTAATTTTTTTTTTCATTGCAAGCCCACGTGTGACACATCAATCGATAGGCCTTTCATAATAAATATAAGGTTTCTCAGCAATTTTTTTGATTTAGTGAATAGAGTCGGAGATAATCGCCCCGAAAGTCACTAAAATTGTGTCCCCCCTCTAAGTTTTGAACCGTGTATTTTAAAAATATGAAAAAAATCATGGACACGGGGCTTATTAAATTCTTTTAGCGAAAATTGTTTTGAACAAGATCGGTTTAAAGGTTGTCGAGATATTTCCAAAAAACTGCCTTCCTTAAAGAAGGACGTAAGTGCCGTAAGATTTCAGTAACGATACGACCTTTTTCATAGGCACGGAACCCTTCGCTGTGCGTGGTCCGACACGCACTTGGCCGCTTTTTGTTTTTTCGGATAACTGAATCGACAAAATAATCTATGACTATAGTACCTGCTCACACAATTTCACGAGGATCGGTTGAGAAATGCGACCTGTTGAAGAGAACACCCGTACAGCGAGACATATGGACGATACATTAGAACAGGTACAGTCGACAACACAGCTAACTGACCATCGGAAATCTAATCTGACCTTAAGTGCATTGTAATAAGGTTCTAGGTTTTCACGGTATGGTCAGTTACCTGTGTTGTCGACTGTACAATACAAATACTCTTTATTTCACACTTCATACAAACAGAGCTGTTCGAAAGAGAAACAATACAATAACATTTTGGTAAGTAGACGTAGAAAACAGGCGGTGTTCTCTTCCAGGCAATCTTTGGGTATCGGAGAAATAAATAAAACTTGATTATGCAGTAGGTGCCAGACATTATAATTAACAAAAAATCTAAATCCATACTAATATTATAAATGCGAAAGTGTGTCTGTCTGTCTGTCTGTCTGTTACCTCTTCACGCTTAAACCGCTGAACCGATTGCGATGAAATTTGCTATGGAGATAGTTTGAATCCCGGGGAAGGACATAGGATAGTTTTCATCCTGGAAATCACACCCTTAGGGGATGAAATGGGGGGTTGAAGTTTGTATGGAGCTGCGATATAAACGATTTCTACGCGGACGGAGTCACAAGCAGAAACTAGTAATTATATAAATACACAGTATGAATGAATGAATTAATGAACAAGATTTATTTCGAAACAACAACAACAAAAACAGTTTACAGAATTCTTATATCTAAAAGTATTGGATGTCTCAAAAAAGGAGCCCACTCAGCATGCGTCGAGGCAGAGGGAGCCCCGACGCTGATTTTCAGTACATAAATAGCTAATAATAATAAGACAATCAGGGTTAGAGGAGAGACAATTGATATTTTTTCATGATTTGAAGTTGCCGATAGATTTTGCTTGTGTAATGTCAAGAGGGAGAGAGTTCCACAGTAGAATAGCCTTATAAGTGAACGAACTATTGTACAATTTGGAAGATGACGAAGGCACACTTAATAGCAAATTGTTAGAAGATCTAATAGAATTAAGATAACTAAAACGGTTATTGTGATAGTGGGGAGTTACAGGGTTAAAAAGGACACTACAAGCGAAATAATAATAATGGGGCAGCTTGTGGCGAGCTGACGGTGAGTGGCGACACCGCGGACCCCTAACCTCCAGAGGGCCCGAGTGATCTGGCCCTCGCCTCTGTGCTTGCCTTAACCGGCCGGCCAGAGTGGAGTCGCAAGAGCAGAACCTATGCTCCAGGTTGGAAGTGTAAAATGTCATAACGCCGGCGGCCCTTGAACGGATTACCGGGATCTGGCGCACCGCAGACTCACCTCTCGACAACCTCGCAGCCGCTCAGACGTGTTGCTCCATTGTCGCACCGCGCGTGCGACTGTTTGTGGGGCCCACTTAACGAGTTGGCGAGTCACCGCCTGCCTTTTCACAATTTTGAGACTTATTGTCATGGCAGGTGTCCGCTAGTCTCCTCCCATAACCCATTGTCCAGACCACCCACCATTCAACCCAATAACCCATGACCTTAGTTTCCATCGCAGCACAGTGTTGCACTGCAATAGTCTTTGCACCTGGCGGGGACCATCACCGGGTGTATCACGTTGTGCGCTCGGAGATGGTATCTGCCATGTGTATCCCTCGCTTTATATTTGTTTTAAAGGGCCTCTGCGCTGCTGGCTTCGGCTCCACGCATGCCTTCCAAAAGTCCGGGACCCCATGGTCCTGAGATATGGAAAAAACATACATAATAATAATAATAAATACTCTTTATTATTGCACCACGACAAGAGAGAAACATCTTACAAAAAATTTGCTTAATAAATAATGGTAACAACAGGCGGGCATGGTACCTAATAATGTGAGAGTTACGGCGATAACGTATACGAAGCCACTTGAGTTTTGAATAGAAACATGGTCATATTTGCGTAACCCAAACATGAACCTGATGCAGACATTTTGCTGAACATTCGGATATATGCAATAATATTTGCCCTAGCTGAAACGAAAAACTTTACTTCGTTCGCTTCGCTCACTCGTTAAATAAATATCGACAAGTAAGGAAATCCTAGCGTCATCTTTATGCCCTCGGTAATATACAAAATGCCGCATAGCGAATCCGCAAAATTATAAAACTCGATTCAAAATGCTTCAAGCATTAGTTGTTTTTCGAAACCCAGTGAGCTGCATATTTCTCCGAGTACTTGAAAGCTCGGGTTTGGTTTTCTCAATTGCTTTCCAATTACTTAAGAGATTTTTGAACCCCGAGGAAATGCATCTTAGAGCAAGATGAATCGAGGTTTTTCCAAAGATAAACGACCCTCAATTCCACATCCAACCTTTATTCATAGCGTCAGCTAAAGTCACAAACCTCTTCTCTAAGGCTTCGTGATGTAAAAAGAAGCGGCCAAGTGCGTGTCGGGCCACGCGCAGTGAAGGGTTCCGTAGTTGCTTTTCTGTCTTTTTTACATCGACACACGCACGCCAAACAATTGCATCGGTCGAATTTGTACGAATGTTGACACCTTGCTAAGTTTATTTTAACTTGGTCGACTATTACTCGGTAACTACTTATGCCTACTTAGCCGTGATAGTTTTCCTTTAAAATTCATTATTATGTACTTCTGCCATGATTTTTCACATCAGGGGGGGGGGGGGGGGGGGGTCATTTGACGATCGATCTCTCTCCATATTTTCTTATAAAGCGAAGTGTTAAAATGGGTACGTATCAGAATGTATAAAGTTAAAAAAACTAACGTTAAATAGCCTACGTTCAAAATACCTAAAATCTAAATACGTAATGGATTTAAATACCTAAGCAACTAACACCTACCTATGAATTACCTAAGTTTAAAATACCGATTGGACTAAATATCTAATGTTTAAAATACCGATTGGACTTAATACCTAATGTTTAAAATATCAATAGCTATTACACCTAAGTTTGATACACCAACATTTAAAATACCAAATGGTCAAAATACCTAAAATTATGCACTTGCGAGCTATTTGTATGAAGTAGTAGATCAGTAAAATTATTCTCAAATTGTTAGTTTTTCCGCACTTTTATAAAAAAAATAACCTCGAAGACGAAGCTTCGCTCCCGCTTCCTTCTTCTAACCTATCCGTGATCCGAGTCGGTTTTGCCACTAAGCCCCTGCTCCCTACTGCCAGTCGCAAAACCGACTCGGATCGCGGATAGGTTAGAAGACGGAAGCGGGAGCTTTGCTCCCGCTTTCGTCTTCGGGGTTATTTTTTTTATAAAAGACCGGAAAAACTTGTTATTTGAACTTACTACTAATAACAATTAGGCAATTTACTACTAAGAAAAATATAGGCTCAAATCGCAAAAATTTAAATACCTAATGATTAAGCTTTCGGTATATAGATTATAGCTAAAAAAGCGTTAGGTATTTAGATTTTAGTGATATCGAACGTAGGTTATTATACGTTAGTTTTTATTTTATTTTAGACATTGCCATACGTAGCCATTTTAAGCTTTCGGTATTTTGATTTTAGGTGCAAAAACCATTAGGTATTTAGATTGTAGGTATTTTGAACGTAGGCTATTTAACGTTAGTTTTTTTAATTTTAGCCATTCTGATACGTACCCATTTTAACCTTTCGGTATTTAGAATTTTAGGTGAAAAAAACTTTAGGTAATTAGATTTTAGGTATTTTGAACGTAGGCTATTTAACGTTAGTTTTTTTAACTTTAGACATTCTGATACGTACCCGTTAAAATATGGGTGCATACAACTTACTCATAAATATGTCTCATCGGTCTTATATCAGCGGATTAATGTTTCGGTACTTACATATTTATGGGAGGACGAGCTTCCGCCCGCGACTAAGTAAGTACCTACACTTATTTAAGAAAACGCCCGTGCCTGATACAATTTTCCTTTTAGAGTAAACCTAGCAAAATTCAGTAGTCAGGCAAAGGATCATGTTTTATTCCTTACTCATGTCATATGCTTTGTGAATACGTTATTTCACGACGCTAGTATGACGTATAATATTCAAACAATTTTCCCTGCCTAGTTATTTTAACAAACATATTTCATGACAATGACTCCTCTTTGAGTCAAAATATTTTTTGTTGGCGTTAGTGCTCACTCTTTCCAGTGTTTGTGTATCAAAATATTTAAGATCTTTGAAGACCAATAATTTTCATTGCTGCTGGCATGAAAAATTAAACTAACTAGGTCTCATTCCCAGGAAAGCTCGTTTTCTCCGATGCAACACGAAAAATGCAGAGAAATGTTCGGTTTTTCAGGCAGTTCCGTTTAAAAGCCTTTCGTACACTTGGCTAACATTACATTTTTGAATGAAACGTGATGGAGGGGACAATCTTACCCAAATCAAACTAGCCCTGTACTGAATAAGGCTAGTGTTAGAAAATATCTAAGACTCAGAAACTCATTCGTGCTAATCGCACACATAATATAGTTATTATCGCACTCGCCACTAAACGTAGTAGTTTGACGAGAATATAAATGTATAAAGTACTATAAGGTGTAGTGTACACTACATACTATATAAACATAGTATAAGTTGTAATTTGAATACATGTATAAATAAATTAAAATTATTTGCCTTAACCGGGATTCGAACAGAACACCGCAGCCCGCAGAATTCGAACCCAGGACAGTCGTCAGCTTAGTTTTATCAAATCGCGATTACATAACGATTGGAGGTGACAGTTTTGCCCTAAAAAAAGGTAGGTGCGTTAAAATTTACACTCATACTCAATAATTAATAAAAAAATTTTTACATATCTAATGTAAATGAACTGACAGTTATTCCAATTCTATTCTAATGGCGGTTTGGTAATAAGCAGGGTCAATGATAGACTAAAACCAGTTGTCCTTTATATACATAATATATATGTCAATTTGAATAGTTTGTGAGGGCGTTATTACAGTGTAGGTATTCTACAGAAACAACGCGCCATGTTTACTTACAAACATGATCTAGCATCACTGACATTAAAACCGGCAAGTTTCGAAATACGACCCGAGTGGTTCAAGAGGGCACTCCACAATCGGGGTTAATATGAGAGATATTGGTTCTGATCGCGTATGCCACGCACGTCCATTAACAGCGTATGACTTGGACACGTCTTCGAGCGACAGCGGTGGCGGCGTGGGAGCGAGAGATTGGTGCGCGAGCTCTCGCTCTCACATAGGTTGCCCCTGCCGCCGCCGCTTATGGTCGTGGCTCAGCCCTGACTGTAGGCTAACAACAGTCTACCGAGCTCATTTTCTAACCAATTATTTTCTTCGAATTATATTCCGACTAGCTTCAGCCTGGCGATTTCGTCTGCGTGCACCCGGTATAAAAGCTATTCTACATTTTAATCCAGGCTGTAAACCACAGATATACCACAACAGACGCGCGCGGAATGTAAGTCGGAGTGCCAACTCGGAGTCCGAATTCTGACACGCGAAGTATATGAATTTGCGTGATCTATGTTTATCTATATCAGTGCTGTAAACTATCTTCGTGCAAAATGACATCCAAATCGGTTGAGCCGTTTAAGCGTGATTAATTAACAAACGTCCAAACGTCTAAACATCCAAAAATCCAAACTCTCGCATTTATAATATTAGTAGGATTGTCACAGTACCAGTGTATCAATACAACATAGCTACGGTAACGCGAGAGCAAGTGCATGACCAATTCACGTTCATACGTCAAAAAAATACTTTCTATAATTGGGCTGCTTAGCAACTATCCTGTCAAAAATATCAATTGCCAATCTTGTAAGGTTTAACAGACGGATCGCCCTTTTATTTTTATCTCTGTCCAATTGCGGATAGGAATCCCCCAGATTCCTTTACTGTTTATTTTCCTATCGGCTTTCTGACTTTGCCATTATAAGATTAGCTACAATCTCTTCACTGCGGTGTTTGGAGAGGACAAAATGGACAAGTTCAAGCCTAACTTCATACAGACTGGTGAACAAGTTTGATATACATGACAAAGTTTACTGAACATTCGTAATTCGGTACCCGAGCTTAGATGATACATGGGGTCTATATAAATAACTAAATAAATATTAGGGGACAATCTTACACAAATCGACCTAGTCCCATAGTGAGCTCAATAAAGCTTGTGTTATGGGTACTAGACGACAGTCTAAATATTTAATAGTTATCAATACTTAAATACATAAAAAAACATCCAAGACTCAGAAAGTTGGAGCAAAGTAATTCGTTCGCTTAGTTCCCTCGTTCTAAAATAGGGAATACGCTAAGTAATTCAACATTTATTTGAAGAATAAGATTAAACTCAATTTTAGCATTTGCTTTATACATCATCGGAAATCGTCAACAATTCGAACAAACAACTCTATTCAGATCCTCTCTTTTACATCCGAATTACATTGCAATTCGTTTGTAACGTTAGATTGAAGCAACTTCCAGGCGGGACAAGTATTATGCTATTTTGTATTTTAACATGAGCTTACTGATGTCGCACAGATATTCTCACTTGTCGGTATACTTTCAGTATTAGATTTAGTCAGTAATAGGTGTTTGCAGTTTGTACCGCCTCGCTTCAATGCATTCCGCGCCAGTAAGAAAGCTCCCATTAAAACGTAAGTGCGCAGTAAATAATCGGTACTGACTCAATAAACTCTTGACATACTGATGACTTACCGCCTCTGCACCGACAAATCAGGAGTCTAATAGTGAGCGAGTGAAACATTGAAACGCGATTGTAATCGGAAGCGATGATCAAATATCGACCTCCTGTTCACAGTCGACGTCTTTATCCTTTCACGCTTGATTGACCTTTACATTCACGAATGAACAACAGTAATCAAGGCCATTGTTCAGATTTCGATCTCGGCGCTGACTAGAAAGAAACTAAAGTAATAACATCGATTTCCTATTACGACTCGTTGGTCTCGAAATCTTCTTTTTTCTCTTCTCTTCGGCGCTAAGCGCCGCTTGGTACCGAGTCTTACTTCCTTCCAGCCACGTGGGAAGCCTGACCCAGCCTTACCAAACCACGCTGAACGATGTCACGCGCTCACACTAGTGGAGGTGAGTTATTTACGGATTGTACAACTATCTATATAATATATATATGTACGTCCCACTGCTGGGCACAGAGGCCTCCTCTCATGGATGAAAGGAGGCCTCTGTGCCCTGTACGGGCAGTAGTCATACAAACAACTTCTAAGTACTGGACCCACCCCATGGATGGTTCTTTCTGCCTAATTTTTAAAAGTATGTTATGTAAACAATCGAAAAAGATGTTAATGTCTCTATCCGGCCTATATATTCTTACTAATATTATAAATGCGAAAGTGTGTGTGTGTGTTTGTTTGTTCGTACAGTCAGCATCAGAAGTAACTACGCAAACGAAGACGTCAAGTCTTTATTAAAAGGGAATAACAGCTTTTGACGTCTTCGATTGGGCAGTTACTTTTGATGCTGACTGTATGTTTGTCCTTCTTTCACGTCGCAACGGAGCGTCGTATTGATGTGATTTTTTGTATGGAGATAGTTTAGAAGCTGGAGAGTGACATAGGCTACTTTTTCCAGCGGGAAAACATCTAATTCCCACGGAAAAAATCAATATGTTACATTTTCCTATAACCACGTGGGCGAAGCCGCGGGCATCAGCTAGTATTTATTATAATTATATTTTGCTCAGGAATTTCAATTCCGCAACACACCACTTAACTAACACATTAGGTGACGCTGACGGTACTCGCCTATTGTTATAGTTACTCTGGCTGGAAGAGATCCTTGTTTCCGATAAGCAAGCTACTTGTTTATTTTTATCCCTTAAGAATTCTTCTATAATACATATCTTGTTTTTAATACTCTGCATGTTTTGCACTACAACACTAAAAAGGTGTTCATCATCTATAGATATTTTGGTTTTTTCTTGTGCAGGATGTCGTTCACTCGTTTCGGGTTTCTCGAAAATTACTTTTCCGAAAATTATTTTTTCCCGGGTTTGGGCTGTGTACTTCTAGGTTGCTGGTATTCTGAGTTCACTGATCATCTATTGGAGATAGCTGAAGGTAAGGGATGGGTGTTGGCTGTGTGTTTGTGCCGTTCTTTGTTGTCTCTAGTGGTGCGTTGAGCAACGACTTGTGGGTGAGTTCACCTTGTTGTTCTGAACTATGTTCTTTTCCGTTTATATACAGCTTGTTGTTTTTTTAGTATGTGATGTCCTTCGTGGCGTGCCCTAACAAGTTTGCCTCTTAACATTTTTCTTTGTCCCATTAATTTGCTATCTAAAAACATAGAAACGGCGTAGCCCGTATTCCTAAAGAGATGGGCGTTGTCAAGTACATAAGTGGCCATCCGTTTGCTTAGGAGTTCAATCTGTAGTGGGCGGCGATACCCTCTTTTTCCAATGCGAGAAACCCCTTCTATGTAGCCGTTTATGTTTATATTGAGTATGTCCCAGAACATGCTATTAATACGGCGACAGAGGTCTGTTTCAGTTTCATCAAACCCGAATAGTATAATTTTCCTTGTAGTGTAATTGCCGGTGCTATTTTTCAAGATGGCGGTCAAAAAGGCGTTATGTGTATGACTAAAAGATAGACCCCTAAGCCTTTAATTATCTCCACTACTAGTATTAACCTTAAGACGATTCTGCGAACTGCTTTAGCTATACACGAGATATAGCGACGGTTATTCCGTTGTCGGTGCCGCACGACGCGGATAATCCGTCCAATCTTATAAAGAAAGACAGCTTCTCACAATTCTAATCCAATGCTTCTTTGATTAGAGCCCTCGCTCACTGCACACATTTCTAGCACGCAGTGTATATGGAGACGATAGATAAAAACAGATTTAGTGTAGAGCTTCCTGGGTTGTGGCGAAAGGCGGCGGAATTTGCGAGTAAATCCCTCTAACAGGGCGTTAGGGCTTTGCACTGGTCAAATTAGTTCCAGCATACTGGTAGATGTCTTAATTATATGTAACTATGTTTACATATACATAATATACAATGGCAAAAAACATAATATAGAAATTCTAGCTTGTACCTTGTGAGGGGAAGTCGTTTATATCGCAGCTCCATACAAACTTTCACCCCCATTTCACCCCCCTAGGGAATGATTTCGGGGATAATAACTATCCTATGTCCTTCTCCGGGGGCAAACCCCCATTCAAACTATCTCTAAGTATACCAAATTTCATCTAAATCGGTTTAAGGCTGGAGAGGTAAACATATAGAGGTAATATATCATAAGATAAACATATAATAAGAGGTAACAGGCAGACAGACAGTGACCCTTTTGTATTTATAATATTAGTCTAGTATGGAGATCATGAAACTAGCTTATCTTGATGACGTTTAAAAAAATAACATGGTAGTTTTAAACTAGATACACTACTAGTTACTATGGATTTGTATATATGTGTGTATGTACACACATATATACAAATCCATAGTAACTTACTTTCGGAATTTTAATTATATGAGTACTTTTACGTCTGCGTGGTACTCGTTTTTATCGTGCCTCCATACAAAGTCGATGAAATGACTCACCCCCTTAATTCCCATTTCATCGAGCTAGTATGGCTATTTCCGGGATAAAAAGTACCCTAACTCCATAACAAATTTAATTTCAATCGGTTCAGCGGTTTAAACGTGAAAGGTACCTTTTTTTGTTATTTTTTTTAAGTGGGAGGAAAATTCTTTATGGATACCTCCGCGCCACGGGGATAGCGCGGAGGTTATGTCGGACTCGCACCGACTAAAAACGCCCCGATGGTCCTCCTCGACGCCTTTCGGACGGCTCTGGGATCTCCTGCGGAACGCACCAGTGCCGCCCTAGCGTTATTGCCTCTGTGGGTCCTACCTTTTTTTTTAACGATTGCAGCCCCCAGCTGAACCGTGTACCACCCCGAGTACCCCTTTTAGTCGCCTTGTACGACAGGCACGGGATATCGTAGCCGTATTCTAATGCCCGGGCTACAGGGTGCACGTGAAAGGTACCTAACATTCAGACAGACAGAGTTACTTTCGCATTTACAATATTATAAGTATTGGTACGGATATGGATGAATATACACTAAACTTTGATCATAATGATCATATATTTTTACACAAATTACCTACTAGATAACTGCCTTTGACACCGGGCCAAACAAATTCACACCTCCGCCACATTGCAGAATATGCACGCCAAAATCGTTTAAACGTAATTCAGTCTTTGCGCTGAGTCTTTGTAGTTAAAAACTGGAATTAAGCAGTGAAATTTGCAAAGCAGATTTTCGCAAAATGAGACCAAAGTAGTTAAAAATAAAATCTCTTTAACTTTTTATAGCTCGTTCGTGTTGCAATTTTGGCATTTTCAAAAATATAGCTGCAAGTCTCCTGTTAAATTAAATTTTGTGCTAACGTGTCCGCACTTGTAGGACGTAGGTATGTAGTGTTGTGTTCCTGGTTCCTGGGAGATGGAATTGCTTCCATACCTAGGTCTTACCTTATCCTTGATAGACCTGATCTTGTCTCTGCCTTTAAAAATATGAATGACAAAAACATCAATAATAATAATAAATAGTCTTTATTGCACCACGATAAGAGACAGTACAAAAAAAATTGCTTGATAAATAATGGTAACAACAGGCATTCTTATCGCTTTAAAGTGATCTCTTCCAGACAACCTTTGGGTAGCAGGAAACATTTTAAGTAGAATTTTAAACAGGTAGTTAGCGCAGGAATTCATCAAGAAGAGCATAAGTACTAGTGAACACATCAATATTTCAAATATGACTAAACAGGACACTTTCGAATATATACTTACTTAATAAATAAATCAATGCAGACATAAATACAACCATACATTCATACAATATAAAGCCTGACAAGTTCCTATTTAGCCCGGATTTAGTGTCGCTGCAAACAGCTTACATATGGCAATAATACGTACCTACGTCATGAATAGTCGGGACAGTGTGTATTGGCATTGTGTTGTTTGTTGAATGTAAAAATGATAATATGCTTGATAATAAATACCTATTACCATATCTGGTTCCACGTACGTATTCGATATTTAACTCCGAAGGCTGCGACTCTGATGTGTCGCTTTCAAGACCGCCGACCTCAATTATAAACGGTCTAGGATTCGACTAAAGGACCTTTTTCTATATTAGTCTTAAATTTTTATAGCAATATTTTAATAAGAAAATAAATTTCTAGTTAAATCCAACGAAACTAACCAGTTTAATCAATATCTACGACCTCTCTATAAAATGTCAGTATCTAGGTACCGGTCATGTCAACAACCAATTTAAACACATTGTTTATAGAAATATTAGACAATCCGGCACCCTTTTTTTGAAGTGGATACTTCTTTGCTCGCGTTCTTGTATAGAGGTACAGTTCAAAATGTATCACGTGACTTCCGGAATAACTTTTTGTAGAGAAGCCTAATCTGATTTCAAATAATTGTTTCTTTTTAATCCTTCTTTATTTGTCATTAGTTGTTAATCACAAAATGTTATTTAGTTTATGTGGCGGACATGGAAATAATGCTGAAATGACCGGCATTTTCAATGTATCGCAAGCTACGTCAGTCAATGTTGTCATATATATCGATTTATCTGTACATATTCAAATTTTAGTGAATTAATTCAGATATATATTTTACGGGTACACCATAATAGCAGGCTTGGCCGATTTTTTTTATTAGGGTTCCATAGCCAACAAAGAAGTATCCACTTAAACTTAATGAACGGCACACCCCACACAACCCGCTTCTTTTGTTGTAAATATTCAATTATATTCAAAATAAGCTTTCTGACCTCACTATGGATTGATTTCGATATATTTACTGTAATTTATTTTACGTCACACCTGGCCATAATAGACGTAAAATTGTGTACTCATCACGGGCAGTAAAAAAGAAAACCCTCTATCGCATACTTACAACCCTCGCCTGCGGCTCGGGTCACTAATTCCTGCGATTTCCGGCTTTCTTTCTTTTACAGCCCTTGGTAAGTAATGTACTATTACAATCGCGAAGTATTTCGTCTTCCTTGCTGTTTGTTAACATCGGTGACATTCGATGACTTCTAACGTCTGTTATCAAAAAGTACTCCTTGCCAGTAAAATAAATTAGTTCCATTCAAAATCCGCAACATGGCTAGGGTCAAAAAGAACCTTGTCAGGCTATACATACATACAATACATAAAAGGCAACTTAAGGGAGACACAGGTAATATTGTTTCAACAGATTTTTGAAAACAGGAAGAGATCAGTGTAGAACAAAAACATAAATGAATTATTTTGCGTGTAGGCCGCAATGGCACTTTTACAAGTCAAATTCTACCAATGTTTCTGATAAAAAGACTACGGTCAAGAAGAAATGCCGAAACAAACTCAACAGTAAGACAAGTATAACAAAAATAATGGAAATGCATCAATTAACTAAATCGCTAGACTATGCTTTCTTGCATGAACTGTGGCAGCTTTTTAGTTCCCTAGGTGTGATACAATGTTAACATATATATATATAATTATATAAAATTATAAACATTAACACAACTGACTATATATAGTAGAATAATAGGATTATTATGACGTCGGTTGTGTTAATGGGTATATTTTTTTTTATATTTACTTATTACTAGTTTTACAGTAGTCATCATTTACTTAACATTGTCTATCGTCGTTAATTTTCTTTCTCGTAACAAATTTACTCAAAGGTTAGCCGGAAGAGATCCCTTAAAGAAAAAACTGCGCCTCTGTACTTGAATTATGTTTTGTTTGTATCTGCTGTATTCCACCAGTTTTAAGTAGGTTTAGGTAGGTTTTAACATACATACAATAATGGCGTGTCATGTTTCCCTTGTCAAATATCGTGGACGGATGTCACTGTCTGGCATCACTCTGAATAACGAGACGACGCCCTTGCATTTGATAGCATGAAAGCCATCTGCGTATGCCTCGGCAAACGTCGAGTTAGCAAGTTACCAATCCAATTATACTAGTAACAAGGTACAGTCATCTGAAACGTGCTAAATCGTATTTCTAGTCTAACAGTGTATAACAAATAGAAAGTCAAACAGATCGATCGCGTAACGCATTGTACGTATGTTAGGTAAATCTAAATGTAAAATTTTATATGGAGAAATGACAGTTGAATTGTCCTAACGTGCGTTCGAAACGTTACGTGATTGCCTCTCAAGTCTACGCAGAATTTCGAAGTTAGTCGCGAGGATAAAAGCGTTTGGCATATGCCAATTTTTTTTTGTGGCCTTTACCTCCACTGGCAAGGGCACGGTACAGCATCAAACTTTGACAACAATCAGGAGAAAATTAGTAGTTAATATATATGTATATTATCAAAACTTGAATTATGAAGATGTTTCTCCTTTTGAAATGGGCTTTACAATATCAGGTAAATTTGGTCAGTTTCACGGTATGGTCACTTGCAACGGTTCCTAACAGCACGGCTAGCACGCGACGGCGCGCGAGCTCTCTCGATTTTTCTCGCACTATCCGTCTCTCACTTATTAGACCACTTAGAACAAGAGGTATAGTGCGATAAAAATCGAGAGTATGTCGCGGCCGTCGTGTGCTAGACGTGCTGGATCAGCTACCCAGAAATATCTGACAGAACTCTATTTTGTAGAGCCAGATTGTACCAGAGATTTGACCGTTTTGTATGAGTAATCAGATATTAATTTTGCAGATCAGTGTACGCTCTTTGGTCAAGAATCATTCCTTTTTACTATCTAAGATAAGTTAGATGGTAAAAAGGAATGATTCTTATAGATATCAGAGAATATCAGATATATCCATGTAATGGGTAGGTACATTAAATAAGGTCAACAAATAACACACTGGCTTTTACTTAATGTTAGCCATGTAAGTAATAAAGCTAAATATATCAAGTCCACTGAAAAGTGGAATAAGTAAATTATGCTTATTGTTACACCAATTTATGATTTTGAAATTAATACGGTCTCGTTGGCGGCCGGTTTACGTTGGGATAAACCTATGTACATATTCACTTCACCAACAACTTCAATGTTTCTTGATTTTAATGCATCACTTTTAATATCGGACGATTTCCGGATATTTTGTTTATCTTTTGAATATGGCGGGTTACTGAAATACATTGAGCCATTGCAATATTTAATTCTGCAAAATGTAAGCCAATTACGTGATTATTTTAAGTTTTATTTCAACAGGAGTGTTGAAATAAAACGTAAAAGAACTTCAATGGCTCGGATAGCAAACAAAGCTCCAAATAACAAACAACACTGACAAAGTTGGTTGCAAACTGTAAACCGATAGCGAAGCACGTGCGGTGCATCCACACTTAGCAAATATTTGGAGAGAGATTTAAGTTAAATGGTATACGTGTAAACCCGTACGATTTCTACGTACTATAAAATATTCTGGAATTAACATGAACTAACACAATATTTGTCATTTTAACGATGTTAAGTTATGCAACATTACACTTTAGCTGGCAAGAATCGCTACGCGCTACGCTCGTAGCGATCCCGTGGTTTTCCTCGTATGTAGTGGAAAGCGACTAGCGTAGCGTAGGCGCCCGCTAGGCGGGTTCCTGGCTGTGAAAGTGATAAAGTAACCTTTCGATACCTGTTTGCCTCCCGAATATTAACAAATATAAGTCTTCAAACTAGTTCATTTAGGAGCAACGGGATTCGAGAGGGGTATTATTGTCACATGTTGCTGATAGAATGGTTGAATGGGCCGAAAAAATGCCCTACTCATTAGACAGACTGACAATTTGGTGATGGTAGTCATCAGTTCTGAAAGTTTGTTGTACTAGGGCAGTAACGAACGGATTACTGTGTCGATTCCTTTGATGTTTAGATACCTTTAACATATTATCTTTAAATACAATTTTTGACCGTCATCGTCTTGGCAGCTTGGGCATTTTTACATATACATTATTGTATATTGACGATGGAGACTCTTTACTTCTCCGTTATTTTGTTTAATATATATTTATTTTGACACTGGATCTCTTTGGTATATGGTGTCTTTCGACAAAAGTGTAACGTAGTCACTTATACACCAATGTAATTACATTTGTTAGTTATTACTTGCAGAATAAACTTGAGGCCTGCTTGGAGAATAAATTTTACCAGAGGTAATATTTAGTAGTTTAATAGTGGATGTATTTCGGCTGACGGTGACGAAAGAACGCTTTTTTTCCGCCTTTGCCGATAAAACGAACCCTTGCGCCGGTTTTCAAGCATACGAAAAATAAATCACGTAGAGACATGTGCAGCGAACTTTAATCTCAAAAATATGAGTTTGCAGCTGCCAATAAACTTTGGCAATAAATTTTGAAAGCATGTAACATATCAGATTTCATTAGCGTTGGTTCAAAACTATGTAAACATAAATTTATACAGTCCCAGCCAGGCCTGTAACATGGGGAGGGGAGAATCAATGGGGGAACATCAATTATTTCTAGCAATAACACACAGTTTACTAACTGGCCGCTTGAACAATCCCGATTTACATTTGACAGTTACAACTCTAGTTATATTATCAGGTCCAGTAGGTTTTTTTAAAATCCATTTAGCAGGAGGTGTAATATTTGTTATTGAAATTAAACAGAGACGTGAGGGATACACGCATTTATTTTCTTATTAACTTCTTACAATGGAGTTGTTCTTCTATCTTCGTGTTAGGAAAAGAGGGCACGACGCCATCTTGATCTTCCTTATATAGTCGCACAGGTAGCGTTCGGAAACGTGACTTAATTGTAATGTGACATTCAGATACCAATATTAATATAATACAGGAGGAATATTGTCCTCTTTCAAAATAACATCAACAGTTCAGTAGTACAATTAGAATTCCATTTATTCCTTTCTAGCTTGGTTACACTTGTCATGTAGCGAATTCATCTCAGTACCTACTATTTATCAGTTTATCACAAACAACATAACACAACTTAAAAAAAAACTTTTTTTATTTTTCCTTGGTGACATTTGATCCGCTCCAAGTGTTCACGAAAGTTATTGTATAGCTAATTTGACATGTCCGTGTTTTGCGTTTTAATTCGTGATGTATGGGACGAATTAAAGCAGATTGCCCAAATAATGCCTGGAATGTGCAGAGATGCCCAATATTAAAAAACGGGCGTTATTGAATACGTATGATTAAACAAAATAAATGGAAGTCTGCTGAACTCCGGATAAATAAACACTAATCAAGTACTAGAGTAACACGTATATTACTAAACTAACGAAAATCTCTCATTTTTTTACATAGACGGTAGTGTCATTTATATAATTCTTATGTCACATAGAACTTAACATAAAACATTCACATACTCGTAGATCTAAGAGACATATATTGTAGTTTGTATGTAAATATTACCTCTTTCATAGTAAAGAAAAATGTTAATAATAAAATCCCAAGTGTTTGAATAATTTTTGAAGGAGTTTGCGAAACCCATTTTTTTTACTATATTTTAATGTGTTAATGGGTCTTGCACATATCAGGCATTTCCTTGTAAAGCCGGTGGGTATTCCTCTTTCGTTAGTTACCTAATGAAAGTTCTTAACAATCTGTATTTTTGTTTTGGAATTACCCCTGCATAGGTTAAAAATTAAACAATAAAAATATCTGTATATGTTAATAAATATTTCATTTCATTTCATTACTGGCTGAAAATAATGATGATAATTATGCGAAAACCTAAAATTAGTGGCTGAATCGTTAATGAGAATTGCATATCCTGAGGTTTGATATGGCTGTTGCTACATGATCTGCATCATCATGATTTCAATTGAATACCCATTTATGTATTCCATTTGAATCGGTGGTGCGTGTTTAATGCTTCATGACACGCTGTAGGCGCGTTCTCATTGTGTATTAAATTTAGCCTTTGTTTAGTCTAATTGTAACATTTAAACCACTACTATCCATACTCATGTACTTACCTACAGTAACGGCCGTATTCATAAACTTCCAACAAATCTACTTTAGCTAAAATTCCGTCAAAATTTGTTGGTTTTTATCGGTCACTTTGACATGTGTGTTCGTAAGGACCAAACACATTTTACTTATCAGTTGTATTTTAAGTTTTATAAATATGCATCTCCCCTTGATGTGACCACCCCCCACTTCCCCTTCCCTGCCCTTGCTATATGCACATGTGTAATTTTCCAATACACATGGCATTTAGATCTACCAGGAGATCAATCACGTAACGCGTCCAAGCATCAGGTAGATCTAAATGTCAAGTTTTGTGTGTGAAAATGAAATTTGAGTTTTTTTAACGCACGTTCGAAAAGTAACATGATCACCCCTCTGCAGTGTGGGGAAAAAAGTAATTGCATTACAAATTACAATTACAAAATGCAATTTCAATTATTGCATTACAAATTACAAAATGTAATTCGTAATCGCATTACAGATTACAAAATGTAATTTGTAATGCAATTATTGCATTACAGATTACATTTTGTAATTTTAATTTTTAATGCATTACTTCATAAAACTACAAATTACTTTTATTTAATAAAACATTTTTCATTATTAACCTTGGGTTGGGGTAGGAAAGGGAGCCGGTTTTTGGACTTAAAAAACTTGATTTTTTTTTCTTTTTTTTTTAATTTTCTTTTCCTATGGTAAAAAATGCGTAAAAATAAGCATGTTTTATAATTTAATTTTTTTCTCTCAGAACGATATTTACCGAGATATTTGGGTTCAAAGGTCAGTCATTTAAAGGGGCAGTCAAAAAAAACCGACTGATGACGGATAGGTGTTATTTTTTTTTTCTATCAAAGAACGGAAAAAACGAGGTTTTTCTAGAAAAAGATGCTTATTTTGACGTGTTCTGTACGTAACAATCATTCAAAATAGGGGTTATAGTGACACCACTTTGGCAAAAAAATTACCGTGTGCTGAAGTTATAAAACTTTGGAACGCTATACTTCGGTCATTTTTAAATTTAGAGAAAAGTTTTTCAAGTAATAGATGCATATTTTGACGAGTTCTATACGTAACAATCATTCTAAATAGGTGTTATAATGACACCACTTTGGCAAAAAAAAAACTAAGTGCTGAAATGTCCCTGTATGCCATTACGAATGTAATGCCGTAATGCATTACATTTTGTAATCGCATTACAATTGCATTACATTTGTAATCGCATTACATTCGTAATCGCATTACATGTAATGCGATAACGTGTAATGCATTACTCGTAATTGCAATGTAATGCGATAACGAATGTAATTCATTACTCGTAATTGCATTACATGTAATTTAATTTGTAATGCGATTAGAAATGTAATGCATTACGCCCAACACTGCCCCTCTGACGTACGTGCTATGCGTTACGTGATCGAACAGCGGGCTTACGCGTGTAAATTACAACAATCTGATTACGTTTTCATAATTATGATGCTGACGGTGTGAGAATAGGACCCAGCTCAAGTGAAAGATAAATAGCTAATCCAGACTTTGCTATTGGAAAAGTTCATCCAAACAAAAGCTATCCGATTGCCAATTTCTTAGCACATATTTAAAACGGTGTATCTAACTAGGTTTCATAATAACCTTACGCCCTTTCAGACAAAGAAGACGAAATCGATACTTTACAAAAGTCAACAAGTTTGGTACGGTGCTCTCGTTATTGGTAAATAACTGTGATTTGTTTCTAAGGCGCCCAGCAGATTACTTTAATCCTTTCAATAAAAGTACCAATATAAAGGTATTCCAATTAAATGCTTGACTGACAAAAACTAAAAAAAATACTTATTCCGGATCCACGTCTCCAAATGATCGCCAACTGACACTGACCTATGTCAAAAAAACCTATCATAAATCGAACACCGATTAAAATAATACCATTTTTTTATCATCATCAAGACGTCCACTGCTGGACATAGGCCTCCCCAAAGAGTGCCAAAGCGACCGGTCGTGCGCCACCCGCATCCAGCGTCCATTTTTTTTATAAAACTTAAATATTTAATGTGCAAATAGGACGCCCCTGTGCCTCTATATTTCTTAGAAATGTATTCAGGTCTCAAAGGGTCAAAAAACAAAGTACTAAAATAATAATAGTTATTTACGATACAAGTGCCGAAAATAGGAAATTCGCAACGAGTGGTGATAAATTAAAACACGACCGAAGGGAGTGTTTTAAATCGACACGAGTTGCGAATTACCTATTCGCACGTGTATCGTACAACGTTTTACTGTACATTTGGGTCTTTAAAGTTTCGACATATGCACGAAAAGTGCTCTTTTCCGCACTAGTGCGGGAAAGTAGCACCATATGTACTGTAAAATTTATTTATTTATTTAGAAGTTCAACATTATTCACAAAACATTTTTACCAGCAGTTTTTTATACTATATGCATAGCCAATGACAGTACTCCCTTGAAAGTTATACAGTATTAGGTCTGAGTGTGGACTTATATTGATTATTCTGTTTGTATTGTTATTATACAATCTATGTAAATAAGGGTAAATAGATAGTAATCATTAATTGTAAGAGATTGGTTAGTTAGTGTGTGTGTGTGTGTGTGTGTGTTTGTGTGTGTGTGTGTGTGTGTGTGTGTGTGTGTGTTTGTGTGTGTGTGTGTGTGTGTGTGTGTGTATGTGTAAGTCAATCAGTCGGAGAGAGAGGGAGAAAAAAAATACATAGGTACCTACTTGGAAAGTTCTTTAATAATTAGGGTTTTAAATTCATATCTGGATGAGATAAACGGGTCAACTTGTTGGAATGAGCCGTCATAAGTACTTGCTATTCTTGTCAAGATTGAGTTTTGACCATAATTGGTACGATGCAACGGTACGTGAAGTAATTTGGTGTAGCGAGTACACCGGGGGGACCGAGGCCCGACTTCACACCGACACCGTTATGTTTAGAACGTCGTGGAGAAACATCATATCGGACAATATTTGGCGTGATTTAAGTGGTAAAAGCTTATGAAACAAGCAACTATCTTCGTAATTTTAAAGACTGCCTTGCACGGAAGATAATAATTATATTTAATGTTTTTTTGTTGCATGTGTTCAATCCTGTAGTTATGTGATGTATTAAGGCGACCAGACAGGACTGGCGTATTCATGGTATAACAACGTTGTTACACCATGGGCGTATTCAAGTATGCTGCGTACATACGCTCAGTAGATTGTTTTGATATACATGAGATATCAGCTATGGGGCGACAAACCCTGAAAACAAATCCGAGACTTGATAATACTCGTAATATCATTAAACTCACGTAGGTATTAAATGTAACTGACATGTTTCGAGATCTTCGGGAGTTCTTCTGGGATGAGTGGTTTCGCGGCAATGTCGTTTGAAGCACAGGATTTAATACGTGAGTTAAACCGTGGATTTATAAGTAGTATTTAAGACATCTCTCACGCAAGTTTAAATGCGAACAATTTGCAAGCTTCTAATTGGTCCAATAGTTGAATCGTAGAGGATGCCTTGAAGCATTAAGTTGAAGCAGTAATTGTTTTGTGCCATAAAGTAAAAATAAATAAACAATTGACATGTAAGCCAGTGGTTCATGAAACTAAAAGTGTACCCAAAATACATACTCTTTTAGAATTATACGCCCACATTTGCGTAAGGTTTTGCTAGTCTCAAACGTTGTAAAATAAAGCTATAATGCCTTTGGCACATGTTATTTTTTAGACTGAGTTGATAAACAGTCCCCTATCTTTCAATCCTGTGACAGGGAGTTAATAAAACCGCGTGTGCTTAGGACTGTTGACATAATCGTTGTCAATGATATAATATAAAAAATCGGCCAAGTGCGTGTCGGGCCACGCGCAGTGTAGGGTTCCGTAGTTGCCTGTCTGTCTTAGTTACATCGACGTGCAGTGCGGTTGCGTCTGCCGAATTTGTAAGAAAACTGGCCTTTCCAAGTACACATTAAGTTGGTCGACTATTACTCGGTAACTGCTTATGCCTACTTGTCCGTGATAGTTTTCCTTTTATATTCATTATACAGCGTGTCTCTGACTTTGGGGCTATAAATGAAAATGTCAATTATGCTCCTTAAACGGAACTACTTTTGCTCTACAACTTTTCAAAAATACGTTCTTTTTATATTTTCATTATTCCATACAAATAAAATAAAATGTTCAATGTACATCATCCATTAGTTAGTTTTCATACTTGTCAGTGTCATGAATGTCAAATAATGAGGCCGTGTTTGCAATACATTGATGGTACAGTTAAAGTTCAAACACGAATAAATGATATAAATAATAGTTATTTTACAAAGTTGCGGAACAAAAGTGGTTCAGTTTCAGGACCGTAATGGACATTTGCATTTAAAGCCCCTAAGTCAGAGACACACTGTATGTACTACTACCATGATTTTTTTCACATCCCCAGTAATAGCCATTTTAGTCCAGTCAATAAACTGACAACTTGTATGGAAAAAAAACAATTTTAGAAATAATATATAATAGCTTATTTTTTATGTGTAACTATATTATCAATTAAATAGTTACCCAGCGACAAAATCCGACAAAATTTCAGACATGAAAAAAAAGATAAATTAACTAGTTTCTGAAAAGTCAGAATAAATATTTTTGTCTTAATTTTGGTTCATTTACCTCTATAATATTCAAGATAAATCGTACAAAAAAAGACAATGCATGCTTTATTTAAATCTTCATAATTACTTCCGGGTGAAAGTTTGTCGGATTCTTGAATAGGTAAATAATCTTAGAATAAAAAAAAAAACGCTATTATAAATTTATGTTTTTGAAAACCGTATTTTGCCTGGAGTATTTAGCAGGCAGGGGGGGGGGAGGGGTGACACATGACTCGAACAAAAATTAGGGCTTTACAACCTAATATCTCGCAAACTAATCACTGAATTGAATAATGGTTTTTGGAAACCCATAGTATTTTTGAACGAGCTATCCAATACCGATACCCCACACGCCATGGGTTTAACGAGAAAAAAAAATTACATACCCGCTTTAGGTGTAGGGGAGGTACCCTAAAAAGAGGTAGATAGGTTATAAGCACTCCAAAAGTGGCACACTAAAACTCAGCCAATTGTATGACATTTGCCTCAATGTCGCGTCGTCAATGGACGTCTCAGCTGTCAGATTTGGTGGCCATTTTTAAAAACGGAATTTCATATAGACGACGTATACGCATCATCATGATCGTTGCTATATACTTTTTCCAAAATACGTTGTTCTAGACGGTTTACTAATGAACTCCATATTTAGGCAACAAACAGTCAAATACAAAAAATTAAGTATTACATAATCTTATATAAAAGACTTTTATGGCAAATTATGATTATAATGCTAACTGTTCGCATATAACGAGATAGAACGCATATGCTCCCCTTACTCCGAACTTGGCTCAATACAGTCATACATGTCATGTGTTTAGAACCAAATACCTTCGATACCCATAATTTCATTTGCCTAGTGTATACCGATTGCAGCCACCATGGTATGGTAATCTATATTAATAGGAAAATTCTGTGAGATTTTAGCTTTGAAAGTTTTTATTTAACGGATAATCTCCGGAATCCTTCTTACATTTGTGTATAAATTGGACTTTCCGGATGGTCATGACTACGTTGTATCCCGCGGGTATGTTGCATTTTTGCAATACACGGGCGAAGCCGCGCGGGCAACTAGCTATATACAACGTGTTAATAAAATAACGCAAAACCTGAAAACTGTTTGTTCAGAATCGAGAGTAGACTGCGAAAAAAATAAAAAAAAAATTTTTTGACGCGATTTATTTTTTACATTTGTATGGAGCAGGTCGCCCCAGTCGGCCAACACTCCATACAAATGTAAAAAATAAAATAAATCTTGTCAAAAAAATTTTTTTTTATTTTTTTCGCATTCTATGCTCGATTCTGAACAAACTGTTTTCAGGTTTTGCGTTATTTTATTAACACGTTGTATATGTATATTAATGTTATATTACACAAAAAACAAAGTTGTTCGCGTATGCCGATCGCAGGTTTGAATCCTGCTCGGAGCATGGAATGTTTCAATATTTTCCTTTAATTTGAAATGTATACTTATTATTACAGAAAATTTAAGTTTCTTTAAGATTTTTTGAAATTGGTTAAGTGGTCCCGGACATTACACATTGCATACAAATTTACAGAGCTACAATCTCAGATGCTTTACCTCTTTATAAAAGTATAGATTGTTAAAAAAAATGTTCATAGTGGAGGCCGTCATTTAATCTACGCTTTATGTAATTTCCATTGTGTAACGATAATTTGTATGTATACGATGGAAGAAATTCGAGACTTGGCCTCTTTTTTACATGTAATGTTTCTTTATTGGGATCTTACTTCTTTTTGTAGGTTATTGTGTTATCAATATCGTTCCCTCTTATCCATGAGAGGAGGCCTGTGCCCAGTAGTGGGCCGTATATAGGCTGATTTATTATTATTATTATTTATTATACATACAAATTAAGTATAATATGAATGCAGTCCCATTCCTGCTTTTTATTTTTTTGGTCCATTCACTGCAAATGTAACTTTGTAATCCTATATACTTACATAAAATTACAAAGTTATTTGGAAACTGGGTATTTGGAAACCTATCCAAAATTGCAAAATGTTTTGGTTTTCCCTTGATTTATACACTAAACACTAATTGTATTCTAAATTTGAAGCTTCTATGTCTGCTAGAAGTGCCCTAGAGTTTTGATGATCGGTCAGTCAGTCAGTCAGTGAGTGAGTGAGTGACAAAATTAAGAAACTGTGAATATTATAGTTATAATTCTTAAACTACTGGTTCAAATTTAATGAAATTTGAAATATACCGTGTTTATACAATGCCTGCTTGGTAACTGAAAATTCAGGGTTCTAGTTTTATCCACAACGAAGTTATAGGGGGATCGAAAATGGCCTGAACTGCTTCGAGAAAAGGATGGTACGGCCGTGCCGCTGTTTTGGTCGACTTGTGGGGGGCACTACTGTGCCCTCAGATAATTTTATTCGAATGCCGGAGTTAAGTGTTAATTTCTTTATCTGCGTTTTATTAACACATTCCTGGCAATGTATCTTCTAAGATATATTGCAATCAAATCACAATCAATAATGCGTGTATTCCTCGCAATGTCCTGTGAGATAGGTAGGGTCGGTACTCGAATATATCAAAATATGAATATAATATTCAGAAATAAGAATTTTTACTAGTAATGTAATGTATGGTTCACTGTTGAAATTCAGGTGGTTCAGTGAAAACCACCCATAGTAGACAGTGAGCCATAAATGATTTAAAAAAAAAACATTTGTTACGGGTTAGGTTCGTTCCTTGGGCTATCTTTAACCTTAAACTAAGAAACCGAATGAAATGACCTAACCGATGACACCAAAACGAAATTATTAGCTTTATTTTTAAGCACAATTAAATTACCTTCGAAAAAAGGTTAGTTCACTGTTCGACAAGGCACCCTACATATTTCCAAAAAAACGAACATCAATATTTTTCTTGTTTTCCTAGTCACAAAACATAAGAATTCTCAATATATATTTTTTTTGTGCCATGAAAAGGGTTAAGTCAGCGGACTAAGGTTTCGATACATATTTATGAGACGAATAAATCAATACTTATTTTTGCACTTAACTGTACGTCAGGTCTAGGATGATGAATTTTATACTTACGTTTTACGTGACGTTTCATACTTTTAGGGCGTAAAACGTGACCATAAAACCTATCGTGCTAGCCTTGCAGGTAGATCTAAATGTCACTATTTGAACGGGCAAATGATAGTTGAGTTGTCCTAACGTGCGTTCTAAAAGTTACGAGATCACCCTTCTGGTTTAAATTAAGGAGCGCAGGTCTAAAAAGGTCTTAAGCGACGCTAATTAATATACCGTTTTTATAAGATTTTATATTTAACTTGACCTGGTCGTTTGTTAATGTGGGATAAATCTTGGAACTGAATTTTGAACCAGTTAAACTGCTCCGATTGGGCTCAAATTTGGAGTGTAAGTTTAGAATAGAATAGAATAGAATAGAAACATTTTATTCAACATCACATGACAATTCAAGTTACATGGGAACCTTAAAAGTAGACTTAACATATAAATTTAAAATTAATCCTACAGTTATCATTATGTGATGTTAAAAAGGGGCTTGCCTCAGCATAGTGTTACAGTAGAAAGGCCACTGCAACGCTGGTTTTCAGGCAGACCCTGGTAACTATGTTAATCCATTTTACATTGCTCGCTGTTTGTCGGGAACGAAATGTCTCAGTTTGTATGTGCGCGTGTGTGTGAGTGTGTGCGTGTTTGTATGTGTGTGTGTGTGTGTGTTTGACTTGACGGAATACGGAGTGTGTGATATTGTGTCGTAGGAATTAAATTTGAGTAGGTAATAATATTGTACGTTTGGATATGCACTTTAACGTATTTGGCCAAAGAAATAATTATATTAAATATTATTATTAATAAACTACTTTAATTTTACTAGGTACTATAATATAAATACACATATGAATTTAAATCTTAGGGTCATTACATATATGAAGGCACAGCTCGACTGCCAGGAGGAAGTGCCTGCTGTATTTGCATAAGGTATCGTTTCAGATGTAATTTGAAATTGCCGATGGTATTACATTTCTTGAGTGGTGGAGGTATGTTATTCCAGCACTTAGTGGCAGTGTATTTAAAACTTCCTCGGAAAGCGGCGGTATGGTGACGTGGAGGTAGCAATTCATGACAGACTGATCTGATGCCGTGTGAGGAGGACCTGTTTGAGCGCCAGGTGAACTTTTTATGTAAATACTCTGGCTCGGATGTTTTTACCACGCCAAACAACAAGGAAGACAGATGAAGTTCTCTTCGGTATGTCATTTTGAGAATACCCGCCGAGTTCAGATAAGGGGTCACATGCGATCGCGGGGGGATACCAAAACAGTAACGCGCACATGCGTTTTGCACCCTTTGCACTATTCGGTCCGTACAAGCCAATAGCCGTGGGCCATATACCACATCCCCATAATCAAACCTTGAAAGCACCAGGGAATCGCATAACTTAACACGCAAATTTACACTAAGGTAGTCACGAATACGGTAAAGTACCTTGAGCCTGTAAAATGAAGCTTTGGCGACATTAGCTATATGACCCTCGAAACGCAATGACTCGTCCATTGTAATGCATAAATTGCGCGCCTCAGGTACTCGCTCCACTTCATCACCCGATATGATAACAGCTGGTTTATGTATCTGTTTAAGCTGGTTTTTAGAGCCGAAAATCATAAATTTAGATTTACTGGGATTTAGTACCAATGAGTTAGAGTCGGACCAAGCTGCAATACTTTCTAAATCGTCGTTTAGTTTATCAGCAGCCCCATCGGTATCAGCTGGATTAAATGATGTATAGATTTGAATATCGTCAGCATATAGGTGGAACTTACAATGTTTTATAACGTCTCCGACATCCGCTGTATATAATATGAATAGAAGTGGACCCAGTATTGAGCCTTGTGGCACTCCTCTGGATACAGCCAATGGTTTTGACTTTTTATATAGACCACAGTTGTTCTTAAGTTTAACAACTTGACTACGGCTATAAAGATAGCTAGAAAACCACGAAATTGTCCCCAACTCAAAGCCATAGTATTTCATTTTGGATAGCAATAACTTTGTATTAATAGCATCAAAAGCACGTGAGAAATCGAGAAGTGCCATTATAGTACCACGACCCATATCTTGCGCTGACAAAATGTTGTCCACCACATCCAGGAGTGCTGTTGTCGTGCTATGAGACTTGCGAAAACCGGATTGAAAAGTGGGAAGAACTTTATTACTTTCAAGAAATGTCGACAACTGTATGTACACTACTCGTTCCAATATTTTAGACATACAAGGAAGGATGCTTATTGGCCGTAAATCTTTCACATCAGTAATATTATTTTTTTTAGGAAGAGGTGTTACCAATGCCACCTTCCATGCATCAGGAAAGATCGAAGATGAGATGGATTTATTAATTATGGCAGTAATTGCGGCTAATGAATGGGGAAGGGTGAGAAGAAGCATATCCAGTGAGATACCACTTTTAGTTTGGATGACAATTCAATATTATGGAAGCATCGACCTGATGGAGACACAAGGTGGCCATGGGGATTCAGTACTTATACGACGTAAGCCCGTTGAGTTTGGGCTCGGTAGAATCGTCTCAATGAGTAGTTGATGCGGTGTACAGAATAATACAGTTGGCAAAAAAAAGCTACTACCAAAAATTTAAAATTTGACAGAAACTTATAAGCTAATATATTTAGAAGAAACTTATAAGCTAGTATACAGAATAATACAGTTAGCAAAAAAAAGCTTCTACCAAACATTTCAAATTTGACAGAAACTTATAAGCTAATATATTTAGCGTGATACATCGAAATGAGCGCCACGTGCAGAGCACGCTTCTTCTCTCTTATTACACTTTGCCCAATTAAAAAAGATCCCTAATTAAAAAGCGGGTTGTAAACGGACAATGGAAAATTAGAAGCACGTGATCTAAGTTCTAATTGGGTCCAATTAATTGGCAAACTCAGCCACTTGCGATCCAGGGACAGTTCGTTAACTTTTTAATCTGATCTGAGTCATGACGTTTCGCATTACACATTAATTTATACATTTATCACGTCATCATCTTCATCATTTTTAGCCTGTAATTGCCCACTGCTGAGCATAAGCCTCTCTTCGGGTACGCCACTTATCCCGGTCCCGTGCTAGTCTCATCCAGATATGACCCACGGCCTTTTTACGTCGTCAACCCATCGAGCTAGTAAACGACCGACGCTTCTTTCTCTATATTTATATCCTGACTATAGAACGTTATGATCGTCAAGCTCACGTATTTGGCTGTTGATTTTAGACATTCTGTTTCGTACGTGATATTAATCAAGAATTAGAAGGCGATAGACGGAGGTCGTCTAAAACACAGTAAACATCCGAAACACACTCCGTAAAAAACCACACACGCATGTAAAATCAGCCACAGGCATCGTCAATAGCATAAAAATAATATAATCCGCAACAAGCTTTGTCGAAGTGAACGTTATCGGCTTAATTGAGGTAACTCACGAGAACGCATGTTACCAAAGAAGACGCGAACTTAGGTATCTACACGACCACCCTCATGCAAACTTTTTTTAAATTCTACGACGGTGGCAAACAAGCATACGGTGTGCGTGATGGTAAAAAGGCACCATAGTGAAGCTTGCGATTCCAGAAAAATCAGTGCGTCTCCGATCCTTTAGTGACTTGCGTTGATAGCTAGAGCCGAAGTTATGTTTCACAAACTTTAATATTTACACATACATAAGTACAAGGGCGGGTTTACCAACTAACGATTACAGGCCGATCAATGTTAAATATGGCGCCCGCAGCTGTCATTTCATAGAAACTCGGCAAATAATCTATACATTCAGATTTTAACTACAGATGGTTTGATGCAATTCACCCTAAGTTTGCCCCACTTCTCGCTTTGGCGTTCTAATTTGACATATAATATTATATTTGCGGACAATCTTACACAAATAAAACTAAACTAAATTATAACGAAGTAAAATTGCATATTATAAAAAGAACACCCCGTCCAGGAGATCCTCTTGTGGCATTGTCCCCATATTAATTAGCAAAGTCGAAAAGAGCTTCTTCAATGAACAGGTACGTACTGTGAACTGTGAGGCACCCTTTACCCGAGTTTCAATTAATTAGGTTTGGCAGTGATGACATACGAGTAAGTATATACAAGACACGTCGGTAATTACGCCGATAGATCACGTCGGAGACAGACGCGTGACGCAACTTCAGCAACCCTGAAACTACTAACGGAGTTGAAGTATTAGTGTAAGGGTGAGCTTCGACCATAGCTGCGCGAGGTTGCGACTTGCGAGGCGGTGAGCGAGGAAAAAATGTAGCAATATAGGAAGATATGCGCGAGCGAGGCCGGCAATGGTGCCTGCCTGCCTTTGACTTACCAAAACGCTTTTATAACCGACTAGCTTCTGCCCGCGACTCCGTCCGTGTGGAACTCGTTTATATCGCAGCTCCATACAAACTTTTACCCCCCCATTTCACCCCCTTAAGGGATGATTACGGGGATAAAAACTATCCTATGTTACTCTCCATCCCTTCAACTATCTCCACTTCAAAAATCACGTCAATTCGTTGCTTCGTTTTGCCGTGAAAGACGGACAAACATACAAACAAACACAGACATACACTTTCGCATTTATAATATCAGTATGGATTTAAAAAAAAGAAGGAGGTTCTTAATATGGTTGTATTCGTTTTTTTAGTTTTTTTTAATACTTGTTACCGTAGAACTGCGTCATTCATGAGCCGATTCGTGATTTTTTTTTGTAAGTATTTGCTTCCAGGTTGGTCTTTTCTTGGCATCTTGGGATGATGGCATCCATGAGGAATTTAAGAGTTTTATTTGCACCCGGAATTCACAAATGTGGTGAATTGGAACTGATGATGAAGACCACAGATGTCTCCAGGAACTTCCCAATGATCTACTTTAAACTATAAAAGGGCTTTACCTACTGATTCTGATATGATGCCGTTGAAATAACAACTAATGAAATGCCAAAGGGCTCAGAATCACCTTTCTTGATGAATCGACGGAACTCCTGAACTATTATCGGCCCAGAACAGCGATTTTTTTTCTGTGATAATCAATATTCATGTGGTGAAGTGGAAAGGAAATGTGGAAATGTTCATGTCGCTTGGCGGAGTACTGAATTGAAGTCGGTTAAAACTTTGTTTTTAAAGTCATTTATTGTTAAGCGCGTCCTCTAGTCGTCTTCAACGCGTATAAGCAATTTACGCGTTTGACTACAAACGAGCGCCGCGCGTTCCCCGCGCATTTGCAGCAGTACAAACGCGAGGATAGTGTGCAAAAGATACCTTACCGACTACTTTGCGTTCAGTGAGCGTCCCAATAGCGTTCACTGTGAAAATATGTACCCAAACTCTGTATGTTTCCAAGATCTAAATCTCGATCTAGATCTAAATGTATTAAATCATGTAATTATTTAAGAGTGGTGCTTTTTCGTCCAACACTATAGAAACGCTCACGTGTATACAAAAACACTCTAGAAGGCAACTTTATATGCTTGTATCTACGCTTGTGTTGTTTCTAGGTTTAATGAATCATGTTCACGTTAGCCGGGTCACTGCGTAATTACCGGACGGACCGCAGTCGGTTATTAATACGGCACGCACCGGATCCAACCGGATCCGGTTCCGCGGTTACCTTAAACCCGGAAAGTTGATTCATCATTCCGGAGACATGAGGATTATAAATTATAAAGGACTGGGATGAGTATACTTTCGTTGGTTAATTTAAAAAAGGTATGGTAAAGCAGCTTTTACAGCGTAGCGTAATACGTATACTTACACATTCATGACTGTGTTTTAACAGGTGTGGGCAGAACACATTAATTTACCACACCTTGTCACCTGTAAGTGGCTAGGCATCTTATAATGATTTTGTACTAGGTTAGTTTTTTAGCATATTTATTATTTATATATTATCTGTTGATGATCCTTAGGGCCTGTTTCATAATCGCCGGATAAAGTTATCTGTCAGTTGAAATTATTGCTATCCTTTTCTCCCGTCATATAAAAGAAAAGTGACAGCCGACATTTATCTGACGGATATGTTTTAACTGAAGATTGTGAAACAGGCCCTTAAATAATTAAATCATATTCCTCCTAGCTTTATTCCCGGTAGTGCCCTTAAGGAGTCCAGCGTCTGCTTCGACACCTAATCCCAAGATTTGGCATAGGCACTTTTACGAAAGATCTTACCTGTCTTAAATAAATTCAATTCAATTCAATAATATATTCATAAAAAATATAATTTTACGTGTCAACAGCTAATGTAAATAGGTACTTACTTAACTTATTTATTCTAGTTACATTAAGGTTACGTTAAAGATTTGGGAGGCGAGCCTGAGTCAGCGAACCAGTTCCGTTCTGGTCTTGAACCAATTTACTACAGGTACAGGTAGGTATGTGAACATACATACGAGTACAAGCTCTCGAAAAAGGCATCGACTGAGTAGCAGGTTTTAAGTTTTTTGTTCGAATAGTCCATCACTAATAGGTAGCTTGTTTTATCTCTAGCGGGATATTTTTATATACTTTAGGTTCTACCGTGGTGTGCATTCACTTTCTAGATTTGGCAAGTCGCGACTTTGGTGGATAAATTTCATCGGACCTTGTGCAATTCACACCTCGTGCGTTACTACGAGTCTGAAACTGTTTTAAATTACGCCTTACTTATTTTGCCACTTCGGAAATGTATAAACACGGTAAGGTAAGAATGCCGGTTTGCTTGAACAGTTCCTGAGATGGGTGTTACAATGGGACCCCTGATATGGCGCGGATCGCTCGTTTTTGTAGTCTGAATGGTCTTAATCGGTCAGGGGCTCACCCCATAAGTCAATCCCGTATGCAAGTATAGAGTGAAAGTAGCCATAATAGGATTTCTTGATGTTACTGAGATTGAGACTGGGGCGAAGCCTGCCAAGTGCGAAGCAAGCGAATGATAGGCGATCGCACAGCTGATCTATTGTATGATGTGAGCCCGGGGTCTATTATCAGGCCTAGGTATTTCACCTGGTCGACCTGAGGCACAGGTTGGCCGTTACAGGTTACAAATAAGTCGTGGGCCCTTTTACCTCGCAAGCAGAAGCGGACTATGTTAGTTTTGCCAACATTCAATATGACCGTTATGCCGTTTGCCGTTGGCCAAGAACGACGCCGCTACTTGCTCCATTACTTTGGACAGATTTGTTTTAAGTAGAACGTGGTTTTCAGATGCTACGATAACACAACTGTCATCCGCGAATATCACGATCTCCGTGTCGTCGGTGGATATTGTGAAATCGTTCATTATTATTGAAAAAAGGTTATTCCGATCACGGAACCTTGAGGAACAGCAGTATCCCCCAAATCCAGAATTCCAGATGTCGCTCCGCGTACGGAAGTTAATTGTTTTCGGCACTTGAGAGTGGTTTCTATCAGTTGTAGGGTATATTGCTTTTAAATTACAAAAAAATGAGTAGGTAAATACATCTAGTCGACCGTCAGGGATTACAAATATTTTATCCTTTGGCGGGCTGTCAGCAAAAGCGACAGGCTGAAAGGAAGAACGCCCGTCGCTTCCGAATAAAACATATCATTCCGCTTTGATCAGCGTATTGACAGTTCCCTAATTTCCTCTCCGGAAAATATGGAGTGTTATCTTTTTCTTCATCTATTTGTGATTACGTAATCCGCTAATACGTTTTTATTAAATTACAAGCTGCCCGTCCAGCTTTGCCCGCGTATTACAAAGACACCGAGGTAGAGCCGGCGGATAAATTATAGCCTAGTCCGCCATGAAGGTACAGTCAACAGTAACAAGTAGGCTATTTCTGCATTTGTAGATGCAGAGTTGTTATGGTATCAGTTAGCTATCAGCTGTCAATGTTAAGACAATACATATTCTTAACTGTACATTTTAATGAGTGCTTGCTGATTTGCGCGGGATGCAATGAAGCGGAGCGGTACAAATACAATACTGCATGCATACTGCGCAATGAAATACTAATGGGCAAATCTGGGGGCACGGGAGTGCCCCCGCCAAGACGAGCCAAGCGAAGCGCAAGGGCACTACCTACCTTTTCTCGAAGCGCTTCGTCGTATCTGATATACAGTATAACACTGACTACTAACGTAAACGTCCCCGTGGTTGCCGTTGCACTAATGACATAGGCACTTATATGTCAAAACGCCTAACGTCTTTAACTCGTAGACTCGAAAATTATTATTGCTCCAAAAGACAGATGGCAAAAAATATGCCTTGGGACGAAAATCCCATTCAGATATCTCAAAGAATTACGAAGCTACAACCGTTTTAATATTGCTGGTTAGAGAGAGAAAACGCAAACATTGTGTGACGTCACGTTACGTTACGGGTCGCGCGCCGGGGGGCCGCCTCGACGGCGGCACCGAACACGACGGGGCGCGGCACATTGCCGTCCATTAGTGACGTCACTATCTTCAAGCGTCATCGTTTCATATGAAGTTGTGTTTTGCGAAAAAGGGACAGAACATCCCCGTCTTAAAACTTTGAACACTTATATATAACTCCGTGATTATTTAACCTTTTGCGTTGATTTTTGCTCCATTTGACTACATTTTTAATCCTTTTTCGAGAAAATTTGACATTATTGATTATTTTAATTAGTGTCTACACCCCTATTTAACCCATATTGCTTTCACATAAAGTGCACATGCCATACACTAGTGGAACGTCAAGGACTCGGACGTGTACCTCATTTAAAGTTTACTTCTACTTAAATTACTAAGTAAGGAAATCTGAGGCTCTAGTATAAGTTTTACCGAAACAAAACGTTACGACCGCGTTCGCGTTTAGCTGTCAAATCCCATACAAATTGAGGGTAAAACGCAAACGCGATCGTAAAGTTTTGTTTCGGTAAAACTTATACTAAAGCCTCTGAGCGACATCAAAAACTCTCGGTAAAGTGCAAAATATCCAATACAGATTCCGCCTCATCGGAAGTGTTCCGGGGCAAACTTTCCTATATTGACTCGTGTGTATACTCGTGTGTAGGGTGGAACGACAACAAACAAACTCACTATGATCTGTACAATACGTCTTTATTATCAAATTGTTAAGGCGGATATTTCTTCATCCTTGCATGTGCTACAGACTGTACATTGGGACTAGGTTCATTTGTGTAAGAATGTCCGGTAAATATTTATTTATTGATTTATTTGTCCTTATAAGTATAGCCACATCAACGCTTGTTTCTACCATGTCTTGGGCGATGACTATGTCGTCTAAGCTAACACAAAATAAATAGTTATTATTTATTATACTGCAGCCACGAAAACCGTAAGTAAATCACCCCATATTCTTAGTACCAAACCATAAACGAAAACGACAGTTTAAAGAAGAAAATCGTTAAAATGATAATACCTAATAAATCCTACTAATATATAAATGCGAAATTTTGGGTGTTTGGATGTTTAGATGTTTGGAGGTTTGATACTCAATCACGCTTAAATGGTTCAACCGATTTGGATGAAATTTTGCACGAAGATAGTTTATAGCCTGAATTAAATAATGGAATAAAGGATAGTATTTATTTCGGGTTCACGCAGACGAAGTCGCAGGCGAAAGCTAGGAATAAACATTGGAGACAATCTTATGCGCAAATCGACATAGTCTCAAACTATGCATAGCTTATACTATGGGTACGAGACGACGATATACATAATATACTTCTATAGATGCACCAATTTTCTGCACACCTGCCCTATCTTTTTCAACATCAGAAGCGGGATCGTAAATCGCAACGGGTGCATCGACGTCTCGGCTTACTTGCGACGGGTACAATATAGGGATGATGCAATATTTTCATTTTTGCTTTCATTTGAAAGAATCTCATGTAAAAGACCACGAATGTATTAAAAAATTCGAAAACTATAATTAATAGTCAATAATGCCTGTTACAAACTGACAATTTAAACTTTCGCGCCTAAACGGATCTACAGTTCCTGTGACGTCACTCATGTGTGTCACTCGCAATGTTTCTTAGTCCGTGATTCGTCAATGGATGTCATAGAGTTGCCTTAGTTTTGACTTTTGACAGGAGTGACGTCACTAGACGCTGATTGTTGGATTAAAACACGTTCCGTTTCACATTACTTCAAATCGTAATTATTGTTTGAAATTAGTATAAACTAAAGTAAAATCGTTTCAGTAGCTATTATTTCATGTTTTTCTAACATTTTGGTCATAAAATTATCGTAAATATTATAGCTGCATCTTACCTATTCCACTAAAGCTTAATAAATGGCGAAATACGTGAGAACGTCGCTTAGGTTTTTTTTGCACTCAATGGCAGCTATCTTAAGGAAATGCATAAAGCTCGAGAAATTTCGGAAGAATTAGAAGAAAGGCCTTGCGTAAGCCACTTTCTCATCGAACGCTGTTTCGGCGTACTTGATTTAAAACAGATTAAAACGATATTTACTTAATTTTGTACTTTATCTCTTTTTGCTAGGGTTTAATTCTAAAAAGGCAACCGAATTGAGAACCTCCTCTTTTTTAAGTCAGTTTTAAACTGCATCCGTTTGGTTTATGGTCATTAAAGGTAAATAAACCAGAAGAAAACATGATTCCCTATTAGTTCTTATGTTCCTAGACCACAATCATCTATCGCTAACAAAAAAAGAACTTTAGGCAAGTTTCCAATAAGGAAATTTCCATAATTATGTAAGGATAATGTTCTGACATTACCAAGAATTTTCCACGTAGAGAGTTCCGCAACATTGGCATAGATAAGTCTCACAACACGAGTTACTATCCAAAGGCGTTGCCTGCATGCATGTTGAACAATGAACATATCTCAAGTCAAACAAGACTCAGTTGTAGACACGGTCGACATCAATTATATGCTTACACTTTGGACCTTATTCCCATGGATTAAGGCGAAATTATACATCTCTTCATGACTGTACGCTTTTGCAATAGCTACCCGATATTCCTCGAGGGCTTTCAGAAGTACTCAAAGCACTGCTTTCAATGTAGCCAACGGGAATGCTTGTATGTCAACAGCTGTGACATTCACAAGTCGACGCACCACACAATTAAATAGAGTTGTACACTCAAAATGTGTTATAGCTCCAAAAGAAAGAAGGCAAAATAATAATAAATAATATGCTTATTAACGAAAATCATATTCAGAAATCTCATAAAATTACGAAGCTACAACCGTTTTAATATTGATTGTTAGAGAGAGAAAACGCTCGAGGATCGTGACGTCACAACACTCGAGCGTCATAGAAAATGACAACGGTTTCATATGAAGGTGTGTTTTGCGGAAAAGGTTCAGAATATACCCCCTCTTTAATGTAATTATTGAAGCCCTTGCTTTAATTTCTTCTCCATTTGACAATATTTTTAGTCCTTGTTCGTGTACTTATTCATAATTTTTGATTATTTTAGTTGCTGTCTACACCCCTATTATTTCCTACTTGCCGAGCTTTGTAATTCAGCGAGGAAATGCTGCCAGCATTCTCGGCACTGCAACAGAGGCCCATTTTAGATATTGATTTATTGTTTTATTTGCTTTTACTAATATTAAATTAGCTTTAATTTAGTCGATTATTCTTTTTTTTGACCTGTACAAAGTGAGTATTTTTTTCTACATACAGATTTCTATCTACCTACTTTGTATATATCACGATCAAAACCGTAATGATTATTCTTTTCCATACAACGGTTAGTACGGGGTTCACACAATCGCGCGTCGTGACATTTAAAGCCTCTCATAGATTGGCGTGGTAAACTTAAAGCCTGCCACACACTGGCGCGGCCTGCGGTAACTCTCAATTTCGAGAGCCTGGTAGAAATGTCAAACTCTGACTGACGTTTCGTTTTTTTTTGTGAATGTATTTGGTCCAATACAGACATTTTATCCCTTATAAAATTTCGAGCGACTGACATTGAAAAAAACTGGAACTCTTTTGTGCATAAATTGGAGGTTACACTAAACTTATACTGGTTTCCTCAAGGAAGTGGTTTTAGCGTTGTGAATATAGCCCTAGCAGAGTGCTGACCGATTCCAATAGATATCGAATTGGATTCAATGCAAATACGACTGTTATTTGACCAGACTTATTTTAACAGACCTCAAAAATTGGTTTCCATTTCGTTGAAATATTTTTGTAAGTATAATTTTGTTTTTCTAGTAAGGTGCGTAATTTTGTGCTTTATAACTTTGAACAAAATTTGATGTTAATGTGGAAGGGAAATCAGGTAGCAATTAAATAATAATAAGACACATAATGTCACTTTTTAGGGTTCCGTACCTCAAAAGGAAAACCCGAAACCCTTATAAGATCACTTTGTTGTCCGTCCGTCGGTCCGTCCGTCCGTCTGTCAAGACCCTTTTTTTCAAGAACGCGTGAAGGTATCAAGCTAAATTTTATACAAAATACTCAAATGTCCCTTGGAGCTGTAAAAAAAACAAACTTCTAAGCCAACGCAATCAAAAGATACAGCCGTTCATGCCGCAAATTTTTGAAACTCGCAAGGGAATCAAAACCTACAGAGTACTTCCCGTGAACTCAGAATCTTGAAATGTGGTACCAAGCAACGTCTTAAACCGTAAATTTTACGGAACCCTCGGTGCGCGAGTCCGACTGGCACTTGGTCGGTTTTTAGATTATATTTTTTGTAAAGTAAGAAGGAAGATTGGGAGGGGAGTCTCGCCTTATTTACCCGAACAAGTCGGAGATATATGCTGAACACAGACCAGTTAACCCTATAGACCCCATTTCATAAAGCTTTGTGTAGTAATCACATTTTGCCAAATTGGCGGAGAGCGTCTGTCAGTTGAAATTATTGCTATCCTTTTCTCCCGTCATATAAAAGAAAAGTGACAGCCGACATTTATCTGACGGATATGTTTTAACTGAAGATTGTGAAACAGGCCCTTAAATAATTAAATCATATTCCTCCTAGCTTTATTCCCGGTAGTGCCCTTAAGGAGTCCAGCGTCTGCTTCGACACCTAATCCCAAGATTTGGCATAGGCACTTTTACGAAAGATCTTACCTGTCTTAAATAAATTCAATTCAATTCAATAATATATTCATAAAAAATATAATTTTACGTGTCAACAGCTAATGTAAATAGGTACTTACTTAACTTATTTATTCTAGTTACATTAAGGTTACGTTAAAGATTTGGGAGGCGAGCCTGAGTCAGCGAACCAGTTCCGTTCTGGTCTTGAACCAATTTACTACAGGTACAGGTAGGTATGTGAACATACATACGAGTACAAGCTCTCGAAAAAGGCATCGACTGAGTAGCAGGTTTTAAGTTTTTTGTTCGAATAGTCCATCACTAATAGGTAGCTTGTTTTATCTCTAGCGGGATATTTTTATATACTTTAGGTTCTACCGTGGTGTGCATTCACTTTCTAGATTTGGCAAGTCGCGACTTTGGTGGATAAATTTCATCGGACCTTGTGCAATTCACACCTCGTGCGTTACTACGAGTCTGAAACTGTTTTAAATTACGCCTTACTTATTTTGCCACTTCGGAAATGTATAAACACGGTAAGGTAAGAATGCCGGTTTGCTTGAACAGTTCCTGAGATGGGTGTTACAATGGGACCCCTGATATGGCGCGGATCGCTCGTTTTTGTAGTCTGAATGGTCTTAATCGGTCAGGGGCTCACCCCATAAGTCAATCCCGTATGCAAGTATAGAGTGAAAGTAGCCATAATAGGATTTCTTGATGTTACTGAGATTGAGACTGGGGCGAAGCCTGCCAAGTGCGAAGCAAGCGAATGATAGGCGATCGCACAGCTGATCTATTGTATGATGTGAGCCCGGGGTCTATTATCAGGCCTAGGTATTTCACCTGGTCGACCTGAGGCACAGGTTGGCCGTTACAGGTTACAAATAAGTCGTGGGCCCTTTTACCTCGCAAGCAGAAGCGGACTATGTTAGTTTTGCCAACATTCAATATGACCGTTATGCCGTTTGCCGTTGGCCAAGAACGACGCCGCTACTTGCTCCATTACTTTGGACAGATTTGTTTTAAGTAGAACGTGGTTTTCAGATGCTACGATAACACAACTGTCATCCGCGAATATCACGATCTCCGTGTCGTCGGTGGATATTGTGAAATCGTTCATTATTATTGAAAAAAGGTTATTCCGATCACGGAACCTTGAGGAACAGCAGTATCCCCCAAATCCAGAATTCCAGATGTCGCTCCGCGTACGGAAGTTAATTGTTTTCGGCACTTGAGAGTGGTTTCTATCAGTTGTAGGGTATATTGCTTTTAAATTACAAAAAAATGAGTAGGTAAATACATCTAGTCGACCGTCAGGGATTACAAATATTTTATCCTTTGGCGGGCTGTCAGCAAAAGCGACAGGCTGAAAGGAAGAACGCCCGTCGCTTCCGAATAAAACATATCATTCCGCTTTGATCAGCGTATTGACAGTTCCCTAATTTCCTCTCCGGAAAATATGGAGTGTTATCTTTTTCTTCATCTATTTGTGATTACGTAATCCGCTAATACGTTTTTATTAAATTACAAGCTGCCCGTCCAGCTTTGCCCGCGTATTACAAAGACACCGAGGTAGAGCCGGCGGATAAATTATAGCCTAGTCCGCCATGAAGGTACAGTCAACAGTAACAAGTAGGCTATTTCTGCATTTGTAGATGCAGAGTTGTTATGGTATCAGTTAGCTATCAGCTGTCAATGTTAAGACAATACATATTCTTAACTGTACATTTTAATGAGTGCTTGCTGATTTGCGCGGGATGCAATGAAGCGGAGCGGTACAAATACAATACTGCATGCATACTGCGCAATGAAATACTAATGGGCAAATCTGGGGGCACGGGAGTGCCCCCGCCAAGACGAGCCAAGCGAAGCGCAAGGGCACTACCTACCTTTTCTCGAAGCGCTTCGTCGTATCTGATATACAGTATAACACTGACTACTAACGTAAACGTCCCCGTGGTTGCCGTTGCACTAATGACATAGGCACTTATATGTCAAAACGCCTAACGTCTTTAACTCGTAGACTCGAAAATTATTATTGCTCCAAAAGACAGATGGCAAAAAATATGCCTTGGGACGAAAATCCCATTCAGATATCTCAAAGAATTACGAAGCTACAACCGTTTTAATATTGCTGGTTAGAGAGAGAAAACGCAAACATTGTGTGACGTCACGTTACGTTACGGGTCGCGCGCCGGGGGGCCGCCTCGACGGCGGCACCGAACACGACGGGGCGCGGCACATTGCCGTCCATTAGTGACGTCACTATCTTCAAGCGTCATCGTTTCATATGAAGTTGTGTTTTGCGAAAAAGGGACAGAACATCCCCGTCTTAAAACTTTGAACACTTATATATAACTCCGTGATTATTTAACCTTTTGCGTTGATTTTTGCTCCATTTGACTACATTTTTAATCCTTTTTCGAGAAAATTTGACATTATTGATTATTTTAATTAGTGTCTACACCCCTATTTAACCCATATTGCTTTCACATAAAGTGCACATGCCATACACTAGTGGAACGTCAAGGACTCGGACGTGTACCTCATTTAAAGTTTACTTCTACTTAAATTACTAAGTAAGGAAATCTGAGGCTCTAGTATAAGTTTTACCGAAACAAAACGTTACGACCGCGTTCGCGTTTAGCTGTCAAATCCCATACAAATTGAGGGTAAAACGCAAACGCGATCGTAAAGTTTTGTTTCGGTAAAACTTATACTAAAGCCTCTGAGCGACATCAAAAACTCTCGGTAAAGTGCAAAATATCCAATACAGATTCCGCCTCATCGGAAGTGTTCCGGGGCAAACTTTCCTATATTGACTCGTGTGTATACTCGTGTGTAGGGTGGAACGACAACAAACAAACTCACTATGATCTGTACAATACGTCTTTATTATCAAATTGTTAAGGCGGATATTTCTTCATCCTTGCATGTGCTACAGACTGTACATTGGGACTAGGTTCATTTGTGTAAGAATGTCCGGTAAATATTTATTTATTGATTTATTCGTCCTTATAAGTATAGCCACATCAACGCTTGTTTCTACCATGTCTTGGGCGATGACTATGTCGTCTAAGCTAACACAAAATAAATAGTTATTATTTATTATACTGCAGCCACGAAAACCGTAAGTAAATCACCCCATATTCTTAGTACCAAACCATAAACGAAAACGACAGTTTAAAGAAGAAAATCGTTAAAATGATAATACCTAATAAATCCTACTAATATATAAATGCGAAATTTTGGGTGTTTGGATGTTTAGATGTTTGGAGGTTTGATACTCAATCACGCTTAAATGGTTCAACCGATTTGGATGAAATTTTGCACGAAGATAGTTTATAGCCTGAATTAAATAATGGAATAAAGGATAGTATTTATTTCGGGTTCACGCAGACGAAGTCGCAGGCGAAAGCTAGGAATAAACATTGGAGACAATCTTATGCGCAAATCGACATAGTCTCAAACTATGCATAGCTTATACTATGGGTACGAGACGACGATATACATAATATACTTCTATAGATGCACCAATTTTCTGCACACCTGCCCTATCTTTTTCAACATCAGAAGCGGGATCGTAAATCGCAACGGGTGCATCGACGTCTCGGCTTACTTGCGACGGGTACAATATAGGGATGATGCAATATTTTCATTTTTGCTTTCATTTGAAAGAATCTCATGTAAAAGACCACGAATGTATTAAAAAATTCGAAAACTATAATTAATAGTCAATAATGCCTGTTACAAACTGACAATTTAAACTTTCGCGCCTAAACGGATCTACAGTTCCTGTGACGTCACTCATGTGTGTCACTCGCAATGTTTCTTAGTCCGTGATTCGTCAATGGATGTCATAGAGTTGCCTTAGTTTTGACTTTTGACAGGAGTGACGTCACTAGACGCTGATTGTTGGATTAAAACACGTTCCGTTTCACATTACTTCAAATCGTAATTATTGTTTGAAATTAGTATAAACTAAAGTAAAATCGTTTCAGTAGCTATTATTTCATGTTTTTCTAACATTTTGGTCATAAAATTATCGTAAATATTATAGCTGCATCTTACCTATTCCACTAAAGCTTAATAAATGGCGAAATACGTGAGAACGTCGCTTAGGTTTTTTTTGCACTCAATGGCAGCTATCTTAAGGAAATGCATAAAGCTCGAGAAATTTCGGAAGAATTAGAAGAAAGGCCTTGCGTAAGCCACTTTCTCATCGAACGCTGTTTCGGCGTACTTGATTTAAAACAGATTAAAACGATATTTACTTAATTTTGTACTTTATCTCTTTTTGCTAGGGTTTAATTCTAAAAAGGCAACCGAATTGAGAACCTCCTCTTTTTTAAGTCAGTTTTAAACTGCATCCGTTTGGTTTATGGCCATTAAAGGTAAATAAACCAGAAGAAAACATGATTCCCTATTAGTTCTTATGTTCCTAGACCACAATCATCTATCGCTAACAAAAAAAGAACTTTAGGCAAGTTTCCAATAAGGAAATTTCCATAATTATGTAAGGATAATGTTCTGACATTACCAAGAATTTTCCACGTAGAGAGTTCCGCAACATTGGCATAGATAAGTCTCACAACACGAGTTACTATCCAAAGGCGTTGCCTGCATGCATGTTGAACAATGAACATATCTCAAGTCAAACAAGACTCAGTTGTAGACACGGTCGACATCAATTATATGCTTACACTTTGGACCTTATTCCCATGGATTAAGGCGAAATTATACATCTCTTCATGACTGTACGCTTTTGCAATAGCTACCCGATATTCCTCGAGGGCTTTCAGAAGTACTCAAAGCACTGCTTTCAATGTAGCCAACGGGAATGCTTGTATGTCAACAGCTGTGACATTCACAAGTCGACGCACCACACAATTAAATAGAGTTGTACACTCAAAATGTGTTATAGCTCCAAAAGAAAGAAGGCAAAATAATAATAAATAATATGCTTATTAACGAAAATCATATTCAGAAATCTCATAAAATTACGAAGCTACAACCGTTTTAATATTGATTGTTAGAGAGAGAAAACGCTCGAGGATCGTGACGTCACAACACTCGAGCGTCATAGAAAATGACAACGGTTTCATATGAAGGTGTGTTTTGCGGAAAAGGTTCAGAATATACCCCCTCTTTAATGTAATTATTGAAGCCCTTGCTTTAATTTCTTCTCCATTTGACAATATTTTTAGTCCTTGTTCGTGTACTTATTCATAATTTTTGATTATTTTAGTTGCTGTCTACACCCCTATTATTTCCTACTTGCCGAGCTTTGTAATTCAGCGAGGAAATGCTGCCAGCATTCTCGGCACTGCAACAGAGGCCCATTTTAGATATTGATTTATTGTTTTATTTGCTTTTACTAATATTAAATTAGCTTTAATTTAGTCGATTATTCTTTTTTTTGACCTGTACAAAGTGAGTATTTTTTTCTACATACAGATTTCTATCTACCTACTTTGTATATATCACGATCAAAACCGTAATGATTATTCTTTTCCATACAACGGTTAGTACGGGGTTCACACAATCGCGCGTCGTGACATTTAAAGCCTCTCATAGATTGGCGTGGTAAACTTAAAGCCTGCCACACACTGGCGCGGCCTGCGGTAACTCTCAATTTCGAGAGCCTGGTAGAAATGTCAAACTCTGACTGACGTTTCGTTTTTTTTTGTGAATGTATTTGGTCCAATACAGACATTTTATCCCTTATAAAATTTCGAGCGACTGACATTGAAAAAAACTGGAACTCTTTTGTGCATAAATTGGAGGTTACACTAAACTTATACTGGTTTCCTCAAGGAAGTGGTTTTAGCGTTGTGAATATAGCCCTAGCAGAGTGCTGACCGATTCCAATAGATATCGAATTGGATTCAATGCAAATACGACTGTTATTTGACCAGACTTATTTTAACAGACCTCAAAAATTGGTTTCCATTTCGTTGAAATATTTTTGTAAGTATAATTTTGTTTTTCTAGTAAGGTGCGTAATTTTGTGCTTTATAACTTTGAACAAAATTTGATGTTAATGTGGAAGGGAAATCAGGTAGCAATTAAATAATAATAAGACACATAATGTCACTTTTTAGGGTTCCGTACCTCAAAAGGAAAACCCGAAACCCTTATAAGATCACTTTGTTGTCCGTCCGTCGGTCCGTCCGTCCGTCTGTCAAGACCCTTTTTTTCAAGAACGCGTGAAGGTATCAAGCTAAATTTTATACAAAATACTCAAATGTCCCTTGGAGCTGTAAAAAAAACAAACTTCTAAGCCAACGCAATCAAAAGATACAGCCGTTCATGCCGCAAATTTTTGAAACTCGCAAGGGAATCAAAACCTACAGAGTACTTCCCGTGAACTCAGAATCTTGAAATGTGGTACCAAGCAACGTCTTAAACCGTAAATTTTACGGAACCCTCGGTGCGCGAGTCCGACTGGCACTTGGTCGGTTTTTAGATTATATTTTTTGTAAAGTAAGAAGGAAGATTGGGAGGGGAGTCTCGCCTTATTTACCCGAACAAGTCGGAGATATATGCTGAACACAGACCAGTTAACCCTATAGACCCCATTTCATAAAGCTTTGTGTAGTAATCACATTTTGCCAAATTGGCGGAGAGCGGGGGGCGACAAGTGCACTGTGATTGGCTAGTTTAAGGTCAACGAGCAGTCACGCGTGCAGTGCGTGACGCGCGCCATTTTGGGTAGTGATGGGACATACTTTAAAAAGATATCACAGAATTTAAGTGCAAATGTTTTCAATTGGAATAAAAAAAATGGTTTTAATTGCTTTTAAGTTCCCAGATATTAGCGACGTGAACATGTTTATTTATTTTATTTATTTAAATCGGGCAACAAGGCCCATATTACAAATACCACTCCACATATACTGCACTGCTTGTAGCGGGAATCCATTTTTGTGACTGTTTTGTTGCGTATATCTAATTTATTTTTGGAGAGCTACGGCAGCCTAGTGGTTGACGCATGCGGCTGTCAAGCGGCGGTCGTGGGTTCGAATCCCGGCTCGTACCAATGAGTTTTTCGGAACTTATGTACGGAATATTTACCGTTGGCTTTTCGGTGAAGGAAAACATCGTGAGGAAACCGGTCTAATTCCAATAAGGTCTAGTTTTCCCTCTGGGTTGGAAGGTCAGATGGCAGTCGCTTTTGTAAAACAAGTGCCTATGCCAAATCTTGGGATTAGGTGTCAAAGCGGACCCCGCGTTCCTTTAGGGGCATTACCGGGAATAACGCTAGGAGGATGATGATCTAATTTATTTTTGGGAAAGATCATTTTGGACATCCTAAATAGGTTCAAAATATCATCACATCATCTGTTTCACCTTTTTTACTAGAAAGTAATGTTTATAATTTATTACTATTAGGATTTTTTAAGTGGTATGTGATGCTGAAGAAAGATCCGGTCAAGACATGCGTATGAAAATTGTTAATAAAGCGATTAGGTACAGACAAATATGAAATTCATTATAATTGGTCACAGGAAATAGAAGTTCGATATCTCAGGGCTCGACTACGAGTGGCGGCGGGAGCGAGCGGTGAGTCAAAAGAACGAGCGAGATGCCACGATCCGATTTCTCGCTCCTACGTTTGGTGCACTGCCGCTGCCGCCGCCGCTCGCAGTCGTGGCCGAGCTAACTTTGACACTCTTTTGGAAAATTCCACAAAAGATTTTTCCAATATCGAGCGAGAACGCTACAAGTTAATATTGGATGTGCATATGACCCCGTACCCCCCTCTCACCAAACCCTGCCGCGAACACAGCACTGCACTTAAAAAGCGCTGTCAACGCCACATTTTTCTGCTATACCTCAAATCGGTTTTCCTCGTCGACGTTCATAGCTCGTTCATGAATTATGATTATTTGACAGCCATCCTTACTAATATTATAAATGCGAAAGTGTGTATGTTTGTACTTCTTTCACGTCGCAACGGAGCGTCGTATTGATGCGATTTTTTGTATGCAGATAGTTTAGAAGCTGGAGAGTGACATAGGCTACTTTTTCCAGCGGGAAACATCTAATTCTCACGGGAAAATTGGAAACACGGGCGAAGCCGCGGGCATCAGCTAGTCTTTCATAAAATTACGGAATTCTGTTGGAGGAATCGCACGCATGATCGATGTGCCTCACTTACTTTAGGCTTGGCGCTTTTGTTGATAAATATCACTAAGAAGCGTGACGTTGTTTAAAAGCTCAGTATTTGTAGCGTAATCTTATTTTTTAGTCCAGTCAATGAACTGACAACTTGTATGGAAAATATGTCAATTTTGGAAATAATTTATAATAGCTTATTTTTGATGTGTAACGGATATATTATCAAATAAATAGTTACCCAGCGACAGAATCCGACAACACTTCAGACATGAAAAAAATGATAAATTAACTAGCTTCTGAAAAGTCAGACAAAATATTAATAAAAATTTTAGTCTTTATTTTGGTTCATTTTTTTATTTGCTCAATAATATTCAAGATAAATCGTACAAAAAAAGACAATGCATGCTTCATTTAAATCTACATAATTACTTCCGGGTGAAAAGTTTGTCGGATTCTTGAATAAATCATCTTAGAATAACATTTTAAAATGAAATTAACAAAAATAACGCTATTAGAAATTAATGTTTTTCAAAACAGTATTTTGCCTGGAGTATTTTTATTTGTGTGAGTTTATTACTGGCCTTATCCTTAGCTTTCACAGAGCTCCGTGGATTACAAAGGTTGTGTTTTAGCAGGACAGTGGCGAGATTATTTCGCTCTTTCTTTACTTAGACAGTTTAAAAGAACGTGATGGATGCTTTATCGTGTAGTTTCTCTCGTTATAACAGTGACAATAAGACGCCCTTAGCTTAGAATGAGTTTAATTTATATAGACGTTACTTTCTAAAGCAAAATATTACCTACTTGCAAATTATCCGTTTCAATATTGAACACCTTTATTGCTATGGATTCAGATTGAAAGGGTCAAGTACTGGTTCACTGTCAAGGACCGGTTCGTTTACCTTACACACAGTATTCTAAAACGATACCTCTAACAGTTCAAAAATCTCTGGGATAGAAAAGTATTTTTTAACCGACTTCAAAAAAAAGGAGGAGGTTCTCAATTCGATTGTATTTTTTTTTTGTCAATGTTTGTTACCTCAGAACTCCGTCATTGATGAGCAGATTCTAAAAAATTTTTTTTTGCTTCCAAGGGGGTCCCATTTTTTTCAAAATTCAATGGGATGATGGGATCCATGAGGAATTGAGGGAACTCCTCAATTATATTAGGCACGCGTGTAGTGATTTTGGTATTTTCTATTATAACTAGTGTATTTACACCCGGAAAACATAAATTTGGTGGAGTGGAATTAATGATGAAGACCACAGATGACTTATGGAATTCCTTAATGATGTACTTAAAAGTACAAAAGTATATTACAGATTCTGATAAGATTCCGTTGAAATAGCAACTAATGAAGTCCTTGTGGATTCGACGGAATTCCTCAAATATTATCGGCCCACATACAGCGATTCGGTTTTTTTCTCTAATAATCAACGCATTTGCTCTCGGAAATCAGTTCATGTGGTAAATTGGAAAATAAATGTGGAAATGTTCTCGTGCCTTGGCGGAGTACTAAATAGAAGTCGGTTAAAAGTTTGTTTTTAAAGTAAATTATCTCAAAAATGGTATGAAATGTTGCCATATTTAATAACATCTCTAAAAAGTATCCAGAAAGTGAACTCTACCGGAGACTTATTCACAACTGTCGAGCTGTCCAGTAAGAAGCGAGATTTTAAATTTGGAATCTCTTACTGTCCAGTAAGTAAGTATGTAATTTACTTACTGGACAGTAGGTCATCCTCTTTAGATCTGGCTAGAAAAAAAAACATAGTACCAGACATAGATTAGAGTTTAGCCATTATAACATGGTTATAGGAGGCAGGCTCCAAATATATATCTATCTCTCTTTTTGGTATGACATTTTATGAGATAGATATATTTTTGGAGCCTTTAACAGCAATTTTATAGTCTGTGACACTTAACGCGACGCAGAAAAAGTATGCACGTTGCGTTTTGTACTTATTGTTAGTAATGTTGTTGAAGTATAGTGTGGGATTTGATGTTTGTATTTAGTAATTTCAGTTTATAAATGATGTTGGATTAAAACTTTCCATTCTAAAATTAGCATGGAGTTTCAAAAACAATAATTCACATTTCTTTACCAAAACATTTATGTAATGTAAAAACAGAACTGATAATATGTATGCGGACGCAATGAAACAAGTAGGTGTTACGAGAGCTCGTTTATTACTGAAGTAGGGTCGCGGGTCAGCTTACGACGGACGCCTCGGTGACGTCACGCGTATACATATCATCTCCTCCCATCATAATTAAGGAAACCTGAGACCAAAGAAAACTTACATTACTACCACAGTAGAGATACCACTTAAACTAAACCTTATAATTAATATCCTTAGACCTAGGTCGCAATTGATGACGACGTTGGAGACCGGGCGATGAGTCACTCGACGAGGCAATCATATTGCCTTCCTTTCCGGGTACCAACGAATCGGTTCCTGTCATCGGTCGCTCAGTCCCCAGGTCCTCCTCCACTGTTTCCGCGTCCTCACACCTCTCCTCATTAAAACCCTCGTTAACTGAATCTGGATTATTAATTATAGTTTGATTCCCGTTATCCTCATTAAGATCTGGCGTATGGTCTTGTGAAGCTGAGGGTAGGGTGACAGAACTCGGAATACTATCTGATGTAATAACAGGTGGTGTAGGCGTTACGGTAAAATGTTCATTATTAAAATCACTGTTACTGTTCGTATGGCGCAATATCTGATCAACATGGCGTCTACATTTAACATTTTGGTTCTCCAAGTTAACCAGGTACATTCTACAACCCATTTTGCGAATTATTTTACCTTTAGCCCAAAAAGGTTTCCGATTATTGAAACATTGAACCCAAACGTCTTCATTGTCGCAAAATGAACGCGTATGTTGTTTATCGCGCTGCGCCCGCGTCGGCGGCGAGGAATGCGCGCCATCAGCAGTTTTGTCTCGCGGCGGTACTATGAGGTCTAATCTCGATCGCAACTCCCGACCTAACATCAATTTAGCCGGCGTTTACTCCTGTTGCACAGTGAACTGTTGTACGATATTCGAACAAGTAACTCTGCAATTTACAATTTAATCGACTTATACTTAGCGAACCTTGTTCTATAATAGATTTTAACATTTTTTTACAATTCCTCACTGCACATTCGGCTAAACCATTGCTTATCGGATGGTATATAGGTGAAGTTACATATTTAATACCACCCATTTTACAAAATAATTGAATTTCTTGAGATGCAATCTTGGTGTCGTTATCTGATACGATAGTATCCGGTAGTCCAAATCTGCTAAACAACAATGATAACTCGGTGATTAAATGTTTCGTAGTAGTACCACCAGTCATGTCTATGCACTCAACCCATTTGCTAAAAGCGTCTACCACAATCAAATACGTTCTTTGAGCTACCATCATATAATCAATGTGTACACGGTGCCACGGGCCCGGCGGGCGGCTCCAGCGGGCCGGCGGCGCGCGCGCGGGCGCGCTGCGTAGTGCGCTGCACACGTCGCACGCCCCGATCAGCTGTTCGATGTCCCGGTCTATACCGGGCCACCACATACGTGATCGAGCATTACTCTTAGTTTTTACGATGCCTTGATGAGTTTTATGTAATTCTCGCAATAAGCTATTTCTCACACTCTGAGGTACCACAACCCGATGCCCTCTCATTATACAGCCCTTTTCTAGTTCTAAGTCGTTCCTACAACGGAAATAAGGATTGATTTTAGCACAATTAATTCTACGCGGCCAACCGTGCTGAATATATTTTGCTACCGTTGCTGAGGTTTTATCTGCCGCCTTCGCCTTTTGAATGTATTTGTAGGTCAACGGGGGCAAATTACACAGTTGTAATGCATTAACCGTTAGTAAACTGCACTTTTTGCTTTTTTTTTTTTGTGCGCGGGTATGATCCCATCCTCGTTGCCACTGATATGTATGCGGACGCAATGAAACAAGTAGGTGTTACGAGAGCTCGTTTATTACTGAAGTAACCCTACTTCAGTAATAAACGAGCTCTCGTAACACCTACTTGTTTCATTGGGTCGCGGGTCAGCTTACGACGGACGCCTCGGTGACGTCACGCGTATACATATCAAGAACAATGTTCAAAACTAAACGCAAACTTTTTAGTAAAAAAAAGACAACGACTGGCGGGATTTCACATTCAATTGCGACAATTGTGTTTTAATTTACCGCGTGAACATAGATAATCCCAAAAAATGAGTTCAAGCGAATCTGATTCGGAAATAGATGGCACTCCTCCTGATTTACAAGCTGAGGCCGAATTAGCAAAAAACCCAAATTCCTCCAAAATCTAAGGAGCGATATATGAAAACTTATGAAAAATTAATGAAGTGGAAGGCAGAAAAACAAGCCAACAGTTGGTCTGAAAATGTTCTTCGCCAAACAATGCAGCCGAAAAGTTTATGGGCTGTGTACGAGTATTCTACGCTTCGGTGTATAGTGCAAAATAAACACGATGTAAACATTAAGAATTACAACAAATATAAATGCCTCCGGAAAATCAATCACAACATCTATCAGTAATTGCCCTAATGTTTTTTTTTTATTTTTTTTATGATATAGGAGGCAAACGAGCAGACGGATCACCTGATGGTAAGCGATTACCGCCGCCCATGGACACTTGCAACACCAGAGGTGTTGTGAGTGCGTTGCCGGCCTTTAAGATGGGAGTACGCTATTTTCTTGAAGGTTTGAAGGTCGTATCGGTCCGGAAATACCGCAGGCGACAATCCATTCCACAGTTTAGCTGTGCGAGGCAGGAAGTTTCTGGAGAAGCGCACAGTTGAGGACTGCTAACCATCTAATTTGGAGGATGGTAATGTTGTCGCGTTGGACGATGGCGAAAAGAAGCGGCAGGGATTAATCCGAACAATTCCTCGGAGCACTCCCCGTTATACATGCGATAGAAAATGCAGAGAGAGGCCACATCTCTACGCAGCGCCAAGGGGTCAAGCCGATCCGAAATATGCTCGCTGTCGACAATTCGAGTTGCTCGTCGTTGGATGCGATCCAGAGGGAGAAGCTGGTATTGGGGTGCCCCTGCCCATAGATGAGAACAGTATTCCATGTGTGGGCGGACCTGCGACTTATAAAGCTGCAGGCGGTGGGCCGGTGTGAAATACTGTCTCGATCTATTGAGCACACCGAGCTTTTTTGAGGCTAATTTGGCCTTACCCTCTAAATGGCCGCGGAACTGGACTTCACTCGAAATGTCGACGCCAAGGATTCCGATACTGGCTGCGGCAGTCAGGGGAGTGCTCTCAAAACAAGGTGACACGTCGAACTTTAACTTTTTTGCGGTAAACGCGCAAACCTGTGTCTTGGTAGGGTTAAAACGGACTAAGTTAAGTCGACCCCATTCAGAGATTGCACTTAGGGAAGTCTCAATTTCAGACACAAGTTTGTTGCGGTTCTCGATGACGATTTCCCGAGAGATATTGGTACGGCCGGTGTAAGAGGCATCACCTGTACTATCATCAGCATAACAATGAATTCCGCTGATTTGCAGCATTTCATTGATATGCATAAGGAATAGCGTGGGCGATAGCACACAACCTTGGGGGACACCAGCATTCACAGACATGGAGTCGGAGCATTCCCCGTCAACTACGACCTTAATGCTTCTGTCTGCTAGAAAGCTACTGACCCATACACATAATCTCTCGGGAAGCCCATAGGATGGTAGCTTCGAAAGAAGTGCTTTGTGCCAAACCCGATCAAAGGCCTTCGCTATATCCAAACTAACAGCCAATGCTTCAGCCTTAGTCTCGATCGCCTGTGCCCAACGATGTGACAGGTAGACTAGAAGATCACCAGCCGAGCGGCCTCTACGGAAACCGTATTGTCGATCGCTAAGCAACTGGTGGTCCTCTAGGTACCGAAGGAGCTGGCAGTTGATAATGGACTCCATTATCTTCGAGAGAAGGGAGGTAACAGCTATTGGCCTGTAGTTGGACGGGTTTGAGCGGTCGCCTTTTTTAGGGATCGGATGCACCAAAGCTGACTTCCACGAGGTCGGGACTACGCCAGAAGAATAAGAGAGCCGAAAGAGACGCGTTAAGACCGGAGCCAACTCGGGAGCACACCTCTTCAGCACAATTGCAGGGATTCCATCACGCCCACTCGACTTATGAGTGTCGAGGGAAAGAAGAGCTTTACGCACCGAGCTTTGGTTGAACCGGATATCCGGCATACAGCTCTCGCACCGCGGAATGGTCGGCGGCGCGTTTCCCCCGTCATCCAAAGTCGAGTTGGACGCAAAGAGTTTACCCAGAAGATCGGCTTTGTCTTTTGCGTCGTGGGCCAATGAATCGTTATCCATGTGCAGAGGCGGAAAAGATGGCGTGGAGAAATTCCCCTGGATAGCTTTGGCAAGAGACCAGAACGCACGAGTTCCCGACGGGAGGCGCTCTAATTTCTCACCAATTCCACCAATATGCAGCGACTTTGCTCTGGCAATATCTCTTTTGAAGGACCTGGAGGCAAAGTTAAACTCCTTTTTTAATACGCTAGTCTTTTCATCCCGTACTGCCGCTGCGTCTACCCAGGCTTGGTAACATTCATGCTTTCGGCGAGAGGCCATTTTACAGAAGCGACCAAACCAGGGTTGGGATTTGCCACCAACAGGGACCACAGAGGAAGGAATGAAAAGCTCCATTCCCTGCAGTACCACGTCAGCAACAGATGTGTAATGTGAATGTAACCTTCAATATTAATTAAACGAATTTGTTGTTAAACTTTTCTTTCATTTTTGAGAAAAGCATTATACTAGCCTCAACCAGTAAGAAAGCCATCCTGGCCTCGTATATAACCGGACCTCACCTGCGGTTCGGTCCGGTTAACTCATACTTGGCCAGGAAATCTTATACTTACTGGATTCTGCAGTAATGTAATATTGGCATAATAAATCTAACAATGTTATGTAAATCCCATTACACGTGTGTCAGAAAAGATAAACTAATAGACGAAAGCCTACTTTTGTAAACGCTGTCTTTTATTTTGTATTAGCATGATATTATTCCACCAGAATCGAGCAGGTAAAAATAGTCTTTATTGTACAGTCGCCACCAGATATATGGGAGCGGCCAAAGTACTCACAAATATCTGAACACGTCTCTATTGTCGAAGCATAAGAGACGTATTCAGATATTTGTGAGCACTTTGGCCGCTCCGATATATCTGATGGCGACTGTACCTACTAAAACAAGTGTTACAAGTAACATAGGCTTAAGTTTGGTAAGTTTAATCACATTTCGCCTTCCAATTTGGAACCCTAAACTCGATGGCTTAATTTTTCCTCATAGAATAAAATTGAAGGTGCTGCCTTTATTTGCATTTTTACCTCAGACAACTCGAACAATACATGACATAAATTAAAATAAAACATCACAAGTAAAATATTTACCTACATTTATCCAAAAATGCCATACGCAAAGAATATTGCATCTCGTTTTAGGGAAGACTTAGGCCCTTGGCCGACATGAGTAATACTATTGAACTACTACCGTACTATTGAATAATAGTGCGGGTAATCAGCGCTGCCCATACTATTTTTCAATAGGCGTGCACTCGCTCCGTGTACAGGGGTAAAGGGCCTTAAAACGTGTTTCTAATTCAGGGGCGTGGTCAACAAGAATTGGGGCATCCCTATCTATACCCATTCAAGGAGCGATATCCGCTACGAAGTGGATTAATAGTGCTACGCGCTACGGCGTAGCACGTAGCGTTGCTTGGCTGCACCGAGTTATAATATAATTATTATAATGATGTTTTGGAAAGAGCGCGCGATTACACGTTCAAATTCCCTCTCGTAGCGCTTTGTGCGTAGCCTGGTATCGTAGTTTTTTACCCGACTGCACGACGCAAATAAAGATGTGTTTAAGAGTCAATGTATGTATGTTTGTTCCGTTGTGTCACTCTAGAGATAATGCGCGTTGGTCGATTTTAATAAATCATACGTCAATCGATTTGTTATAATTTTTCGGGTGTCATTGAAGACAAGACATTATTCAAAATTTTAAATGGCAGGCACCAGGCGCCATAACTATTGTAAAAAAGAAAAAAATGTCGACGATATTTATCATTGTGGAGTATCATTGAATACGTATTTTATTTACAATCACTATTATATTTTGTTTAGTTTGAATAACCGATTATGATTGATAATGATTTAAAGCTAGCAACTTTTATGAGGTGTTCTTGGATTCCTTATAATCATGAGAGTGACTCGCTTAAAATATTTGAAAAATGCAGTTGTCTATTATCTTTTCATTTAATCTTATTTTGAAAATTGGCTAACACTTTCACTGCTAGTTCCGCTGCATACGAAAAAAACCACGGGATCGGCTACGAGCGTAGCGCGTAGCGATTCTTGGCAGATAATGTGTTAAGAATTATGGAAGCCTCGTCAAACAGATTTTTCGCAGCGTTGATATTAAAATCAAATTGGTATGCAGAGGGGTGATCACGTAACAACTCGAACGCATGTTGTGTTGGGATAACTCAGCTGTCATTTTGCTACACAAAGAGTCAACCTGTAGGTCGACCGTTAGATCAACCTGTAGGTCGATCACGTAACGCATCCTACGCGTGTCAGGTAGATCTAAATGTCACTTTTTAGAAGGAAAAATTACAGTTCAATTGTCTTAAAGCGCGTTCAAAAAAATTTTGTTTTAACTATTTATTTCTTGAAAAAAATATGTTACATTTCCAGCGATAAGGCTTAATCTTATTATTTTAAGATTTTAATTTGCCTAGTCGTAATTTAAAATTAGAATTAGTATTTTATTACGTAAAAAGAAAGAAAATAAGAACAAAGACATGTGTAGGGCAGTTTCAGGTGATAATGTGGACACGCTGGTTGCTTACTTACTTGCTGATTAATGATTTACCTACGTATAATTCAAAATGGCCGCCATAAAATTAAAGATAACGGAGGAGTTGCTTCCTATCGAAAACTTAAAACTATGGACCTAACAAGTGCCTGAAAATAAATTGGTGCTTTTGTCCAGCGTGTCCACATTTACGACAATTTGTTCGAGCACTCTGCCCCACTAATGCAGTTCGAAACGATGCGTGATTGGGTCCCCTCAGATGTACGTACAATGCATTACGTGATCAACCTGCAGATAACATGTCTGATATTGAGCCCCTGTACCTACATATTTTTCCAGACACTGACCGAATCTAGTGAAATCAAGGAAAATGAATGTCGCCGTTCACGTCTCGGGGACACGTGATCTACTTAGGAAAGTGAGACGAGATTGAATTCACAATGGACTTCATTGCTTTGAATTTACTTCAAGGAAACGCCATTTTCAAAGTATTGAACTATCTCTCTATATAGGGCGAGCAAGCAAGCAATGTGTTAGTTACCTACAGCAAAATGTAAAACTCTTTGGCATACTTTGAAAACCTTGGCGTTGATTGTGGTGATAAGTTTAGTTAAATCATTATAATATGCACTTGTTCGTTCCACGATAGGACACGAATTCTTCTTACCTTTTAACGTTAGCCAAGTGTGGTTAGGGACTTCAAATACACCATAGAATTTCTTTGAAGATGTATGCAGGTTTCCTCACGAGAAAACTCATATTATTTTAAATACCAATATTATTCGGTACCTAAACTAAGTAAGAAACACTGACTAGTACGAGTACGAGCCACTATTAGAACCTAGGACCGTTTAAAAGTCACATGGATGAAAAAGTCATGTTCCTATTTAGATTAACTAAGTTACTTATGGTTTTTACGTTTACTACCTACCTACTTATTATTAAAATAACGTAACGTGATCCTCAAACCAATCAAGGCAATGCAACGCGTTTTTGATTTCCCAAGAGTGGCAAGCGTCCAAAACGGTCCGCTTTCCGTCAGGCAGACTGTATGCTTGTCTGCTACGTTCGTGGTTATAAATATATAATTTAATCATCTTTCTGTACGTCTAGCACAACTTGCTGACAAGCCACTTCTCGCGCGATTGAGCGTCTCCTGTCTCACTCGCACCGAGCAATTTCGAAAGAGGAGGGTAGATCTTTCTCGACTCGCGTCGCGGCGCGGCGTCAGTTGTGCTACCCCCCCCTGACATAATAGACCCCGCTCGACATTACCTACACATTGTTTTAGTAGCGAACTCTAAAGGTTAACGCACACTTATCTTCTCCGCTATTACGGATCGGCTCCGCTTCAAACCGAGCCGTTCAGTATTCCTTGTATGACAGCCTTTATTTCAACGAATACTTATCAACCCCGTAACAGCATCCATCGCCCCGGCTCGATACGAGCTAACGGCGAGTGGGAAACTCGAAGTCGTCGGGGAAACGTCGCGCTTGCAGTTTGCCATCGGCGAGGGAACCGTGCTTGAACGCCGAGCTTGTGCGTACATTAAACGTAAAGAAGCGTTCGCGGTGCTGCGCTGTTGTGCTGGTTCTGTTACACACGCACTTGCGTTGGGTTGACGTCAGGGGTGTTATTCGGAACGCAAACCACGGCAAGCCCGTCACCCGTCACGCCTAACGAAACTAAATCTCTTATTTCGCTTAGTAACGAATCGCGGTGTCAAGATATATTTGTCAATAAACGGTGAGGTGATGTACGGCGGGCAGGTGAGACGTCTTGGAACCGGTCGGGTGACGGGGCGGTAAGTGTGCTTTAACCATCAGAGTGATAAGTGCGTGGGCGTGTCGACTGCGCCTTACAATTAAATCCCGCTCGTTGATCTCACTAATTGATCCGAGGACCACGCACTACAGTTAAGCGTGAAAAGTTTCTTGTCGAAGTCTTTATGGCATTGACATAAGATTGAATTTCACCTGGCCTGTACCGTGCGTGAGGAGACCGCGGTAAAACGTAACTCACGAGTTACGGAAGAATAAATCGTCAAGGGTAGTTTTATTGCTGCTACCACATCCACTCCGGTTGATTATCTGCTATCCATAATGCAACGGTCAATCAAGTTTTCTTTGTAGCTGTGGTCGTTTTACTGCGTTGCACAAGCCCGTAAACGAGGAAATATGGGCTTTGTTTCTAAACTATCTAAATGTGGTGATTGACACTGAATGCATCTCGATTAGGTTTAATAATAATATTATTTATTGCACCACAACAGAAGAAAAACATGTTACATTAGTATCATCAATAAATAAAGGTAACAACAGGCGGTCTTATCGGTTTAGAGTGAACTCTTCCAGACAACCTTTGGGAGCAGGAAATTTTCAAGAAGAGTTTATAAACAGGTAGTGCAGGAATAAATCAAGAAAAGCTTAACTACACACTCAAATACACACTTTCATAAATAACTATAGTATAAATACATACCTATAGATACATACATACAAACTATATTACAATTATATAAATATATTACAGGACAACAAGGCAACTTAAGGCAGCGACAAGTAATATTGTTTCAACAGATTTTTAAAAATTTGAAGAGATTTTGCACATCTTATATGCAACGCCAAAGCATTCCACAGCCGGACAGCCTGAAAGGTGAATGATTTGTTATAGAACTTGGTGGATGAAGGCGCTGGAGCGAAAATATGATTATGTGAAGATCTGGTGGAAGTGAGGTGATTAAAACGCCCTTTGAGATACGGAGGTAACAAAAAGTATACTGTAAAGCAAAGATAAAATCAATGTGAGTATGATGCAGACATCGTACGCATATTAAGATGGCCCCGCTATCAACTGATTTGTATTTTTGAGATGCTGATAGGCTTCAGCATTCACATGTTACGGGACATTGAGCATTCACCGATTTGAAATGTGTTGAACTGAACAAGAAACAGAGCCAAGCATAGAGCGAAACAATAACAAAATTGCTCGGCTCGGAAAAAGCTCGAAGTATTATTGTCGTTTGGCTAGAATGCTGGCTAAAACGCACCTGTTTATTCGAGCTTTTATCTGTAATTTAACATCCACAACAAAGCTTCAGTTCAAGTGTATCGAAGGGATTCGCCAAAAACCGACAGCCGAGTGGAACGCGCTCGGGCGCTCGCTATCGAGTGGCTCGGTTCTTCGTGCTGACCACAGATATATGTATAAAGATCACACAAATGCATCTACTTCGCGTGTCCGAAGGGGCTGACAAGACCTAATTTTGTTGAAATTGATGGTTTTAAGCAGTTTAAAAAAAAAAACTACTTGTTCTAACACATCAAAAAAAATATATGTTAATATTCAGCATATTTCAAAGAGCGTGGAAGGGCTTGATACATAATTGGACGAAATCGGCTCGATAGAAAATAATTGCAAAGATTGGTCTTAAAATCATCTTAAACGGTTCTATGTCTTTATTTTTTTGACGTATGGGTCTGCAATTAAAAATATGAAGTACACATATTCATACCTAAACCGCTAACGAGTCACATTTCTCAAATAATCCACACTTTTTTTAATTTCAATATTTATGCACTATTATCTTCAAAACCGGGCCGCCCAGTGACACTCGCGCTCGTTTACTCCGATACAAATAGACAGTGTGCGCGCTACCTCAAATTCTCAAGGCCATTTTGTTGTTGACAGCGCCATAAGTGACGTGTGTGTATCAAATAAATTGAGTACTTTATTCATCAATGTTAAATGTCAAACCACCAGTTCGAAACCACGATCCAATCATATAAAGAGTTAGTTAGGTAAACCAAAATCAAACTAGTTACTGAGGATATTTTATTTCACTAAGAGCACTGATAAAAACCCCAATTTCCGGTTTGCTAACATGACTATTAAAAAGGGTTTAATACTAACTTAAATAAATCCTGTGGTATTAACCACTCTATATCGATACTTCGTCTCGCAATGCGATCGTCCCCTATGTTGTCTTGATGGGTACTGAGTATGAATGAAGTAGTATGACGAATACGAAGATTTCCTTGAAAATACGATGGGAAATATTTATTCGCTACATCGTTACATACTTAACTTCCAATACGGGTGTAGACTCGAAAATTATTATTACTCCAAAAGAAAGAAGGCAAAAAATATGCCTAGTGACGAAAAACCCATTCGGATACAACCGTTTTAATATTGCTTGTTAGAGAGAGAAAACGCAAACAGTGTGTGTGACGTCACAATATGCGAGACTGCCGCAGAGCGAGCCGCGCGCGCGGCGGGCCGCGTCGATGGCGGCGCCGAACACGATGGGGCGCGGCACGTTGCCGTCTTCTAGTGACGTCACAAGCTGCGAACGTCATCGTTTCATATGAAGTTGCATTTTGCGAAAAAGGGACAGAAGACCCCTTCTTGAAACTTTGGACACTTATAACTTCGTGATTATTTTAACTTCTTGCGTTAATTTTTTGTCTATTTGACTAAATTTTTTATCCGTTTTTGAGAAAATATGACATTATTCATTATTTTATTTAGTGTCTACACCCCTAGTTTGTGTATCGTCATCTCCTACATGGTTTTGCTGACTCATTTGCTCAAAGGTTAGCTGGCAGAGATCCCTTAAGGGATAAGCTCTGTACTTCTTTTTTCTTGTTTCTGTTTTCACTTTGCAATGTTACATGTACAAGTGCGTGCATGCTTTGAGCAAATGAGTCAGCAAAACCATGTAGGAGATGACGATACACAAACTAGGGTTGGTATGAGGGTTGTAGGGGTGGTTGGTGTAGGGTTGGTATGAACTCATGAGTTCTGCAGCTTATAGAGTTACTAGTTATTATGTTCATATGACTAAGGTCAGGAGCTTCAACACTGAATATGTTACGTTGCCGCAACCGTTAAGTATATACCTACATTTTGCTACTTGAAGTGTCAGTACTCCACATTTCGATGCATTTGCATCGAAATGTATTCCCGAACGTGGTTATTTCGTCAGCTGCCATTCGCAACATTAATGTATTGGGTTTGTTAATTGAATGCTAACGGGACAGAATTTTGGTTATATGAGAGACTATATAGAGTCTGGCCAAGGAAATATGAGCCTAGAAAAGAGCGAAATTATAAAAAACAGCGTGTTGCAACACTGCTTACAACGCGATGAAATAATAATGATATTTGGAAAATTATGAATATTCTTCACTTCACAAATTGCAACTGTTCAAGCGGAAGGAAGTGAAATAAAACTGTTTTACTTCTTTTTACTGTATATTTAAGAAGAATAATCAAAACCACTCTATAAAATTTCAATTTAGACGAGAAATATTAATTGACTGAGATATATGTACTTTTTTATGACATTCTTGTCCATGTGAATAACATTAGCAGTAAGCCTCCCTTTAATGGTCTTAAAAGGCGAAAACAGTCCAATTTATTATAGAACAGTTACTTTCTTAGTTACCATATCAAGTATCAAGATTAGAACATCATACTAATTTAAGACGTTTGACACATTTGACAACGATATTACTGTTGCCATATAAAAAAAAAACACTCATCTGTCCCTGGCCAGACTCTAGGTTTGTATGTAAGGGGTTAGTTCGGAACCACTTTTTTTGATAGCTTGTTTGAGTGTAGAGGCAAAGACCCCTTGTAGGTATTTCCTATTCCACGCGGGCAACTAATATTTCAATAGTATGTTATTGCTACGTTTGTTATAGAAAGGAAAAATATGGAAACTGGTAAGTTTTCCTCTTACAAACTTGCAAGTTTACTCGTAATAATAATACGCGTACGAAGTCGCAGACAGCGCCTAGTCTCACAAATCTTAACATTCTGACGTGTCACAAATTGAAACATTCGTGTCACGCGACGCACAGAGACCTATCAAAAATAACTTCTAACCGTTCATTACGTATGCGAATATACTTCAAGTTGAAGACACACAAAGAACTCCCCAAATTACATTCCTAGCGAGGAAATATGTCTGTTTGAAGTTAGTTTGGCGCCTTGACAAGTAATGTTTGCGCGAAGGCCTCGCAAGGAAATGAATATTGTACCTACCTATATAAAACAGGCCAAGTGCTTGTCGGGCCACGCGCAGTGTAGGGTTCCGTATTTGCCCGTCTGTCTTTGTTACATCGACACGCGCGCGTTAACTAAACGTTGCGATTGCGTACACGTTTTGAGTACATGTTTTAAGTTGGTCGACATCGGACTGTCGGAATGCTATTCGAAGATCGATGGCTAGACGATTAAAATAAATAAATAAATAGAGCCTTTATTACCAGGCCTCGGATTTTTCATCGCATGGTGAGATGAAAGAAAACTGTGGAGTCGATATTAAAGCTAAATTTTTATTCATATTCATACTCATACTCATCAATTTTCTTAGTCCCGTAATACTTTTGTCCCTTGTGCAGGTTGACAGATCGAAAATGTTAATCGAAAATTAATCTTACTGAATGTAATTAAAATTATTTGTGTAGTATGATTTGGGAAGTGTAAGCCTTTTGCTTCAGAGTTGGATAGAACCATATCACGAGCTAAGGTACGATGCTGACCAATCAGCTATAGTGTGTACTCTGTGTGACATAGTTTCTAATTTGATATAGTTACAGGGTAAATGTAACCCTTTACCAAGCAAAAGGCTTACACTTCCCAAATCATACTACACAAATAATTTTAATTACATTCAGTAAGATTAATTTTCGATTAACATTTTCGATCTGTCAACCTGCACAAGGGACAAAAGTATTACGGGACTAAGAAAATTGATGAGTATGAGTATGAATATGAATAAAAATTTAGCTTTAATATCGACTCCACAGTTTTCTTTCATCTCACCATGCGATGAAAAATCCGAGGCCTGTTTATTACTGACTTTTACATAGTATCACTTATTCTAATGTGTGGTTCTGACATCCGGGATGCTTTCGTTTGTGCCTTTTGGCAAAGGCCTCCCCTAGAATTTGCCATACTTTTTTGGTTACGGCTTTTCTTCTCTGAGCCATCTGAGCTAATGGTGCAGCCAATTTCATCTTCCCATCTTTTTCTTTGCCTGCCTTTTCTCCTTTTCCCGTCACGGGGGTACCAAGCAGTGATGTCCTTAGAGCATTTCGCTTTTCGGCTACGAATTGTGTGCCCTATCCATTTCCATTTCAGTTTCTTTACTGTGTATGTGATATCAGTTACACCTGTCATTTTTCTGATATGTGTTAGTTTCACTTTATCCTTCAATTTGATGTTTAGTATACTTCTCTCCATTCTATTTTGGCACACTTTCAAAGCTTTCCTTTGTTTTTCTGTTAAGGCCCATGTTTGACACCCGTACGTAAGGCATGGCAAACACGTATTAAAGACTTTCTTTTTATCCTTCATTGAAAATTTTGGGTTCTTCATTACTTCTTTTAACGACCAATATCCACGAGTTACTTATTCTGGTTTTTTATTTCCTTTTGAATTTGATCCTCTGGTGAAATTTCTTGTTCAAAGTAAGTGTACTGATCTACATATTCATTAATTTGGTTTTTCCAGCGATCATTGTGAGCCCCACTTGTTCACTTGCCTCTGCTAACTGCTGAACCATAATTTCTAGGATTTCTGGCTCGACGATTACTGGATCACAAATATTGCAATCCCGTCAGTACCAAAATTTTTACGTAGAAAGGATCTGGTGACTTTGTAATGGTAAACGAAGCATAGTAATGGTAAACGAAGCATAAAATATCACTTATTTACTCGCAAAAATCATATTTTACCAACTACCGCTCCAAAACCATATTTTACCTTATGTTAGTATTTTACACTATGATTTGATATCTATTTAGTATTCCTGTGAAGTTACGGTGTTGTGGTTGAGTAATTTTCACGTTCAATGTAAGTATGTTTACTTGAGCATTACTTAAAGTGGTTATGCGCAATGAAGTAGATATATGAAGAGTTGACGAATAAAAAGTATGCCATTTCAAAGGAGGAAACTCATATAATTCTCTATTTGCACAACATCACATAGTTACCTATGTATTTGTATTATTGTTAAATTCCCGCAATTTGAAAAAAGATGTGTCTTTGAAATCTAAGTAATATTTTCACATTATTCGTTTTATATGAGTACTAGCTTTCGCCCGCGACTTCGTATACGTGAACCCGGGAAAAAAACAGATAGTTTTATATTTTAATTACAAAACTATTACTTTAATCCGGGCTATTTTCGTGCAAAATTTCATCCTTATTTTTTCATTCAATTCAGTTACCTATTGCATACCACCCAGAAGTTACATCACACCGTATTTGAACAAATCATCGACGCTTAATATGTCCTCTCCATCTGGCATGTTTACTGTTTGGCGTCATGAAATACGAAAAACCGCGACATATTTTCTCATTATTTATCTTCGTGGATATTTCTCCTCGTTCCATAGTCGACATGGCACTAGATCTGCTCGGCGGTGTCTTCTAGAAGTGAACCCTCACAAAACTGTAGCTTTTACCGGTTGTTTCAGGTATCTCGCAACCAAATGCTGGAATAATATTCCGCCTCCTGTCAGACGCTTTAATAATAAAAATGCTTTCAAATAAAATAAAATAAAATACTTTTGACCTAACAGAGCGCAGGGATACCTTACGGTTATTTGGTTGCTGATTTTAGAATTTATTTTTGTGCTAATGGCTAGTTAGTTACTTGCGGTAAACTTAAATTATTATAATTATTATTTATTTTGTTACCTTCTATTTAAGTATTTTATATCGTTATATTGATGTTACTCACGTACGTACACTATACTTGACACAAGATGGCACGACGTCCCGTCATAAGATTTAATTTCGCGTGGCATGAATGAAAGAATGCTATAAATATTTATAATTTTGTAATTTTTTTTGTACAGTTTTTTGTATATTGTGATTCTAAACTTACGTGTCTCGGGCTCAGGCAGAATATCAGTGCTTCTCTCGAAAGAGCGAAGCGTATAACTGAACCATGAGCCCTTTTCTTTTGCTGCAACGCACACTGCAATTGTATGTTGAATTTTGTGTTTTAATTAACAATTGTAGTAATTTTGTTCTATTATGTCTGTTCTGTTCCATATTGTGTATCGAATATTTGTTATAATTTTGTTTTTGTACGATGTTGTTTCTGTATGATTTTAGCAAACAAATAAACGTTTTATCTATCTATCATGTATTGAGCCAGTGTCGACCACTGGGACGTTTACCTTCCCGCAAACGTTAAGTTACGCAATTCACGTACCGTTGCTTGGCAATGGAAATAAAGTTTTATTTCGTCGTCAGCTCCCAACATCGGGGTAGAATATAAATCGTTTACGTCCAAAAGGATTTTAAAGCATTTTATTGTAACCGGTTGGGGTCACGAGATTTGTTATGGAGTTCAGACTTTTATTTGCGTCGTCCTTTAAACTCCTGTTACCTAATAACAGGCTCCAAGCGACAGTCAACGGCACAAAAACTGCATACAATATTTGACTTTATTCCATCAACATAAAGTTGAAAACCGTGTCAATTGTTTGTACTATAGGCCGTTGAATTGTCTTTTTGGTTCCAAAGTGATACGTGGGTGAACCAATTTGTCGGAGGATTTTTGAAGTTTAATTCGAAGTAAAAGAGGTTTTGTTTTTATGTGTTAAATAAATATCGGTTTGATTAAATTTATTTTGTGTTTTAAGGGCAGTTTTTGTCATGTTTACACTTCGAAGTGTTTTTACGATCATTTTGACATGTAGACCTGGCTAAATGCAGTGCACAAACTGAGGGAGGGGAGATAAACCATCTCGATCTAATTAGGGAATGTCAGTGTAGCTAGTGCACTGCATTTACCCAGGTTTAAAGGCCGCTTGAATCACACTGACACTAACTGTCAAGTTTACTATTGACTGCCACGGCAGGCTACGCCAGCCTAGAATAGAATTTTAGAGTTTAGGATAAAATACCTAAACCAATAAGTTCCTGTCAAAACTTTTTATGCAGGCTTTTATTGCCGGAAGCACTCTTTTGCACGGTCATCGACTGCACGTTGAGATGGTGCCAATGACGTTGAGTTTTTTTCTTGTATAATTTAGGTGCTGTTTTTTAATTTGTATATTGTTACATAATATATTACCGTGTAAGCGTTTTGGTCAAATAATGTAAGCTTATGTGTGACTTTAAATAAAAAAAATGGCCACCTCCGGTCTCCATCATCAAACCAGCTCAGTGGTGCCAAACTTTGAAGGACATCTTCCTTACAGACTTACATACGATACGACACAGTGCAAGTTCAACCAGTAGCTATGTGAGCTGTAAAACTTGCGAGCCCGTTTTTTAGGGTTCCGTAGTTAATAAGGAACCCTTATAGTTTCGCCATGTCCGTCTGTCCGTCTGTCCGTCCGGCTTAGCTCAGTAGGTAACCATAACTAATAGAAAACTGTAATTCGGCATGGGTATACAGGGTGAAATAGTATTCACCGTTCAAATTTTGGGAGGTGATTCGGTGGGTCATCTGGATCAAAATTCGATAATAAGTTGTATCCAAATCGCAAAAAAAAAATCAGCTGTTCCATACATTTTGGCAGCGGAGCTCACGCCGTTTGTATGGAACAGCTGTTTTTTTTTTCGCGATTCGGATACAATTTACTATCCAATTTTGATCCAGATGACCCACCGAATCACCTCCCAAAATTTGAACGGTGAATACTATTTCACCCTGTATAAATCAATCAGGCCGACAAAACAATACAATACTTTTTTAAAGTACCTCCCCCACACCTACAGCGGGTATGTACTTATTTTTTTTCTCGTTAAACCCATGGTGTGGGGTATCGTTGGATACCTCGTTCAAAAATATTATGGGTTTTGTAAAACCATTTTTCAAATCAGTCATTCGTTTGCGAGACATGTGTCGTCGTCGTCGTCGTCGTCCCCCCCTCGTCCCCCCCCCCTCCTGCCGGCTAAATGGCTACTAAGTACGGGGGATGTGAAAAAATTCGTGGTAGTAGTAGATATAACGAATTTAAAAGGAAAACTATCAAAGACACTTGTAACTACTTATGCCTACTTAGGCATAAGTAGTTACCGAGTAATAGTCGACCAACTTAATGTGTCCTTGGAAAGGCTAATTTTCGTACAAATTCGGCCGACGCAACCGCACCGCACGTCGATGTAACTAAGACAGACAGGCAACTACGGAACCCTACACTGCGCGTGGCCCGACACGCACTAGGCCGGTTTTCAAAAAATAATATTAAAAATATTTTGAAAAACTGAATCGACATAAAAATATCTATAATTATTGAACATGGTCACAAAATTTCACGAACTTCGGTTGAAAAATGCGAGATGTAGACGAGAACAGCCGGACACACGAAATATTTTTTTCCCTAGCTGAGAAAATCGTCCGCTTTGCAGAAGTTCAATAAAAGGTTAAAGGTTTGAAAACAAAAGCATCATAGAGGCACATTCGGAGAAAATCGTCCGCTTTACAGAAGTTCAATAAAAGGTTAAAGGTTTGAAAACAAAAGCATCATAGAGGCACATTCGCTTAATAGTGTTGAGCGTTAACTACAAAGCTCTCAAATATCCATGAAATATTAGGTATATTTTGTTAACAACTCTAAAGGGTTCTTTCACAGCGCCAAACAAAATAATTGCAGAACTTGCTCGTTAACAACGATATCCTATCACAAAACAATTTGAGCACTTTTGCTACGAATTTCGAAGACAAAGTGAAGCACGCGCTCGCCTACGGCCCGCCTATGCCTCGCCTATGACGCTACCGTGATTTTTATATTAACATTTTTGAAGTGAAAACTTCTTTAGCGGCGCTGTGCATTTTTTGGGATGCGGAAAAATGTTAAACTCGCGACAGGTGTCACGTGACCGTAAATAGTGAGAGATTCGGGACGAGGCTTGGGGGCGGGGGGGACCGATGCCGTAGTGGCGATCCGGCGCTTACCCGTTCGGCCGACACACAATAAGTTCTCACGCGCTATTTGCAAGTGAAATAGTTTACTTCTGTTGCTACGGTATTCGTCGAAATGTCAAAATATTCAAGTTTTCACTTCTGCCGGCACTCCCGGAGTGCAACCTGGTCTTTTTCTTTATGTCACAAAATGCGCATTTATCGTTTCTTTGACTTTGAGGAGCAGAAGGGTATTCGCGTAGCGTATCGAACGCGCGTTAGGACAATTTAACTGTATTTTTTTCATATAAAAAGTGACATTTCGATCTACGTGGAATGCGTAACGTGATCGAACTGTGGCATGTGTTTTATTTAATAGTATGATCACCATGTTCCGAGCATTTAGTAAATAAGCCGAATGTGCCCAGTAATTTCACATACCTACTGTAGACATGGGACATAAATATGTAGTTTGCATTCAGATTACTAACTTCAGCATTACACCTAAGTAGAGGCATAAATTCGAATATTTTATACACGTTGTTTTGTAGCTTGATGTTTGTCCACATTCATTAAAAGATCTTATATACGGCAGTAATGGGATCTGAACCTTTTTTTTCTTTTTTCGTGGAGAAAACTCGCGAACCAGTCACCCAACATTGGGGGAGGACTGGGTTATGTGGTATTCCTATTCCCAAAAATCGGCCGGCATCTATCTGCGCTCTCGTGCGGAGGGCTCCAGGGTCTCATAATGATTGTACTGGAGCCCCCCTAGCGCCTTGACACATTTAGCTTGTCCTAGGGCAAAAGAGATTCGTCACCTAGCCTTGGGTATTGCACTGGAGCCCCCCTAGCGCCTTGACACATTTAGCTTGCTTGTGTGTGCGTGTGTGTGTGTGTGTTGTGTTTAGTTGTTTTACGACCGACGGGGTTAGACCTAGTCCTGTCTGAACCTACACGGAGATTGAATTTCCTACCACTTAGTACCCATCTGGTGCTTGTCACAACACTATATTGTAAACAATAATAACCCGTCGATTTAAAAACTTTTATTTTACTTTGAACTGAATTCGGAATAGGAGTATCTACTTAGGGACTAAAGTTCATGATTTCCACGAAAACTTGGTCTCAATGCACTTTCAACAACTATTGTAATAGTCGCATGGTTGGCGTCCCCTCGTACTTGTCAGACTTCTCTTATTTAGTTTTGAACTTGTTGTTCATCATCTAAAACTTGCTTTTTGGCCCCATTTTATTATTGACGCTAGCTCATAGTGTGGCAGCCATTTGGTCGATTTTGTAATGCCTGAATCTTTGTTACCATAAAGGTGATGCGCTGTGTGCTGTGTTTTCCCATATTTTACATTATTGGATACTGCGGTTCTGTTCTTTGAAGATCTGCGTGGCTTTTCGAATGAGCGTTAGATTATATTATCTACTAGATTATAATTTTTAGAAGGCGAAAATGACAGTGCGCGAAAAATATCCTTAACAGTGTTAAACAATAGATTAACACTGTTAAGGATATTTTTCGCGCTACAAATCCAATATCAGAATTGGAAAAGGTGGGCGTTTTTATTAAATGTTTTACTTATTTTCCTTAAATCGACAGGTATCTGAGGATCCGAGAGGTCTCTAAAGAGGTCACTACGAATCGAAGGACGATATTGGAAAAAGTGGACGCCATTTTGAAATTCTTTATTTATCTTTGTATTAGGAAATAAAAGTGGCATAATGTTCGGACTTTTAATACGTAACTACAGCTTCTTTTTAAATATATTCCAAGGCAAGATCGAAGGAAAGAGAGGCAGAGGAAGGCCCAGACTGACACCAGCCAAATAATAGAAAAAGTTGTTGTCGAGTCGTGCGAATATGCCAGGAGGCTGGCAGATGACAAAAATCAGTGGCGGATACTCCACCGACAAGGACCAATTTCTTTAATAATGATGATGATGATGATGATGATGATGATGATGGTTGGATTGCGTTCAAAATCAATATCTAAGATTCCGAGTGGTCTCTAAACACGAATCCAATGTCAGAATTGGCATACAAAGAGAAAAGTTAGGCGGTTTGCTTGCACTGCAATATAACCAAGTGTTAGAGTGTGATGCACTGAGTAATAAGTACTTGAAATGAAATTGTTAGTTGCAAAATGGAGGCCTGACTGTGGTTTAATTATTATAAATGCAAAAGAGTGTCTGTCAGTCTGTTTGTTACCTCTTCACACTTAAGGGGCTCCCATACGCCAATGACCTTCGATCTGAATCCCTTAGTTTTCTAATGTTATTTGTAGCTTATTATATTAAAAACAACGGCTTTAAGCAATATAGAATCCCATATTTACATCAAAGTTCATTGTTTTCGAGATATTTGCTATCAAAGTTGAACAATTTTAGGCATAACTTTTGTGTTAATTGGTATAAAATGAAAACCCTGGACCAGTTTTTAGAGACGTCACAGACGAACCCAAATATGTAGATTTCGTATGTTAGATCTTTCACGTCAATAGAGATAGAATAAGTGTTTTTTAGACAATGTTTAAAAAAATCATACGAAATTAAGTATTCATTTGTTTCAAAATCAGGTGAACTAAGATGGAGATAAAAGATTGAAGCACCTATAGCCGTTTTATTTATAATACTATCTGTAGTGCAAAAGTAGGAGATACGATTCAAAACTTGTCAAAAATCGATGAAAACCTCGGGTAGCCCCTTAAAGCACTGAACCGATTAAGTTGAAATTTGGTATTGAGATAGTTTGAGCCCCGGGGAAGGACATAGTATAGGTTTTTTTTCCGGTTATGTTCCCCTAATATAAACGAGTTCCACGCGGACAGAGAAGCTAGTCCTACTAATACTATAAATGTAAAAACGTTGAATGTTTGGATGTATGTTACTCAAACACGCTTAAATAAACGGCTTAACCGATTTGGATTAATATTTGCACAAAGATAGTGTATAGCCTGGATTAAAATATAGGATAGTTTTTATCGCGGGTTCACGCAAACGAAGTCGCGGGCGGAAGCTAGTAAGAAATATGCGCAAGTAAGTGTATTATAGCAGGACGCGCTTTAGCATAGTTCGAATACGAATCGTGTCACAACGGAGCCCCTGAATGATGATCAAAGCGCTGTGTGGTCGTATGATTCGATCCTGTTCATTAGGAGCATTGTGAAAAGTGTGCGGTTGTGAATGTGCTACAATCATTTGAGATTTATCCTTTTTCGTCCGCGCAAAGAGGTGAGTTTTGAAAACCATTGAATATGGAAGAAGTCATTCAGTAAGATCTTCCGAGTATGAACATTCTATTGTCGGTCTCCAAAAGTTGCGAAGGGGATAACTATGACGTCACAAAGATGGCGGCATATGGTATTAAATTTTATCATTTAACTCTATATTTACCCAATTGATTTCGACAAATATACCTTACATTTGTACACCTCATCGAAAAGCTGATTAAATGATAAACAAAGCATGTAATAACACATGTTTTTTTTATAAATCAAAATAATAGTCTGAATACTGTAGTGAAATATTCAATTTTCTCGAAAATTGATCATGTAAAACATATAACTGATGTTCCTTATCGATACAATTATATTCGTTTTAATGGGTGCATAATGGGAAGGGGGCGCACGATACCCTGCTGTCAACCAAAACAAACACATTTTCGTACAGTACTGATAGATAGTCACCTTAATTCTTTATTCAACTTTGTCATTTTTTATGAGCCACATATCATGCCTAAACCGAAATGGCCCAAGTGCATTCAGTTCCACGCAAATGTAGCGCTCACTATTAGGAGCATAAGGTTTTTAATAGTCTAACTTTGAACGTGAATCATTATGGTTCTCAGCTATTGTTAGGGCATGTATGGGCTGCCAAAAGTCGTAAATCACCGATAAGAATAGCTCGTGTCGTGTGTACCAGCTTTATTTACCTGTCGCTTTGTGTGGAAGTCTAAAAATATTGAGTAAACAGACTTGCATTAGGTGAAAGATTTAGTGGATCAAACATTGGTTTACTGTTGTTTTTATTTTTTTTACTATTTAAAATAAAAAGGTACATACACTATGGGTTAATAATAAATTATTACTGTTATTTGAATTAAATTTCTATTCCAAGGTAGATAGATAGAGACCTACCTTTTACTAAAGCCTTTTATTTTTTCGATCGACACGTTTTGATATTTGAAAAGTATAAACATACAATTGTATTTGTTTTGAGCTCTTTAAAAATGGATAATTTTTTTCCAAGCGCTACTTTTTACGCGTTCTATGTATATAATTTTTTTTGTTCTATTTACGATATAAATTTCAGGCGGATTTTTTTTATTAAATAACTCAGTTCTAGGGAAAATACTTGCCAGTTAGCTCTCTTCTGTGATAGTTTTAGTTACAAGCGTGAAAAACCTATTTATCACTGCCATAAAGTTTTGAACACACATGCGATTTTATGTGGAAACTCTCGTTAACCGAATATCAGACAAATGGATTGATTGGGTTTGTTAAAAAAGTTTGAATACCTCGTGATTTTTACGTACACATATTCAGGTCAGTCGTCAGTTCCGGTCTACATAAACCAAACGCTAAGGAATTATTTTGCTAATATATTTCCTTTTACTCCAATCCTATCTCAATGTGAGTTTCTTGTATATAGTGGCGAACTGAACGAATAGATATTACATATATTGATTTAAACTTAACTTACTACACGGGACTTAATCGCTCGCGAAAAGGTGCTTAGACTACAATAGACTTGAGCATTCAACTGAATAACGAACAGAGCCAAGCATAGAGCCAAACATAGCTACGATTATTATCATAATATATTCTAGCGACCGCTCTAGAACATGATGTGCAGGAGGGGTGGGTGTAGAGGGAGGGCGGAAAAACAATAACAAAATTACGAGCTTGGGCACTTCTTAACGAAACAAATTATTTTATTAAATATTTTTGTTTCGTGTTAATTTACCGTGAAAGTAACCACGATCAAATTTTAAACGATACAGAGAACGAATATAATGGAAAAATAGACCATCATCGTCTGTAGCCCTAGACAGGACTCGAACCTGTGACTATTAGAATGGGTCGAGCGCATTAGCTTGCCCATTAGAGTGGTCCTAAGGCTGTGAGCCTTCCATGAAAATACTACTAGTAGCAGCGAATGTGATTGAAAGATACGCCTCATCGGTCACTGTCCTCGTAGCTCAGTGGTGAGAACACTGTACCGGAAATACAGGGGTCACAGGTTTGAGTCCTGTTTAGGGCTACATAACAGACGATGATGGTTTATTTTTCCATTACATTCGATCCCGTTCTTCTCTTCTCGTTCTCCGTTGGCCAGAACCGTTTTTTTTTTAATTGTACTATACTTTCATATGAATATACTTCAGGAAAATTTCTCGACTATTCCGAGATACCGTGATATGACAGATATTTTAAACTTTATGAAACATTCATTTAACAATAGACGTTTGGCAAAATGACTTATTATATAAACGATTTGTTTGGCAAATGTTAAACACAGTATTACATTATGCGCGGCAGTAAGAACCACTCATTTATGCGCAAATGCAGGCTGGTACGCGGCCCATACAAAAACTTGAATTACGGACCGCCATAGCCCCCTACTCGTATTTCCTTCACCGAATTAAAATATTGCATATCTGGGGGCACGGGAGTGCCCCCGCCAAGACCAGCCAAGCGAAGCGCAAGGGCACTACCTACCTATTCTCGAAGCGCTTCGTCGTATTTTTGAACCTACTTAACTTGGGTTCGGATTTTCGGGATATGATTTCAGTGGTTGACTTATTAAAACTATGAAGTTTTAATTGCATAGCTCTTATACTTTAGATTTTATTGATATCTAAAATACCCCGATTTCGTCACTGACTCACTGATGATCATCAATATTCTGAAGGTTCTTCCTGAAGTCCTAGAAAGCTGAAATTTGGTATGTAAACTAGTAATAGTATACAAACCACGAAAAAATCTTTAAACTTTTACCCCCCAACCCATTAAACTAGGGGGTGAAAGTTTGTATGAGACTTCCGCAAATTTTGATGCTAGAGGTCTGAAAATTGATATAGGGGGTCCTTGTTATCCTTGTTATAAATAATAAGATATGTATATCAGGATTTTTAGTGAATCACCCCCGACTCTTTAAATTAGGGGATGGAAGTTTGTATGGGTTTTCGCATTCACTTCTTTAGAAATTACCTTACAAAAAGGAATGAGATCCCACCAAAAACATTACATGTAAAGTGATGCCAAGACTCCATAGCTCATACAGCTTTCAGCGTGAAAAAGATATCAGATCGCAATTAGCGCGAAGCTTCTTACTCCACACGGCGTAACTCTACCACTACCAGCCACGGTCTACAAATTCTATATCTTGGCTAAAAAGTATAGAGCCGTCACTTATTAATATCATCATAAATTCATTCGGCGTGAAAGTCTATGCGGCGACCGGGATGTGCCCAACAAAGCATGTATAATTTGTAGAGCGTGGCTGGTAGTGGTACAGTTACGCCGTGTGTAGTAGGAAGCTTGGCGCTAATTGCGATCTGATATCTTTTTCACGCTGAAAGCTGTATGAGCTATGGAGTTTTGGCATCACTTTACATGTAATGTTTTTGGTGGGATCATTGTAACAGATTAACTAAAAGTTCCACTATGTCCCTATGTTCTGACTTATTTGAGAACTTGTTTTGTTAATGAGCTAGAGGCGCTAGTAAAACGCTAAAAAATCACTAACTTTACCATCGCGACGCAGACGACTGATGTAAGTACAAAAGCTTGAAAGCTAAACATAGTAAACTCGCATTATTTGGTGATACACCTAATTCGGTGAATTCGCCAGATTTATTGGGTAGCGTGGTTCAAAACATGTACCAATTCACCGGAGAAGGCGTATCACCAAATAATGCGAGTTTACCTACTATTCTTTGTTAATCTATGATAGAACATTGATTTAGGTACATAATATATTTAAGACGGAGAAAACAGGGGTCCACAGTCTGTCTTGTATTATGTAACACAGTTTCAGACATGTTTTCTTTTAGAAAAAGCCATTATAAAAAAAATCTATGTATTCATATTAAGTTTGACTTTTTTAAGTAGGTTAAGAACTATAATTGTAATAACCTTTTTTGGAAAAAAATGACTGACTGATGAGTTTGTGTCGGCGTTTCTTTTTAACAGCGGTCTTCTTTTTGAGAAACACTGGTACAGTTTTTACTTGTAAAAGTGCCATTACGGCCTACTTGCAGAATTTTTTTTTTTTTTTTATTCATTCATATGATACATTCACGATATGTAAGTTTTTGTATGCATCGCGCGCCAGCCCACATTTCCACTCAAATGAGGCCTTCCCGGTAGGCGCATGATACTACCGCTCATATATAATTAATATAATACTGACAGTATGACAAGTGAGGAAATCTATGCGACATTATTAAGCTCATGTCAAAGTACAAAATATCACATAACGATCCTGCCCCGCCCAGTCAGGAAGTACCTTAGATTCAATTTGCAACTGCTTGCCAAAAATTACATTTGCTGAAGTATTCTTTCGTTCGAAAATCTATAAGTAAGTAGCATTATGTACCTATTTATGGTTTTGCGTTTCCGTTGCTTTCGATCTTAATTTGTTTTCCAATCGCTTTCTTTCCGATCTGCTGCCAAAAGGAGAACATTTGTTTTGTTTACCTGTAAATTAACATTCTTACTTCGTTTGCACAATCAAATTTAAAAAAGACTACTTTCGCTCCGGAGTCCACATTGGCAATAAGGTACAAATATAAATAAATTAATAATAGGTGACAATCTTTTTAACATCGACCTAACCCCATAATAAGCTCGATAAGGCTTGTGTTATGGGTATTACTAGACCACGACCTATATAATAGATATAAATACATAGAAAACATTCAAGACCCAGAAACAAATATTCATGCTCATCACACAAATATATATATTTTTTTATTTATGTTTATTTTTTCATGGGACTCCATTCTAAGAGTGCCTGTACAGTCGACAACACAGCTAAGTGACCATCGGAAATCTAATCTGACCTTAAGTGCATTGTAATAAGGTTCTAGGTTTTCACGGTATGGTTAGTTAGGTGTGTTGCTGTGTGTACTAGAGATGATAGATGCTTTTATATTTGACTAATCATTGTCAAGCATGCGAGGTGAAAGATATTTGAAATTAGGTACACCTCAACACATTTCTAGGGGTTGCCTAATTGGTCCAGCAGCGGACTTTTTTTGGCTGATATGATAATGATGGTGACAGGCTACGTGTAAAGCCGGCTGTACACATTGGGCCAACGTTGGCGCGTGAGCAGAATGCAGCTATGCGTTAAAGGAAGAGGGCTTTATTTCGTTCTCATGCGTTTGCATAGCTGCATCCTGCTCACGCGCCTACGTTGGTCCAATGTGTACAGCCGGCATAAAGCAACGCGATACGCCTGCCAGCACAATGCGGATACCGAGACGCTCACGACCCGCTGGCGGGAACAGACAAAAATTATGAAGAGTAATTTGTCCGAAAGCATCATATTCCGAGCGCCATTTACCGCTCAACGAAAACGTAGATTTTTAATTAGATACATAAATAGGCTAGGTTAGATTAGCATTATATCGTAAAAGATCAAAAAAAAAATCAGTTAGGCATGGTTTTCGGAATTATGAAATTCGGAAAAAATTGGCTTTCGGACAAATGACTCTTCAGAATTATGTAGTGTGCTGGCGTATGATGGGTATTTTATTAATTATGACTAAAGCGGCCTTTAAAATTTACACCAGACCCCGTATCATGGTCGACCTTATCACGCGATAAGTGACAAGATAGGAGTGTCGTCTCGTTCTATCGAACGGTGTCAGCCAGTGACGGATGTAACTGAAGAGTTAGTGCACTGTATTTGGTCAGGTCTAATTGAGACATCTGTCACTTTCGCACTCGTATTATAACGGCAATATTTATACGCCCGCTGTACGTGCACACGGGCTCCCACGTATGGCGCACTGCCGCCGCCACTATACTTGAGACTTGAGATTACTTGGCCGAATTGCATCCAAGTAGCGCATTCAAAAAGCAACTCGACCGTCCTAAGCAGAAAATTCCAATTCCAATGTCATTCATTGTCATTTTATAAAAAGTTAGCCACATTAAATAATCTCCACCATAAGTTACTCGGTTATTTACTCATAATTGGAAAAAAGAATGATGGTGGGACATCATACAACACAACACTGAAATACAACACAACACACACACACACACACACACACACATACACACACACACACACACACACACACACACACACACACCCACACACACACACACACCCACACACACACACGACCCAGTGCCAAAAACGACCTGCCACCATCAATATTAACAATAGAGGTGAAGAGCGTGCCAATTATTGGTAGTACTAGGCTCTGTGAGCTGTAGAAGTCGCAAGCATGTCTTTAAAACAATTAACGAACCTGCTCGCAAAATTTTCAAAAGAATGGGTTGAGAAATGCGACCGGTAGAAGAGAACAGCCGGACAGCGGGACAGATACCAGACAGGCGAACGATTTACGGCCCAAGCTGAAGCATAGAACTTCGTTCGCTGGTTCGATAATCTCAACCGTAAGCTGTGGCCAAACCCTGAAACCGCATACGGCTGAAACCGCTGATTAGCCTGTACATGAACACAGTTTAGCAACGCCATATTTTTGTGTTTGGGCCAGCGAACGAAAAAACCAAACGCGAGCTCCCTACGATTTTCTACCCAAACACGTGCCTGCAACCCTGCATGCGCATGTTCTAACTAAACGGCTGCCTGACTTTGTGCCCCCAGGCCCGCATAATGGCAATGGCACCCATTCCGTGGGGTCATTTTGCGATAAAGATAAAGATAAAGATAAAGATAATTTATTTGTCCAAACATGAGTAAATGTACATACAGCTGTCATTGTTAAAATTATGTCCTTCATGTGCGATGCTACTTAGACTTCAACGGTTTTTTCGTTCGCTGGTTTCGGTGACTTTCCATGCGGTCATCTCGTCGCCCCCCGGGTCTCCTATCCATAAATGCAGTTAATTTAATTTAATCGTATAGCACACATTATTTTGGCCTTTAATTTTGTCACTCTTTAGTACCACCAGGGGACACGTGCAGGGTTGTGGCAGATAGCTCCTGCGGACGCGAGTGACAGTTGTCCCCCCTTTGTCAAGTGAGTGGGCAACTCGACTGTTAGAAGTTCTTAAGCCGCCCGAAGGCCTCTAACTCGGCTTAACGACTACTGTCATAGACAGCAGCCGGGATCAACTGTTTAGCGTGCCTTCCAAAGCACGGAAGCGCTCATTTATATTAACAACTCAAACATCAGGTTGTCACCCATCCAAAGACTGACCGCTGCCATCTTTGCTTAACCTGCGTTATTGTTTCCGACTCGCAGGCGCCGCGAGGCTATGAGCGCTTCAAATGCAGTAATTCGAATCATCACATAATTAGTATCTAATTTATATTGGACTAAATCTAATAAGGAGATACAGGTCTTAAAACGGAGAGCCTTATATCGAAAACCAAAAACGTCTAACCTATCTTCACCTCAAACCATAAATCAAATCTAGCTAACAGATTTGTCCTATATTCCGGAATGCTACGGAAAAAGGTTACATTTGCCCACGTCACCGAAGGAATTAAGCCCTTTTTCAATAACACTAGATTTATAGCCGACCCACTTCAAAATGATCGATGGTTAACATGCCTCAAATATAACCTACGCCTCTATTTTGAAACTAAGAATCTAATTTCAATGTTACAGCAATATTATGTCGATATCAGTGTATTGCAATCATACACATCAAAGCATGTACACAAGAGAGAAAACATGAATCAAAATGATACACATATTTTGTATTGTCAAGAATGCGGGCAAAAATCTTGCCCTACTTTCGTAGTACGTCAATTAATTACATATTCGTAGCTACTTTGCGTAATAGATGAGGCTCGTTAAATATGAGGGCTGAAACGACCCAGAACGCAGCTTTACATATTCGAAGTAGATATTTGTGAGGTAACCTGCAGATGACAGGACGGGTCAGGGTCGTGGTGACGGATGGTACGCATCTACCGGAACCAATTCTTCTAACGCAGCGATTACTCTAACGTCCTCTCCCAACGTCACCTCGCGTCGCATTAAATTTACACTTTAAAACACTGGATCTATTTTAATTTTTAAGTGTTCCGTACAATCTAACACGTCCGCTTAGTAGAAGGGCCCGCAACGCATATTTAAAGCATTATAAGGGCGGTAATTAAGACGCTGACATTGACCCTCTTAACCTTATTGTGACTTGTAAAGTTATTGCTTGGTTGTTATAAGACTTATAAGGTAGCTACTGTAATATTATAAATGCGAAAGTTTGGATGTTTAGATGTTTGTTACTCAGTCACGCTTAAATGGGTCAACCGATTTGGGTGAAATTTGGCTCGAAAATACGAGTAGTATATAGCCTGGATTCAAGTAAGTAATAGTTTTTATTCCAGGTCCACGCAGACGAAGTTGCGGGCGGATTACATAATATTCAGAGTGTTTCAGGAGACATTATCAGAAATCGCTATTTGCGACTGAATAATAATTTGCTACTATAATTGACCAAGCTTGTTTATAATTTAATATGACAATTGTGTGTCCTGTGTGTTAAAGAATAAATTTATATTTATTTTCTTTCTTTATTTTCTTTAAGCTAGAAACTTTGTTAACTGTTACAATCATCCAAATCATAAACCATCAAGTCTAAGAATTCCAGATTACTTACCTGTATTATTTACCAACATAAACAGTTGAATTGAGACTGTTTAGTAAAATTGTAATACCAGAAGAAGTCTTTTAATTTTTTATTAAGGATTATTTTATGCAATTTAGTAACCTAAAAGCACAACAGCAATGTTAAGGAAAATATTATTTTTCCTTCCTTGTTCCCTTTCGACGCTATCCTAACTGCCAGGGATTTGATATACTAAAGAAACTTTCCTCGGCAAATTCAGTGAACGCAAATTGGTTCCCACAAATAGGTACTTTCCTGAGTAAAAAATATATAATTCTACTTAGTCCTTCAGTTAAATTATCAAAAATTATTGGACACGTGCTTTTCTGACAATCCATTTTATTTAGTTTATTTTATAGTTATAGCCCATTAAAGTTCCGAGTGACGTCAGAATATGCGAACAAGTGTACAATAATGTGACGTGATACGGAACTTTACCGGGCTATAACTTCAAACTTTTTTGTGAATGACGGAGTAAATAGATTTTATTAGGAAAGTAGCCAATACCTACTATATCTCGCTCACGTGTGAACAAATATGGAAAAGCGGAGCACGCTAGCAAACCGATTGATTGCATTGAAATTAATGATTTTGTCGTATAGTAGATGCCTCAACCAACAGTTTTTTGAATTGGTAGATTTTTCCTTTTCGTCATTACGTAATTAGACCCGTGAAGGGTTTGCCATAGGTACATATCACCGAAAAATTGTGTCAGTAGCTCCCGGTCTTCTTATATGGATTTGTTTTGTTTGTGTTAATTTCTACTTACAATACTTACTGCTGTGGGGCAACGACCCAAAAGTCGCTCTTGGCCTCCCACACAAAAGACCGCCAGTCTTCCCTCTACACTGTCGTTTCTGTCCAATGGACGACCCGGACTTCGTTCAGGTCTTTTTGGATTTCGTCACGCCACCGGTATTGGTCTATTCCACGTCTATTCGTCCATGTCACAATAACACAAACGAAGGTGCTTTCTAAAGTTTTTTACTTAATAGTAGTAGTGGCTCTGTGGGATGAGAAACTCACGAGCAAGTCTTTAAAAAAAATCTGAATCAAAATTGTATAGTATATTGTCGTTTTGTTTAAATCGTGTTTGAGGAAAAAAACAAATACCAATACTATTTAAAAATTATATTGTGTGTAAAATGCAGCCACTGTAAGAAACATAAACGAATCTGTCATGTGCCCCGTATATATTAGTTTCTCAACGATTAAATCAAACGCAAGTGCCAGTAGGGTACTTAGTACTGCTAGGTGTTCCGATTGTTCCTAAAAAGATAAAAGAAAAAAAAAGATAATAAAAAACAAGATTCAGATTATTCTCGTAGTTTGTTTTTAATTTAATTTCAATTGGGTGTAATGCTGGATGATTGTGAAAAATAATATAGTAATGTATAATAATTTTAATCTCCACTCGCATGTTACTGTAGATACGCCCTTATCACGGCAATGGCTCCCCGTTCCCATTTATCGCAAAGAAAACAATTCCAACGCCACGAGTTTAGTGTCGATACGTCGAAATGTTATTTGAAATCATTAGAGGTAGTCGGGAACCTACCAGTACCTACTGTTATTGCAATTTAAGTCTTCTAATGTACACAGTAAAGTTGTTATTGGAATTATTCTATTACAGCGTGACAAATAATCTCAACTCGTGTAAAACTTCTTCTCACTGTGAATATTACTGGGTCGGTATATTATTTTATTGGGCCAGATTGTTGGGAAAAATGAAAGAAAGAAAGAAAGATACATTTATTCGTGACAAACACAAGGCAATTTACATACATTGACAATAACGTAATTTGCCACGAAATGGTCGCAACTCAGCGTAATGCTGGCGGAGCCAGCGCTGGTCTTCCGTTGCGACCATTTGGTGATGTCACGGCACAGTGACGAAACGTACACATACAACCAAGAAAAACGCCTCATGGCTTGAAAAACGCGAATCAGGGTCGCTCGAACATAAAAAATAAAATAAAAAATTAAACTATCTATGATTACCTTAAGCTAAGTGACAGTGACACATGACGTAATATATATGAATTTACACGAAAAGTAATTAGGTCACGGCCAAAAGAAAAAAAACAGAAAAGAAACTACACATTTAACACTTTAACTTATTGCGAAGTGTGTGTTATACCAATATATGGAAAGATACATAGTCACGTTAGTGAGTCACAAATATGGTGTACATGCGTTAAAAAACAAAGAAGAAAGAGGAACTACTACTACTATAGAGGAACAAATGAAGCCACCCAGACCAACGCGCAGCAGGATGCCACAGGGACATAAACAGCAGGTACATACGCATACTTAGCTAGAAACAGCTGGTATCATGTATGTGAAGACTCAATTACGCACTGAAAGTTTGTAGCTAAACTTCCTCAAAGGAAATTCGGCTTTAAATGAGTGTCCTGCTGATTAAAAAAACCCATGTGCTCAAATATGCTTCAGCTGGGCATAGAATGATCCTAGGAATATTATCCTACTAATATAAAAAAGCTACGGTAGCCTAGCGGTTCAGGCATGCGGCTGTCAAACGGCGGTCGTGGGTTCGAATCCCGGCTCGTACCAATGAGTTTTTCGGAACTTATGCACGGAATATCATTTGATACTTACCGTCAGCTTTTTGGTGAAGGACACATCGTGAAGAAACCTGCATCTGAGAAGAAATTCAAAGGTAAAGTAATGTAAAGTTGATGGCACTCAAACACGCATAAACGGCTGAACTGATTTAAATAACATTTTGCACGAAGATAGTTTATAGCCAGGATTAAAATATAGAATAGATTTTATCTCGGGTCCACGCAGACGAAGTCGCGGGCGGAAGTTAGTAACACATAAAACAAATTCATTTGGATTCTACACCACATAAGCTATGCAAGGATAAACATCCACTACTGTGATGCTGAGGTTTCATATATTTGATAAATCAAATCAAATCAAATCAAATCAATTACTAATAATCAACGCATGCACCAGATCGCAATCGCATCCTTGACAGCTAGGTGTCAAAATAGAGCTTCGCATATTTCTCGTGGACATTCACACTTTAGGTCTGAGTGGACGCTCCGTTCAGAGCGGGGCGTGCAGCGTCCATATAAAACAAAAGCAATTTATATGGACGCTCGACGACGCCCCGCTCTGAGCGGAGCGTCCACTCAGGCCTTACACTAAGACGATAGTAAATTGGTCGCTCCATCCATACATACATATAAAAATATTTATACAGGTAAAATTTTGGAGACGGGAAGGGATTAGGACCTTAAATTTTCCTGTTTTTGTATAGACAGGTCGACCTGTTTTATCCTCTTAACTGAACGTTTCACGTGCTCGACTTGAAGTTAATCCGTAATTAGAGAAATCAGCGGCGAGGCTGGCGAGCCTTTAACCAATCTGAGCACAGTTGGTATTCACAACGCTTTACAACTTGCCTAAGGCGAACTACTATTAGTTCCAACCCTATTTTACGTTAAAACGACGGTTGATATGCGCACATGGTTGTACTTGTAACAGATCTTGCAATTGTGTTCAAAGAGGTTTCTAAATAATACGGCTTGATTGTTCGACTATAGCTACACGTACATACGTATTATATCTACGCAATGGTATGTTATTTCTAGCTAGACAAAGACAGAATGATGGTAATGGTTATATACCCGCACCAAAGTAACTCCATCATCCAGTTTGTGCATATGCTTTGTGGTAGGTACTAAGGAGAGTCAAAGTGCATGATAATTTACTTTAAAAACAAAGTTATAACCGACTTCAATTTAGTACTCCGCCAAGCCACGAGAACAATTCCACATTTATTTTCCAATTTACCACATGAACTGATTTCTGAGAGCAAATGCGTTGATTATTAGAAAAAAAAACCGAATCGCTGTATGTGGGCCGATAATATTTGAGGACTTCCGTCGATTCCCCAAGATCATCATCACCTTTGGCACTTTATTGGTTCCTATTTCAACGGAATCTTATCAGAATCTGTGATGTACTTTTGTACTTTTAAGTACATAATTGAGGAATTCCATAAGTCATCTGTGGTCTTCATCATCAATAAAATTCCACTCCACCAAATTTACGATAGAAAATACCAAAATCACTACATGCGTGCCTAATATAATTGAGGAGTCCCCTCCATTCCTCATACTATAGATCCCATCATCCAGCTGAATATTTGAAAAAAATGGGACCCACCTGGAAGCATATACTTTCTATACTTCGAATCGGCTCATCAATGACGGAGTTCTGAGGTAACAAACATTGAAAAAAAAAAAAAAATACAACCGAATTGAAAACCTCCTTTTTTTTGAAGTCGGTTAAAAATGGGCCCTCAACTCAAAATGATTAGATAAGATAGGAAAATATTTCTTTGAAACAGCAAATCGAGCAAAAACTACGACCTTGAGTTGAGAGGACTTTATCCCACGAAAAATCTTAATAGTGCGATTTAGGAATTGACACACAGCGCCATCTACCGGGTAATTCGACCAACATGCTGCACGCTGAACACTCTGGGTCAAATAAGATTGGTGATGCGAATCAGGAGAGGTTGTGAATTGCATAACAGATTACGTACAAAGCCTTGGGTGATTGAGAAAATATTTTTTTCGAATGGATCATCGTAAGCTCGGTACGTAACGTAGCACGTAAACTTCATTCACTTATTAAGCCAAGAACTTGTGTTTTTGAAGGGTTAATTGTTCCACCGGGTGTTAAGAAAGACATACGTACTGTCATTTTCACCTAGAGCAAGCATAATTTAAAAAAGACACTGAAACCCTACTACCGAGAATTAATAAAAAGGATTTTTTTCATATAAAATGAGCATTATTATTACGAATCGATTGACACCTCATTTATCAAAACCGGTTCAGTATCTTTAACGCTTCTGTGGATCACACGTAAATACAAACATAGACTGCTAAAAACTGATCTATCTCATAAGATCCATCAATCAGATCCACTGTGTATCTACTGAGATTTTTTTTTAGCGCTAGATACATTCGTATTTACAATGGCTCTACTAGGATTTTTTCTTTCATCGTTTCTAAGTCCCTTGAGGAATGGATCTAGTGAGAGTTTATTTCTCATTAGATTATCCCTTCGACTGTGCCGTACTCGGGCAAAAACACAGTTCGAAAAGTACGCGTAAGTCTGAGTAACCAATAGAGCTGTGCAGCTTGTGCAGGGCAGCGGAGCGGTGCACGAGAAATAAACCTATCGATAGTGTTGCTCCCGTCGATCACTCATCTCTTCCTATTAGTGGATTTAAGTGTTGTTTGTAAATAAATTTTACATAGTTAAGGGCCTTAACCTAATCTTCATCATCATCATCATCATATCAGCCGAAAGACGTCCACTGCTGGACATAGGCCTCCTCCAAAGAGTGCTATAATGACCGGTCCTGCGCCATCCGCATCCAACGGACTCCTGCGATCTTTATTTTTGTGGAGGGGTCTAACCACATTTAATCAACGCTTTTACTTTTTTTTCCATTGTAATGGCAATTACCCAATACATTTCATATGGGTAACTTTAGTTACACATGGAAAAAAGTTAAAGCATAGATAGATTAAGGCCCTTAACTACGTATGTACTTTTTTTTTGCAATCCACCCTGATTTTCGCACATTGCTCTGCTGACTTACATAGGACCGGTGGATACGGTCTACACAGCAGATGTTGAGTGTAAGATCGTGAAAACGTGTCCTAGTCCGACTCACACTTGACAGGTTTTTTATTAGTGTTCCGTACCAAAATTGGTCCAAAGGAACACTCATGCGACCACTCGGAGGCTGTCCGTCTGTGACAGCCAGTTTTCTCGAAGGCCGTTTGACATAGGAAGCTGAAATTTGGTATAGATATAGAAATTTATTTTTTAGAGCGCTGCAGAAAAATTCTGAAATGAGAAGCTCAATCAGATACCTATGATTACAAACGCCGACATTTAGAAACGTTATCTTTGTGAATCTTTTTTAATTTCCGATGGAGGGAGTTGGAGTGGAATTATTAGTTTTTGTATACAAAATAATAAAATGAAAAAAGGATCGTTTGGTTTATCATGAGATAACGTTAGACGTCTAAAAGAAACTGCTTCACAAATAATGATGATGACGTGGTAAATAAATCAGGTCGATGCCGGAACCTATCACCATAATAATTGATTTTTTTATGATACCTATTCTCCAATGTGAATAATATTATTACTTACGGAACAGCAGTAGTTTTTCGTCGAACAGTTTGATACAACTTTCTTAGTTATATCAAATTCCTGTTGCCATATAAAAAAGGGCTCATCTTTCCCTGGCCGACCTATAACTCTGTATATTTTTTGCCATTACTTCCGACAAAAGGCTTTTCGTTCAAGGAAAACATAGTCACGAACCCGGTCTTATTCCAATTAGGCCTAGTTTTCCCTCTGGGTTGGAAGGTCAAATCTTGGGAAAGGTGTCAAAGCGGACCCCGGCTTCCTTTGGGGTTTAACGAAAAACGCTAGGAGGATAACGATGACATACCGATAAGGTCAAACGGATCTTTATATATAGGGGGCAAAGGAGCCCGGAGTCCACCGGAACATCGGGTTAAAAAATCTCAAAAAGAAATATATATTTCACTTATATGCGAAACATTTCATTAAAATTTTACATATTATATATAGACCCTATAACCTGACTAGATAAAAGTTGTCGCCACAGTCACATATTTAGCGGCTTACTTACTGAAGTTCTGTTTTATACGCTATTTTGACGGGTGGCGGGTCTCACCGTTGGGCTGATGGCCAGCGGCGCACGGGTGTTTGTATTGGGAGGTCGGTGTTCCAGTGCCGGCTGGCGATCGGGCGTCACTCGGCACGATGTACTGTGAGTCATCAGTCATGGTATACTCGAGGTAGATTTCATTATTTTATAACGATTATCTACAAATTACTTAATGTGCCAAAATGCAACATATGTTGAAGTATCGGAATGCAAAACGGATTCAATCAAGTTTGATTCTGTGGTACAGTCGACGTCAAAGATTACATTTTTCGCCTGATTACAATGGAATAAGGTGTAAACGTGTATACATATCGTTGAACTCGATATGTATACAATTAAGATATTTTTACAAGCAGAGATTTAAGTATTTAGTTGCATGTTGTATTGTATGTTGTCGGTTTCACTGTCGCTCTTGTGATTGCCGCACTTTTATGGACGCTGCCTAAATCATCTTTTATACATTTTAAAAGCCAATGGTGACGCTGATGATGGCGTCTAAGTATGCGTATTACAAACCTGTATTTGTTTGTTAAATACAAAGATAAACATATTAATCATCTCCAATACACCAAGAAAATGTTCGTACATAAATCATGTATGACATACGTAGATAACGTTCAAAGCAAACTGAACTTTTGAGGTAGGTAACCAAGTTTCTGTGTCACCGGAAAACTTGGTTCCGGCACCAAATTGAGTTAGAACTTTGAAAGGGAGCTTTGACAAAGGGAGGTAAATCATTTAGGTTCATTCATTATTTGCATTCGATGGTATGCCATCTCCCATGACGATAACCTCGTGAAGGCCGAGAAGGACTAAGCCAGTATGCTCAGACCTGGCTCACGAGGTAACCACCACGTGGAATGTTGATTTGACAATCATTGTTCCGATAGTCGCTTCAGCGAAAGGTTTAATAGCGAAGAGTCTCCACCAACACCTTTCGTGGCTGTCACATGAGACGTGATGTGACAGGTGAGGTGAGGGTTAAGGTGACCAGTGAGTTGAAAGCGTACGACGTCACAAAATATACAATCGTTTTAGAGAATTGCACTCCTTAAGAGACTCTCGCTAGATGGCTTGGTCAAGGGTCAGATACAGAAAAGCGTACTGCTGGACAGTTAGGAGGTTCCTCTCTCCGTCGCCCTGACCAGCGGTAGCTGAGGCCCCGCCCCGCTGTAATGATTTCATGTTTTGTATTTATTTATATTTTCATATTGTTAATGTGAATACCTAACCTGAGAGTAAAACGGAATAAAATAGATTATATAGTTGCTGAACATTGGTTGAATAACCTGCTATAACCGCCCATGTATTACAGAGGACGCAGTCAAAGCCACAGAGTAAAATATGGCTTATGTCCATTCTATATGTGTTTTTTAAAGCGGGTAAGTATGACCCAACAAAATACTTACTCACTGTCACAAATACACATTGACTGAGATTTTTGTAACACACGTCAGAAGTTGAATTGCTCCAAAATTTAACGAGAAGACATTCTGTTCTACTCTGCCTCATTTAATATCTTCCTCGTTTAATCTACGGTACCCGTAGATAAATGGAAGGTAAAAAGCATTGTCTTGTTGATTTTTGTTGTCAAAACCACGCGTTACAGACCTTTTTAATGCGAAAAGATTCTAAGAACACATACAAATCTAGCAATGTTACAACCTTACCGTCGTTATGTTTTCAGCGCAGTGGCTTATGGAAATTCTTTTAAAAGTATAAACGTAGATATTGCCTTCGGCATCCGAATGCACGTGTTACCATAAAAATAACAAGACATTAAACGAGCGATATTAAACCTTGTTTGAATGTCATTAAGACATATTGATCGGCATGCTTATCATGGTTTTGTAAGATGTTCTAACGTTCGAGCTTGCTGTAGAATATTTTTCACAACAGCGGGTTTCGAATGCAAACGAAGTAAGTTAAATTGGTTGAAAAGAATATAAGTATACTGTGAATAAAATACAAAACAAAAGGTTTTTCTTTCTTCTGAAAATCAATCACTTCCATATTTTTTGGATTAAATTAGTTTACCCAAACCATGATCAGTCTGTATCAGCACTGATCATATCATTTCCATAAATCTGCCACCCGTGTTCCAGTTTCCAAATTTGTTTCGGTTTCCCGTCAAGTTTTTATTTATTACCTACATTCGCCATTTTTGCCGCCTACTAGAGTGCCTTGTGGTTTTCCATTTTGCATTCAAGCCTGATTCCATAGTCAACTAATATGATATCTATGGAAGAAAAGGGGATACCACACGGGAATATCAACTAGGAAATATGTCGAGTTAAAGTTAAGTGGGATATAATGTTTCTATTTTTTCGTAAACTGAATCGGCCAAAAAAGACTTATTAATTATTGGACCTGCTCACAAAATGTCACGAGAGTCGGTTGAGAAATGCGACCAGGTCCCGTATCATGGTCGGCCTTATCACGCGATAAGTGACAAGATAGAGCGTCCGTCACTGGCTGACACCCGTTCGATAGAAAGAGACTGACGCTCTATCTTGTCACTTATCGCGTGATAAGGCCGACCATGATACGGGGCCTGTTTAGAGAAGAACAGCCGAACAAACGGCGGACATACGAAATAGTTCATGCCCAAGATGAAACGACTTCGTTCCCTTTGCGCGCTCGGCAGAGCGCGTAAGAACAAACGCAATGAGTTAATTGGGAATGCGGTTTCCTTTGGAGTTTTCCTTTGGCTATTTTACCAAGACGCTTTTCCCCGTTTTACTAAAATCCTTAAGTAAAACTTATTTAAACAAGAATACCCATTAGATTTTAATCAAGATTATCAACATTGTTACCTTGTCAACTCTTTTACTTTCATTCAATATAATACATATTATAAAATCGAAGACATGATTTTATAAGAGCTTATAATTGACTAGCAGCTCGGGTGACTGCGTATTATAGATAACTCATGCAGAGACACGGAATTATATATAGTCTTTGTAAATGTCATAGTTCACCAGTCTCTTTCATAACAAGTTAAATGTGAATGATGGGTTATTTTACTACAAATATCTGGGTTGAAATGAAAGAACATAGGTAAATGAAATTTGATAGAGGTTTGTGCAAAATTTATGTTCTGTACTATTTCCGCCCAAAATATTTTAACTGCATCTCTGCTGACATTAAACCTATTTCATAAATTTCACAACCACAAAATGTTTGTCTTTTAAATGCAGGCAATGGGACAATTAATCATAAAGAGCAACGTGTGACATTGTTATTTATGTTGCTTTGTATTTTGAGGTTAGTAAATTTGGTAACATGGGTTAGGTTTGCAAACAGCATACTTCCAGCTGTAGGTACTTTTTCTTGTATTGAGTAAGTTTAAATAATTAAATACCGTGCAAAACTACATGCATTTACATAATTTGCCATGATGAGAAAAGAGAGAGAGAGAGAGAGAAGAAAGAGATATGTATTAGAGAGAGTAAAAGAAGACATAGAGTAGGAACTTTTTATACTAGGAACCGCAACAAACTAGTTAAATCCACGATAAATCTGCAAAAAAACCGGCACCACCACTCTTTTATGACATATTTCTACGGAAATTTAACGGTTCCCAAATAATTTTAATGCAGACGCAGCTAATTGGCTCTATCTTGTTTGAATAGATATATTTTTTTTTTAGAATCAGTTACAGTGTTCAGCGCACGCCCATATACAGACGCGTGATGAGTTTAACTATCTATACAAATGGTAAAAGTTTTGTAAAGATATAGCACATGCTTTATTTCCTGCCTTACGCAGTGGTATCGTAAAAAATGGTGTGTGTAAGAGCCAAAATTGTTATACATACATACATGACTATTTTTATTTTTTTATTTTTTTTACAAGAATTTAAATGTTTAGGATAGTCATATTTTTTTTACATTTAGCCTTTAGTCCCATTAATATTTGTACAAAATTAGAAATTCGTCACTTTCATAGTTTAGGAAAAAAATAATATAACAGTTTTGGGGTTGGTGTTTTTCACCCCCAGGGAGTAACAGAGGGATGAAACTTTGTGCAGGGTATAACCTCAAAAGGCATCGTTTGATTATAGTTTATAATAACATTCTACTAAGAAAATAATCGTCATATAAAATTATTCCAAAACAAAAACAAAAAGTCACTACAGCAGATTTTACCGAATTAAAGTAGTTTTCTTAGTACAAAACGAAAGTAAAAGGAGTATCCCGCTTAAACCAACTTAAACTTGACGTTATTTCGTTAAAACAACAGCTTACCAATTCCAAAATGCATTATATCAAATTCGTTCCTTTTTGAAACCTATTTCGTGAGCCATAGGGTGCAATGATTTTCTTCTCTCTTTTGTTTTCGAGAGTGTATTCGCCAGGCACGTCCAAACACTTTAGCTCTCGAGTAGAAACGATTTGATGGGTTAGTACTTACAGCGTTCGCCGACCATTTGAGACAAACCAACGTAAGGAACTGCGCTTACGCTTAAGGGCCTGAATTGGAAAATACCGCGTTCTTAGAAACTCCGTTCTGTTTAAATCTAGATCAGTTAGTCAGTCAGTCTAGATCGATCAGTCCTTATTGGTTCCTAATCAGGAAACAATAAGGACTGATTTTCAGACATGATTCTTGACTATATGATTGTTAATGTGATTTAATCAATACATAATTCCTTAAAAATCCCTTGACAAAAAAAAAACCAAAGTTCAATCTTTTTTTTTTTTTATAACACAGCTTACTCAAACAATACATTACTACTTATATGACGCAAACAAGTTTATTATATAGTATTTCAAATGCGATTTTAGCTGAGGAGCTAAAATCGCATTTCATGCAAAATGATTTGCGGGTCGACTTTGATAACAACTTCCATCCAGTACTAAAATACTTGTATTAAATAGTTTAAAAGCACCTTAGTAGTTTATTTCGCATTCTTGGCAACACTGGTAGTGGCTTAGTCACATAGTCAACTGGTACTCTGGGAGTGCAATTATTTCGAGAAAAAATGTTAACGGCAAGGAGACTTTTCCTCTTGATTGTCATGGCTAAAAAACTTTGACTATACATAATTATGTCAAGAATAAATGCAAGTGATTTGTTTGGTATCTTAAGTTAATCACTGGTTAGTAGTGAGTTAGAAAAAAACTAAAACCTTACCTTTAGCCGGGGAATCAATGGGTCGGGTCGGGTCGGTCTTTGATCACCTATAATGTGGTGAAATTGATCTAACGATTAAGCCGCAGGAATTCGTTTTCTGCGCTTTTTGTTGTGCATATTAATAATAACTTAATGTATATAGTACTTTTTGTAGGAACATTATCACAATACGACAAGAGAAAGATTTAGTCACATAATTATAAATATTACCTTGAAAAATCCCTCACATGTATGTCGGCGGCCGATCGTAAAATCCGCCAGATCACGAAATTCCTAGGCATATCGTGAAACGCCGCCATTTCAAGATTTGGCTAAAGGACATCCGCCATATCGTTCAAAACTTAACGTTTAACAATTTGTCTAATGACGTTTAGGCAGATCATGAAATTCCTAGGCATATCATGAAACGCCATTGCCATTTCGTGATCTGGCGTATTTAACGATCTGCCGCCGACATGTATACTGATGCCAAAAAATCTGTATTTATTTTGTGATTTAAAGCTAATAAACCATTGAAGTCCATTACCTAGCTTAATAAGTAAAAAAAGAATTGCGTACAATAAATCACTCAAAAACTTAAAAAAATGCTTTATTCTTGTGCTCAAAGTAACCCCAAACAACTAAAAAAAATACCTTCAAAAGTAAGTATACTTAACAGATTTTTTTTTTATATTTATAAGCTTTTTAGTGGGTTTACTTTGGATTCACAATAAAAAAAGTTTCTAAGTACCCCATTCTCAATTTAACTTTGGTCGCGTTGTTTTTATTTTTTTCTGAACTACAAGTGCATTTTTTTTTTAATTTGGTAAGCCGAAAGAACAGTAATAAAAACCAGCCAAGTGCGTGTCGGGCCACGCGCAGTGTAGGGTTCCGTAGTTGCCTGTCTGTCTTTGTTACATCGACGTGCGGTGCGGTTGCGTCGGCCGAATTTGTACGAAAATCGGCCTTTCCAAGTACACATTAAATTGGTCGACTATTACTCAGTAACTACTTATGCCTACTTGTCCGTGATAGTTTTTCTTTTTATAGGTAGGGTGGTAGCCATTTAGCCGGCAGGGGGGGGGGGGGGACACATGACTCGAACAAAAATTAGGGTTTTAAAGCCCAATATCTCGCAAACTAATCACTAATTTGCTAAATAGGGTTATAAAAAACCCGTAATATTTTTGAACGAGCTATTCAACGTTACCCCACACTATGGGTTTAACGAGAAAAAAAATGTCATCCCCACTTTCGGTATAGGGGAGGTACCCTAAAAAATTTTTTTTTCAAGATTTTTTTGTTCTGTTTTGTTAGCGTGATTTATTTATATACCCATGCCGAATCACAGTTTTCTAGTAGTAATGGTTACTGAGCTAAGCCGAAGACGGACAGACGGATGGACATGGCGAAACTATAAAGGTTCCTTGTTGACTGCGTAACCCTAAAAACCGAGTATTATAATTTCATTTCATTTTTTTTTCGTGTATTACCATCGTCAAAATATTGCGTCAAACCTTAAAGTAGATCAAAGAAAGTTTACGGTAGTATTTATCGCTGTCCTAAAATAATTTCCGGAAGAGTGTTGCATAAAGTATCAAACTTGGAGGAGTTATATATCATGTGACTTTAACCCGTGGGGAAATGCAATTTAGCCATTCCGCCTGGCGGGGGGACCAGAGGGGGAATGATGGACTCCAGGGAACCGCCCGGACTGGATGAGAGGATAATAATATGTCCATCTCCTGCGAGGATTCATAATAGTGCAATTTTTTCAAATTGCTAAGGTTTCACAGCATTTAGCATGCAATTTGGTTTTTATCAATTTTTAAGAATGCCATTTGGGTTTACGATTGCGCCTTAATTGATTGACTCTGAGATTAATACCACCTCTTAAAAGCCCAAGTTCATTTACTCCACCCGTTACAGCCTTTGAATTGGCGACCTTCCGGGTAGCCCTGTAGTGAGTGGGTATCCACCCGTCTCCCAGAAAAGCATCGTCAAAAGTAAATTATTGTCTTGCTTGTTCGAGCTGCTGAGGTAAAAACTTTTTTTAATATGTTTGTCTATATTAAAAAAAGTTTTTACCTTTACGAGTTCTACTAGGAGCTCACAGAATGACTAGTTGTAAGTTATTAGTATTAAATACTTTATGTAAGCTTATTAGCGAAGTTTCAAATAAATCGTCCACGTCTTATGGAACTGGATGACAATCTTGCAAGATTTGATTACACTGTGGGTACATATTTGAAGTTGAAAAAAACCGGTCAAGTGCGAGTCGGACTCGCGCACGAAACGTACCATCCTTACTAATGTTATAAATGCGAAAGTGTGTGTGTGTGTGTGTTTGTATGTTTGTCCTTCTTTCACGTCGCAATTTGTATTGATGTGATTTTTTGTAAGGAGATAGTTTAAAAGCTGGATAGTGACATAGGCTACTTTTTCCAGCGGAAAAACATCTAATTCCCACGGGAAAAATCAATATGTTACATTTTCCTATAACCAGGCGGGCGAAGCCGCGGGCATCAGCTAGTTATCTATAAAAACGGTAAAAAAAACACGTTTGTTGTATGGGAGCCACCTTAAGTACTCATTTTATTCTGTTTTTTAGTATTTGTTGTTATAGCGGCAACAGAAATACATCATCTGTGAAAATTTCAACTGTCTAACTATCACGGTTCATGAGATACCGCCTGGCGACAGACGAACAGATAGACGCACGGACAGCGGAGTCTTAGTAATAGGATCCCGTTTTACCCGTTGGGTACGGAACCCTAAAACGAGTTTAATAAAATACTTAAATAATGAATTTGTTTAGCTAAAACTTGGGGATATTGGGTAAAAGCCATTTGCCTCTATTACGCAATCGTTAGTAATTCTGTTAGCCTTTGCTCGTGAGAGTAGAAAGCTGATTATATAACAATATCCAAGCCAAAAAGAATATTAAGCCTCTGTAAGGTTCCTTTGTAATCTCAATAATCTACCTTCCATTACGTTTGTTAAGCACGGAATCATGGAATATAGGTACCGTTTTAGTATGTTAATACATTATTATGAGAAAATAATACAGACGTGCAGATGGCGGTTGCCGTTGAGTCTTAGTGCGTAGAATTATCCCACTACCTGACCCACTAGAAAAAAAAAATCGGAGGTAATTACAAAATGCCAAACTAAATATGGCAAATAGGAGGAAGCTGCAGCTGGCCTGCGCTGTACGAAAATTATTAGAGTATGAGAAGCCTCGTTACCTATTTGAGAAGCTGAAACGGGTTAGGTCAGGTCGCTAAGACTATGCACCAAGCTAGCGACACCTCAACACAGGACTGCTCTTAATTTTGCAACAGCAAAGATCTAAAACGATCTGCCCCCACCCCTGCGAGAACCAATGGCCTTTGTAAAGTACAAGCGGTTATTCCAGATACACCTATTAGACATGCAGGGCCAGTTTTAAGCTCTCCAAACGGCCTCCCTCTCTCTCTCACACACACACAGCCACACGCATACACACACACAAACACACACACACACACACACACACACATGTATTTGATATTATATTTGATTAGAAATTTGATTAGATCACTCGATCCGTGGCAGGACACCGCCGTCTAGCGGCAACGCACCGAACTACGTAGCAGCCTAGTGTCGTATGTGTCCTTTTACGTATAACAGATGTCGCTGCCTACCTCATTCTTAACGTAATTCGCAAATATGTTGGTTGTGCTTAATCGGGAACTGTATGCATTGTAGGGACCTCCGTTTTTTTACTAAACTTTTGTAGCAGCCATTTAGAATATGTAAACTACAGACCCATTGCCATTTTGTCTGTCATTGATAAGATTATTGAGAAAATTATTGTTGGTCAAATTAGTACGTTCTTAGAGCGTCACAACATACTCTCAGATACACAGCATGGCTTTCGGAAGGGGCGTAGCACTGTTTCAGCCTTGATGGGGTTCGCAGATTACGTCAATACCTGTTTAGACTCTGGTAAACAGCTAATCGCACTTTTTATAGACTATAAAAAGGCCTTTGATACCCTGGACCACGATATATTACTGCAAGCGATGGATGAATGTGGAATACGAGGTCCCACGAACCAGTGGTTCAAAAACTTCCTGAGCAATAGAAGGATACGCACATGCATCGCGGGTGTGACGGGGGATGAGGCAGTCGTGGAGCTAGGGGTGCCAACCGGCTCCGTGTATGGTCCCGTCGGATACGCGATGCATGTGAACAGCGTCTCGAATGTTGTCAGGGAGTGTCGCGTGTTTATGTATGCAGACGACATGTGTCTGCTTTATGCTTCCAAGGAGATACAGCAAATACAAAAGTGCGTACAAGTGGACTTTGAAAGTATAACTAAGTGGGCACACGACAACGGAATTATTATAAACTTTTCAAAGACCAGGTGCATGCATATATACTCGCCATACAACCGTCGAGCAAAAAATGTAAAAAAGGAGAACTTAGATATAATAGGACACACATACGATTGCTTGCATGCTGATAAAACTAACTGTAGTTGCACCAAATTGGAGTATGTTAGGACATTTAAATACTTAGGCTTAACTATTGATACAAATTTCAACTGGAAACCACATGTAAACAATGTGTGTAATAGGCTGAGGTCTGTGTTAGGGAAATTTTACCAACTAAATAGATCAATAAATAAAAATACATTAAGGATTGTGTATTACGCACTGGCTGACTCACTCATCAGTTACGGGCTCATTGTTTATGGACGAACTTTTGCCACCTACATCAGAGACATTAAACAACTACAAACAAGACTGATTAAGTTCCTAGTTAGTAAAAAAGAAAAGGAAAAGTGTAATAAGGAATATGACAAACTATTTCCCCTCTGTAAAATTCTACCAGTAGATGGTAAGACTAAGTATTTGATTGCTTTGGAGCACTACTATTCCGATGAGTATAAACTCAGTGTTACAAATACTTATAGCACTAAAAGTGTAAGGGAAAAAAAACTTGTACAACTTAGGGCTAAAAACTATTATGGGCAAAGAGTATCAAACTTCATAGTACCAAAAACTTTCAATCAGATTAGTATATTAAGACAAACTCCTAAATTAAGTAAATCTATTTTAAAATCAAGATTAAAGGACTTGCTCCTTAACGACAAGTCGATGTCAACAGATGGACATCCACAGAGTAAATAAGAAGGTAGTCCTACTTATTTACTCTGTGGATAGGATACCTGTGCCTACATAGTAACTAGTTAGGTAAGCTGTTGTCGTCCACTGTCGCCGGAGGTCGAGTCATAATACGGTATTTTATTATTACTAATATTTTTAATTGCCATTCTACCTAAATCTGTAAAAAGTTTAGAGAAGAGATTAGGTTAGTAATAAAAGCAAATTAGGTTAAGTTACAATAGTTGTAGTAAATGAGCGCGTCTCGCCATCAAACTTAATAGTTTGGCGAGTGAATATTTGTAATTTATCATGTAACTTGTATTTGGAAATAAAAAAAAAAAAAAAAAAAAAAAAAAAGTTTGTTTTTTTCTCAGCTTCAAGGGACTGTAGACTTGACCTTACCATACCTCTGCGTTCTCAAGATAGAGGGCCTTGATAGACAGACAGACGGAACACAAAGTAATCCTATAAGGGTACCGTTCGTTTCCTTGAGGTACGGAACCCTAAAAAATAATAAATATGTAAGACTGATTGGTGCACAGATATAGATATACATAGATCACGCAAATGCATGTACTTCGCGTGTCAGATTTCAGACTCCGAGTTGGCACTCCGACTTACATTCCGCGCGCGTCTGTTGTGGTAGCCGGTTGTCCGTGAATATTAAAAAAATACCTTATTGCAGAATCGATTTTCCGCGGACAACGGGGAATTCAGATCACTTATTCGCCCGTGTGACGTCAAAGTAGGTAGAAAAACGGTTTTCATACAGATTGAGGTGTTTAAGTTATCACAGTTCCATCACGTAACGCATTGTCTGCGCGTCAGGTAGATTTAAATATATTCTTTGTATGGGGAAATTACAGTTGAGTTGCCGTGCGATCGAAAAGTAATGCGTTCACCCCTCAAGACACACAACTTATTTTTTTCTTCCTGCGTAGGTTTGTATGACCCCGGCAGATTTGTATCCAACACTGTGACGACAATAGTTAAATGACCTACAATAGTTGCTCTTGAAATATTACTGCCACGAAAAAGTAAAGCTTGTGCCATAGAATAAGTTTTTTTTATTGCCGGATAAGGACGATAAATTATACTTTATCTCATGTCGTATCATGAAATATTCGCAGACTTTCGTTTTAGCGTTGACTCAGTCGAGGAAAAAGAGTTTCGCGCTTTGTAGTGGTTGGCTTTTTGTAGACTTAGTCGCAACTGTCTACTCAGTCATCCTCCAAGCGTTATTTATTTATTTTTGAAGTGAAAACTTCTTTAGCGGCGCTGTGCACTTTTTGTGATGGGGAAAAAATGTTAAATTCGCCACAGGTCACGTGACCGCAAGATTCGTAAGACGTGAGATTCGAGACAGGTCACGTGACCGTAAGATGTCACGTGACCTGATCGAAAAACTGTTGCAATGTCATTGAGTTTTCACTTCTGCCGGCAACCCGGTCTTTTTATGAGTCCGCTTTGACACCTTATCCCAAGATTTGGCATAGGCACTGTCTACTACGCGACTCAAATGGCCATTTTAGAACTGCCAGCTACTGTTAGCATTATTTTAAGTTTTGACTATTGTTTTCAAATTATACAAAATTTACTTTGCTACCCCTAACACATACACGCACGCATTTGTAACGTTAATGGGATATGATTATAGCTGCAGTCTATGTTTGTATTGGGGAAGTATGTACAAAATGACATATAGTTTTATTTTTGTATCATAACTTTTTATTTATTGAACACAACACAACCATAATTTACATCAATCATCTTTGGTCCTTATATTATCGATAGTAATAAACATTATTAGCAAAAAATCAACACAAAAAAAACAAAAATTATTTAATTGAGATCAGTCATAATCCATTTTGTCCATATGCTTCGGACTAAATGACATATTGCTAATGGACTAAATGACATATACATAAAACCTATATAATCATTGGCATAGTTCGCAAATGAAACGCTTAGTTCTTCTTGGAACATCTGCGCAAGAAGCGTGAGCCCAATGCGAACATTGTGCGCACCGCAACCAGTCTTCTCCGGGCTTAGATCGCGAATAAAGGTCGTTGCAGTATATGCAAGCGCAGTCCTCTTCATCGTCATGAGAAACATTAGGAAATTCTTCTTCTTCATTGCTATCTTCAAACAATTTTTTAGTAGCTTTGCGTTTTCTCTTTGCTGGGGGAGCTTTAGGTGCATTTTTCAATTTTATATCTAACATTTAGGAGTGGACGTCAACACCAACGAGCTCTGTCGTGTTTTTGGTTTACGTTTCCCTTGTCCACTAATAAAACGCCCTTTTGGGACCGGAGAAATCACCTCAATAGGAACAGCAAGAACAGAAGACGATGGAGGTTCATTGGTAGCAGCAGAAGTTGAAACAACTTCTTGACCAGAGTTTGTTGTTGGAACCTGAGATGAATTTTCAGCTGGTTGGTCGATAGGTGCTGTTATTTCGGCTGCATTATTTTCTTCAGATATCATATCATGGGACCTTGGCTGAACTCGAGGTAACGCAGCCGCAGCAACAGGAGACGTATTTGTTACACGAATAGAAGCATCTGCTTGTTGTGAATGTTGTGTCAAAACATGACCAGACAGCAACTCGACAGAGTTCATTGATGTTGAAGGCTGAGGAGGCTGTTCATTAGGGTCTTCCAGCGGTATGTTTGTAGTTTCAGCGGAAATATATCAGGGTTCAGCGGCCAGATGCCAGTGCTTTTAAATCCGTGACACATTTTGCACCGTTGCTGCCTTGCCATATGCTTCGTTGAACAAGCCGGCGATCTGAAGATGCGTAACGACACGTCCAGCGTGTGCCTTCAGCCATCTAGATATTTCTTGGTTAAAGTAAGTCTTCAAAGGCCCAAAAAAGGAGACATCGAGAGGTTGCATACGGTGAGTGCAGTGTGGAGGCAGACAAATAATATGAATACCGTTTTGTTTTGCATATTCCAAAGTTTCAATCCCTTTATGACTTGCATGTCCATCGACAATTAAAATTACTTTATCGTCAATGCTTGCTTTTACAAAACTTTGGAAATGCTTTATCCATTTCAGAAATATTTCAGTAGTCATCCACCCTGATTGTTGAGCTACACCTAAAGTCCCAGGAGGAGCTTCATCGATAAGTTCGTTTTTCATATTTTTTCTTGGAAATATCATCATTGGCGGGACGAAAGTTCCAACGGCATTAACACAACAAACAACAGTGGTGTTTGCTCCACGCTCTGCACTGGTTATAACTCCGACTTGTTTCCTTCCAGTGGTAGCCAAAATCTTTTCAGGTTTTTGTACTGTAGATAGCCCGGATTCATCAGCATTATAAATACGGTGCGGTCTATAACCTACAGACTCTAGCAGGCTTCCATACAACAGATAAAACTTTTGGACTTGTGGCCGATTAAAAGCTTGGGCACGAGCTGCTGAAGTCGCTTCTGGTTTGCGCAAAGATATATCTTTATTTCGTCTTAAAAATCCATCCAACCAGTCTTGTCCAGCCTTTTGTTTGAGGATGTTAAATTTATGAGCAAATCCATTTTTTTCAGCCATCTGAAAAGCTAATTCTTGTACCGATGCTCGTGTCAATCCGAACAAACGACTTTCAAGGAATTTTAGGTGTTGAACTAATTGTCTTTCCACACCAAGTGGGAAGGTAGCTTTCCAACAACCAAGGCCTTTCGAATTTGACTCTAAGCTTTTGTTAGTACCTAAAGCATGCCTGCGAAGTGTTGCTTGAGGAACACCAAATGTTTTTGATGCCAATAACCAGCCCATTTTCTTATCTCGAACTGCTTCTATAGCTTTCTCCATTGACTCCATACTCCAAGACTGGCGATCAGTCGTTCGTTTATAATCACGGGGCATTTCGGTATCTGAAAAATAATTTAAAATGCAATCAAAAAATTAATGTCGAAAGCTATGGACAAAATGACATACCTATGTCATTTTGTCCGTTATATATGTATGTCGTTTTGTCCGTACATCGTTTTAAAAAAGTAAAATTTTAAAATAAATAGAAGCAGGACTCTTTTTCTAAAAATCAGTTATTTAATACGCAGATAAATGCTTAAGGAATGAAACAAATGTTATATAAATAGGTAAAATTGCAAAAAACTTACCATTTGAACAAAAACTTTCTCGGTATGAAAAAAACTCGTCACGTGTGAATACCTGTCGTCGGCCATGACACCGAGCCTTATGAAATGGTTGCGTTCAAAACTTGACAGATTATACAAGGACGTTTTGGGCACGTGGTGTCATTGTCAGTTTCGCGTTAAAGTCCGCCAAATTCAAAATAACCCGCCTGTGTCATTTTGTACATATATGTCATTTTGTACGTATTTCCCCTACGTGTCTTCCACCGTAGCATTTATGATACTGAACCGATTTTGATGAATGAGGCATTAATCGATTCAAAATAATGCTCCGTGTGACGGATTTTTTTAGTAAATTTTCCCTCGGGATACAGATTTGAATTAATCTTCTAATGCCAGTTACTCTCATCGTATTGACAGTACTAGCGCGCTCGCTTCTATGCGACAGCAAATCCCCATTATAAGATTAAAAGCCGGGAACATTAATTAATATAAGCCAAGCTCCGTAATATATTTTGTATACTCAGAGCAAGAAGTTAATCTCCACTACAAACTAATTATAGTTCTCACTCGCAAGCGTAACAATGTAATTTAAACCGTCAACCTTGCAGCACTAGTTTGGTATTAGAATGACGGACATGCTTACGAACCCTTGCCGTGCCCAAAATGTCCCAACCACACCAACCACAGGATTACCAGAGACCGGAGTTTTAGACAGTGTGACGGAAAATTAAATTACCCATATTATTGATTAGCGACCCTGCCCCGTAATGAGATCATTAAGACTGCACCGAGCTTTTGACGCGGGCACATTTGGCATTTGCACCTGTGTGTGCGTCATCACGCACACTATACTGCCGCTGCCGGCTCGCTCGATCGGTACGGTCGGGTCGGTCACAAGCTAAAAGTTACAGCTTCAGCTGCAGCTTCGATACACGTGCGAATAGGTAATTCGCTTCCTATTTTCGGCACTTGTATCGTAAATAACTATTACAGTACATATGGTGCTGCTTTCCCGCACTAGTGCGGAAAAGCAGCACTTTCCGTGCATATGTCGAAACTTTAAAGAGCCATATGTACAGTAAAACGTTGTACGATACACGTGCGAATAGGTAAATTTCCTATTTTCGGCACTTGTATCGTAAATACCTATTACAATGCATGTGCTCGAAAAGAGCGTTTTCCAAGCACCAAAATCGTGCGGAAAGTGCCACTTTTTCGCACTAGTGCTTATTACTTTTCTTTTTTTTTTTAATTTTCAAATCCGTCGTCAGCCCGACAAAGAGTTTTTGTTACTCGAGAAAAGTTTTACAAATATTTCAATTACACGGTTTTCTTTCATATAAAAGGTACATAAATACTAATAACGTAGGTATAAAATGATTTATTAATGTTTATGAATTTTGTATTTGGTCAATAATTAATTTAATTTTAAATATTCACTTAATGTGTTTGGCTGAACGCATATATTATCTTTCTTTTGTCTTTTACAATACGACAGTATGGCGGCTTGCACATGCGCAATGCGCATATGTTGACCGCGCATGTATCTAAAAGCCCGCCATTGTTGTTTATTGTGAGTTTTGTGTAGTTATTTATGTAAATACGTTAAAAAGGTCGAGTGAAAGTGAGTAATTAATAATAATAATGATTTATTGCGTTTCAATAGTGTCAGTATGTTTCTTAGAACTACGACGGTACAGCGTCTTTCTGTTGTTTGATATATTCAGTTACTCAAAATTAATTGTGTTCCAAAACCACAATACAATGGTTTAACTTTTAAGTGAATAAGCTTGACAGCAAAATATATGGAGATATTGTTAAATGTAATTCTAGATAATAAGTAGGTACCTGACAATCTACCTGGGTTCTTCAATTTTAACGTAGATCTATTTTAAACCAACATTTAATATATTTCCTCACATAAGGCATAGTAAAACTTTGTATGATACACGCGCGTAAAGATGATTTCCGACTCGTGTCGAATTATACATATAAAAATGATACTTGTCGGAAATCACCTACTTTCCACACTTGTAGCATAAATAACTATACCCTGTTTTGCTGCGTATTACTGCTGTATTCATAAAAAATTGACATCGAAGTATTTTTAAGTGTCACCGCGCCGCATTGAGACGTGCTCTCTCTCTGAGCTCTCGTGGGGGACTGAATATGTCATGCGTTTGCTCGCGTATTATATTTCATAATTTTGTTCCATAGTAATTTTGTATGGCGGATTTGGACGGCGTTTTAAAAAAATCATAAGTAAATAACCAAAGCACTTTGAAATGTTAGGATTGCTTTTGCTTGTAGTTACTACATTGGAGATTCGTTTTAAAGGATTTTGAAACTAAAATATCAATTTTTATATTCAATTTTACCTAAACGCCGACACACGTACTTCTCATTTTTTGTGCAACTTTACGGAATTGTATTTATTAAACTGTAGATGATTTGAGAATATGTATAGCATTCTATTGTAAACACACTCTTTGTGATTATAATTACATATCATTTATATTTTATTGTAAAGAATTGAGAACTCCAACGTCGGAACGGTCACTGCCGTTTTTGCCGGTTATGCTCGGCGCAGTCTTAAGTATTTTGCGGCTTTTTGTGTTTTGTCAACATCATCATCCCAGCGTTATTCCCGGTTGTGCCCTAAAGGAGCCCAGGGTCCGCTTTGACACCTAATCCGCAGGTTCAGCATATCAATTAGTTTTACAAAAGCGACTGCCATCTGAATTTTCAACCCAGAGGGAAAACTAGACCTTAATTGGATTTTTTTTGTTATACTTCACCGAAAATCTAACGGTAAATATTCCATACATAAGTTCCAAAAATCTCATTGGTACGAGCCGGAATTCGTACACACGACCGCCGCCTGAACCACTAGGCAACTGTAGCTTCGTAGCATGTTTTGTTAACAAGACTAGTTAATTAATTGGAGTCTGAATGGCACTTCAACCCGCGCTAATCCTTACGTCACGCCTGTCATCATTATCATATCAGCTGAAAGACGTCTACTCCTGGTTATAGGCGTCCTCCAAAGAGTGGCACAACCGGTCTTGCGCCACACGCATCCAGGGGACTCCCGGACAGCGGACTACCAGGTCATCAGTTCACCTTGTCCCCCACAAGCTGAACTGATGACCTGGTAGTCCGCTGTCCGGGAGTCCCCTAAATGCGTGTGGCGCAAGACCGGTTGTGCCACTCTTTGGAGGACGCCTATAACCAGGAGTAGACGTCGTTCAGCTGATATGTTCACCTTGTCCCCCACAAGCTGAACTGATGACCAGTTGGTAGTCGGTCTATTCACGCTGCGCCTGCCGGCATTGTAAATTTAATCATCCTCCTAGCGTTATTCCCGGCCGTGCCCTTAAAGGAGCCCGGGGTCCGCTTTGACACCTAATCCCTAGATTTAGCATAGGCACTAGTTTTACGAAAGCGACTGCCATCTGACCTTCCAACCCAGAGGGAAAACTAGACCTAGACCTTATTGGGATTAGACCGGGCATTGTAAATTTAATAACATGTGATATTGCAGTGACAGATCGCTAGCCTATCCCCTTAAACACGTATAAGTAATGTTCCTGTAGTTGACTATGATGATTAACTATTACGACACGCCGTTAGGGGTTTTGTTATTGGTTCGCCTACCTTGGTGGACCTACTTTAGCTCTAAATGCTTTATTTGGCCTTATTTGTCATTAGAACGAATGCATTTTTTTCTTAAATAGGAAACTAGGATTTTTGCAAAACCTAGCCTAATGAATTCTATTTGATGATATTCAAAGAAAGATCGAAAATATCACTGTTGTGGAAAATGCATCAGGTGTAGTGAAACATTAGGGCAAAAGTTAGACAGGACCCCGTTGTTGTTCTAACCCGACACCACAGGGGACAACAAGTACGCGCAACAACCGATATTAATTTAATCCGCTTAGCACAATATTAACCACCAAATCCATTATTGGATGGGTAGTAGGACACTATTGATTTTATTGTGGAACCATAACATTCGTTCTGACTCGAATTTATCATGGCGTTGTCGTGGTTTTGAACAGAACATATTCAGAATGTTTCTATTGTATCTTTTATATTTAAATATGATGATATAAATGCGCGTGAATATTTTTAATCTGAGCATACTCGTAAGTTGAAAACTGAAAATATAGGAAACGTTTAAAAGTCAAAATCATTTATCCTACTAATATTATAAATGGGAAAGTTTGGATATTTGGATGTTTGTTACTCAATCAAGCTTAATAAACGGTTCAACCGATTTGGATGAAATTTTGCATGAAGACAGTTTATAGCCTGGCTTAAAATATAGAATAATTTTTATCCCGGGTCCACGCAGACGAAGTCGCGGGCGGAAGCTAGTTGTGAATAAATTCTTAGAGGACACTTTTTGAAAGTCAGAGGTTAAACAATAAACAATATTATACATTTACAATCAAAGGTGCCTAAGCAAGGTATATCGATGGCCTTTTACCATAATTATGTCTTTCTAAGTAGTTATTCGCTGAGTTTATAATAGGCTCTTTTTTCCAGCGTTTGCTTTACACTTGCCATATATTTATTTTCTGACATAGTCAAAATTTTGTCAGGTAGCCTATTTTGTAGTAGCGTGTACAGAGACCAACAAATGACTTTGAAACTCTACTTAATCTAGTTGAAATGGCTAATAACTTTAATTTATTCCTAGTATTTCTATCATGACTGGCACAACCTCTTCGAAATAGCGCTTGATTTTTTCTTACGTACATAATATTTTCGAAAATATATTGACGGGCACGGTCATAGTTCCAATTTTTTTAAAACCTCTCTGAGAGAGTCACGTCCTTTCAAACTGTATATAGCCTGAATTGCTCGTTTTTGTAGAACAAAAATATACTCGATATCAGCTGCTCTGCTGTAACAAATAACACTGCGAAAGTAGCTAAAATAGACAAGGCTAGCAGTGGTTACGTCAGTAAGCAGTCTAATCTTTTTTACAGTGTATGCAGCTGAACCTAGTTTTTTTGAGAGAGCTACAATATGAGGTCCCCATTGAAGTCTAGTCTAAACCACCCCAAAAAAACAGTGTTGCATTTGTAAAATTACATTATTGGTTTTCAGCCCTTTTATATGTGTTAACATTTGGTAATTTAAAGTGTACAACACTTTGTTTTATTGGAATTTAACACGAGGTTGTTGGCAATTAACCATTCCTGAAACAGTTGAAACAGGTAACGTCCTGGGCTAATCAATTGATTTTAAAAATGAGTGAAGTGTCACCTGCAAAAAGTATTATTCGAGACAGGTGTTCTGCCATAAATGGTAGGTCGTTGACGTAAACCAAAAAAAGGAGAGGAGCTAATAACGGGCCTTGATGCACGCCGATTCTAACCTCAGACCCCGCCGACCGAGTCCCATTCACTATGAAATTCAGAGGCTAATAATATGTACAAGGCATTGGACATTTTTTTTAACTTACCTACAATACAAATGTCATTAACTTTGCCACCATTAAAACCAAAACTTAACTAATCCAGCTGACCACATTCGTAAAGGGACACAAATGACACATTTAAAATGAAAGTACTTTTAACTTTTGCACATACGCCACCGTAATATGCGAATGTTCCAAGATGTGCGTCCAGGGAAATAAAGAGATGTGGGCTTGTCATTACCGTGGTGTCATTCCCTTGCCGCGTCATTTTCCTGCCCGCACGTCAGTTCCGTGGCAACGTAGGCACGGTAATTGAATTGCAGAGCGCACGTGTTATCGGATTGCGGAAAGAGCAAGCCGTTTTGCATTGGCTTATGCCTGGTGCAAACTGAATTGATACGGACGGTAATGAATACGGTCTTTGAAGTGATGTGGAACCGGAAACTAAGATAAGTATATAATCAGAACATAGATACAGACGTAGTTCAGTAAAATAGATCAATTTCACGCTATGAAAAATTGGGACCTTAGCTAAAACAAAAGTTAAATATTTAAATGGTGATCTATTGTGTGTGATGTGGTAAATATTATCGCTTAACTACATAATTAAATAAATAAATATACCTGACTTAACCATAACATATCGTAATACGTGATATATACTTACAGTTAATGATAATCAGAGAAGTAAAATACATCTGTAAACATATCAATCGATATTCCAGGCTACAGAGGTACCCGCTGCTAGTTCACACCGAATTTGCGTACGAATAGGTACATCAGAGTGAATTGGATACCAATTCCTTTACATAATTCATGTGATTTGGAATTTCTACCCAGATAAGTTTTGTACGTGACGTGTCCTCCGTGAACATGGAGCTCGATTCAAGTGACCTCCACGGCGTGTTATAAATAAAGACATTCCCAAAACAGGTCCCTTTAAAATTTAAAATGACATAGAAATGATATAAAAGCGATATCCTAGGCATGTTATTAAACAAATGCAATTGCGGCCGATATCTGTGATGTTCAATTTCTTTGCCAACTTACAGAACCACAGCCGTACTCTCTAGTAGGTACATAAATTACGGCTGTAATCTTCTGAATGAAGCAACGGTATAATTTTGTGTTCATGTTATCCGTAGTATAATTTTCTTTAGGGTAGTCATAAATATGGACATTCCCAGGACAATTTCTTTTCTTTTGAATGAAATCGTCAAAAAACGATGACGTATATGGACAAGCCCAATCATGTAAAAATACAAAAGATAATATTTGTCTTGATATTTTTTTTTCTTGATGATGTTTTCCTCCTTTTGTAGGCCATGTTAACCCGGTGGTGGATAGATACATGCATGTATCTATCTAGCTTCATTATATATATTATGTAATAAGACACGATCTCGTCTGTCTGCCTGTCTGTACGTACCAGCGAGAAGTCCGGCGTGGCGCGCGGGTCGATGAGGTCCGGGTAGAAGATGTTGAACTTGTACCCCTGCACGATCTTGGGCGGCGGGTTGTCCATGTCGTAGTGGGTCTGGTTGTACTTGTTCCACTCGAAGCCGGTGTGCACGCGGTTGAAGTAGCGCGGCTTGCGCGGCCGGTACTTGTCCGGCCAGAGCACTGGGACCGGCAGGGCTTCATTTTTCACAATTTCATCTCTAGCAAAACTACTATTTCTTCATTTGACTGAAGCAATAAGAAAAAGATTAAGAATAAGAACCCTAATCTGTAACGAGTTTTATGTCATACCTGGCCATAAAGTAGCAAATAATCCCATTTCCTGGCCATGGAGAGACGTAAAAGGTTGTACTTACCACAGGCGGTAATAAAGAAAGCCTCCGAAGTCTTATTTATTGCCCTTGCCTCTCTCGTGGCCTTAATACAATAGTTGCAAAATACCACATTACACCGGGTTCAAGAGACCATCATCATCATCATCATCATATCAGCCGAAAGACGTCCACTGCTGGACATAGGCCTCCGCCAAACAGTGCCAAAGTGACCGGTCCCGCGCCACCCGCATTCAGCGGACTCCCGCAACCTTTACCAGGTCTTTCTTAATTCATCCTGTTTCCATTGATATCTTTCGAAAAGAGCAGAGTCCCTAAACACTAGATAATCGTAAAACCATATTTTTCTCGAAACAATATTTTCGAAATAACGTAATCTCACATTACCATTATCACATCATATCTGATTTATAAAACAACTTATTGTTAATAAACCAAAATTTCAGTACCCCAAGTTTTCAAAACTCCAGCTTCGCAAAATATCATATGACGATGACGTATGGTCAGATGCAAGCAAATATACTAATGTTATAAAAAATCTGTGAGATTGTGGCTTTGTAAGTTTGCATGTAAGGGGTAATCTCGGGAACTGCTTGAGCGATTTGAATCATTCTTTCATAAAGAATTGAATTCGTTTGGACTTTGTATCATGAATGGTCATAAGTCATAACCTATGGTAGTTTCCTAAAAAAAAACGGAGATTTGAGCAAATCCCTGGGTCGGTTTAGTTTTAGTTGTAAAAATAATAAACCAGCTTAAGGCCTGCAAGATGGTAAGCATACACCGTAGCCTATGGACGTTTGTTATTAATGTAATAATAATATTTGTCGACTCACTCACTCTCTCGACCCGAAAAACGGAAGGACTATAGTGTATCTTACTCTTACGCGTTATAGCGTAGATGGCCCGTCGAGACGTAAACGGAACGGTTTCCGTTTACGTCCGGTATACCGTACCGGTGTACTTACATAGAAAATGTGGCATTTTGGGAATGCGATATTTTTAGATTCTGATATATCGGGAGTATTGTATTTTGAAACAATAAATTGTATTAGGGCCTTGCTTTCGGCTAGGGCGTCAAATACCTGCGATCTGAGATATTCTTTGCTTTACCGCCCTAGGTAAGTAATGTACCATAACAGTACCTCCTAACGTAATACGTTATCCCACGTTTGCAAGACAGGCATTACGTGATTGATCGTTCAGTAATTAACATCTTAATCAAGACAAATCAAATATGGCGTCCGTCGCAACAAATGTACCCTTCCATGATAACTGTTTGCCATGTAAATGTTAACTTTAATACAAAGCAAAAAGGCCGCTGTTTGCACGTGTTTTCCGGTGTATAATCTAGCGCTAATACCCTAACGCAACTTGCTCAACCATGCGTTATATTTGCAAACTAGATGATATTATGTAGTCATGTTTATTTGTCAATAAAAGCCTCGATGTCACAACGGCAAGTCGCAAGTAACATATAAACATTCTGTGTAATACAAGGTTTAAAAGATGACAATTCACGGGGCGTACGCGTTATTTAGATACATTGATAAATCATGTATTTGTTTGTTTATATGCAACAAACAAATACACAAGTTACAACAAGAAAAAAAAACAACAAACACAACTTCTTAAAAGAACATAAAAAACCGGCTCTACCTCGCGATCCCTATTATCGTTTGTCCTAAAATCACTTGCCCGAACTGTTTTGTCCTAATGGGCATTAGCCCTAACGATCAATTGCCATAAAAATCATTTTCCATAATGTAATGATTGCCCTAAAACACATTTGTCCGAATATTTTTTACCATAATCGTTAATATCCCTAGTGTTGTTTTGCATATTCCACGAAATCCCTAATAACGTTTCATCTCATGTCATTTATCCTAAGTGTTTTTGTCCTAATGGGCATTAGCCCTAACGATCACTTGCCATTACAATCATTTTCCATAATGTATATTATGCATAATGTGATGGCTTGTCATAAGCGAACTCTGTTTTAGGTCGGTTAGGTAAGGGTTCACTTGTGTCCCTCAGACCAGAAATAGACACCTCGCGCAGCGGAGTGGCGTCGACTCGCTGCACAGCTATCAAACAACGTACACACAAATATAAGACAAACTACAATAGGCCATTAAAAATTAGGAAATATAATCATTAGGATTAACGATCATTAGACTTACTGATAATTATGATACATGACTATTATGGCACATAACGTTAGGATAAATAATCAATATGGCAAGTGACGTTAGGAAATATAACGTTATGGAAAAAAAAAAACATCCATACGATCTTAGGAAAACTAAAGATAGGGCATAGGAGTGTTAGGAAAAATTTAATGATCATTATGACATAAAACGTTAGGGAATGCAAAAATAGTTAGAATATATGTGTAGAAAATATATATATGGAAGGACAAGTAATAAAAATAAATAATTGTTATTTTACTCACATACTCAAAAACCAAAATATCTGCGAAGAGGGTATAATATAATACGATAAATATAATTTTTGTAAGTACAAAAAAATTAATTGGTACGTATATAAAACAAACAAACCTACAAATATTTGACGTGTGGCCAAAAGGTATAATAGAAAAAAATAAAAAAAAAACACTTGCTTTTCTTTACAAAATCTACGGTGACCGCTTACCATCAGGAGGAACTTTTTTTTTTGCAAGCCTAGAGCGGTATAAAAAGTAACATATTGTGCAAGCACGTAGGTACTTACAAATCAAAGTATAGCCACATTATTTGCGTTCACAACAAACGGAGCGTCGGGATATATATCCTTGGGCGATATCGTACAATTCGTACATAAATTCGCCACGCGTTGGCTTCTCCCTACCATACATACAATACACAGACAGATCTTTTTACAAGCTTATATTTAAGTAACTGTCTTTAATCGTAAGAAATTATATAATTAAACCTCAAACCCGAAGTGCCTGTAAATCGGCCAAACAAATGCTGTCATAGATACCAACTGCTGGTATCAATAAACGACAGCGTTCAGGTGGTGCCACTAAAAATGACCTACGTTGCTTAATCGTGCGCATTTTTTTGGAGTCTTTTTGTACAAAATCGGCAATATCTTGAAAACGAAAAGCGATATCGAAAAAATGAAAAAAAGCTCTCGGGGATTGAGATGGCGTACATTATGAAAAAACAAAAACCTTTTTATCTCTTACGGTCTAGGCAGGAAGGTGCCCTTTATGTGGCGCAATTTCAGGGCGCGCGCTCGTTTTGTTCTGCAATACGAGTGTCGTGTCATTGAGATGTCTTTTGAGTGTTTATTTGAGGGTTGTGTATTTATTTGTGATTTTAATATATATATATTTATTTATTTTTGCATAAACTAGCTGTTGTCTTTATCTGTACGGAATTTTTCATATAAATCTGTTCAGGGATTAAGCGGAAAAGGTAACAGTTGAGATGAGTTCATTAGTTTAAATTGGTAAATTGAAAACTCCGTTTTTACAAATAAAAATATTTAAAGAATCATCACGAGACGTTTCTGCATAAAGGACAATGGGCAAAAATGTATGGAACCTGGTACCCGGACCAATAGACATAAGCTATATATCATTGGAAAGGTAATTTTTTATAGAATAATAGTTACTAGGTCGCCAGTCTCGAATTGCTGTATTTCAGGAGTTATTCAGGATTGAATACACTTTCGAGCAAAAAATTGGTTAATTTTGCATGGTTCGATTTACTTTCAATATATTTATATTTTTCACGTGATTACAAAAAATGAAATATAAGATGAAACCTGATACTGAAATGAAACGAATATGTAATTTTCAGTAGGTAGTTTCAGGCCTCTCGCCTGTAAAATGCTGTTTCTTGCGAAAATGTACAATACATGTGTGATTTTCGTTTCTGAATGTTAAAAACACGTGTTTTTAATCAAAACAGTATATTTCAGCACACCGTTGTCTATTGTTATTACTTTCAGCCATTGTTGAACCACTGAAATGATTTTTCAGGATACTGCACTTCACATGCCCTACTGGCATGTGTAGTGCAGTCATGGCTACCAGGACACGGTCATTGTCAATGGTTTGTTTCAAACAGGAGCGGTTTTTTTTGTTTTAATATGGAGGCAAATAAGCTTACTGTCTGATGGTTCGCGGACACCGTAGTCTGTGAACGCCTGCGCGTTGCTGAATTATATTAAGGGGGCTATCTTCGGAACCGCTTATCCTATTTGAAAAATTCTTTCAACTGTTTATAGAATGGACTTTCTAGATGGACACAATGTTATTATTGTAATTTTACTCGTTGAATTAAACGAGTAAAATTACAATAATAACATTTTCTAAATAGATAAAGTATTTAATATTAAAATGAATAAAATATTATATTTGAATGAACGGTTACCTACTAAATGTATGGAAGGGTTTGAAGTTAATATTTGGGATATTTCTGCTTTTATTTCAAAAACGTTATTAGTGTATTTTACTCGTTGGGTAACGTACTTTCGATATCAGTTAGAAGTTTTCTGATATCTGCTGTATTTACGGAATTATGGCCTGTAAACACTTAACGATTACACCCTGTATATATATATTTTTTTTTTATATTAATATGGTGGCAAACAAGCTTACTGTCTGATGGTTCGCGGACACCGTAGTCTGTGAACGCCTGCGCGTTGCTGATTTATATTTAGAGGGCTGTCTTCGAACCGCTTATCTGATTTGAAAAATTATTTCACCTGTTTATAGAATTGACTTTCTAGATGGACAAAATATATATTTTGTCCCGCGAGTTTGCTTTCTTTTGTTTGAGTCATAAGTACAACCCCAAAATATACCGTCAATGAATAAATCATGATTGGATTGTTATTTTAATATCGCTTATACACCCATATACCGTATTACCTTGCCGTTATCAGTCATAAACAAACGGAAATTCTATATTATTACCGTCTAGATTGCGGCTTATTGAATCTAAGTAAAATACCACGAAGCATTCATGATAGCCATTAATCACAATTCAAAATTCTGCAGTAGGTGCCCAGTTGAGGGGCATTTTCAATAATTCGTGTACCCAATTAGCGTGAGTTGTTAAATAAAAATTAACTCAGTGTCCGTTTTGTGACGAAAGTTAAATATACAAATGATGTGAAAATTAACTTGTTTCACATTTAAATAACGTGTATATGCATATCATTTAATAATTGCAAAGAAAAAGTTATTTTTTAAATAAACTGAATGCTTCATGGTCGTCACAAAACTGACACTGAGTTAATTTTTATTTTACAACTCACGCTAATTGGGTACACGAATTATTAAAAATGCCCAGCTAGGCCTCAAGCGCTATTTTTCATGTCAGAGCGCACAAATACAATTACAATAGTTTAATTAAGTGACATGAATAATACAGAACAACAATGAAACTATAAACAAATACCTGGCACATATTTACCGAGAGATGTAAGTAATGGAGGCTCCGGGTTAATTATATTGCAATAAACTTTCATTCAAATCAATCAATCATTATTTAATTAAAATTACATAAAACAGTAGTTTTGTTTGTGATCTATTACTATTCAGATGCTCATACTATTATTAATAAAATAATTAGGTAACATACATATATATAGTATATAATATATATAACAATGCGAATATCTATGGAAAATTCCATGTTAGGACGACCTACTCGTAGATAAACTATCAATATTTGCGATTAAATGAAGATCCCACTAAGTTTTTATTGAGAGTTAAAATGTAGAACGATTTTATATAAGTATTGTTCGAAAAGGCTAACTTACGTTGCTAGGTAGAGCAAACTTGGGCTAAGACTGCGATGTTGATATACCTGCCGAACGGCGAGCAAGTGAGAGGAGCGAGGAATTCTGCACTAACAAAATCACTCCCTCGTTCTTTTTTTTAACCGACTACTGGGGCCGTAGACAAGGTTACAATCGACAAGCGCTAACGCTAACGCTATCGAATAAAATGTATGGGAATGACAGATGCCGACGAAACACTTTTTGTTAACATCTGTCATTCCCATACATTGTATTAGTTAGCGTTAGCGTTAGCGCTTGTCGATTGTAACCTTGTCTAGGCCCCCTGGGCTGAATTTATCACAATGTACACGTAAACAGAATATTCAGCAGTAGGCAGTCTCTCGCAACCGTACTCGATACGTGTGATAGCAGTCGTGAAGGTTTATAGAAACTCACAGACATGCATGAAAGTAGAAGAAATTCCGGTGTGTAAGCATAAGCATTCGGAAAAAAATTACCTGATTTTATTATAAAATAAAATATATATTACCTTATAAAGAACGTTAGACCAGTTATTTTTTTATTGCGGGTATTATCAATAATACAGAGTGCATTACAATTAACGAATGCACTCTGCATTATTGATAATACCCGAAGACAATACTTTCTGAAAATGTGCGGCCGATATATATTTTAAGATAAAATCGTAGTGAATGACAGCAAGTTAAACACATAGTTATTCTGTAATTAGTCTGCAGAGAAAAATGACCATTTGTATACCGACTTAGTATACTGTAGTGGCCCATACAAAACAACTATGCTGACTGTACATCGCTGTTTTTCTCATCTACATAACTAGAGACACCAGCGCCATGTTATCCACTATGGTGATAATAATAATAATAATAATATATTCTTTATTGCACCACAACATAAGAAAAGCATGTTACAAAAGTATAGACGATAAATAAAGGTAACAACAGGCGGTGACGTGTGTTATTTGGACTTAAACGAGGAACTTCTATATAAACTTGACTCTCCTTACTAATTTAATTTGTTTTGTTTTCTGCCTCCTTAAATACGATCATGTCTCCTCCTACCGATCTAAGCTTGGTTTGTTACCATCGATGTCTGTCATTCCGATTTGGAAGACAGAGATTAAAGTTCAGCACCAGGCAACCAGGCCGCGGAACATGACATGAATTCGGGCCTCTGATCGATACTTTCTCCTCCAATTTTGCTGCTGAAACGAATCTAATGATGCTTCATAATTCGAAATCTGTGTTACCATTTAGCAGCGGCATTATTAGTAGTTTATCAAAGATTGGTTTCGCTACCCTAGCTGTAAAGTATCTAGCTATCCACTGTTTGTATCTATGTTAAAATAATGTATTCCCAAACATGCAATGGAGTGTTGTGTTCTCTATTTAACCCATTCAGGGCCCATGACGACACATATGCGTCAGACCGCCGTAGTCGCTTTCCGCTACATACGAGGAAAACTACGGGATCGGCGACGACCGTAGCGCATAGCAATTCTTGGCAATGAATGTGTTAACCCATTCAGGGCCAATGACAACACATATGCGTCAGACCGCCGTAGTCGCTTTCCGCTACATACGAGGAAAACCACGGGATCGGCTACGAGCGTAGCGCGTAGCGATTCTGGGCAATGAACGTGTTAATAGGATGCGAAAATTACGTTTTGGGCGCGGCGAGTCGAAAGGTCCATAATGGAGTATCATACAAAATTGAAGGTAGGCCTGAAAAGCTACCTTCTTTTGTTTTAACACTTTCACTGCCAGGAACCCGCCTAGCGTGCGCCTACGCCGTAGTCACTTTCCGCTACATATGTATGAGGTAACTCACGGGATCGGCTACGACCGTAGCGCGTAGCGATTCTTGGCAGTGAATCTGTACACTACATCAATTCGTGACACAACGACAGGGCGTTAAGCCATTAAAAAAAGGTTGGAGTTTATTTCTATTGTATATCATTGTATGTTTGAGAAAAGCATACCTCTACACACCTCGAGGTGAAAAGCGATTGCCTGCCTCGTATCCCTATAACCCTATATTGGCTTGATTAATATTGGCCGGGAATCCCCATTTTCCTGGCATCTGCAGTAATGTAATTATGTTTATGCAATATGCGTTGTTATTGACGTTATTGTGTACAATGAATATAGTCACAACATAAATGTTCGTAGTTAAAAACTATGAAACTCAGTGATTGTAACTATTGTAACGTCGATTGCAGTAGTTTGTACCTCGCACCCGACTGGGTGCAACTTAACTCAAACACAATGTACAAATGTGTGATTACTAACCGTTGTAATCCCACATTTCTATATCGTGATTTGACATTTCTATATGATGAATAATTGATGACAGTCTTTACAACCCTTTTGAGTTGTTGGTATTAGTAGCTAGTGACGACAATTTTCCATTCATGCGAGATACAAAAATAAGGCAACCGTGTTATCACGTGTCATGGCTCTGTGTATTGGAAAACAGCCAAAGAATACGAGATATAATAATGTGAATGACCAATGAACATAATTATCGTAATTTTTTCTTTGCACCTTTTATAATTATGTTTAGCCCAATGGTTAGCTGGTAGAGAATGCCATTTGGCATTATCTCACCATTTGTTCATTTGTGTATTTTGTGTAATAAAGTTTAAACAAATAAATTGATGAAAAGTCTCTAAAGGCACAAAACTCATGATTTTCTATTACCGGAAACTGAAAACTCAATTTCTACTATACACGTTATTTGTTACTTGAAATTAAATGATGTGCCAGTAGGATCTGCATCCTTAGGATCCTCATCAAATTGTTTGTAAAAAAATACAATACATAGGTACTTGTTAAATGATATCTGCATACCTACTAAAGAAGCAATGAGTCAAATGATCGGCCGTGGTAAATATTACATGGACATGTCGTACCGCTTTCAACTGTGGACTAAAAGTCTTTTTCACATCTCATACTCGGAAGGTGTGTCATATTAGGCTTGTCAAGCGAGGTAGTAAAGTAGTAATACATAGTATATATATATATATATATATATATATATATATATTTACAAAACATTTTAACATTGATCAATCAAAATACTTCGCCATATTAAAAATCCATGTCATAATACACATCGACAGTCAATAGGAACGTTGGGTTCTTTTTGGTACGTTCAACTAATTAAGCTTTGAAAAAAAACTTTGTTTTTGGTATCAACCAACCAGAATAGAATAGCTATATTAAAATCAACCAATTAGGACACAGAATTTCTCTAAACATTAGGTGTTTTGTAGTTCCATCTTTCGCAATCATTAAAAAGAATTAAACGCGCGTCCAAACGACCTGCATACAGTATAAAAGTGCTATAACCTATAGGATTAAGAACAAAATGTCTCGCTCTATTATAAGGCGTATGTCTCGTATGCAGTCAGACGCGCTCGGACGTTTGAACGCACCTTAAATATTTTGTATCTGTGTTAAATCAAGGCAGTCTATACAAAATAATCATACCGCCAAATTAAACAATATTTTCGCCCCGGAATTTATTATTAATTGTAGGTGGATTAATTTCTCTCGATCGAAGTGAAAAGTGGGCTGTATAACTTTGGTTTAAAAGCGTGGTATATGGCCCATTTTAGACACTAGTTATACAATCTACTATTTGACCAATAATATACAGAATAAAACCATCAGATAAAGGTTTAGTCAAAAATAAAAGTAGGTAAGTATAGCACAATCGAGTTTAACTCCGTACCTGACGCTCGTACATTTCTATGAACTTCAGGTACTGAGTAAGTTCGACCGGGTTATAAGTAGTTTGTGGTTTTGTACTACCTACGAGTACATAGATAAGGGTTTGTAAGGTCGTCATATGATTTGCTAAATATACTAAAATTGGTCTTTCAATTTACATTGGTCACAAACGGAATTATTTGCAATAACAATTTACATTTCAATTGTTTCTGTTTGGCCTAGTTGTTGACCGGTAGTAAACACCTTATGCTATTAAATCAGTCATTTGCACATTATTTTGTATTGTGCCCAATTTTTTGTTTATGTACCATGGTTGAAATCAGGCACACGGCATGCCTCATGGTAAGTAGATATCGTAGCCCCTGGATGCTTGTGACTCTAGAAGAATAACACAACCCCTTATCATTACATCACATTACAATTCAAGGCAGTCGTAATTCTTCAAAAACGGGATTCTTCCCTTGTGGGTGACATTGTTGTCAAACCCTGGTTCAAATGAACTCATGAAAAAAATGAACACTGGACCAAACTGGTCGATTGTGTAACGCTTCGTACGCACTTAATTACTTAATATTGACATATTGCGAAACGCTGATGTCAATACCTAGCCAACGCTAAAGTCCTTAAGACAGTTCGCAGCTTCACTCAAGGCTAGGCTAGGCAACTAAGTTTTGGTTTTCAAAATATATATACTTATAAAATGGCGCCGGTAGGTAATCCAGGTTTTAACGAACACCGCTTATGTATAACTGATTTATGGACAGTATTACACTGTTATTTATATTAATGTATGTCTAACCTACTGCCGTTCCCACAGTCAAAGTCGTTTCTGTTTAGTCAGTCATCATCATACTTTATTTTGCATTATTCGTTTTGTATGAGAATATTAGTTTGCTTCGCTTGGCAACCACAGTTACCAGAAGCAATTTAGGGGCGCATGAAATTGGCACCTGTTGTTACCACAAGCAGGTGAGTAAGTATATATTTTATAATATTTTGACAAAATAAATCAATAATAACATGTAAAAATGTTTTACTGCTATATTAGTTATCTAGTAAGAATTACAAATGGATTTTATGATATTACTTTTTAATTTCGTCAAACAAATCATAAAACCTTCCCGCAAAAATAATAAAATATTCTTACATGAATAATGCACTATATCTATTCTTTTCATTAACAGTCTCATACAAAACGAATTTTATGCATCTTGCAGGAATTAGGTGATTCTGATTTATATGTGATTGGTCAACTAAAGATTTTTTGCAAACAAGCATACGACCAGCCTGACGGGAAGCGGACGCCATAGCCTATATACGCTTGAGACTCCAGAAGAATTACAATTGCGTTGCCAGCCCTTTATTAGATAGAGGATTCGATGTATTGCCATCTAGACTGTTATTCTCAACGCGCATCATTTGCCTCACCTCACCCTAACGAACCGCTGTAAACGAGACCTTAAGTTACGCTTAGTTACTAAGAATCGCGGCGTCAAGATATATTAGGGAGGAGGCGAGGTTAAAGCCACCCTCATTCTCAACACAGTGCATCCTAAGGAATAACATAATAATATTTTGCAATTACTTAATATACCTACCTAGTCCGGAAAACATTTGTATGGAGAAGGAGTTCATGCTATCGTTCTACCTTAAGCTCATTCTAAAATAGTATTTATGTGTGCATATAATATATATATATATATATATGATAATTTGGTAAAGTTGTCGTACAATAGCATGTACATTATTTTGAATATTAATGCATTGAAAAATTATTCTTGGATCCGTGGAAGGCAACGTGCTAACTAAAGGAAGGATTCAGGTGATTTATGTTGATTATTACGATTATACCTGAGGATGTAGGTAATTAGGAATGGATGAAAATATCACAAGTGCCTGATTGATTTATGGTAATATGAATAACCTTTCTTAGCACTAGAAAAAACTTACAGATTTTTTCAGCTAAGGCAATTATTTTTGAAAAATATAAGTTATTTTCTTTAGTTATTAATGGTAACATCAGGTTTTTACTCGCATATTGTACAATTACCAAGAATTTCCAGTAGCATGAATTACATTTATCACATTTCTTTTCACCACGAGTCAACATGTTTAATAATAACATTAATAACTAAACACGGACCAACAGTGTTTACAAATATTTGTGTAATTATATAGGTACGTATATAATGGCGCGCAATAATTTGTATTCACGATGTTCGCGCAGTGCGCGCGCTGGTATATTAAAGCGAGACTCAAATGAAATCTCTATACATGGCTGTATACAAAATAAAATAAATATTTTTATATTCAAATCCAAAGTTAAGATAAAATGTTATCAAGAATAAGTAAGTAATTTTACTAATTTCTATATCAGAGGAAATAATTAATTTATTCACGAAAAGGTTTTTAATTGGTTTAGTCGAGAATCCATTTGCCGAGAGTAAAAAAAAACTGTACGTCCCGGTTAATTTAAGAATGCACCATTTTCATACATACACCTTGCTGGTATGTATGTACGCACACGAGTGCCGTAAAATGTGTTGAAAAAGTGATTGAATAGGTTTTACTCATTAGGTAACACATATTAATTTTTCACTAAAATATTACATTACGTGCATGCTATTGAACGAAAACTTTTGATTATTGTTAACACAGTCGACTTTGTACCCAGCCGGCACTGAGGAACAAACTGACTAAAAAAATCCAGCGCCAACCTAAATTAAGCAACAGACAGACCATCATTATATTTTTCAACCTCGGGAATGTCCCGCCATAAAATGAGCAAAGTAAATGTGAAACAAAATACCAATTTATCTTTCAGTAAGTATTTTTTTATGGGTTCGTAAAAAAACAATGCCAATTGTTACATATTTTATTACGTGAGATACCTACATATGTATGAGCCAGATAAAATATATTTTTTATATTCATCATTTCAGCCAAAAGACCTCCACTGCTGGACATAGGCCTCCCCCGAAGAGTGCCAAAACGACCGGTCCTGCGCCACCCGCATCCAGCGGACTCCCGCGAAGTTTACCAGGTCATCAGGCTCAGCCTAGTTTGGGGTCCGCCGGATATCTTTGTTTGTTTATACTTGAGTGTTAAAGCGTATAAATAATTTTAATTTAATTTTTGAATCAGTCCACCTTGTGCCTACCCACGCCGCCACCGTTTTTAGTGTTCCGTATCAAAATTGGTCCAACGGAGACCTTATTTTATATTACATTTAACGAAACTGAATCACGTTTTTAATTATATTTATTTAAGAAAACGGGGCTATTTAGGCGTACCTAACAACACAATAGTTTGAACTAATCTTGCAATAAAATCCTATGCTTTGTTGATTTACAATGCTTAAACGTGTGCTCCAATGACGGATTTTGAAGAGTATCAATGTTTATATAAAAGAGTAAAATAAAAAATATAGTCTAAAAAATTCTCCTTTTTTTGGAACTTGTTGAAATGCTTAGAATTTTAAACTTTTCATCAATCGACTGAGATCAAACAGCAACCCGCTACACTGACTTTAGTTGACCGTATGTCATTGCAATAATAAACGTAGAATAAACAGATTTTGGAGTTCTCGTTATCAATTTTATTTTGTACTCAGTTACTATATTTTATAAAATAATCTGCAGCGGCCGCAGTAGTAAGTGAATATACGTATAACTACCGATGAACTTCGATTCGCGAATCTTAACAAAAACACAGCATAACGTCACAGACATTTCAAACAAAAATATACACCTATTAATAATACTCTCAATGTTATTCGCGAGTTACGTTACAAATACTAATAGGTATAATAAAAGTCCCGATACTAGTTTCTTTCAGTTTCACCTACAAACCAACCCTCTTCAACACTGTAGAAGGCACTTTCAATTTAAAATGTTGGCTCAAACGGAAGAGATTACAAAGGTGAAATCATTTTTGAAATTGTATAAGTAGTTCATGAGATTACTCATTACATACAAAAAAAAACTGCTACAATGACACCTCTTTATAATCTATACTAGCTGCCCGCACGGCTTCGCCCGCGTGCCTATTACAAAGTTTGATTGATTTTATGCTATACAACGTGTTACATAATGAAAAAGTAAATATTTATTTAACCGAAATAAAGTGCCAACCCTAATAACCTGCCAGGTCAATCAAACATAGATAGAGAATAAGTAATAAATTGCCTTATGTAGCTGTTAAAATTGTCTATAAGTACCTACCTATATTTTCATTACATTGTTATTTCGTTATCAAACCTCTTCAAATATGACTGAAGTAACTGGCACTCGTTACATCGTTGTCATACCTATTGACAAGTGCATTTTCCAAGAGTTAAGTAAATCTACAGATACTTATTTGAACAACTACGGAAAATGGCTTTTTCTGGTAAAAAAATTGGTTGTGGGAAAACTTTAAATAGACAAAGTCGGGAAATTATATTCAACGTATTCTATCATTTTAGACATAACTTAAGAAATGGCCTATGACGGAAATATACAATGTGCCCTTGTAATCAATCTTAACGAATCAGATGAAGATATACCAAGGGACGATGGTTTATATAAGCATTTTTTTATAATTTTTACTGTTTTTAATACCTATTAAAAACATAATTAAGCGTTTTTATTTACATTCACTCATTTCATTCATTCACTTTTTTCTTTTTTTGCAATCAGTACTTCATGTAGCTGTGTGTATAATCATTAACCTCGACTCTCGTGGAACTACCTATACCTACTTTAACAATAATTAAACCATTTTACCCTAAAAAGGTTTGCAATCGCAATTGAAGGAATTCAGACCGCTTTAAATACTTACTGGCATCTTAAAAAGACAGAAGAAAAAATATGGTGTCAAGTCATCTCAATAAATGTTCATCAACATTTTACGTTTCACAACTAAAAGACTACTTTGTGTTTATGTAGGTCGTTAAGACTACTACTACTTTTTTACTATGTCTGGTGAGCAATAAAGAATATTTGTATTGTATTGTATAGTAAGACGGCAATTTAAATCGTGCCCTCTCAGAGTAACGTAAGATTTTGACAGAAGGGCGCGGGCGGGCCATTAACGAGATAAAAGTTTTGGCGTTTCAACCGCTGTCCGTACCTACTAAACTACTAAGGGGAACTGTAACATTTAATTGGAAATAAAATTAGGAAAAAGTCTATGAAGATATATAGGTACTGAAAATTATTAGAGTTGGCCCAATTGCAACAAAGTAGTCCATTTAAAAAGCAACTCTAAGGCCGGGGCCGCACTGGTAGAGCGATTAGCGACGCGACGGCGATCTTCATACACCAAGTCGCCTCAACTCAAGTAGCCTTGTACTGAAATCGCCGTCGCGTCGCTAATCGCTCTACCAGGCACTTGTCCCACCCCGCCGGTGAGTAGCGAGTACTCTCATATTAATACATACTCGCGCGAGTAAAGGCAAGTAAGAATTACTATGAGAGTACTCGCTACTCGCCGGCAGTGGGACAAGTGCCTTACGTCAAATCTCAAAATCGTCATCGTCATCGTCGTCGTCAAATCTAGAAGATTCCAATTCCAATTACAGTTTTATAAAAAGTCCGCCACATTCAATAATCTCAACCATGCCAGGAATGGAGTCTGAATTTGTAAATAAATAGGTACACTAGTAAAATGGTTACTGGACGCCTCGGTTAAGAGGCTGACAAGACCTAATTTGGTGAAATTGGTGTTATTTAAGCAGTTTTTTAGGAAAAACTATTGTGTAATGTTCTAGCACATCAAAAAAAAATGTTAATATTCACCATACTTCAAAGACCGTGGACGGGCTCGATACATAATTGGACTAAATCGGCTCGATAGAAAATAATTGCAAAGATTGGTCTTAAAATCGGTAATCCATCATTTTACAGAAAATCGTTTCATCGATTATCGTTTCCTATAACACTATTCGCAGAATGGTACTACCACTTAGGAATCATTCATTGAACTTCGTTAGATCGCTCATACGATTGCTCGAATTACCTTTTACACAAGAATCAACTCATCGAATTTGACTTCATTATTTTATTTGTCCATCGACATAGTCGTTCATCGAATCGCCTTTACTATATTTTTTTTTTAACGTAAGTTTCAGTTCCCAAAATTACTACTACATAGAAAATCGTTTCACTAGTGTTACTATACTTGATAATTCGTTTCAACGACAGTGCATTTTCATAAGTCTTGTTTTGTCGATTCTCATTTTACCTAATCATCACAGTCATAGCCAAATAATCTTTTTACTTAGATTTAACTGTCTAAATAATACTGAATTATCATAATATTTACTTGTTCATCATAATAGTTACTAATTACAGACTAAAAAGTGTATCAAAAAAAAGTAGGTCAGATTTGGTTATTGACGCTTGATTGTCGTCGACACGCTGGTGCCTAGGATAGGTGGTGTGTATTATGCTATGCCCATCGAAACTGGGTTGGTTAGGTTAGGGTTCAATTGCATCCCTCAGAGCGCAAGTAGACGCCCCGCGTTAGCGGGGCGTCGTCGACACGCTGGCGGGTCATCAGACTGTCAAACAGGTACAAAAATGAAAAATATAGATCAATAACAAGCAGGCACCTAACACAGAACGTCAGTGATAGTCAATGTAATATACAATATTGGAGGTAGGTAATTGTGTTATTAACGAATGACCGCAGTCTTTTTTTTCTAACTCGCTGCAATAACAAATGCGTCGTTCGATGAAACGTTACTGCGATGAAACATTGTTCGTGGCAATAATAACATATGGAACGTACCATCTGTGAATCACGTTTCGATAAATTAATACTATGACTAACTAATTATTCTATGAAAGGTGAATATGAATTATTCTATTAAAATATTCAACTCGAAAATCTGCAACCACCAATAACATACTTGATCATGTTCTCACCAATCTAACAGACAATAAATTCAATCTCTCTCTTTTAGACTCTGCGCTTTCTGATCACGTACAAATATTTGTTAGTGTCGCAAAATTGAAAATAGAAAAAAAACAAACCGTTAAATATGAAGTCGTTGACTATAACACCCTGTACAAACTAGTTGAAACTCACAATTTTAAATCATGTACTTGTGATTACATTGAGTTTGCGTCAGCGGTTAGAACTTGCATAGCTAAAAGTACTAAGTCAAAATCGAAAATACTAAACTTACCCCGTAGTGACTGGATTAATAAGGAGATCATAAATAACATCAACTATAGAAATCAACTCTGGAAATCACTAAAAGTAACACCAAATAATACATTTATTCAAGAACAATATACTAAGCAAAATAAAAAGATTACACAGGTATATAGCAAACTCAAAAAACCAATACTATTCTGAAAAATTTTCCAAGTGTAAGAATGATCCGAGAAAGACATGGGCAGTAGTAAATGAACTATCCTGCAATAAATTATAATGAATAAATAGGAGGAATTATAAAACCATCGAATAAAAAAAAACTTAGCGACTGATACTGTTTTACTTAATATTTAACTTGAGCGGTATGAATTTGAGTAAGCGAAAAATTAACTAAACTAACGACGAACATTGATTAATAATAAAATCCAGAACGAGCTTACAAAAAGTGGGTTGCGATTATTCCATTTCAGTTACTATTAAAATTCTATCCGTGCGACTACATTACTAAGTGAGCGACATAGGTCGCGGATAGATTAGAAGACGAAAGCGTCTTCGAGGTTATTTTTGCCAAATATTGAAAAAAATGCAGGACGTAACGTTGACACTCAAATAAATATTAGGTCGCTCAAATATTATGAAGCTTCTCATTTGTATTTTAAGAAACTCGAATGAATGTTTGTAAGTGGATGTTCTGTTTATTTCTCGTCACTTGCAGTCAGTCGCTCACTTAGTAATACTATAACGTAAATAAATTATTTTTGACGCTTAAAACTTTAATTTACAGTCACTCGTTTAAATACTACCCTATAAATAATAATAATAAAATAAAAGTATGATTTATCAAGCTATTGGCACAGTAAATATATTAGCTACTTTCAGTTAGAGTCCCATATGAAATTTTTAGACCCTGCGCTCTCATTACAATCAGTTCAGTCAGCACCGTTCATAGTCAGCATATTACTCCGGGGGCTACTCGAGGTTTTCATCGATTTTTTACAAGTTTTGAATCGTATCTCCTTCTTTTGCACTACAGATAGAATTATAAATAAAGCCGTTGTTGTTAATATAATAATCCACAAAAAACATTTTGAAAATTCAGTTCGAAGGCATTGGCGTATGGGAGCCCCTTAAATGCCAGCCGGCGGCCGTCATGCGTCGCGTCGGTGGTGCGTTGACTAAGTAAATCAATCACATAATCCAATATCTATTTCTGTGACATAATCTTATTACGGCGACATTATCAATATGGAAAAAATAACCGTATTTTATATAATGTTCATAGACACGATTTATTATTACCTATTACTACATTTTTTATTAACTAATCGCGGAAATTAAATGTGATGACATGGAAACAACCGGCAGCTTAAGTTATCTTCCAACCAGACAACGATGATTAAACCACATTCAGTGCTATCGTGCAAGTACCGCTGGGCCATTCAGTGCTATTTATTATCTATCCTGCACGGCTATCATGAGACGGCGCGCGAGCTCTCTCGATTTTTCTCGCACTATCCGTCTCTCTCTTATTAGAACACTTGGAACAAGAGGTCGAGAGTATGTCGAAGGTGTTTTGTCCGGTCCAATGTCCGACCATACAAAAGGACCGTACGGAACGGACTTATCTGGGGTAGCAGTCACAATTTTTACCTACAACGCGTCTAACGCAATGCAGTGCAAATCGGACCGCCGATTACACGAAGTTGGAATTTCGAAAGGTCACTACCAATTGGTAAAAATACTCTAAAGAGGTTGAGAATATCCTTGCTGTAATTTGACAGGTGTTTTATGCGAGTGCAGTATATGTAGGTATCAATACCTACGTGAACTGACATATAATATAAAAAAGTGTAACGCAAAAATTAATAATATCTGATTATGATTTTGCCACAAGCGCCGATACTGTGCCGTATTGTATTGCAGTTAGTTCTGAATAACATAGGAGTTTAAATGCTGTGATAGAAATTGATCCAAATAGGTAGCTTTTAAGTGTCAGAAATTGGTTTAGTCTGATTTATTTTGTTAATGCTCAGTAGTATTTTTGTACAAATAATTTGTTGGACAATAATGTTACGCCACCAAACTGAAATAATAGAACAAAACAAACAACAGCTAACGTTAGCGAAAATCAATTGACGGTAGTTGAAAGTAGCACGGAATATTACGATTATAAATGTTAAGTATGTATATTTTGACGACCGGTTAGCCTAGTGGGTAGTGACGCTGCCTACGAAGCTGAAGGTCCTGGGTTCGAATCCCGGTAAGGGCAAATATTTGTGTGATGAGCATGAATATTTGTTTCTGAGTCATGGAAGTTTTCTATGTATTTAAGTATTTATATCTATTATATATATCGTCGTCTAGTACCCATAACACAAGCCTTAATGAGCTTACTATGGGACTAGGTCGATTTGTGTAAGATTGTCCCCTAATATTTATTTATTATTTATAGTACATTACTACAGAGGCCGGGAAGTAAGGGGTTGCCGGCCGAGTATAATTAGACGGTCGAGCGTAGCGAGGTCGGATAGTTATGAGGCTCTGGCAACCCCTTTCACGCCGAGGTATATATAGTGCTTTTCTCAAACATGCAATGAAATAAAATAAAATAAACTCCAAGAAATCAAACTTTAATTTTTATGGCTGAACGCCGCGATCCTGCGCCACAACTTGTGGAATGGAAATTAAAAAAGACCACCTTGCAGGCCTAGGCTAATGCCATTACGGGTCTCTCGTCTCGCTGCACCCGAAACGTGACACTTCGAAGCCCATTATGAAGAGCACAACGTCAATATTTCATTGCATGTTTGAGAAAAATACTTTACATTACTTGAGTTAGCCAATTTGCAATGAACAGCAGTTCATTCAAAAAGCGACTGTACCATATAAGGTAGAAGGTTCAAATTCCAACGCCAGTTAAAAAAAACACACACTACGAAACTACACATAGACACTAGCAATGACGTTATAAAAATATTATAAATCATAGGATTTCATCTTCTTTGGGGTTTATACTATCTTTCATTTGCGGGAAGTGACACAATCATAATTTAAAACGAGTGGCTACTTTTTCGCGCGCCGCGACGACAACACCCTCTTCATTCACTGAACGTTTACAGTTGGATCGCTCGTGAACGTAACATTGTTTTTATATAAAATAAGTCATACTTATTAATTAGAGAATAAATAAATAAGTTGTCATCATTTTATTCTTCCATACTTTGATATGGGTCACAAACTTATATTTAGATAGGTACCTACTACCTGTTTGACACCACTAAGAACGTGATCTAAGTTATTTTTAACAGAATGTGTACGAAAGTTTGGTTAAAACAAGGCAAAATAAATGCGCAGCGTCAGCGGGGGTGGGTGGGGAGTTGAGTAACTTACCCGTGCCCGACTTAAGCCTGATTTTATTTCGTTTTACTGTTTTTTTTTAATTTATACATATTTTTGCAGTCGAATGTACATTCGGAACGCACCCCACCTCACCTGTTTTGCCTAACGGTCCGTATGCCGTTGTTTCTGATCATTCTTATATTGAAATACAGTAACATGACTTCTACATTTTGAAACTCGAATTGTGGCAGGTTTATAGTTGGTTGTATATAATAAGTATACCTTGGTTTGTAAATATTAAAAATAACATGTCTAGAAATAAACATGCATTAAAGCGAACTTTTTCAAATAATGACATTCTTAATTTTATTTCTAATCTTGAACAGTATATAATTGGGTCGTAATTCATGATAAACGTGTATGCTAGTACAAAGATAGACTTAGTTATGAATGTAATAAAACATTATTTTGACATATGTTTCCCACTCAGAAAACAGATAGTATAAATAACAATATGGGTAGGTACTTGGGTTACCGAATCTGTTCGAAAAATTCGTTACCGAATACACAAACTGAAATTAAAATTATCTCACACGCCTAACGACTACGAGTTACAATCAAACCTTGAAAAAACGTAATTACTGTATTGGTCCACGTTGAGAAGTACTCGTAGTAAATACGTAAACATTCAGATAGATAGATCGAATGTAAACATGTCTCGGTGCATATGGCGCGTAATTGCCTCCGAAACAGGCAAAAACTCTATTAACAACTCAAGTGCAATAAACATATTTATGTCACACCTGGCCACAATGTGAGTTTTACCGCACGCTGCGCGCTAAAACTCGCATTGTGGCCAGATGAAGACGTAAAATTGTGTACTTATCACGGGCAGTAAAAAAGAAAGCCCTCTATCGCATATTTTCGACGACCGGTTAGTCTAGTGGGTAGCGACGCTGCCTACGAAGCTGAAGGTCCTGGGTTCGAATCCCGGTAAGGGCAAATATTTGTGTGATGAGCATGAATATTTGTTTCTGAGTCATGGATGTTTCCTATGTATTTAAGTATTTCTATCTATTAAATATGTCGTCGTCTAGTACCCATAACACAAGCCTTATTGAGCTTACTATGGGACTAGGTCGATTTGTGTAAGATTGTCCCCTAATATTTATTTATTTATTTATTTATTTACAACCCTCGCCTGCGGCTCGGGTCATAAATACCTGCGATTACGGCCTTTCTTTCTTTTACAGCCCTTGGTAAGTAATGTACTATTATCTCGAAATCAGCTGGTGAGTGCGATACTGCTCGCGCTGTTGCCGCCGCCAGCCAGCCGTCTAACTAAACCGGTTCTATACACAAACAAATGTAAACAATGCGAAGCCGTGTATTCGCTCTGCTCTTATCTATTTATGTAGGTATTTACCAATATCCGTGCCTATATTCCAGTTTAGGGTTTAAATACTCTAACTGAAATAGTTAAGGCCCTTAAAACAATTAAGCGGAAAAAATCCAAAGACATTAATGACATTTCTACTTGTGTGCTCGATTATCTACCGCCAGTAGTGTTTACTTAGCGGGGTGTATCCTGACATATTAAAACTAATAAAAATACAACCTGTGTACAAAGGGAAGGGAGAAGTGGAGCTTGAGAAATGTTTCCGACCTATATCTCTAATCCCCATTATCTCCAAGATGATGTATTTGACCAATAGGACGCCGCCATGAGAAAGTCAAAAGGTAATAGACATCAACGCACAAAAAAGAAAAAGCCGTTGGTTGCACTTCGTTTTCAGTAGATACCAAGTTTGTTTAATTAGTTCAGTTGACTGTAGAAAAAGTATTGTATACCATAGTTATGTAATTAGCTTTTTAAGTCTCGTACCTTAATTAGGCCACTCAGCAAGCTTGGTGGCCTAAACGTGGTACTCGACTGAAAAAGCATACATTATATAACGATTGCATAAAATATAATTTCAGTGAACCGTCGCTTTAGTTGGCGCTTAAATTGATGTCCATCATTTTTAGGCTAACAGGTAGATGTTTGAATACTTTGATAGCGGTGATAAAAGTGCTCTTGTAATAGGTTGAGTTTCTGATCGTAGATAATCTGATCTGATAGAGTGGTCATATTGAGATTAGAGTAGAGTAGACGTATAAAAAATAGTTAACTAGTATCCAGGGGAGTAAGTATCATACATACATTTCATAACACCTCCCAATCAAATGCGAGACGATCGTACCTATATACAAAATCATATAAAATCAAGTTCTAATTATGGTATTTTTCAACACCACATTTGTCTCCGTATACATTTTTAATTTTAAATATAAAACTCAAATATAGAATTTATACGCTCCAGGTATATTATGCTCATCTAATCAAATCTCTTTACAGACGAGCGTTACTTTAACTTAATATTAATACCATATTACCAATTTATTAACTTGCACATTGCTCACTTACCCATGCACTAAATGCCTTTGGTAATGGTATCGTCATCTCACACGCACTTTCACAGGACACGTCGCTCGCGGCTTCACCCGAATATTACCGAAGCAATAGTCTCAGAATGACCCGCGATTGCCAAACCACTCGCTACGTAGGCCAATGTACCTACGCTCGTGAAGTAATACATGAATTTATATTGTATTTATTTCCCAAAAGTTATATAAACGATAATTGTATGCGAATGGAGAGCTCGGTATTATAAAAAAGATTCCATCATCCTATTCTGTAGCTTGTTTTAAGCTCATCTCAACGCTCACCCACAAATATATGTTGACGCCGCGATTCCTAGTAACTAAGCGTAGTTAGAGGTCTAGTTTCCTTAGGCGTGATGGGTGCGGTGGGGCGCATTACCGCGTAAAGTATTCAGCCCAGGAACACAAAGCCACGTACCTACCGAGCATGGACTTAAAGTAATGTTATGCTGTGTACCTTCCCAGTTAGGCTGCTACAAATGTCACCAAGATTGTCATACCGTTATGCTCTCTTTATGACTTTTGAAAACAAAGGCACAATAAAAAAAATATATAATTCAGAAAACTTGACAGAATCATACCCACAATATAAGCGGTGAATATTTCAGATTATTACATAAGTGTGTCAGTCAGGTGGTCATTCATTAAACTCGAGGCGGAATTCGACAACCCGCTTTATCCTATTTGGTAGTGACCCTGCCTACGAAGCAAGAGGTCCTGGGTTCGAATCCCGGTAAGGGCATTTATTTGTGTGATGAGCACGAATATTTGTTCCTGAGTCATGGATGTTTTCTATGTATTTAAGTAATTATTTATCTATATATAAGTATGTTTATCGTCGTCTAATACCCATAGTAGGTACAAGCTTTGCTTAGTTTGGGACTTGGTCGATTCATGTAAAATTAGATACGATACGTATATTATAATTTAAATGACTTCAATTATTCATGTTTTGATACACATTATTATATAACATATCGAACACATGTAATAATGTATATATATATAGGGCGTCACAAGACTATGCGAAATGAAGGGAAAGTCAAAATAAGCAAAGGGGGGGGGGGGGGGGGTAAGTACATTAAATATCGTAGATAGGATATTTTGCTGAAAGAAGACTTAATGTTATTTTTAAAAATGAGTAATACTGAATTCAATGATCTTCTAAAAATTACTTGCTTCGTCTGGGAATCGAACCGACTTAAATGTGAAAAATATCATTCCGTATTTTTATGATGCCAATCGAAAGATTGGACAAAACATAATAATTCTTCTGAAGTAACATAGTATCTTAAAAGATAGGAATAACGTAAAATTCATCAGGCTCTCAGGTAAAGATGTGTTCTGTTATCAACAATAAATTAGCCTATTCGAATACCCATTGCCCTGAAAGTGTATACGCGCAACAAAAAATACTAATTAGATTGCAGACGCGCTAAAGTATGAACTTTGAAAGTACTGCACCGACTTCAAGGCAGTTTTAATTAAAAATAAGCTTGATTCCTAAAAATAGTATTTATGTACAAAATATGTGTATTATTATATTTTACGTTGATATTTATTTCAATCAAGCTTTTGTACAGAGCGAGTGCTCGCAGCAGTTTCAAATTCAAAAATCTCCGAAAGTACAGCGATTTCGGTATAGCCACCATAGCACTTTTTTTTGTACTGTTGAGACATATCCAAAAACACTACATTCAACTCTATTGGCCCGGGTACCAAAAAAGACGACATTGCTCCCTACTCGTATGTAAATAATAATCAACCGGAGACCGCTCAATTCACCCAGTTTGTAGGGTAAAAACTCTTAAACCACTTATCCGCTTGTGATACGGTTTTCAATGAAGTATGGCGTAGTTTTTGACAAAAGGTTTGATATATAAATTGTGTTTTCATTTTAGGTCTATGGATTAAAATACTCGCTTAATACGGGCCTTGTCGCTGATTCAGTATGAATCGACTCACAGCAGTTTCAAATTCAGAAATCTCCGAAAGTACAGCGATTTCGGTATAGCCATCATAAAAACTTTTTTTCGTACTGTTGAGACATATCTAAAAACACTACATTCAACTCCATTGGCCCGGGTACCAAAAAAGACGACATTGCTCCCTACTCGTATGTTAATAATAATCAACCGGCGACCGCTCACTTCAGCCAGTTTGTTGGAGCAGAACTCTTAAACTACTCTACCGATTGTGATACGGTTTTCAATGAAGTATGGCGTAGTTTTTGACAAAAGGTTTGATATATAAATTGTGTTTTTATTTTAGGTCTATGGATTGAAATACTCGCTTAATACGGGCCTTGTCGCTGATTCAGTATGAATCGACTCACAGCAGTTTCAAATTCAGAAAGTACAGCGATTTCGGTATAGCCATCATAAAAACTTTTTTTCGTACTGTTGAGACATATCTAAAAACACTACATTCAACTCCATTGGCCCGGGTACCAAAAAAGACGACATTGCTCCCTACTCGTATGTTAATAATAATCAACCGGCGACCGCTCACTTCAACCAGTTTGTAGGGTCAAAACTCTTAAACCACTTAACTGATTGTGATTTTCACTTAAGTGTGGCGTGGTTCTTGACACTTGACACAAAAGTTTTGATATATATAAACGGCGTTTGTATTTTATAAGTCACTTGTATTTTTTTAAAGTCCATACGTGTGTTGAATTGCGTGCGTAGTATGAAGCGTCTCGCTAGTTCAGTAATGAAGAAACTCATAGAAGTTTCGAATTCGATTATCTCCGGTGAAAGTGCAGCGATCAGGGTCTGACCCTCTAATAACTTTTTTTACCTCACTCATTACATCAACTGTGCGCGCGGCCTCGTCGGCGAAGAACCCACGTAGAGCCACGGGATAACAATATAGTCTACCCTGAAAGTCCATTCTGAATATTGGTGTAAGATTCCTCCGGAGAGGTAGCGCCTACATAAAAACTGTAATTTAACAGGCATTACCCATTTATTATTCATCATATCAGCCGAAAGACGTCCACTGCTGGACATAGGCTTCCCCCAAATAGTGCCAAACTGACCGGTCCTGCGCCACCCGCATCCAGCGGACTCCAGCAACCTTTACCAGGTCATCACTCCACCTTCGCCGCGGCTTCCGGTACGTGGTCGCCACTCGAGAACCTTTCCGTTCCAACGGCCATCGGTTCTACGTGCTATGTGCCCCGCCCACTGCCACTTAAGTTTAGCGATTCGGAAGGCTATATCGGTTACCTTGGTTCTGTTGCGGATAGCCTCATTTCTGATGCGATCACGCAGAGAAACTCCCAACATAGCCCTCTCCATCATAACCCTTTGGGTGACTTTGAGCCTTCTTATGAGGGCCATAGTAAGCGACCACGTTTCAGTGCCATATGTCATCACTGGCAACACACACTGGTCAAAGAGTCTCGTCTCAGACCTCAGCCAAGGGTCTCAGCCAAGACCACTATATCGTCAGCAAACCGAAGGTGAGTGATGTACTCGCCGTTGATATTGATGCCTAGCCTTATTATTGCCCCTTTATTATTAGTTGAATCCTACTATCCTACTAATATTATAAATGCGAAAGTTTAGATGTTTGGATGTTTCGATGTTTGGATGTTTGTTACTCAATCACGCTTAAACGGCTGAACCGATTTGAATGAAATTTTGCACGAATATAGTTTATAGCCTGGATTAAAATATAGAATAGTTTTTATCCCGGGTCCACGCAGACAAAGTCGCGGGCGGCAGCTAGTAATATATAATTCCTTAAGTTATTTTTGTATAGTTTTATTCTTGTTTTATTTTTGTTTTTTCCTTTGTATTTTTTTTTTCTTTTAATATGTCTTCATGTGTACTTGTATATTTAAGGTTCTATTTGTGGCAATAAATATTTTTCTGTTTCTGTTTCATATCTTTGTCTAAAACTCATAGAATAATCCTACCCTAGTTTGGGACTACGTCGTTGTTGTGTATGGTTTTATTTTTATTATAATTCTTATCGTATATCACAACCATGAGTATAACCATGATTTGAAAATTACTGAAACCGATTTGTGATAAAATTAGCGTCGTTAAGAGAAAGCCATGATTTAGTCCTAATTACTGGAAGCCGTCCGCGGATGTCAGCATGGCGTTTAGATAATCCGTTGACGTCTGTATATGAACACAATTAGCATTTAGAGAAAGCAGGTATATAATAAACTTCTCAAAAAAACCCCTACATATTGGGTGCGTAAAAAATATACGCAGTGTACAAGTGTGCAAATATAGTTGTAGCGGATGCCCCTATATGCAAACTTCATCATCATTGACTGAAGTCCGTATTCGCTGACTGTTGAGCAGCAGGCCTCGAGGACGCCACCCATACTTACAATCGGACAGGCTTTTCCCTTGTATAATTTTTTTTTTCGCCTGTATATAAAATTTTTTTTGTACCTGCTGTATTCCACCTATTTTATGTAGCTACATTCATACATAGGTACATTATACAAGGTGCACGCGAAGAATCCAAATAATTTTCACGGCGTACCTGACCATGTTAAGAAAATAACATATCATATAATTAAAGTAAGCTGTATTGTATTTTATCTGGAGAAGCATAATAATGTATACTCGTATGTGGGTAAGGCCGTTCTTTCTTGTTCCTGATTAAGCCGTTTAAATCGTCTACATTTTAATCAATTCCAGTGTGTTACGAATATTAGTAATCCATTTATATGGCTAATTGGCGTAACACACTGGAAGAGATTAAAATGTAGACGATTTAAACTGCTTAATCAGGAACAAGAAATAACGACCTTACCCCTGTATGAAAAAATTATAATATACAAGAAAAATAACATACCGTATTGGACCGAGGTTCTTATCGTACGACCTTATGAATACGTTGATAAATTATTATTTTTCATTTGTTTATTTAGTTAGATACTCACACAAGCTACGGCTTCGGTAGCCTACTTATAGTGGTTCAGGCATTCGGCTGTGAAGCAGCGGTCATGGGTTCGAGTCCCGGCTTGGAAACCAATGAATTTTTCGGAAGTTATGTACGGAATATTTACCGTTGGCTTTTCGGTGAAGGAAAACATCGTGAGGAAACCGGTCTAATCCCAATAAGGTCTAGTTTTCCCTCTGGGTTGGAATGTCAGATGGCAGTCGCTTTCGTAAAACTAGTGCCTATGCCAATTCTTGGGATTTGGTGTCAAAGCGGACATCGGGCTCCTGTAGGGCACAACCGGGAATAACACTGGGAGGATGATGACTCACACAAGCTAACAGTTTATGACCAAAACACTTCTTTATGAGGTACCTACACATAGACTAAATAATACAACACTTGGAAACCTCCCGCCGAGCACCTTGTAGATTAGTACCTATACCTATATACTAGCTGCCTTCGCGGCTCCGCCCGCGTATTACGAAGAACGCAAGCAAAACCGTGGCATAAAATATACCGTTTGTCCATACCGACGACGGTATATTCTCGATACTGGTGAAGAATTTATGAAATCGGATGGGTGACGTCGAGCTACGGTAGCCTAGTGGTTCAGGCATGCGGCTGCTAAGCCTAGGTCTAGTTTTCCCTCTGGGTTGAAAGGTCAGATGGCAGTCGCTTTCGTAAAACTAGTGCCTATGCCAAATCTTGGGTTTAGGTATCAAAGCGGACCCCGGGCTCCTTTAGGGCACAACCGGGAATAACGCTAGGAGGATGATGATTGAATGAGTGGCTAATGAGATTCTTCACTGCATACAAAATAACAAAGCAACGAAGTCACTATAACACGACACTTTATAAAATGATATCTGTTACACATATATAGAAAATATAAAAGTCTTGAAACATTAATGATTGACTGGACTGGCTCTCTAGAAGAACGTGTATTATATTTTTTATATTTTGCACTAAGATAGTGTAATGCTTTGTCGCGACACCATGATACTAAGCAGTCGTAGAAATGTAGGTATAACTTCTAATTAGAAAATAACAAAATCATTTATTTGCGTTAAAAATAAAAACAATAAATACATAGGTGAATGGTGTCAAACATGTCACTAGATTTTTGACTTTTAAATCAATATGGGAATGCATTTTTGGCCCTGACTTCGTGGTTTATTTTTCCAGATGTTATTTTTAAGAAGGGGTCATGTCCTTGGCATAACATGTTAAGATTCCTCGTATAATATGTGGTAGCTCGCACTGCGCCGGCGCCGGCCTGCCTGAGGAGTCACAAGCGCTGTATTACTTTGAGGATTCGTTGTGTTAACACTTAAATATGGTACCTCATAATATGGTGCAATTATTATCATGTTTACCTTTCTATATTTTAATCATAAAATCCTACTTATTAATGTTTTACAAACCTTACTAGCTTTTACCCACGACTTCGTTTGCGTTGACTTCCTCTTCTTGGACTTTTAATGGAATAAAAAATACCTGGTCTATATGTTAATCGAGGCTTAGACTCTATTTGTTGTATACTACAATTCATCTTTATCCATTTAGCCGTTATCGCGTGATTTAGTAACAAACATCCAAACTCTTTCATTTATAATAGGTAAAAGTGGAATAGTTTTGTTAGATTGTCTTCTGTATTATACGTTTTATAAACAAGTGGGCTTAAAATAACAATGGATCAGCAAGAGGAAATAAATACATAAAGACAAAACATAGATCCGGTCAACGGGACTCTGAACCTGCCCGCGCGGCTCTCCCCGCCCGCGTGTTAAAGAGGACCCAAGAGAAGCCGCGGGATAACATGTAGCCTTCGACCACCATGAAGGTCCATTCTATAGGTAGATAGATTCTATGCGTAGCTACAGGATTTCCCATTACATACAAAGCTATAAACTCGCACCATCTCTATAATATATTGGTATAGAGTAAGTAGGTATAGATTATAATTATAGTATAAGTATAGTATAGTATATATTAGTAGGTATAGTTTGTTCTATCATTGTTAGTTAAGTACCTAGGGGGATGTTTGTTTATACGCAATGGTCGAAGCCTGCGTTGCGGATATTTTTATGTACCTAATCATTCTTGTTTCGTAAATGATGGTCTTACACCGTTTGTAAGTATTACTGGTATCTCACTCGCACTTTCACACGACACACGTACTTTAACTAATCATTCATCATAATTTTCAGCCTGTAATGGCAGTATGCTTGTTTGCCACCGTCAGAGTATTAAAAATCAAAAAGTCTGACCAAACTGTTGATCTGCACCAAAAAATATATATTCCAAACTCTATTAAAAAAAAAAACAATATGGATATTTAGACTTACTTAGACCAAATGTATTTACATCCATCATACTGAAGACCGCTAGGAGTATTTATTTTGTTGGTATATCTTGTTGTGTTTCTGGTGGCGAGTAAAGTCGCCAGAGCTGCCGAACAAGCGCTCTGTGCAGAGCGTGAAGGATCTGCATGTGGCTCTATCAGTTGACACTACGAGTACCTATAGGTTACGCGTTAGTGTACGTAACGCGCTTCTGTCTGCCGTGGATTCGCAAGGCCGATTTTAGCTACTATTGTGGTACTTACTTATAAAGTTACATTTAAAAATCTATCAAGCCGTTACGGCGACAGTATGGGCCAAAGAGAAATTCATGTTCACTTCAATTCTCTTCACTACTCATATTTTAGCTATGCTACATAGAGACGAACGTACATATTTTACGAACTTAATTTATTTATTTTCCTCAGCGCAGATTCCGTAGATTTTAAGTCCTTTGTAGTGAAAAAAAAGAGTTATTTTTCACGCATAATCTTCAGACTATAAACTTCCTACAAGAATAGATCTACGGTCTCCCCCGCCTGTCGTAGAAGGCGACTAAACGGGTCATCGGGGTGGCAGTGTTCTGGCGGGGGGCGGGGGCCGGGGCACTCGCTGAAGAACCCCAGGGAAGGCGACAGCATTTCCTTGCCCTAAGGACGAGCCAAATATGGCGAGGCGCGAGGGGGGCTCCAGTGCGTTCACCATGAGATCCTGGAGTCCCCTGCATAAGAGCGCAGATGCAGAGCACCGTGGAGTTTTAAGTGGATAGAAATACCACATAACCCAATCATCCCCCTGTGATTGGGTACCTGGCACGTAGGTTTTTTCCCAGGAAAAAAAAAAAAAGAAAAAGGTAATACGACCGCGGCAGGTACGGTTAAGTTAATAAGACATGTTTATAATTTCCAAAAAAATGGTATTAAGTAATCATAATATGAATGGAACGAGTAGGTACGAGACTATGAGTTGAAATAAAAAACAATGTCGCTGCATAATCTCATAATATCATGGGATCTCAGTGTGAATCAAAAGTTGGATGATGAATACAATAATAATACAATATAAACTAATAATTAGGAATATTACCTATTTTGTTTTATCCTGTTTTTTTATGCATGCTCCACTCCCCGCTTACAGAAAATAAATAAAATGATAAATATATCAACTATTAAGATAAAGCACTGATATTTCTTAGGGGTAATTTTCCCATACTAAATAGATATACTTACGTAACAATAAATAGTCTTCGGCGAACACAATGCTCCAGCCAGTTTGTCGGATCGCAATAAAGGTTGAACTTTGAAGCTACTGAACCGATTTCAGGCCAGTTTTCATTCAAAATAAGTTTTATTCCTAAGAATAGTGTATTGATATAAAAAAAATATCTGCATCATTACTTATAGTCAACGTTAATATTTATTTCAATACGTGCTATGTACAGGACGAGTGCTCGCAACAGTTTCAAATTCAAAAATCTCCGAAAGTACAGTGATTTCGGTATAGCCACTATAGCAATTTTTTTTCGTACTGTTGAGACATATCTTAAAACACTACATTCAACTCTATTGGCCCGGGTACCAAAAAAGACGACATTGCTCCCTACTCGTATGTAAATAATAATCAATCTGCGACCGCTCACTTCAGCCAGTTTCTTGGAGCAAAACTCTTAAACTACTCTACCGATTGTGATACGGTTTTCAATGAAGTATGGCGTAGTTCTTGACAAAAGGTTTGATACCTAAACCTAAATTGTGTTTATTGTCTATGTTTTGAAATACTCGCTTAATACGGGCGTTTTCGCTGATTCAGTATGAATCGACTCACTGCAGTTTCAAATTCAAAAATCTCCGAAAGTACAGCGATTTCGGTATAGCCTTCATAAAAACTTTTTTTCGTACTGTTGAGACATATCCAAAAACACTACATTCAAGTCTATTGGCCCGGGTACCAAAAAATACGACATCGCCCGTTCTCGTATATAAGTGTCACTGACTCTCTGCTCTCTTTAACTAGTTAGTTGGATATAAACTCTGAAACTACGTAATGGATTTTGATGTAGTTTTCGCTCAAGTGTAGAGAGCGGTTATTACGTATTCGTAATAGTTTTAATATAGAAATTGCGTCTTTATTATAAGTCTACATATTGAATTGAGGGCATAGCACGAGGCGCCTCGCCGGTTCAGTAATGAACAAACTCATAGAAGGTTCGAACTCGAATATCTCCGAAAGTACAGCGATCCGGGTGTGACCCTTATAGTAACTTTTTTTTGTCTTGAAAATACCTATCCAATGACACCACTCTCAACTCTATTGGTCCGGGTACCAAAATGCCCATTGTCCTTTGGTATAGATATAGAAATTTATAGCCTACTTATATAAATAAAGTCAAAATGGTGTAAACCCCAATAAAGGGGGCAGCTTAAGGGGTAATAAGGGGTTTCGCAATTTTTTTTTGGATTGTAAAGAACGTGTGGGGTATCATTCGAAAGCTCGTAAAATTTTGAGACGGTATACACATTTTGAGTTCTTTTTACGATGGCTCATACTAGTGTAAAATATGTACAAAGTAACTTTTTTTCATACAGTGCTGTCCCCAGCTCTATTTCAAAAACTATAGCCAACTAAGACTTGGAAATACACAAGCATAACGTAAATTCTGTGTAGATGGTGGAAAAATTATCAACATGAGGCTAGCTTTAATAGTTTAAATTATATTTACAAATTAAAGTAAATAAAATCGGTATAGCGTCTCATTTTACGCTGGATCTTCGGTATAGCCGTGCCCGGTGACGTACATTGCACTTCGCAGTCTGATAAATGAATATTGATGTACTGAAAACACAGTATTGTATTTCGTGTTGTTTCCTGTTTCCGATTTGTTCCGACTGAAACCGAAAAATATCGAGTAATTAGACAACGCAGGTCTGGTGTTTTCAACAATTACCCACGATCCAGTTAAAGTCTGACCTTCGATTCGGTGTAGTTGTTGCGGATCTGGGAGTCAATATATACTAGAGGTGTGTGGTAGTTTATAGATAGATTGTGAATAGTTTATATTTCCGAATAAATCCGACGAATAATTTGCATCTAGTAAAAATAAGATTTATTGTTGTCATAATCTATACCAATTCAAATAAAGAACTCCGTACTTTATGAATGTTTGTTTTTAGTGTTCCATATTTAAAGCTGATACATAGGCCAAAGGTAAATAAACAAAAGAGGCGTCATAGTTATCACATTATTTAGTGTTCCCATATTCAGTTTTGTGCAATTTGTTTGTTTGTATAAGTGCGCGTGAGGGTGTGCTAAACTTATTTGGCTTAGTTGAAAACCGGCTTCACTAGGTTTTTCGTAATGCTCTGTCTATCTTTTTTCTTGGTCTGAGGTTATCGCTCGCGGATTCGACAAATTTAAAGTTATTAACACAACACAGTAAAGTAAAGTAAGTAACTAGCCATTACACAACACACAACAATAAGTGGCAGTGGGCGGGGCACATTGCACGTAGAACCAATGATGGCCATTGGGGCGGAAAGGTTCTCGAGTGGCGACCACGTACCGGAAGGCGCAGCGTGGGTAGACCCCCTACAAGGTGGACCGATGACCAGGCCCCGTATTATGGTCGGCCTTATCACGCAATAAGTGACAAGATAAGAGCGTCGTCTCGTTCTATCGAACGGTGTCAGCCAGTGACGGACGCTCTATCTTGTCACTTATTGCGTGATAAGGCAGACCATGATACGGGGCTTGGTAAAGGTCGCGGGAGTCCGCTGGATGCGGGTGGCGCAGAACTGGTCATTGTGGCACTCTTTGGGGGTGGCCTATGTCCTGCAGTGGACGTCTTTCGGCTGATATGTATAATGATGACGCATCAATATCGATGAATATTTTGGATTTTGTAATTAAACGATTCGATTGAAAACTAAAAAAAAAACTCCTATTTAATCTTCTTATATATGCGGTTTTGTTTGGGGTACTAAAACACACAATTAATACTATGCTTAATAATGGCTTCAGATTTCAACACTATAAGCAGCTTTTGGTGTTCTATATTTTATCAGTTCTACATATTGTTCTCTATTTGGTTAAAATCTAGAACCAAAATAGCATCATATTACGAGGTTTTTTATTTGATTTAAAATTGGAATACCGAGCTGTAGTGAATCGTATTGTTGCCTTATACCATTCAAGTTTGAGAGCTTGCTGCAAAAATTTTGAACCCGACACCTAAAAAAAGGCGAGGACCTTAAACATTAAAATGACTCGTTTTTCGTATGTACTGGGAAATGAATATGTTGAAGACGAATGCGTAACTGCATTTCACAGGATACTTTCAGAAAATTCAAGCTACCGTCCGCGCGACGTGCTTTTAGTGCAGGCTCGGCACTTGGATGAGCCTGTGCCTCGGGGAGAAGACTATTTACAAGTCATTTTCCGAGAAGCTCCCGGGAACCGACCATTTAATGACTGAATGTACGGAACACTAATTGCTGAGTTCCGACTCGCACTTTGCCGATTTTTATGTATATTAAATCAACTTTTTATTGAAATGGATTTAAAAGCGTTAAGTAAAATCTTTACATTGATAAAGTTACGTATTACACATTCATTGCCTTTCTTAGTGACCAAATATGACTTAGTTCAATTTGATGTTTTATTTGGAAACGCTACCCTTCAAATGTATACTATTTGTCCCAAGGTATGGAACCCTAAAGGCAATTTAGCTTAAACATGAAAAGTATTTTTAGATTACCTCACAGACCATTAGCCAGGCTTCGCTGTTATATGTGACCAAGTGTTTGGTTTTTTTAACTTTGCCTGGAAAATTTCAGTCCTTTGTGTTGGTACTCCGGTATGCTTTCAACTAGAAAATTGGATAATAATATAACAGCTTATTCGAGCTCAAACATTTATTCGTGACAATCATACACACAGTGAATAAAATACATTCATTTGTTTTTACAAAATAAACCACTAACCCACTCAACGCCAATCACACACACGTCAGAGTGCTAAGGACGTATTTTACTAAATATGGATATTATTAAATTTGGCCATTTTCACGGTCAGGAAACCCTTACGCCGTATAATCCAGTAACTTTGTCTCCTGAAAGTATGGGGCAGTATGCGTCAAATCCGGTAGTTCTGATTTTTTGCAGACTTGTTTATGATGTTGGCCTAATGAATAATTCAAGTTTGTGACCTCGAGCGCCGAACGCAACTTTGTCAAAAATCGAAAAAACCGTGAAAAAATGGTTTTTTTTTTTTTCAAATTTTGGCGATTATAACCCTAAAGGACTAGTTTTTGAAGAAACTTTTTTAAAGAAGACTAAATTTGCTACAATATGATACTATAATTGTTTCTGTAGACCCAATAGTTTCCGAGATTAAGCTTTTCAAAATTTATCATTTTTTTCGAATGAATTTTGTGTTTTGAAATTTGAAAATTTTGGCGATTATAACACTTAAGGAATAATTTTTGAAAAAACTTTCTTTGAACGTTTTTAAAGAAGACTAAATTTGCTACAATATGATACTAGAATTGTCTTTATGGACTCAATAGTTTTCGAGATTAAGTCTTTGAAAGTTAATTTTTTTTTTGAACTTCGCAATTTAGATATACATACAGTACATTACTGCTCATTATGGCTCAAACGTGGCGGTAGTTTTCGATGGTTACCCCGTAGATGCTGTACAGAAAAACACAAAGAGCTCTGAGCATCTTTGAAGAGCCAAGTCACACTCATCGCGAGAGATAATCTTTAATGAGAAAACCATGGCATAGGTTCCGCAACAGAAATTCTTGTCAAATGACAAAAACAAGATTCGTTTCATAAAGCTGCTGACAACAAAAATGGGAAATCACAACATTCAAGTACTCCAAGCAGAGAAAGATGCTGATAGGCTCATCATCACTACAGCTGTCACTGCTGCCTCTACCTATGATATAGTGGTAGTCGTTGGTGAGGACATTGACTTGCTGATCATCCTTACTGCGATCTCAAACCGTGTTTTTTTTTTTAACAATAAATGTGGAAGAGGCAAAGCATCAGATGTCATGTATTCCAGCATCGCTTCTTCAAAATCCTCTTTGAAACCAGAGCTTTTCCTCTTCATACATGCCTTTAGTGGTTGTGACTCAACATCCTGCTTCTGTGTTTAGGGAAGAAGCAAATGATGTCCATAGTCGAAAAAAAACCGGACGTTGAAAAGCAAGCTGCGATTTTTCTCGACACCAACTCCACACCTGACGAGATAGCAACAGCAGGAGAGCGAGTCATAATTTCTCAATACGGAGGCAACCCTAACACCCATAACCTTGACGAGCTACGGTACCAACTATTCGCCAGGGCTGCGACGAAAACCAGCTTCAATCTAGCCAGGTTAACTCCTACACGAGACTGCTCGATTTCGCTCCTTGCGGACATACCATCAGGTAAAAAATTGTCCTTGCATCAGTAATGCAAATTACATATCATTCATCATTTTCTATTCTCATGTACAATCTAGTACAGGTAAGACAGACTGTGAGAGTTCAGTGTGACTCCCAAGAGTCACACTGAACCCTCTCTCCTGGCGATGTCCACGCCACAAGGCCTCAACCCCAAAATGATGACCAGAGATGCAGCCTCACAACACCTCTTGCGGCTGCACGAAGGGTTGTGGGAACGCGTGCAGCTGCAGGAAGGCAGGATTAAAATGCTCATCAGTCTGCAGGCACTGCAGCGGGGCCTCTTGTGACAATATACCTGATGTTGCAGTAGTAAATATCCCAGAAGGTGACGATCTGTCCGATGTCGAAATGGAGGATGACTTGACGGCACAAGACGTCGACGATTCATTACCATCCCCTGATGGGGATATGCCATCCCAATACGGCGATCCAGATACCGACGAACCACAACCAGGACCTTCCAAGAGGCCTAAATTAATTTGATTTATTGATTTTGAATATTACTCAATTTCCTAACAAATAAACTTATTAACTTTTGTTGTACCTTTCTTTTTTATTTACTTCATTATTCGTAGCTTAGGTTTAACATCATCGTTCAAACTCCTTATTATCTTTTTTAACATCCCATCATAAAAGCACAGGGCTTCGATGGTATAATCAGGATCAAAATTCATTCGAAAAAAATGATAAATTTTGAAAAGCTTAATCTCGGAAACTATTGGGTCTACAGAAACAATTATAGTATCATATAGCAAATTTAGTCTTCTTTAAAAACCTTTTAAAAAAGTTTGTTCAAAAACTAGTCCTTTAGGGTTATAATCGCCAAAATTTGAAAAAAAAAAAAACGTTATTTTCGCGGTTTTTTCGATTTTTGACAAAGTTGCGTTCGGCGCTCGAGGTCACAAACTTGGATTATTAACCCATTCCAGGCCCGTGACGACACATATGCGTCAGACCGCCGTAGTCGCTTTCCGCTACCATACGAGAAAAACCACGGGATTGGCTACGAGCGTAGCGCGTAGCAATTCTGGGCAATGAATGTGTTAATTAGGCCAACGTCATAAACAAGTCTGCTAAAATCCAGAACTACCGGATTTGACGCATACTACCGATGTATAAAGTTACTGGAGTAGTAGTCGCTTTCCGCTACGGGATCGGCTACGAGCGTAGCGCGTAGCGACCCTTGGCAGAGAATAAACACGCGTAACGTTAACAAAGCGGCTACGGACGGGCTATGTAATATTGTGATTATCCTACTAATATTATTAATGCGAAAGTTTGGGTGTTTGAATGGTTCGATGTTTGTTACTCAATCGCCCTTAAACGGCTCAACCGATTTGGATAAAATTTAGCACGAAGATAGTTTAAAGCCTAGATTAAAATATAGAACAGAATATATTATCACAGATCCACACATACAAGTCGCGGGCGGAAGCTAGTATTAAATAAAAGAGATTCTGAAGACACTCTTCAACTTGTTACTTATTGGCAACGTGCCACACCTTTCCCCATATCTGTGAATTTAGTACATAGCGCTACGAGCGTATAGCGAGGCATATGGGTTGACAGTTCCAGGAACCGGGGATGTGAGCGTTCTGCTTGTAGGCGTTTTCCTCTACATAGGGCTTATACCCATGCGTAGCAGTGAATGTGTTAAATCCCTAGGGCGGCGAAACAAAGATTATCTTAAATTGGCCAGGTATTTGTCGCACAAGCTATATAGGCAAGGGCGATAAATACGCTTTTACTGCTGTTGCCTGTGGTCCACGTCCTGTGGTTATATTTGCGTCTTTCTCTACACACAATAGTTTAGAAATGGCTGCCCGTAAAAATGCAACTCTTTCTGCTAACGATCTGCACTTAGAAACAATGGACAACGGCAGAAACATTCGAAACATCCACCCGGCTGGGGACATGATGTTTACCCATTTTTTCACTTATTCTTGACCAATATTGTTTGGTCGATTCGGCGTCACAGAGGCATTAACTATAACTAATTTTTTTTTATCGTTTGTATTGCATAACTTTAATACACTTTCGTTGGCTTTAACATGCGTGTTCAGTTTCAATACGTATTTGACATTGAGTCCAGTCATTTTATTGGCAACTAGTATGGAAATAAAATAAAGTTTCGTTTCAATTTATAATGGCAGATTTTATCTGTGTAACGGATTTCGGTTTATCATCAATAATAATAATATTACGTAATCCTACAAAATATCAGTTAACAAAAGAATATAATAAAATTAGCTCCCGAAAAGTCGGATTTATAAATGTTTAATCTTCGTTTTGGTTAATTTACATTTGCTCTTCAATATTCAAGGTAAATCATACAAAAAGGCAATGGATGCTTAATTTAAATCTATATAATTACTTCCGGGTGTAAAGTTACTAGGACTCTTGAATATTGCATCTTAGAATAATGTTTTAAAATATTAAGAAAAATCAAGCAAATCGCTATTATAAATTAATGTTTTTCAAAATAGTTTTTTTCTTCCATTAAAGACTTAACAGGTACTTATGTTACTATACTTTTGTAGCTATATAATAATGTATCTTTTCACGCCACTGTTCAGAAATGTGGCAATAGATGGTCTAAAACCAAGCTGGAAAGTAGGTAATATCTGTAGCATCTGAACCACCACTACTACAATGTTTCATTGGAGTAGTGGTTGTTATTGTTAGACAGTTAGAACAGCGATTCCCCAATCACCACTACTAGAATGTTTCATTATAGTAGTGGTTGTTATTGTTGGACAGTTTGAACAGCGATTCCCCAATCACAGCTCCCCCCACCCCCGCCCCGCTGGGGTTTCGCGCGGGGCGGCCCGGTGCGGTGCCTCCCGTCGCGGGGCCGCGCTACAGTGTTTCATATTGTGATCTTTAATTAGGTACTTAATTTTGAGTTATAATTATAATTATTTGCAATTTCCTCACAGTAGGCGTGAAAAGCACTATGTAATGTCTCGGCCAAAAGTGCAATAGATGGACTCGTCTCCTTCGAGGTCCTAACGCAGGTGGCTCGGACCTCGAACCCACTCGTCCATCTATTGCCTACTTTCTAGCCTTTACAACAATGTACTATTTCACGCCATTGCTCGGAAATGTGGCAAAAGATGGTTAGAATTTAGGCTTCAAAGCTGGGGTTAGTTGGACGTCGCACGAACAGGCCATCTATGAGTTCAAACTGTCCAACATTTTTGTAGTCAAGTTTGAACATTCGAACAATCACACATTTTTACATATGCAAACTGAATGGTGTATATAATACGTGTTCCGGACGTCTGTATTTTAGTTTTTATTTTATTTTGGGTGTTCCATTTCATAACTTTGACGATAAACAGGAAATCCCACCTCACCCCGTAGTCCCTCGTAATTGGGGTGAGATGGGATTTCATACAAAGGTGATTTTGGAAGATTATTGGATCGTTTTTTTTTTATTATGAGCTCCATTATAAATTGAAATACATTATTTTTGTAGCAGTCCTCCTCTCTTTCATCCCTTCTCTCTCCATTCATAACCCAACTCTCCCCGCGAACTCTACTCACACCATTTTACGGTAAGCTCCGGAAGCGCTCATCCGATTTCAAAAAATCTTTCACCTGCGTGTAGAATAAACTTTCTAGATGGTTTTTAAGCTATAATAATCTCAAGGGTTTACCTGCGTTCTTTGCAGTACGCGGGCGAAGCCACGCGGGCAGTAAGTAAATAATAAACGTGGTGCTCAGTACATTTTACCAAGGCTGTAGGTTAATATAGTAAAGTTTACTAGCTCTTATTTCCAATTTTCTCAGCATCGTGCACAAACTGCAACATTTCATGTAGGTAATGTAGCCGTTAAGACCCGTAGACTAGGTGCGCGAGGTTATTAATGGATTCTCCCCGTGTATATTAATTTTATTTACGGACGGGCTACAAAGTGTGAGCTGGCTTTAAAAGCAAAGCAAGCAAAATATTTACAAAATATGCATCTTGATTTTATCATCATAAAGTTAGACAGTTGATTTATGTGATCTATTTAATTCGAATTGAAAATTAACAAATTCCATCCTCCATCTAAAAGTTCTGCCAGCGGCATGCACCCAAATTCCAGTTGGATTTTAACAGCGGAAATTGGAAAACGATGTAATTTTACCTCTGCCTGAACTAAAGAAGTAAAATGAATGTATATTTTCGGATATTTCTAATTTGCCTGATTATTTTGTTTGTTGTCAGAAGCCAGACAATTATTGCTTCATCGTCATAATATCATATCAGAAGAAAGACGACCACTGTGCTGGACATAGGCCTCCCCCAAAGAATACTAAAATGACCTGTACTGTACGCTTAAATATCGGACATCTGGCAACCCTATGCGCCACCCACATCCAGTATTATTGCAAAAAAAAAAAATATATAATAGGAAAATCAATACATTACTGAACAACATAGATAAGGTGAGTCGGAGTTAGCTGGAGAAGCTTATGACCCTCTTCCCCCGATGTTACTCTTGCCCCGACTCACCTTAATCAAGTTAATACGAGAATATTTAACTTCATCTAAAATCTCGTAAGGCCCCTATTCCTGTTAATTAAAGCCCCGCGTAAGAGACACGTTTATGTCGTGTGCGCACAAGAAAACGAGATGCAACGCTCTTTGGGAGTCACTGTTTTATATATATCTAAGTTGGCGAACTTTTATTCACATTCATTTATTTATTTTCGGTTGTAATGTTTTAGGATGATTCCCCCAGAGATATGCAAAGATATGTGTAGATGTATTTGACACCTCAGATGCTGGACAACTATGTAGGTGTCAAATAGGTGTCATCTCTGGTGGATTCTTGATTAAGTATTAATTTTCTACCTCCGATTTAAGGGCTTATTATTACTGAATTATAGAAAAAGGTCCCCCGTGTGTCGGGTTAGAATTTCACCACTCCCTTTCTTTCCGTGGGTGACGTACAAGTCGACTAATAGAGCAGGGTTGAAGTGTATTGTGGGCGGTGGGCTAGCAACCTATCACATTTTGTCGATCTTTTACACCCACATGTATACTAAAAGTGGCGCTGGAACATAAGTTTCATGTGCTCTGCCTACCCCTGTTAGGAATAAAGGCATGAATGCATTGTATGTATATAAACAAACACTGACTTGCTAGTTGCTTGACACGAAGTTACACCTACTCAAAAAATATTCCCTTTCTTTCTGTTGTGAAAATTCATCATATTCTTTTAAGAAACGCGATAACATGCACAATAATTGTCAGAAGGGGACACAATCTATATCACTCATACTCGAAAGTGGGGACACTTTTACGTATAAGTAATTAAGAAACGGAGACATGAAAAAGGGGATATTGCTTTTTACTATTTGCGAAAAGAGTCATGGCCCTAGAATTTTCTTAATCGGCCAAGGCCCAAAATGTTTGACATCAAAATGTAAATGAATTTCAAATCAATTTAAATCACATAACTTTAACGAATCTAGTAGGTCGATCATCACACATTGTACGTACGTTAACTAGATGTAAATGTAATTTTTTATATGGAAAAATTACAGTTGTATTGTCCTAACGCGCGTTCGAAACTTTACGTGATTACCCCTTTGTTCAAAATACCCTAAACCTTTGCAAAAAATTACTCTTCCAATGTATCCTCAATGTTATTAAAAATTATATGCATCATCTTGCTGTCTAGACACGCGTTTCATCTACAGAGTAGAACCTTAATACACTCGCGGACAACGATACGGGTCGGTAAAATACCGTCATATTTCCTAAAATAGGTTGTACAATTTATAATCCTGTCATAATCTTTATTTAATTTGACATCTAAACTGCAAAAAATAACAGTAACAAAAACGAGAGCGAGATATCGCAAAATCCTCACTTTTAGATATTGATATTTTTATGATAGGATCCCGGGAATTGCTAAAACAGGTGGGAATTATAAAGAACAGTATATTACGTGAATAAAACTAGTGATAAATATTAATATAAACCTATTGCGGTTATTTCATTTAGGGTGACTCAAATTTTTGACCGGGATTGTACGAGTATTATGTTATAGATTTCTCATATAGAGCGCGTTCAATGCTCTCGTCACATTACGCCACGGAACGCTGACACAATAGAGCTTAAGACGCTGTCAACACCAAAATGCCCTTGAAGATTTTGGATAGCGCGCACACTGCCTATTTGTATCGGAGTAAACGAGAGGGAGTGTTACTGGCCAGCCCGGTATTTGAAGATAATAAATAGTACATAAATATTCAAATAAAAAAGGGTGAAATATTTGTGAAATATGACTCGCTATAATATGCTCGGTATGAATATGTTGACTTCATGTTTTTAATAGCAGACCCATACGTCAAAAGAATAAAGACATTTAGTACCGTTTAGTGTGATTTTAAGACCAATCTTTGCAATTTTTTTTTATCAAGCTGATTTCGTCAAATTATGTATCGAGCCCATTTACCGTCTTTGAAATAAGGTGAATATTAACATATATTATATTTGATGTGCTCGAACAAATAGTTTTTCTTAAAAAACTGCTTAAATAACATCAATTTCACCAAATTAGGTCTTGTCAGCCTCTTAACCCGCTAGCTTAGCTACGGGTGTCAGCCAGGGTTGACAGGAGCCAACATCGCAGTGGCAGCTCTAGTTGATGACGTCACGTAAAATTGAAAAAAAAGAAGTAATAAAATACATAAATATAAGAGGACGATCTTACACAAATCAAACTAGGCCTACAAATAGCTCAATAAGGCTTGAGTTATGGGTACAGTCGCGGAATGAAAAGGCTGACCACTTTTGGACCTTAATAGCTTTGAAATAAGGCCGAAACGTGGTCAACTTTTCATTTATTTATTTATTGATACATGGAAAACCAACAGCGCAACATATTTATAGACAAAATAATAAAACCATATAGCCAATTACAGGTTCTCACTTATAGAAATAAACTAACACAAATAAATCTATAGCCAAACTTAAACTTAGCGTACATTACGCACAGTAACCAATCGCGCACCAATAGCAAGCATGGCAATGGGAATAAACAAATACAAGGTAGTTAATAAATTGGAATGTATATAAACTCTAGTAACCCGGGCCTACACCTGAAGTATCACACATGAATTCCCCGACTATACTAGACGACGATATATGTATTAATTAAATATAAATACTAAATACATAGCAAACACCCAAGAATGAGAAACAAATATCATGATGCTCATCACACAAATATTTGTCCTTAACGGGATTCGAACCCAGGACCTTCAGCTTTGTAGGCAGAATCCCGCTGGGCTACTTGGTCGGTGAATGTAGAAAAAAAAAATTAGCGATTTTTAGTCTAAACAGTAAAAATTATCAAACCTACGTATAACACTGAATGTGCTTGTGATTGAAATCTAAGCCGTAATCGTTTCGCAAATATACCAGACCACTCCTTCTCTTCAAAACATTGTATTGACTAGTGTTTTTCTATTAAAGACCCCGCAAGTAAAGGGTTAAAGTAGTAAAACAAATCCGTAAATCGTCCGATTTGACGCATGCACTCACCACGCGTCGCTGCAGTAAAAGTAAAAGTTAAGAGGCTCTTAGCTCCCAATGACCTTCGATCAGTAACTGTCGGTTTTTTCGTGTTTTTTTGGCTTATCGTATTAACGACAACGTGGTTTACCGAAATAGTATCTCATATTTACATCAAAACTCACAGTTTTCGGGATACATGGCACCAAATTTTGGCAATTTCAGGCCAAGAACCCGTTTTTTGGAAGTAACTTTTGTGTAAATGAGTTAAAAATGAAAATCTCTCGTAGTAGTCTCTGTAGAGACGTCAATAAGGAACAGTTATATGTAGATTTTATATATAAAAGTGCATAAACAACATACTAATAAGGCTAATGATCCCGACGCGATTAATAGGCATTTTCTATGCTTGCCTTATACAGTCGACTACAAAGAGATGTATCCATACGATGTTACAAAAATATGTATACATAGACTTTACTACCATGGTAATAAGATATACATACATAACTTTGTAACATTAAAAAACATACTTATCTTTGTAGTCGACTGTACGGCACAAACATCTATTTCACAGTTGACTCATTTTGAGTTTCATAGATTCAACAAGTCAGTATTTAGGTTGGAAACAGTTACTCCTGAAAAAATTATTACAATAATTAGAGGTCTAAAATCAAATGCTATGGGCTGTGATGGCATAAGCCTGAACATGATATTGATGACATTACCGAACACTTTGGACATAATAACGAAATTGGTAAATACTTCTCTCCTTACATCCTCTTTTCCTGACGCTTGGAAGCAAGCAATCGTACGCCCCCTCCCTAAGATCACAAACCCTATCCAATTTAAAGATCTCAGACCGGTTAGTCTGTTGCCCTGTCTGTCTAAAGTAATAGAAAAAGTAGTATGTTTACAATTGACTGAATATATTGAGAAAAACAATATCCTACCAGATGTACAGTCAGGATTTAGAAAACGCAGAAGCACCGTGACCGCTTTGCTTGACGTCACTGACCACATTCTGTGTGCTCAGGACCAAGGGATGTGTACGATTTTAGTGCTGCTCGACTTTTCCCGGGCTTTCGATTGCATAGATACGAAATTATTGCTATCAAAACTGAGCTACTACGGGTTTGATTGTAGTGCACTCAAATGGTTTGATAGTTACCTTGCAAATCGGAGCCAGCGTGTAAAGTTGACTTTGAGCGACGGTTCATCTCTCATCTCCGACAGCATGAAACTCTCACGAGGGGTGCCTCAAGGCTCCATCCTCGGACCGATCTTGTTTATTTTATACTCTACCGACATAACAACTCATATAAAACAATGTAAATACCATATATATGCAGATGATGTACAGGTGTACATTTCATTCAAACAGGGGGACATTGACGATGCAATAGGCAAACTAAATGAGGAACTGTGTGGAATAGCAAACTGGGCTTCCAACAACGGATTATTATTGAACCCCGCCCAAAACAAAGTACTTAACATTCGGAAGCAAATATCAGTTGGCTAGGCTCGATTCGACAATGGATGTTAAGTTGATGGGTAATCCTATTGAACGTGTCAGTGAAGCGCGGAACTTAGGCCTTTTAATGGATTCAGAACTCAGATATGAAAAACATATATCCAATTCAGTTAGGAGCTGCTTCTACAAATTGAAAGTCTTGTATAAGATAAGAACTTTCTTGAGTGAGACTCTGCGCGTTCAATTAGTGGACTCACTAATTTTATCAAAATTAAATTATATGGATATAGTGTATGGTCCATGTCTACTTACTAAAACTAAACGACTTGTGCAACGAGTACAGAACGCCTGTGCTCGTTTTTGCTTCAATATTCCGTTAAGGGCACATGTGACTCCATATTTAAACAAATGTAACATGCTAAAATGCTACACCGACGAAAGCTTCATTTGGCATGTCTTCTTTTTGAGGTAGTTCACCACCAGGCCCCTGCATATCTCTTTAAGAAGCTTTCCTTCCGTAAGTTAAGGGGAGTTCGGCAATGTGGGTTACAGTTGGCAACGCATAAGCACAGCTCAGCTGCATTTCGCGGAAGTTTCAGGTATTTGGCAACTAAATGTTGGAATAACCTCTCGCCGCGTCTGAGGAACCAGAAAAGTGTGCATGGTTTCAAGGTTAAGCTTAAAAAAGAGTTGTACGAACACCAGCAAAGACAGGAAAATTTCAGACATTATACTAGTTTTCTGTAAGCAACCCCTGAGATACCAGTAGTTTATGTCCCATAAGCCAATCGGTGTTTTTTGTACTTTTTTGTACCTTGCCTTGCTTGTTTTTCTTCTTTTTCTTTTTGCCAAATATAATTTAGTTTGTAGTATAGCTTGTCCAGTAATCTAAAATTGGAATTTTAGTAAATCTAATCTCTTCTCTCGTCTCTGGTCGGCGCGACAGTCAGTGACAGTGACGTTTCGTTCGTATCGTATCTGCATTTTCTTAGTAGTTGTGTTTCGTTTTTGCAAGTTTGTACTATAGATTAAGAATCGTTTAAGTGTACTATGCACGCACATTTATTTTTTACTTTTTGTTTGCATACATTCAATACAATAATATTGTTAAAAAATATGTAATAGCTGTTACTAATCGGCTACTATAGCCGATTCGTCGGCGAGCTGGGGCATGCACCTGGGCCACAACGGAAGAACAGCGCTGGCTTTGCCAGCTTCATGCTGAGCTGTGGCCCTTTTGTGGCAAACAGTGTTGGTTCTATTTTTATTTTTATTTACTATTTATTTCTCTCTGTGTTTGTCATAAATAAATGCTTTTCTTTCTTTCTTTCTTTCTTTCTAATATCGAAAAAATAGCTTATTTGGACCATATTTAAAATAAATCAATCATAAAAAAATATATTACTTATTTTCAAAAAAAACTCTCGTGCAATGTAGATAAAGGATTGAAGAACCAACAAGTGTTTGTGCCCTAAATATATCTATAGTTTTGACGGAGGAATATCAACTCAAAACTCGTTAAAACTGATCAAAAAGCGCGTGGAGCCCCTTAAAACAATGAGACGAGGTACAGGCAACGGAGACGTTCGCCACGCTCAGCATCCCAGAGACGGCGGTGGGGCCCCTGATGGACCATGGACGCCGACTCAGCTTTATGCTGGGTTCGGTGTACGTCAAGTTCGAGGGGCCCCGTGGCAAGTTTGGGGAGAACCCCCCTGCCAAACCCACCGACTCAGCGGGCGCCACCAACCCAGACCTACCCCTACGGCGACAGCCACGGCGACGAAAGTTGCTGAGGTAGTACCGGAACCAGTTTCCCAGGTTCCAGAGCAGACCGTCCCCGCTTCCGAGACGGTTGAAGAAGAACGCGCCACCACTCGGAAAGCGAGGAGCGATGCGCAGAGGAACTAAGGAAGCTGGCCATCCGTAGGGAAGAGGGCAAGGAGGAGAGGGAGACGTCGACGGAGGAGATGTCGACGGAGGAGACTGACGACCATGTCGCTGTCCCCTTCCTCTCTGACTTGTAACATCCTCCAAGCCAACCTCCACCACAGCGAAACCGCAACGGCTCAAATACGGAAGTGGATGGAGGCTAACACTACAGCCATAGTACTGATCCAGGAGCCGTGGGTCAGGAAGGGCACTGTCTGCGGTCTCCGTCGCACAGAAGGTAAGTTGACAGTACACACGGGACCGGAAAACCCCCGGGCCTGCATCTACACTACAAAGAATATACAAGCGCATCTTCTAACAAATTTCTGTTCCAGAGACCTGTGTGCCATAAGGGTACGAGGAGTGCAGGACTCCACACTACAGGAGGTGGTAATGGCTTCGGTCTACATGCCGGAAGCCGACGACCCACCGCCACACGACATGACGAGGCTGGTCAACTACTGCGAAGAGGCGGGACTCGAGCTTATCACGGGCACCGACTCGAACGCACACCACGTCCTCTGGGGCATGACTACAGGGAACGACAGGTAAGAAACTGGTCGAGTACCTATTTAATACCAACCTAAACATACTCAACACAGGGTCAACTCCAACGTTTGTGACCAGACGTAGCAAAACAATCATTGACTTGACACTAGCAACCGAAGAAGCATCGAAGCACATCTCAAACTGGCACGTATCGAGTGAACTCTCGTGCTTAGATCGCAGATGGATTCGATTCGACTTACAGGTAAATACACTCGCGGCAGCACCCAGGAGGAACCCAAGGAAAACGAACCGGGCCCAGTACGCTCAGAAAATAGGCCAGGCACTGATACGTACCGAGGTTCCTCCGGAAATAACAGGCGTCGCAGAAATAGACAAACAGGTAGGAATCCTTACGGATACCATCATAGACTGTTACCATCAAACTTGCCCTCTATCAACCCCACCAACAGGCAAAGGGAACAAGGCCAACTGGTGGGGACCTGAGCTGGAGAGACTCAGGAGGAAAATGAGGAAGCAACTCAATAGAGCAATGGACAACATGGCAGACCAGGACTGGGACGAATACAAGGTCACCAAGTCCAGGTACAAAAGACGGCTCAGATACAGGAGCACAAGCTCATGGCACAACTTCTGTACCAACATTGAGTCCACTACACAGGCCAACAGGGTAAGGAAGGTTCTCTCCAACAAAACAGCCTTAACTCTAGGAACCCTGCGTAAACCTGACGACACCCTCACCAACTCGCTGGAGGAAGCAGAGCGCGTTCTGGTTCAGACGCATTTCCCGGACTGCGAGATATCGAGTCCAATTAGGCAACTGAATGAGGAAACCACCCCCACAGAGGAGGAGTGGCGACTGGCCAACGAGGTAATAACCCCCCAAAGAAAACAGTGGGCCATTGACAGATTTGACTTCTACAAAACTGAAGTGGGGTGGGGCGCCGCTAACGCATAGGCTCACCATCGTCCTGGGCGCCTGTCTAGATAGTTTTGCCTAGATAGTGGAGAGAAGTCAAGGTCATATTCATACCGAAACCAGGTAAAGGAGACTACACGGACCCCAAATCCTTTAGACCGATAAGCCTGACCTCCTTCCTGCTGAAGACGTTGGAAAGGCTGTGTGACAGACATCTGAGAGAGAGGGCGTTGGTGCGTGTACCTTTGCATCAGAATCAACATGCCTACAGTTCAGGTAAATCAACAGAATCTGCACTCCACGCGGTGGTCACCAAGGCTAAAGTCGCAATCAAAAAAAAGTCAATGTGCCTAGGCACCTTCATTGACATCGAGGGAGCCTTCAACAAGACTAAATTCACCAGCATAACCGCAGCACTGACTTGACACGGAGTGAGTGAGGTTATGACAAAATGGATAAACAACATGTTAAGTCAACGAGTCATCAGGCTCGGGGAAGACAAGACAAGGCAGGCACGGGTAGCGAAAGGGTGCCCCCAGGGAGGCGTCCTCTCGTCACTACTCTGGAACATGGTGGTCAACGACTTAATCACCAAGCTAAACGACAGTCATCACTACACCATCGGGTATGCTGACGACATAGCGATACTCACCAGCGGCATCCACACAGGTACAGTGTGCGACGTCACCCTTTCCGCACTCGCCATAGTGGAATACTGGAGCAACAACAACGAACTAACAGTCAATCCAAGGAAGACCGAGCTGGTAATGTTCGACAAACGGAATCTGGGCACCTACCGCCTACCCAAACTGTTCAATACAGAGCTCTAATTGTCAACAGAGGTAAAGTATTTAGGTGTAATACTCGATGCCAAGCTTAACTGGAGCAATCACCTAGACAACGAAATCCAAAAAGCTACAGTCGCTTTCTGGCAATGCCGTAGAATGGTTGGTAGGACCTGGGGGCTAAACCCCAAGATCACTCTATGGCTTTACCAGGCAATAATTCGACCAATAATAAGCTACGGCGCTGTGGTGTGGTGGCCTCGTACCACACTCACCACAGTCGAAACGAAACTACAACGCCCCCAGAGACTGGCCTGCATGGCGGCTAGTGGCTGCATGAGAACCACACCAACCGCAGCCCTGGAAGCCATCATGGACATTCCGCCGCTACACCTCTTCATCAGGCAAGAAGCACTGGCGTCAGCCATACGGCTCAAAAAACAGCATCTCTGGAGGCCACCCAGGGTTCCGCACACCGAGATACTCCACGAGGCTGTAGGTAGGGAACCCCTCATAGAGGCAACAACCGACATCATTCCAAAACAGTTCGTCTTCGAGAAGAAGTACAAAATCGAGCTATACGAAACCCAGGGAGTTAAGAATATTCACGGACGGGTCCAAGACAAGGTCAGGCACCGGAGCAGGAGTATTCTCGGAGGACCTAAACACACGCATCTCGACACCATTAGGGACCCAAAACACAGTCTTCCAGGCTGAGTGTATGGGCATAATAATGGCCGCTCATGCTATCGCCGCCAGGGAGGTAAGGGGATATCCCATCCGCATACTTTCCGACAGTCGATCTGTACTGCAAGCCCTACAAGGTCACGCAACAACGTCTGGGCTGATACACGAGTGCCACCAAATCCCATCAGAAGTATGTACCAACAGCGACATAACCCTACAATGGATCCAAGGGCACAGCAATTCACGTGGGAACGACGCAGCGGATGCACTGGCTAGAGAAGGCTCAAAATCAAAAGCCGTAGGACCAGAACCTACGATCCCTCTACCACCTGCATGGCTGCGACGCACACTACGACTAAACACCAAGAGAAGAACACCAAAAACTTTGGAATACCCTAGGCACCTGCAGGCAAACCAGGGAGGCCCTCCCGACAATCAACCCCGGATTGTCAAGGAAGCTTAAGCAGCTAAAGACCAGCTAGACAGGAGCCATAACTAGTCATGCACTATTAAACAAACACCTTTTCACTCTATATATCATAGACAGTCACAGACAGACAGACAGGTATCACAGACAGTCCTCTCTGCAGAGTATGCATGGAAGAGGAAGAGACAGCCGCCCACGTCATTCTTACGTGCCCAGGGGTGGCAGAATACCGGGCAAAGCACCTCGGAACACCGGGGTCACTACCGGAGGCCGTCGGCAACATAGAGGGTCTGCTAGGCTTCCTGGTGGAATTAGGTTGGCACGAATAGCAGTAGTGCCAATAACCCATACGCAAAATAGGCGCTTTTTATGACGTCGAGTTGCGGAAACCCAGTCCGCGTATACCTTACCTATGAGACGAGTTGCAGCTATTGGATTGGAGTTAACCGGGTGGCTCGCGGTATTTAAGCCCCCCGGAGTGTTGTGGAACCGCCCTACGCAATCCGAACTGAGTCAACTTGACTTGGGGCGGAAATGCCATGCCAGCCGATTGAAACAGTGTTTGCCTGTGTGTACGCTGTCTATACAACACTGTTCACAACACTTCGGGAGCTCAAATACCACGAGCCATCGGGTTGCCTCTTCGATACTGTAACTACGCGTCTTTGCTATGAATAAGGCGGACTTCTGGACTTCTGCACATGTCACGTGTGTCTGGTGGGACTGCTTTTTAATGGAGCGCAGATATTTAAAGATCTCAATTTCTAGATGAGATTAATTTTGCTAATATACATATACATATGTATTTACTGTGGCGCGGGCAAGAGTTGTGTAAGATCGTAAAGCGGTCTCACTGGAACTGCTCTATAGGTTTTCTATCCAAATCTATAGTGTATTTTACAATGACATCGAATCATGAATATGAATAATTCCGAATAGAATTTGTAACTATATCGCATTAAGTGTGTGCGTGAAGTGTCAACCAAACGAACAGAGTTTGACTCGCAGAGAAAACTAATAAATGAATGCATTTTTATAACCGGCCATAAACTTATTTATTACGACAATATAAATAATAGCTTAAGTACCTAGAACCTATACAATAAAACAATGAAAATTCTTAGCATGTACAATTATTTGCTGCCTAATAACCACAGATATAGATATACATAGATAACGCAAATGCATGCATGCAAAGTTGGCACTCCGACTTACATTCCGCGCGCGTCTGTTGTGGTGCGTATAGTCCGTGAATATTAAAAAAATACCTTATTGCAGAGTCGATTTTCCGCGGACATCGGGGAATTCAGATCACTAATTCGCCCGTGTGACGTCAAAGTAGGTAGAAAAAAGTGACACGATCGGTTTTCATACAGATTGAGGTGTATCTAGTGTATATCTATATCTGTGCTAATAACCCCTGAATCACACTAACGCGGCTTGCGGTCGCGATCAATAGTAAATTTGATAGCTGATGACAAGTTTACTATTGACCGCCGCGGCCAGGCTGCGCCAGTTTGTGAGAGCCCTTGAATCCTATTGGCTACTGTTTATTTTTAATTACATCTAACAATTACTTAACTGTTGCCAAAAGTATGAGTAAATGTTACATCCAGAAAATATATCTAACCAAGGGAGATTTAAGGCAATGATTGTATAGCTAAAATTTTTATAGACTTATATTATTATTATTATTATTTTTATGTTTTTTCCATATCTCAGGACCATGGGGTCTCGGACTTTTGCCGAAGCCAACAGCGCAGAGGCCCTTTAAAACAAATATAATATAAAGCGAGGGATATACCTTGCGGATGACATCTCCGAGCGCACAACATGATACACCCGGTGATGGTCCCCGCCAGGTGCAAAGACTATTGCAGTGCAGTGTGCTGCGATGGAAACTAAGGTCCTGGGTTATTGGGTTGAATGGTGGGTGGTCTGGACAATGGGTTATGGGAGGAGACTAGCGGACACCTGCCGTGAAAATAAGTCTCGAAATTGTGAAAAGGCAGGCGGTGACTAGCCAACTTGTTAAGTGGGCCCCACAAACAGTCGCACGCACAGTGCGACAATGGAGCAACACGTCTGAGCGGCTGTGAGATTGTCGAGAGGTGAGTCTGTGGTGCGCCAGATCCCGGTAATCCGTTCAAGGGCCGCCGGCGTTATGACATTTTACACTTCCAACCTGGAGCATAGGTTCCGCTCTTGCGACTCCACTCTGGCCGGCCGGTTAAGGCAAGCACAGAGGTGAGGGCCAGATCACTCGGGCCCTCTGGAGGTTAGGGGTCCGTGGTGTCGCCACTCACCGTCAGCTCGCCAGCTGCCCCCGCGGGCTAATTATTATTATTGGAAGCCTGTAGTGTCCGAATGCTGGGCAAAGGCCTCCGTTTCCAGTATTCTCGATCCTGAGCTTTTTGTTGCCGATCCGTTGAGAACGAGTGTAAGACGGTTAAAAAAACACCGTGTATAGTTCTTCCCGCCATCGCCGGCGAGGCCTGCCGCGTGTCCATTTCTAGCTATCGGGTTGCCACGGGACCGATTTTTGACTTTCGAGCGCTCGAAAAATCTAATAAAAGTAAATACGTTTGTAGTGTCAAAATGACAGGCACTTACTTTCTGCCAATAGAATTGAATACGAGTGGTCAATACCACTCGTTTTTTAATTTTCTATCGCTATTTCAAAATAGCATTTCATAATTTTTGTCAGTTTTCGAGTGAAAGAGTCGAGCGCTCGAAAGTCAAAAAATCGGTCCCCTGCACACCACACGCGTACATTTAGCCGGTCGTGACCCGAGCGGCATCCGAAAAGCAATTTTGCGGGAACGGTCGTACTATGTGCACGTTACGCATTAGACCGGAAATTGAGGGGAAACGCATCGACGCATTCATCTCACTTCCGGTTAAATATTGGACAGTATGAGCGCAGTGGATTAGTAAAACTCGTTGCCATTTGCAATTTTGTTGCTATTTGAGTTCGATAGTGATTCAGTGCGAGAGCATTGGAAATGAAATTATTAACCAGCACAATTGATTAAACCGAGCGTGGCCCCGGTGGACTGAGGTTTTTAGTGTTCCGTACCAAAATTGGTCCAACGGAACACTTATTTTATGTGCATTATGAGATAATAAGATTTTATAGTTTTAGAAGTCAATTCAAACTTTATAAGGGAACCTGCTTCAGTAGGTACATCGATGGCAAAAAGCGAAACTGCTGTAACCGCCAAAATACAAACTTTACACCAGAGCAAAAAACTTTTCGTTTTTAGAAAAAAAAACATAACTTCATCTTTTTTAAACAGAAATACTTGAAAATTAGATGAAATACATAACTCATTGATTACTTTCAAATGAATTTTCAAAATTAAATTAAAGTGCGTCGTTTCCATTTTAGTGGCGCTTACAGCAATAGCACTTATATTTTCATAACGCTTAAATGCTGTAAAGGGAAAAGGTAAACGTACTAAAATCGTTGGCCCAGTATAAATTCTATAAAGCATAAAATGCTGTAACCTGATGCATATTTATTTGAAGTAATCTTATATTTTGACAGTAGAAAATAATGCTCTTAGAACTCAAATTAAATATTGCTCTCAGCCTTGTAACTTTCTCAAGCTTAACATTACCTTAGGTTTATAATACTTCCGTAAAAAAATGTTTATAAACTGAAATAAAATCTCTTTTCCAGCCTCTTAACTTATTAAAACTAGGGTACCTAATAATTCTCCCGGAAAAAAAATGTAAAAAAAAACCAATTAAGTCTCTCAGCCTTGTAACTGCTTAATAAAACTATATAATTGTTTTAGTGTTATACACTCCTCCATTAAGTATAAAAACTCAAATAATCACTTATATCAAATACACCTCGACACACAAAACCCGCACTACACACAACCTGACGCTCCCGCGACCGCCGACCGACTGCTCCGTGTGTATTAACCCACCGGCAACATCGCCACCGGCGCATATTTCAATGGCGGTAACGTGAAGTTGTGCATACTTCACACGACGTTTTAAAAATGGCGTTACTGTGGTATGTTTGTGATATTAATTTCTAATAAAATGTAGTAAACGATCATCATAGACAATAATATTTGGGCATATGTGCAGTAAGTGTCCCGGGTAATTTTTTTGCAATATGCATAAATGCTGTAAACGCCACGGAACTGAATTTCTCAAACGCTGTAATCACCGAATTCTTTGAATTATTTAAAACCGAAATTGGCGTAAGTATACTTGTTTAAAAAAATCTAAACTTTTGGTGTTTACAACAATTACAAGTAGGCATCGTCAAGAAAATACATTCGTTTTGCGACGTAGTCCAGTTTTTTTTAAGCGTCGTAGAGCCATGGGACCCGGACCATTCTACGCAGAAAACTCGCTGATTCCGAATATGCAAAAAAAAAATTGACCAAGTGGCGGTTACAGCAGTTTCGCTTACTGCCATCGAGTCATAATAATTTGATCGCAATATTATTTTACATTTAACCTTTATTTTAGGGTTCCCCGTACCACAAATATGATCATAACATATGATGAAAAAAATTATCAAGTCGAATGGTTTTGAGTTACGATCGTTTTGAATAGGAAGGAATTATTATGACTAAATGATTAAGGTGTAAAGTTTTATGAAAAATATTTTCGGAGTTCCAATAATAGGCCTTAAAAATTTGGTGAACAAAAGCGCCCCCCTTTTTAGAGTTCCGTAGTCAACAAGGATTAACCCTTATAGTTTCGCCATGTCCGTCTCTCTGTCTGTCTGTCTGTCTGTCCGTCTTCGGCTTAGCTCAGTAACCATTACGACTAGAAAACTGTAATTCGGCATGGGTATATAAATCAATCACGCCGCAAAACAGTAGATTAAAAGCTCCTAGGTTCGCATTTTTCAACCGGTTCTCGATAATTATATAGTTATTTTAGTAGAGTTCTTTTTGATTTTTTTTTTTTTTTAAATTCAGACTCGTTAGTTTTATTTATTTAAACTTTATTGCACAGATAAAAAACACAAATGGCGGACTTAATGCCTTGAGGCATTATCTGCCAGTCAACCGTAGGGCTAAACAGAAGAGCTTATAAGAGCAGGTAGTTGACCAAGAAAAACAAAAATGCAAAGCTCTATCTAGCTACCTACTAATGAAATGTTTTACAGCTCACAGAGCCACCAGTGTTATATTGAATGAGGCAGGTATAGGTATTTTTAGGTCGCCGCAAACTTTTTCAATATTCTTGGAATTCTAAAACCGGTCTATCGGTTGCTTTTGGCTATCCCCTTGGAGACCTATGCGTTATTCCAGAGGTCCCAGTTGCCGGATTTATTCATAGAGGCCTATGAATAATCTATGATTTGTACATTATGCATGTGCCAATTCGGAGCGTGCGACAAAATTACCAAACAACTGTACCTATATAAAGGCTCGACCATGACTTGCAGCGACGGCGGTTTACGTGGGAGCGAGAGAGAGGGTGTCGCTCAGCACGGCTAGCACGCGACGGCGCGCGAGCTCTCTCGATTTTTCTCGCACTATCTCTCTTATTAGAACACTTAGAACAAGAGGTATAGTGCGATAAAAATCGAGAGTATGTCGTCCCATGCTAGACGTGCAGATCTCGAACCTGGGACTTGGCAGGGTCACTAACAACTAGGCCAAAGTGGTCAGCGTCACTCGACCCCAGCCCAAGTGTTTTGTGTAGATAAACTATCCACTAACCGCATAAAACGGTTATTATCACACTTGGATTGGACCTTTAGGTAAATGTCAAACTTACCAGGTATTCTCTGAGTAGGTAGGGCTTTCATTGAAACCCTATTTACAGGCGCACAAAAGGGTTTAAAAGGGGTCATAACGGTTTCTATTACGACGGTATTCAATGTCACATTTCCGTTATAGTGCTCGAAACTATTGCTCGCATTCCAAATTATAACGTTCATTCTGGTATTACGCAAATAACGAGGTGGAAATATTAAATACTATTCCGACAAACAGGAATGTATCATAAAATACCCAACACCAACACTCAATTCAAACGGCATTTATTGGTAATAATATTATGCATGGGTCATACTATTAGGTAAATTTCCTCGTTGAACTGCAACGATGACGCGCTGCACGAGAAAGCCGCCACCGTTTTGGTCACCAGTTACATCAACCACACGTTTCCCGATTTCCGCAATACCCTATGCACACTGGGACCCACGGACCGCGGGTCTCGAGTCACGACGTCAAAAAACCGGACAAGTGCGAGTCGGTCTCGCCACGTCTCGCCCACCGAGGGAAGGAATAACAAATGTATAGTTTTCAGCTTTTCCCAGTACTTGCAGTATAAGACGATATTACTTGCCTTTCATAGTTCTAGGTCAACGGAAATAAATAAATTTTGATTCCATTGAGTTTCGAAATAAACCTTTTTTTCCGTAGTCAACAAGGAACCCTTAATAGTTTTGCCATGTCCGTCCGTCCGTCTGTGCGTCCGTCCGTCTCCGGCTTAGCTCAGTAACCATTACTACTAGAAAACTATAATTCGGCATGGGTATATAAATCAAATCCACAATTGGCAATACTTTATTTTTATTATTTGTTAATGATCTACCCATCAGCAATCACGAGTAGCCTTTCTGTATTATTCGCTGATGACACAACTGTCGTAGTTAGCGCAAGGACTCATGAGCAGCTTGCTGAAAGGATCAACGGGGCATGTTGCCAACCGCAGACGTGATTTTCCTCAAATGGCTCTTGAATCTCGCTAAATCGAATATCATGCTTTTCTCAGGTCGTAACTCCACAGCGCCCCTGTGCAATGCTGATGGTCCGATGCCATTATGTAACGAGTGCAAATTTCTGGGATTTACACTTGATTCGAACCTTAACTGGAAGGGCCATGTTGACCAGCTGTGTGGTAGACTGAGCAGTGCTGTATTTGCTCTAAAAAAGCTAAAGCCGCTGATATCTAAAAAGTCGTTACGGTCCGTATATTTTTCACATTTCCACTCTTTTATATCATACGGTATAGTGATATGGGGCAATTCTACGGATGCCAAGCGAGTATTCATACTCCAAAAACGCGCTATTCGAATACTGGCTGGAGTAAAGCACAGGCATCCGTGTAAGAAACTTTTTGAAAGTAACGGCCTCATGACGCACTACTCACTGTACATATGTATATAAAGTATTGATGTTCGTGAGAAAGAATTTGCCAATGTTCAAGCGTGTTGAGGTCACGGGCAAACAACTCCGATCAACAGGGAGACTCAGAACGGTCCCGCGTCGCATGGCACTTTCATGTAGGAATCCTCGAGTGATAGGCCCAACCTATTACGAACGACTACCCGCCGAATTGCGAACAGAGTCATCTGACGAAACATTCGAACGTCAACTGAGAATTTTTTTATTGAAAAACGCATTATATTCAGTTAAGGAATTTATGGACATTAAAAATTAATAATATCACTATTTTTGACATTGTAAATTATATCGTAATTTGTATTTTTAGAATTTTTCGTTTAAGTATAGTTTGTAATCTGACGATCTTTATGTGATATTATCTTAGTCATTTATTTACTTTTGCCTATTAATTAATTGTGACTATAATTTGAACCAAATGTAACTTGACATTTTATTACAATTCTTATTCTCTTTGATGATCATAATATAAATTCATATAGATTAAGCTAGCTTAAATTTATATTGTAATTGTATAATGTGAAATAAATAAATCTAATCTAATCTAATCACGCCGACAAAACTTACTTTTAAAGATTTTATTCTTCATCTTTAAAAAAACTTTTTTTGGTCTACCTCCCCTACACCTAAAGTGGGGATGTAATTTTTTTTCTCATTAAACCCATAGTGTGTGGGGTATCGTTGGATAGCTTGTTCAAAAATATTATGGATTTTTTATAAGGTTTTTCACATTGGTGATTCGTTTGCGAGATATTGGGCTTTAATGTGTCCCCCCCCCCCCCCTGCCGGCTAAATGGCTGCTACTGGGAATATGACAAAAATCGTGGCAGTAGTACATAATAATGATTTTAAGCTAAGCTAAGTAGGCATAACTAGTTACCGAGTAATAGTCGACCAACTTAAAATGTACTTAGAAAGGCCAACTTTCGTACAAATTCGGCCGACGCAACCATTTAGTTGGCGCGCGCGTGTCGATGTAACTAAGAAAGGCAGGCAACTACGGAACTAAGAAAGACAGGCAACGCGTGGCCCGACACGCACTTGGCCGATATTCAAGTTAACTTAGAAGTTTGATTATTTCATATCTAGGCACTGTAGACTTGAGTATATGATTTCAATGATGTCAGATAGAAAGATGGACAACAAAGTGATCCTATAAAGGTTCTGTTTTTTCATTTTGAGGAACGGAATTAAAAAAAAAGTTTACACGTAAAATAATATTGTGACAAAATTATTATGTACTACCGAGTGCGGTGTTTCTACTCAATACGCTCTCGGCATCGGTGCTTGAATGTGACCTGTTTGCGTGGCAATGGGTAGCCGTGTGCCGGGAATGTTTGAGGTTTTGTGAGGCGATGGGTAAGATCAATCAACCGTACACACTCATAAAAAATATCCAGCGTGTGTGTGTGCAATATTTTTATAAAAGTGTTACTTTTTGTTAGTTGTAAGTTGTCGCAGTGTTTATAATTAAGTAATATGGTTTATCACCGTATTGGTTCGCTGTAACGCCTTAATCGCTTGTTTATAACAAATAAATAAAATATGGGCATCAAATTTGTGCCTACGCCGAATCTTTTAATTACACCTAATTACAAGATTTGGCACTATGCCCATATTTCGGCACCCCAAAGCGGACTCCAGGGTGCTTATGGATAAAACTGAAATAAAAAACTCTACGCGAATGAACTTGACACATCAAAGACAAACACAGTACTAAGGATGCCTCAAAAAAACCACTAAACCATCAGGTTCAATAGCAATACGGCACAATAGCATTGATTTTCTATATCAATGCCAGGGAATATGTCTATTTTGTGCAAGCCGTTCGTAGGATATCGGATTTTATTCAATGCTATATTAAATATGAGAAACGATGCAGGAGTTTTTGGTAGCCGTTTGAGAGGGACGCGTTTTGTGAGGTTGTTTTGAACTTGTGGGACAGTTTTTTCAGTGTTGGGTTGATTGCTATAAAATATAAATAATTTGTAATACACTACACCTAGTGTGAAAAATATAGGTCGGTGAATTTTCTGGAAAGAAAAAACTATTTTGCGTATTGTATTTTCAAAAATAGTGAAAGGGCAAAAACTTTTTATGTACTTACTTATAGTTTGTGTTTAAAAAAAAAAAAATTCTCTAGCAGAACTCCATATAAAAAAGCATGAAAAATAAATAAAAGTGGTCAGATTCGAATGAAAACAATATCTTATGGAAATAGTTATTTCAAACACCTTTTTCAAAAATGTATACCATAAAGTTTTTGTTTTCCATTCAATGCAACTTTGAAAAAAATCCTTTAGGAAAATACGTTTTACGGCACTCCTGATATACCTATTTTTGTTCCATCCGGTAACTGACACGAAATGAGAGATAGCTTTGCCACTTGTTTGTTACCCTTTCCAGGATATGCACCCGGGACCGCCAGTATCTAGTAAGGCTAAACGGTGCTATTATACTTCGCTTTTCAAAGGCAAAATTAATCAGAAAACATTTACTAGGTACTCCACCCGAAACTGTAAGAATAAAAATTTGTTATGCGAACGCAAAAAAACGAGGGCGACGTAACCTACTTAATTTTACAAATATGCAGCAAACAGTGAGGTATTATAAATTTATTGGTAGCAAACGAATTATAAATGTATACCGTAGGATAAGTTCATAAGACAAAACGTATCCTGATCTCCACTTCTTACATCTCCATTATTTGGCGACGTAACCTACTTAATTTTACAAATATGCAGCAAACAGTGAGGTATTATAAATTTATTGGTAGCAAACGAATTATAAATGTATACCGTAGGATAAGTTCATAAGACAAAACGTATCCTGATCTCCACTTCTTACATCTCCATTATTTTATTTTATATTTTATTTTGACGCTGAAGACTATAAAAGATAAGGTACTTAAGTTTATTATAATGTAATGGACTAGGAGCCTTTATTGCATCTCTCGGAAAATGTGTTCCCAGGTATTGCCTGTTTTTTAATTGTTTATACTTATGTAGGTATTCATGACAATTAATCATACCATCATTGTAATAAGTCATCCCGGTAAGGGCAAATATTTGTGTGATGAGCATGAATATTTGTTTCTGAGTCAAGGATGTTTTCTATGTATATAAGTGTTTATATCTATTATATATATCGTCGTCTAGTACCCATAACACAAGCCTCAATGAGCTTACTATGGGACTAGGTCGATTTGTGTAAGATTGTCCACTAATATTTATTTATTTATTTAATAGGGTAGAAAGTTGCGTCATGTTAAAAATTGATAACGTTGTGTAGCTAAATGGATAGTAAGCCATCAAATTATTATAATAAAGTATTCATTACAAGATATATTTAATTAATATCATAAAAATAACCTTGCAAGTTTATAAAATTATGCATTTTTTAATTGTCCAATAGTACTTTTAAAGCTACCAATAGAATCCTTACGCTTTTATAGAAAGAAACAAAGCATGACAACTATGGACTAAAACGCTGTATTTCGCGACTGAAACAGCAATTTAATTGATTTTTCATACAACGATCAGCACAAATTGAAAAGTGCGACGTCATACTTTTACGTCAATCAGTAAGAAGCGTTTCGGCTGCCGCCAGCGAGGTCCGTCTTAAAAATTTTTGTTCATCACAAACATTTGTTCCTCTCCAAAAAAGTAGGGTTAGAATGGCATCGTTAATAAATCTTAGGTCACAAAGCCTTTGCCAAAATTGTATTTGCATTCGTCAGGCCCAGGCTTACTTGCAGAAAAATATCAGAAATTCGTTTTTTACATACATAACTGTTTAACAAGGAAGGCTTTTCAAGTTGACGGTCGCGGCTCCAGGCTCGCCAAATAGCATAAATTAAGGTAAAAGTCTTAACACAGCTAGTTGAGTTACCAATTGTGTACACAATTTTATTAACGATTTAAAAATATAATAACTTGATGAATAATTTCCTTTGTTAAATGATTCGGGTTGGGCTCGCTGGTGCATCACTTCATATTAGTGCCTTTTTTTCTCGCTAACCGCCTCGAAACCTCACAAATACATCCAGCACAAGTTGTTTTTTTTTATGAAACTCACACCCTTAGGCTGCGCATTCACCTAAGCACCGCGCTCGTATTTAACTGTCTGTAACATATTATACATAGTTCCAACGTTGAATGTTGACCTTCACGTCGGTTCCATCCGGATGGCGGTTTGGCGTGTCTCGACGGTTTACGTCTATTTGGATATCCAACGGGCCGGGCCAACTATGTTTCCCTTTCTACATAGTATAAACCAAAGTCGCTTCCCGCTGTCTGTCCCTATGTATGCTTAGATCTTTAAAACTACGCAACGGGTTTTTAATAGATAGAGTGATTCAAGGGGAAGGTTAATATGTATAATATACATGTATCCTTGCGAAGGCGGGGCGGGTCGCTAGTTTTTAATAAAATTAAAATATCTGGTTTATAGTATAAGAGTCGAATTCCTCCAGGTGATTCAATTTGGGCTCAAATGAATCCGAATAATTCATGAGCTGTAACAAATTCCATTCATCCCACAATAATTTTACGTCTCTTTTACGTTTCGCGGATCTATAAAGCGCTAATAATATTCTGAGACATCACCCGAATACTTCATATTTGTGTACTAATAAATAGATCGTAGCGACTTATCACAATTCATTGCGAGTTTTCAAACGCGTCTCTAATCGGCATTTGTTGCTAGCCAGCAATGTATTGGTCACGATTCCTATAAAGTCGTTATTGGTAATATATTGGTGAAGGTTCGCACGTGGTTGAGTTATAACTCATAAAGTTGGTTCTTCGATGGCGTTGGGATCTTGGTACATCTTTTCTTGTTTTAGTGTTGTTGTTAAATGAAAGTAATTTCTTTTATTGCAAATATTGGTTTTATTGCAATTTTGTAAGTATCAAATCTTAGTATCAAATTGATTGTTATTTTCGTCTGCCGCTTCTTAGGCGACTTCTGTCTCATTATCTTATCGACTTTATTACCATGGCTTGTCCTGAGCATTATTAGGTCCATAGTATCTTGCGTTGGCACGTCACCTTCACACATAAGTATGAAGAATCTAAGCAACGTGCAACGCAATATGCTGCACGGACTTAATTATTATGTATCGCTTGTGGCGAGGCCTGTTTCAAATTAAAATATTAGCCTGTTTGCTACGTAGCCGGTAAAGTATTGGTTTATATCTTACATTTCATGTTCGGACCTGATGTAGTGTATGAGATGAGATGACAATATTAGGACTTTTTAACACCTTATCACTTTTCAGATTTAACATTTTTAATGATTGTATTTGTAGAATAATGAACTTTTTGGACCTATGGTATATTTTAAATGGAGTTTGGATGTTTGTTAAAAATTATCCACCAATGGAATGAAATTGGAGATGAAATTTGATACCGAGCGAGTCACTGGCAAATGCAAGTTGAACGAGCGAGCGAAGCGAACGAAGTTTTATGCTTCAGCTAGGTCCGAAAATCGTTCGTGTGACCGGTGTCCGATGCCCCACTGTCCCGCTGTCCAGCTGTCCGGCTGTGCTCCTCTAATACAGGTCGCATTTCTCAATCGATTCTCGTGAAGTTTTGCGAGCAGGTACAATAATTATGTAGAATTTATTTGTCGATCAACTATTACGAAATAAAATAAAAAATATATTTTTAACAGAACAGGCTTGCGATTTCCACAGCTCACAGAGCCAGCCACTAGTGTAATATATGCACTTTAAATATACATATATTTAATTGTAATATCTTATGGGACTGGGAAACGACTTCGCTAAATGCGGCGAGCATAGGGATCGAGGAAACTGTAGGTACTTTAGAATAAGTCTTCATATTTCCAGCGACAATGGAAGCTAGCGACAGAGCCCATACGGAGCACAAGCATTCATTTCAACACAACGGCGACCCACTTCTCGTGAGGTATTTGTGTTCATAAGCATTAACACGAGACTTTTCTGGTGGATAAAACAAGTATGTATAAATACTAGATGTTGTCCTTATACAAGACTAAACAATAAACACTAGGTATCGAAAAACCAAGAATTAAAATAACATCTACAAAAGGTCAACTTAATAATTTTTCATAAAAAGCCGGTAGCTTAGGGCTAAGGGCTCTTTTGGTAAGCAGTCTGTGCACGACGCACCCTTCAATAGCGCGTAGCGCTTGCGCGTGGCTATCCTCTGAAACAGAATGGGCATGCTCGCTAGCGGATTTCTGAATATTCATTATACAATTATTGATATAGAAAGAGAGGGGAAGCCAAACTATTGCTTCATACCTTTCAGTTTGGGAAATTGACGTAATAATTAAAGGGGAGAAGAAAATCAACGAAGCTAGCATTCAACAGTGTGAACAATCAGTATTGGAAACTTATTTCAATTATGAACATTGTATGAATCATTTAAAATATAGATACCCAAATAATGTTTATACTACGACAGTCCGTCATGGCTGGAAGCGTAGGGTGAAATACGAATTTCAATCTTAATAGCTAGAGCATTAGAAGCTAAATCAACTTATTGCTAAAAGATTAAGGAGAGTTGAAGAGATTCATGATACAACCAACGTTTTAACTCACGCATTTCCCGTGAACTGACACTCGTGACCCTACTGACCCTCGTGACCCTACTGACCCTACTGACCCTCGTGACCCTACTGACCCTCATGACCCTACCGACCCTCGTGACCCTCATGACCCTACCGACCCTATTGACCCTCGTGACCCTCGTGCTACGGACCCTCGTGACCCTCGTGCTACTGACCCTCGTGACCCTACTGACCCTCGAGACCCTACTGACCATCATTACCCTATTGACCCTCGTGACCCTCGTGCTACGGACCCTCGTGACCCTATTGACCCTCGTGACCCTCGTGCTACTGACCCTTGTGACCCTATTGACCCTCGTGACCCTCGTGCTACTGACCCTCGTGACCCTACTGACCCTCGAGACCCTACTGACCCTCGTAACCCTACTGACCCTCGCAACTCTCGTGCTACTGACCCTCGTGACCCTCGTGCTACTGACCCTCGTGACCCTACTGACCCTCGTGACCCTCGTGCTACTGATCCTCGTGACCCTACTGACCCTCGTGACCCTCGTGCTAATGACCCTCGTGACCCTACTGACCCTCGTGACGCTCGTGCTACTGACCCTCGTGACCTTCGTACTACTGACCCTACTGACCCTCGTGACCCTCGTGAAGCTCGTGCCACTGATCCTCGTGACCCTACTGACCCTCGTGACCCTCGTGACCCTCGTACTACTGACCCTACTGACCCTCGTGACCCTCGTAACCCTCGTGAAGAGTATAAAAGGGCTTGCCGGACTGGTACCGGATCATTCAATTCACATCGTTCGGACTGGCAGTGTCTCTGGTTGTGGGCTAGGAAATTATTGGTGCGTGTTACCTTTATTGTGGTGAATGGCTCGTCGTTATGGGGAAGTCCTCTTCGTAATTATGAGTCATTTGTTTTTCTTAATTTTATAGTCATTTGTATATTTAAAGGGGTATTAGGGCCTAAGCTATGTTTACCTTATCGGAAATATTCTGTGGGGTTTATATGGCTAAATCAAACATGTCTTATTCGCCAGGGCTACTCTTTGGAATTGGGCATGTTTGACAAGTAGTTTCGGAACTCAGTCGAAACTGTTATTTACCGTAACGGATCAAGTCCGGAGGTTGATATGGTTAATCAAATATAGCTAATGTGCCCGAGTACTCTCTGGGATTGGATATGTTTGAGTGATTGCTTTCGAAACTTAGTTGGGGTTAATTCTCACTACCTAATCAGCCGGAACACTGCCAAGAATCAGTATATCTGCGAAGTCAGTCCCGCCTAACGGTGTCAAATGGGACTGAGTCCGTGTCCTTTGCAACCAGACTTGAGGTGTGGTCTGGCGTCTACCTTTTTACCGACACAGGAGACGAAACTCCTTAATTGGGGCCCTCACGTCTCTCAGAACAGCTGACGACGTAGACGAGGCTTGGTCATTCATGTGATAAGCACAGGAGGATACTCCGCTCGTTGAAATCGATCGGATGCCTGAGGGGTCGTTCAGCATTAAATATATGTAAATATACAAGTAATATTCCCAGCTAGGGCGCCTTACTCGCTGTATCCCTCTAGCTCTGTCGAGCACAGCGGGGGGAGGCAAATACACAGGCTGCTAGGGTTGCTATCTCAGTTTCGCCGACTGAATTACTTACAGTTTAACTAGGGATACATTCTTGCTTCTGAACTAAGGTATGGTTCTAGAAGTAAGCAGAATAGGGACTGTGGGGTAGACGTAGAAGTAGACTCACGCGTTATGGGTTGTTAGGGCCTAAGAACTATATTTACTGTAACTTAAGATATTCCAAGGGTTTACTTGGATCACTAAAAGTAGAATCACTATTCCAATAACATTTAATGAAGGTTTAAATTATTAATATGAGTAACTGATGTGACATTTGAGTAGCATGGGCAAGTGGTGTTGGGTTGCCGTGGATTACATGTAAAATATTATGAAGGTGTGACAATTATTAAAGATCATGAAAAGGTTATAATGCTATTCGTGACATTGGGATATCAGGATTGTTTCAGAAAGATGAAATAATTCTGGATTTGATGACAGGCTGAGCAGTTCATCAAATCCTTATCAATATCTTATTATCATGAATGGATACTCTTCATTCACGGTATTTATTATCATGAGTGGATACTCTTCATTTAAGGTACGGTTTAGGTAGAATATTTCACATGTAATGAACGGTTTACCTCGGCATTACCCACCATGGATGTCGGTAGAGAATGGTCTTAGGTTATGGGCCATAAAAGCTATCAACACAAACATTTAATAATACTAAAAGAGGTCAGACGAGTTTATTTCGGCGTTTCTTCTCGAAACTGACCGCTAGGTTTGAGACGCTGGTAGATTCACTCTCTGGGTCATAAACCCATAGGATAGCTAGGTAAGTAACGTGTATAGGATGTCCAGACTCCATTCCAAACAAGAGAGTAGCAAGTGTGAGTAAAAGATTACCGCACGACACGTCGATAGAACTTTGTTCCAAAATACAAGTATAGGGCAGTCTTTTATCTCATTATAGGTTTAAATAAATAATCTTGATCTTGATAAGAGCTACTCCTTGTTCAACCGGACATGTAATAGGGGGTAGGAGATCTTCTACCAAAAACAAAATATATTTATAATCATAAAGTAACTTACAGTGAATAAATAATAAATTATAATAACAAGTTTTAGGACTTTGTTATATCAAGAAATAGGAAAATAGCAGTGGAAATTAGCGTATAGTTAGACTTATTTATATACAGATAGACTAGCTTTAATAGTATTAAGAATGCGGAGTCCAAAACCTGTCAAGCTTTCATAAAAGTACCTAGGGTTATTACGGTTCACAACACTTCAGGGTTCTACCACTAACGATCACAAATTTGGCCATATCTTCAGGTATTTGTAATGAAAGCACACAACGAAAGAAGGTTTAATAAGTAGGAAAATAGTGAGTGCGAATTACAGTAAAGTCTAGGGTTCTACATTACGTTAGAGTTTATTAAAATTATTCAGCGTTCTCGAGCTTCGACGAGGAGTTTCATCAGCGTGTTAGGTCTTTGTTAGGTCTTGTTAGGTCGTTCGTATTGCGTGCGTAGTTGAGAGGGGAAACTGTTACACCTCGCTCGACGCGCAGCGTTATCCCGCGCTGGGGCGACTTAGTTGCGCTGACTGAGTGCTCCGTCATACGCCTAGAGCAGCGACGGATTGGCATACGTCGCTGCTCTAGTTCTATTAGGTGAATGTAGAGGGGCCTCTATAGTCACCTAATAGAACTACACGCAGGAACGACCCGGTACAGAATCCTGGCGGCCCACCCGATATCTGTGGCAGCCCACGATAGCTCACGGGTACGACTCCCGAGTTGTAAGCTCGGAGCTCTTTTGATACCCGTGTTCTCTTTATAAATCTACTAGCTTCTGCCCGCGACTCCGTCCGCGTGGAACTCGTTTATATCGCAGCTCCATACAAACTTTCACCCCACCATTTTACCACCGTAGGGGATGATTCCCGGGATAAAAACTATCGTATATCCTTCAACGGGACTCAAACTATCTCTATACTAAAATTCATCTAAATCGGTTCAGTGGTTTAAGCTTGAAGAAGTAACAGACAGACAGACAGATAGACAGTCAGACACACATTACTCATTTATAATATTAAGTATGGAAGTAAGGATTACCAGGGATGAGATAAAAAACAATTTGTGATGATAATAAAATGTATAATTGAACTTGAATGATGACTTTTGTTACAACTTATGTATACTTCCTAACAATGCTCTAAATAACTTTCCTAACACTGTCCCTATTTACTTTCCTATGACCTTATTCGCATTAGTTGCTTCCTTCTTAATAGGACTCTGCTGACACAAATTGCTGTGGTTTTTGGCCCGTTTATATTCTAACTAAATATTAGTGAGTTCGGCAGCCCGGTGTAATCCGTATTTCCAGGTATGTGTTTGAACAAAATTGTCTACGCCCACCCTTAACTAGCTGGAGGGGAGAGGGGCCGGCGCGGCCGCGGGAGGAGGACACTACTTGACACATATCATCTTAAAAAACCACCTCGTACGGCAACGATCAAGCGCTGTCTATTACACGAATTCAATCAAATTTCGATACTATATATACCTTGTGGAAGCTGATTATACTTATATATTATTAAAAACGTCTACTTATTGAAGAGCACCGAATTACCGAACATTTTATGGTGACCCCGACGTGATTTGGATGATGCAACTGGAAGGCGAAGATATCCCGGAATAAGTGCCTTTTGGATCCGAGGGAAGTACGCCCGTTCCTAATAAAGTTATTCATCTCCTTTACATTAGTATTTGTCTCAACTTGTGTTAATTTAGTTCGATAATTCAAGTGCAATTAGCGTTGTTTACGACTAACTTCCATCATTTAGGTACAACTACCAACGTATTTAAATTTATTTACAAAACTTCTTAGTTCTTCATTTATAACGTTCCAATCATACTCAAATCTCTTCTTAATTATCTATAGGTAAAATATACATAAGCCTTAATATCGTGAATATCGTAAGCTAACTGCAAATTTAACTTAAAGATTGTGTGTTAACACAGTGTGACACAGTGTGACACAGTGTCTAATTCTCACGATTCTATTTCGTAAATTCAAGATTTATCTACTAGTTCCTTTCAAAAATAAGTAATTAGTGCATTTAAACATAATTTGCTGACTATTCCAGGAAATAAACGGGGAAAGAGCCGGTGAGAAGTAGTGATTCGGAAATTATATTATCACGGCGGTGTCGAGATAGCTGCACCGTGTCTCACCGTGTCGCTGCGCCGACGCCGCCGCCCGGTAACAAGCAAAGTACTTGTGCACGAAACGGTTGTTATCAGCTGTTCTTCGCACCTATTACGAGGTTGGATTCATTTTAATTATTGAACTTATTTGTTATTTACGTCCGAATTATGACTGACTTACAGGATCTTATAAAGCAAAGAAGTGTCATTAGAGGCCGTATAACATTATTTGAGAAGTATTTATCGCCGTTATTGAAACTAGACACTATAAATGAGCGCAATAAACTGATAAATAATGAGTTAAGTTTAAGATTAACTAAATTCCAAGATCTAAGTTACAGCTTTGAGGAAATTCAGAGTAAAATTGAGGAATTAGACCCTGACTCGTCCAGGCAGATGGAAGAGCGGGAGCAAACAGAAAATCGCTTCTTCCAACTGATTGGTATAGCTCAGGAGTTCTTGGATGCGTATAATGATTGCAAAATTAAACGAGGGGATGAATCTTCATGTCGTGGCAGTACTACGTCAGTTGCAAATCATATTAAATTGCCACCTCTGAAGATTTCTCCTTTCAACGGTGATATAAACAAATGGCTTCAGTTTCGAGATATGTACTTATCACTCATTCATAATAATGAGACTATTGACGACGTTAGTAAGTTCCATTATTTAAAATCGTACTTAGAGGGTTCCGCTTTGTCAGTCATTAATTCGGTCAATGTTTCGGCAGATAATTATAAAATTGCTTGGTCGTTGCTCTGCGATAGATACAACAATAAGCGTCTATTAATTAATGAGCACGTTAAGTGTTTACTTTCTATTGAGGCGCTCCCGAAGGAGTCCGACCGGGGCTTACGCAACTTGGTTGATACCATTTCTAAAAACTTAAGTGCCTTGAAGTTGTTAGGCGAACCGACCGATAGTTGGAGTACGCTTATAATTTATATTGCCTCGTCGAAGTTGGACTCGACGACTGCTAGGAATTGGGAGGAATTTCGTAGCAAATTAGAGACCCACAGTTTAGACGATTTTTTCGATTTCCTTCGTCAAAAGGCAACTGTATTAGAAACAGTCTATGCCGCCAAGACATTAAATAGTCATAATAAAGTTGAAAATCGCCAAAACTTTAATAGGTCAAAATCATTTGTTTCTTCTTCGCTCGATTCACCTCTCCGTGGTTGTTGTTTAGCCTGTAAACAAGATCATAAATTATATGATTGCAATAAATTTAAGAATATGTCTGTTGAAGAACGAAATGCTAAGGTCTATCAATGGAGAATATGTAGCAATTGTTTACGTAATGATCATCAATCATACCAATGTCGGCTCGCAGGTTGCCGCATCTGCAAACGAAGGCATAACACGTTACTACACAAACAAAGTAGCTTTACTTACCAATCGCGCCAACCACAATCGCTCTCAACACAACCAGAACCACAAAATAACGTGGAACCGTCCACGTCAGCTTCGTTGGCTACGACTACTAACCTAGCTTCTAACATTGAAGCAAGCGCGATTGCAAACGATAACGCATCGTCTAGCCCCACTCCGGTAGTTACAATGTCTGCTGGCGCCTCAAATCTGGCTCTTCTTTCTACGGCCTTGGTTAAGGTGTCAAACAATGGCAACATAATCAAACTGCGCGCGCTGTTGGACAGTGGCTCGCAGTCGTCTTTTATTACGGAGGCGGCGCAAATTAAATTAGGTTGCAATACAATTAAAAATCAGTGCAAATATGTTTCCGGTCTTAATAATGCAACAGTAAGCATTGCCGAACACTGCAACATCGAGATTAAGTCAACATGCACTCAGTTCACCACTTCTGTCAAATGTTATGTGGTACCTATTATTACCGACAATCTTCCTCAGACAGAAGTGCAACTGCATCAATTAGGTATTCCCGGCCACATCGAGTTAGCCGACCCAACCTTCTTTCGGCCATCAGACATTGACCTGTTATTAGGGGCAGATGTCTTTTGGGATATTATGGGTTCAGCTCGAGTGCAGCTCGGACAAAATAAGCCAATCCTCCAAGAAACGCGTCTTGGTTGGATCGTGGCAGGCCGCATTGGGGGGAAATATTTTAAGGCTCCAAGTAAAATACACTGCAACTTTAGTAAGGACATAGAACAACAACTTGTCAAGTTCTGGGAACTAGAAGAGATCCCCACTAGCAAATCTAATTCAAATAGCGAAGATTATTGCGAAACACTTTACCGAGAAACAACATATCGTGATGAGGATGGTAGATTTTGCGTTCAGATCCCACTTTGTGACTCACCGAATGTACTAGGCGACTCGTATCATATAGCTGAAAAGCGACTACATCAAATTGAAAGAAAAATGAAACAGAAACCTGAATTTAAACAAGAGTATACTAAATTCATGCGAGAATACGAGAGCCTAGGACATATGAGTGAACTCACGACTAAACCAGATGTTGGATGCTTCCTGCCGCATCATGCTGTAATAAAAAATAGTAGCGAAACCACTCGTTTAAGAGTGGTCTATGACGGGTCTGCGAAGACGTCATCAGGCATTTCATTCAACGAAATACAACATGTAGGGCCTGTCGTGCAGGACGACCTCTTCTCAATATTGTTGCGATTTAGGCAGCATAAATATGTCGTAACGGCTGACGTGGAGAAGATGTACCGCCAGATTTTAGTTCAGCCTGAACAGCGCCATCTGCAGATGATTCTGTGGCGTGAGCACGAAGATATACCTATTAAAATATTTACGCTAAATACGATTTCATACGGTACGTCCTCCGCGCCGTTCTTAAGTACAAGATGTTTAATTCAACTTGCTGATGAATGCTACGATGATAGGATTGCTAATATAATAAGGCACGATTTTTATATTGATGACGTCATTACTGGGAGTAGCTCAAAGGAGGACATGTGCTATATAATCAATTCTATTACGGAAATTCTTAATTCAGCACACTTGCCACTGCGTAAATTTCGAACTAATGTTGGTTCCGTCCTCCAGGATAAATCAAACTCCCTGATACCCAAGGACTTAGACTTCAGTTCACAATCTAGTGCATTGGGGCTTAATTGGGATCCAAGTACAGACACCTTCAACTTTCCAGTGGACATAAAATATTCCACAGTACCCACCAAGCGATCAATTTTATCAAACTCGGCGAGGCTATTTGATCCTCTCGGGTTGTTAAGTTTATGCACTATTGTGCCTAAAATAATTCTTCAAAAATTATGGATGTCCAAATTAGAATGGGACGATCCTATTCCAACCGATATATCAAAGATGTGGGAAAAATTTGTATTAGGCTTAAAGAGTTTAGTTCAGTTTCGAATACCAAGATTTGTGCTTGTCAACGATCCGGATGCGATCGTGGAGATGCATACGTTTTGTGATGCGTCACAAGATGCATATGCAGCATGCGTTTACTTGCGCTCGATTAATAGCTCAGGTGAAGTAGAAATCAATTTACTCTGTGCAAAAACGAAGGTGGCTCCAGTACGAGCTCAAACTATACCACGTCTTGAATTATGTGGTGCCTTATTGGCAGCTCGCTTAAGCTCAAAAGTAACGGAAGCCCTACGTCTTACTATTACAAATATATATTATTGGACTGATTCATCCGTCGTGCTCGGATGGATCCACTCTTCATCTCAGACTCTTAAGACATTTGTGTGTAACCGCGTTGCACAAATTCAAGAATTAACAGCAAATGGATCCTGGAGGCATGTACCAGGTGTCCAAAACCCAGCGGATTTAGCTTCGCGTGGGTTAAATCCATCACAAGTGACCGATGCTAAGTTATGGTGGCATGGACCTTCCTTTTTAAAAGAAGGTCCATCGGCATGGCCAGAGATAATTAAGCCATCAATCGAATTTCCTGAAATGAAACCTTATACAACTAAATCTAAACCTAAAACTCACAATATTACATCTAAAACTACAACATGCACTTTATTTGCAAACACAACTTCTGATCACCTTGTCAACTTTGAGAAATTCTCAAAGTTCACAATTCTACTACGAAGCATGGCCTATGCGTTACGATTTATCAATAACCTACGGCACTCAAATGCAAAGGTCACAGGCCATTTGACTACAGATGAACTTCACTTGTCGTTACATCACTTAATCAAACAAAGTCAGAAGGAATGTTTTAATGACGAGCTAGTCCTATTATATAATAAAAAAATCTTACCTTCAAAATCAAGGATCCTTTCGCTTAGACCATTTGTAGACGAGAGGGGTATCCTTAGAGTTGGCGGACGTATTCAAAACTCACCTGAAATATTCAGCAAGAAACATCCTGTCATATTAGACTCAAAAAACCATTTTACCAAACTGCTGTTCATTCACGAACATATAAAATTGTGTCATGGGGGTGCTCAGCTTTTGCTGACTAACGTAAGACAGCTATATTGGCCTATTACCGGAAGGAGACTAGCCAGATCCACAGTTAATAATTGTAGGATATGTAGGATCTTAAGGACCAAATCAGTTATACCTATAATGGGAAATTTACCTTCAGCTCGTGTCAGTCCTAGCTTCGCCTTTGAGGTAGCGGGTGTCGATTTTGCTGGCCCATTCCCGACGCGTGACCGAAAGGGGCGCGGTTGCAGGATTATTAAAAGCTATTTGTGTATCTTTGTTTGTTTTACAACCAAGGCACTTCATTTAGAAATTGCATCAGACATGAGTACAGAATCTTTTAAAATGTGTTTACAACGTTTTATCTCACGCAGAGGAAAGCCAAGCGTGATTCATTGCGACAATGGCCGAAACTTTGTGGGCGCGTGTAATGAATTTAAGAGATTTTTAGAATCCTTTGGTGAATCCATCTCGTCATATGCTGCCGGAGAATTCATCAATTTTAAATTCTCACCGGCTTATTCGCCTCATTTCAACGGACTTACTGAAGCAGGCGTCAAAGCTGCTAAACATCATTTGACTCGGATGATAGGGAATACTAACCTCACCTTTGAGGAATTAGCGACTTTATTTGCACAGGTTGAGGCAATATTAAACTCCCGACCGTTAACTCCTCTATCAGCCGATCCTAACGACTTTTATCCTTTGTGTCCTGGGCACTTTCTGATCGGCAAGCCGCTCACTTCAATACCATCTCCTGCACTTATTGAAATAAACCCGAATCGTCTTAGCAGATATGAGCAGATTGAACGAATCCGTCAACAGTTTTGGGAGAGATGGCGTACCGAATATCTCAACGAGCTGCAACAGCGATCAAAGTGGAGAGTTAATGAGGGACAACTATTTGAAGGTGATATGGTGGTAATCAAAGAGGCCAATTTACCACCGCTCAAATGGCGCATGGGGCGCATCCATCGACTTTATCCAGGACCCGATGGTATCGCACGCGTAGCAGACGTCAACACATCAAGGGGCGTCATCCGACGTGCCATCACAAACCTCTGCCCGTTACCCAACGAGCATGCAGACAACTCGAAATCCCACGGTCTTCGAGGGGGGGAAGATGTCTACGCCCACCCTTAACTAGCTGGAGGGGAGAGGGGCCGGCGCGGCCGCGGGAGGAGGACACTACTTGACACATATCATCTTAAAAAACCACCTCGTACGGCAACGATCAAGCGCTGTCTATTACACGAATTCAATCAAATTTCGATACTATATATACCTTGTGGAAGCTGATTATACTTATATATTATTAAAAACGTCTACTTATTGAAGAGCACATAACACACAAAATAACACATACATAATTGATTGGCTGTGACGTAATTTCACACCCACTTTAATTATAATTTTCCGTCAGCTCTAATTATTTCTAACTAATTGTTCTTATTGGATTCAATGCAGCGACGAAAAGTACTTACTCTTTTATCTTATTTTTACTTATTTCGAGGGAATCAGCACGTCTTATGTCTACAGGCAAAGAGCCTTCAGACGAACAGCCTGATTTGTAAAATAATGATTATAAACTGGGAGAAGAAGGAACAGATAGAAGCAAATTGTGAGCGTGCCTAGCAGAGGTAAGATAACTGAAACGTGCCACGAGATAACGGTATTATAACATTTTCAACTTCAGGAGCGCACACTTGAGCTAAGTATACCTATCTACTCGTATCTAGCTAGTACAGAGGCTCTAGTATAAGTTTTACCGAAACAAAACTTTACGATCGTGTTTGCGTTTTACCCTTAATATGTATGGGATTTGACAACTAAACGCGAACGCAGTCGTAACGTTTTGTTTCGGTAAAACTTATACTAGAGCCTCAGTTTCGGACTACATCAACTCAGCATCCTCTTGAGTTCTTATGACCATACTTTCTTGAAAATTTCTGTAAGAAACCACAAATAAATGAGCTATATAGTTAATTTAACGTTTGTAACTACACTCGCTGTAGACTACATACAACAGTCTGTTGTCACTACTTTCATGTGTAGGTAATATTAATAAAAAACCGGACAAATGGGAGTCGAACTTTCCTACCGATGTTTCCGTACCCTCCTACCTCGATGATTGATTACGTACTTTAAATAAAGACTATATTGTTTATGATTTAATTATAAATGTATTGTTTCAGATTTTTCCCTATATTTGTAGTATAAGATAGTTCTAGGTCAATGGAAAGTAACCTATTCATTTTGATGCCCGTTGGGAGTTTCGAAATATACGTTTTTTGCGACACAAACGGCCGTTTTTTTTTTACGTTAACTTAAGGTGGTTTTCCACCGGATGAGCGCGGATTGAATTGATTTTTTATTTGCACGCTAAATTGAAACGTATTGCCGTACTATTAGAATGCACATTACACTGAAGAAATTTTCCCGCGATGTCAAGCGCTTGAAAATAATCTTCAGTGTGATTTGCACTCTAACAGTACAGCAGTACGGTTCAATTTAGCGTGCAAATAAAAAATCAATTCAATCCGCGCTCATCCGGTGGAAAACCACCTTTAGAAGTTTGATTTTTTCATGGCTTCAATGAGCTGTAGACTTGAGTATATAATTTAAATTTCAACTCGATAACTTTACGGGTTCCCGAGATATAGGGTCTTGACAGACAGACAGGCGGAAACCAAAGACGAAGAAATTGATTGTAACACACTCCTAACTCTATTCTAACAGCTATATTATGTACTAATGTGCATAATCCGACAATAAACGATTTCTGATTTCTGAAAGTGATCTTATCGAGTTTACCTTTTGAGGTACGGATCTCTAAAAAAATATTATCCATGTCAAAACATTTACCATGTTAAGTACCTAACTATCAGGCGGTCACCACATGACACTGCTGCATCCCGCTGCGGTGTGCGGAGCCGCGACCAAATTTCGCCGGACGGAGGTACACCGTGCGCATTTTGTACCTATGAAAACTGAGGTCATCCTCGTTACGCATGTCCAAACTAATGACTAGTTCCACCCGCGACTTGGACTGCGTGGACCCAGGATAAAAACTATTTTATATTTTAATTCAGGCTATAAACTATATTAGTTCATAAATTTATCCATGCCGATTGAAACGTTTAAGCGTGATTCAGTAACAGACATCCAATTCGCATTTATAATATTATACATAGTAGGATCTCTGGGAGTTGATCTTACAACGCATTTTCCCTGTTGCCAAATTTTATGTTTGAAATTAGAAATTTGGCATTGGACACACTGTATATTAACGTGACTATTCTACCAAGATATTTGTCATTGAGTTTCCCTATTGCCGCCTGCTACACTATTTTCCCTGTTAAACATTTTCCCTGTTCCGAACTGCCCGCGTCTTACAGCATTGAGATCTTGGATGAGGATATTACAATAGCTGCGATGTAATTGTGTTCGCGATGCGCTCGCTAAATTGTTATCACATTAGATATAACCGGCAATGTGAGATTCTAGACAAGAAACTGCTCCATTTAGGGCATTTTAGCATTTTATATTATTGTTTATTTATTTAATAGTCAGTTTTTATACCCTTATATTTACTATGGTCTCACAAAACTGTCGGAATGATCGTTGTAGGTACACTCTGTATGCTGTTTTTTGTACATTACCGAGAGCGTGATGTCGTCCAGATTTCCTTTTCGGCATACTGTCAGTATTATATTTGCGCATTAGTATTTTACTGCAGATCAAACTTTGAGCGCTACATTCGCCTTAAGGAAGATCGGGAATTCAATTAAAATAAATGGAAATATTCCTGAAGTGACGGAGGCAATTCATAAAAAAAACCCAAAGGGAGCAAATTGCGAGGCACTTGAGATTGAACTGGCCTGAAAGCGTTGCCTGAATACACAGACAGTTATTTGATTTGATTTTTACAAAGAGAATTACAAGTTTTCGAAGAAAGTACAAATAATATCGTTTTCAAACAAATTATTAGACAACGGAGTTACTGCGCTGCGATACGGACAGACTAAACTTTTGGAACAATGACGTTTGTAAGGGTTTATTGGACTAGAATGAAAGCAAACAAAACTTTTATAAAAGCCCACCTTTATAAAAGAATTAATGTGTCACCAAACTGATATCCAATACAATAATACAAATGTGTGATACGGGTGTAGAGTTGTAGACTCGAAAATTATTATAAGTGAGTACAAAAGAAAGAAAGCAAAGAAATTTGCCTAGTCATGAAAATCCCATTCAGATATCTCAAAAAAACTACAACCGTTTTAATAGTGCTTGTTAGAGAGAAAACGCTCGCAGCACGTCACAATCTGCGAGCATCATAGTAAATGTAAATCGTTTCATATGAAGCTGCGTTTTGCGGAAAAGGGACAGTACATACCCCCTTTTAAAACTTTGGACACATAACTTTTCGATTATTTAACCTCTTCCCTTGTTTTTTTCTTTATTTGACTACATTTTTAATCCCGTTTCGAGAAAATACAACATTATTAATTATTTTATTTAGTGTCTACACTCCTATTGGTCCTTATATTATGCCTACTCACCCAGCTGACGCCATTGCGCGCCTGCTTCAGCTCAATCAACAGGATTGGGCCTCACAGAAGAGCACTCCACACTTCCACAGTGACTTCATAAAGTAACTTAATTTCCAGTACCTGCCCGTTACAGTCAAACCTGTATGCTACCGACACACCCGGACTAGGCGACGAGTCAGCCTATTTCGCGTTAGGCTGGCCCTACGCACTATTTTTATCGCACACACTAGACTGTTATTGCATTCTGTACGTTCTACACGTTTTGAAACTTTTCCAAAGAAGCGCGACTCCCCCGTACGGCCGACCGCGCGTAGATATTATATTCGGTAATATAAGAAAGTAATATACACACATAAATATCTGTACATAGATTATAGAATCCTCTACAGCAGTGGTTTTTATTTAACCTTTTAGTGATGAGGGACCATTTGATTATTTTGTGTTTTGCCATGGACCACTAACTGCTTAGATGTTGTGTGGAGTTGTTGGCACTTATTTAATATTTTTGATCGACGGCTTCGCAGACCACTTCGGATGCTTGCAGGGACCACCAGTAGTGGTCCGCAGACCACCGGTTCAGAACCACGCTGTACAGATATTTATGTACCTATGTATGTAATATACAGTGATCCTAACTTTTGTAGCATTTTTGGTGCAATGTTGTTAACGGAATTGGTATAGACAATATCAATCAAAATTGTTAATTAAGTTTAATGTTAACGTTATTAAGGCTAAATTAAGCATTAGGATTTAATTCATACCAATTCCGTTAACAAAACTACGCTGCACCAAACATGCTACAAAAGTTACGATCACTGGTAATATATATTAATACCCCTGACTTAACTATCATTTTGTGCGGCCGGCCGCGCCAATCAGGTAACACTCGCTTAAATGTTGGTGCTCAGTAAACTACTGTTGCACTCCATGATTAGCACAAAACTCGCAAAAGAGCTCGCGCGCCGCGTCGCCTAAATTGTGCTAACCATGCAGAGACACCGGCACTGTCAGCTTACTGAAATTATAAAATGCAAAATTCTCTCTTTGCATCTCCGGGGTGCCTTAAGACACCCATACATATTCGAAAATTAACAAGCTGGACAGGGTTCAGGCATGCGACTGTCAAGCGGCGGTCGTGGGTTCGAATCTCGGCTCGTACCACTGAGTTTCTCGGAACTTATGTACGGAATATTTACCGTTAACTTTTCGGTGAAGAAAAACATCGTGAGGAAACCGGTCTAATCCCAATAAGGGCTCATTTTCCCCCTGGGTTGGACGGTCAGACGGCAGTCGCTTTCGTAAAACTAGTGGCTATGCCAAATCTTGGGATTAGGTGTCAAAACCCCGGGCTCCTTTAGGGGCATTACCGGGAATAACGCTAGGAGGATGATGAGGGGATTAGTAAGGTGACAGATTGAGATTGATGTAGTATACTTATGTACGCAACGCAATAATTTAGCCTGAGCACAAATATTTATTTTTAATAAACAGCAATAACGTACGATACAAACGTAACTATAATAAGCCCTTTGAATTCTAATCATAGCATCAATATTTCGTACAGACGCGTGCCTTGGCACACACATGATTGTTTCTGCTCAAAGAGCCGGAGGGAGCTCAAGAAATCGCGATGAAATGACGAAATTCCAGGTCAATCTGAATTGAAATACCACATACCAGTATTAGGGTGAGTTTACACCAGATCTATGCGAGGTAGCAAATTCTTAATACAATACTGAAACTGATGAATACATATCGTTATCGATTTGTTGTCGGATTTGGTTCACATTTAAAGTCTGGCCAGGGAAAGGTGAGCCTCGTAAAGAGCGAGAAATTTACAAAAACAGCGTGTATTTTATTTATTTATACTTAATTGCACAAAACAAAAAAAAGTACATAAGGCGGACTTAATGCCTCAAGACAATCTCTACCAGTCAACCATAGGGCCAAACAGAGACTTTCAAACGGTGGGTGCAAGAGAAATACTAACAAAACGAAATTAACATTATTAATAATGCGATACAATATTATTAATATTTATACTTGAACTATTATAATTTTTCGTCAATTTACACAATGCTTCTGCTTTTTTCAACTTGTAATTATCTCAACAGTAATTTAAATATATAATTAATATATACAATTCGCGCCTATAGGATGAGAGATCGAACCAATTTTTATCATTCCACCACTCCATTACTTAGGAGTAGGGTCTCCATCCAATGGTCTCGATCGTACGAATTTTCTTCCCAAGTTGTGAGGCCGATCCTAAAGGACTCCATGTTAAGTTTAGCACTGTCCTTTAAAACGCAACATATTATGCCGCCAGTGTAATCCTGTAAGTTAAGAAGACGTGCGCTAGACTTAGTCTTAGATAGACTTCAAAGGATTATTGTTATGTGTTGCTTCCATTGGCATTACCTGTCACGGTTCCTAAATCATTGCAAATAGTGTTTTGCCCACGCTTTCGTCTCCGGGAAGCCTGAAGCAACATCTGTCAGATTACGGCTTATAAAATACTAGCTTCTGCCTGCGACTCTGTCCGCGTGGAGCTCGTTTATGTCGTAGCTCTATACAAACTTTCACACCCCCCATTTCACCCCTTTAGGGGATCATTTCCGGTATACAAAATATTCTATGTCCTTTCCCGGGACTTAAACTATATCTATACACCTTTCATCTAGATCGGTTCAGCGGTAACATGAAGAGGTAACAGACAGACGGACAGACAGACAGACGTACTTTCGCATTTATAATATTAGTATGGACTAGGCTAGTTACCTGCGCGGCTCCACCTGCGTGCACATAGCACGCAAATATAACCTGCTACAGCTTGGGGTCAATCCCATGTTAATACTGGTGAAAGACTCTATTTCCCACATTGAAACTTACAAAGCTCCATCCTGACAAAACGACACACTTACAAACTGTAATGATATTAGTAAAATTCGCCCCCGTAAACTGCTACATCCTTCCTACATATATTGTAAATTGTATCAATTAATTACAGCCGTTTTTGAGGACGTGATTATTAATAAAAATAATTCTAAGACCTAGACTTCTTCTGCGGAACCATTTATATCTAATTTATTTATTTGATTTTTTTGTGGACAATCTTACACAAATCGACCTAGTCCCAAACTAAGCAAAGCTTGTACTATGGGCTTGTATTTGTAATTCAAAACAAACATACACGTTACATACACGCTAAAGAAATGCCAAATCTTGGGATTAGGTGTCAAAGCGGACCCCGAGCTCCTTTAGGGACACAACCGGGAACAACACTAGGAGGATTATAATAGGCACTAAAGAAATCTTAAGGCAGTCCACCATATTGTATTTTCGCATTTGTTTCCTAATATCGCATTTATTTCATGTTTTTGACAAGACGAAGACTTTGTAATTTAGACTTAAGTAAATATATTGAAGTAATATCCACGCTGCACTTTGCGGTACCCTGTTGCCACTCAAGACACTTTCCAACCCAACGGCCATCAGTTCTACGTGCAATGTGCCCCGCCCACTGCCACTGTGGGCGGATTGATGACAAGGGGCTCCTAGCTCCCAATGACCTTCGATCTGTAACTGTCGGTTTTTTAGTATTTTTTATGGCTTATCGTATTAACGAGGTTTACCGAAATAGTATCCCATATTTACTTCAAACCTCAGTTTTCGGGATATATGGCACCAAACTTTGGCAATTTCAGGCCAAAAAAACAATTATTTTCAAACAAAACTCTCGTGTACATGTAGATAAAGGATAAAAAAACCGATAAGTGTTTGACGGAGGAATATCGACTCAAAACTCATAGCCAAAAAGCGCGTGGAGGAATCCGCTGCATCCGGGTGGCACAGGACCGGTCACATTGGCACACTTTGGGGTTGGCCTAAGTCCAGCAGTGGACGTCTTTCGGCTGATGTGATGATGATGATGATTGAATTAACATAGCGACCAATTTGTCCCCTAATATTTATTTAATCTCAAAAATGTGTAAATAAACGTAAATAGTGCGATTTTCCCCACTAAACTGGAGCACTCGCTTTTTTTTGCTTCTAAATACCGACATGAGACAAATGAGGGTAGTTTATCTCTCCCGGTAAAAACAAAAAGAGCGTTTTATATTATGGAGGTTGAGAAGGTTTATCTTCGTCGCATTTCCTTGAATATGTTTTTACTAGGTAAACAATGTATGGACATCGTACAAGATATTTATTTATTTATTTATTTAAGAAAGAAGATATATTATGGGGTGTGTAAGGATCGGTGTAACAACTTTTGATATATTTTCGCTGAACGTTATATCGAAAATAGTTATATCACACTAGCTGATGCCCGCATGCAAAAATACGTAATCTCATCATCGCTAGTGGGGGTGTAGACTCGAAAATTATTATTACTCCAAAAGAAAATATGATATATATCAATAATCAGATATCTCAAAGAACTACGAAGCTACAACAGTTTTAATATTGCTCGTTAGAGAGAGAAAACGCAAACAGTGTGTGACTTCACATTTCAGGATGCTGCCGGGGGCCGCGTCGACGGCGGCGCCGCCGCACACGACGGGGCGCGGCACGTTGCCGTCTATAGTGACGTCACAATCTACAAGCGTCATCGTTTCATATGAAGTCGCGTTTTGCGAAAAAGGGACAGAATACCCCTTCTTAAAACTTTGGACACTTATAACTTCGTGATATTTAGATTTAACCTTTTGATGCGTTGATTTTTTCTCCCTTTTTAACTACATTTTTAATCCTTTTTCGAGGAAATATGACATTATTGATTTTTTTTTAGTGTTTACACCCCTATTGACCTGCACGTTTTATAGTGGAATAGCAAAGCAATATTGTTTACAGTACATATGGTGCTACTTTCCCGCACTAGTGCGGTAAAGAGCACTTTTCGTATATCGTATCGTATATCTTCATATGTCGGAACTTTGAAGAGCCATATTTACAGTAAAACGTTGTACGATTCACGTGCGAATAGGTAATTCGCCACTCGTGTCGATTTAAAACACTCCCTTCGGTCGTGTTTTAATTTATCACCACTCGTTGCGGATTTCCTATTTTCGGCACTTGTATCGTAAATAACTATTTCGTAACGTATCACGTAATGTAACGCCTGATTCAATCAAATTATATCGCCACCTTGTATATCTCACTCTAACATTATTATGCATGAGCAAGACCGAGATCGTTGTTAACCATCCAAGATGAATATTAAGTGGGATTTAGTGAATTAGCTTCCAAATTGAAATTAATAGGTTTATAAGTAATTATAATTTATAGGTAAGGTAAACGTCCGAGTGCTCGACGCTGTACTCGCTTTGATTGTGTGTTTGTTTGTATTGAATAGGCTCCGAAACTACTGGACCGATTTGAAAAATTCTTTTACCATTAAAAGCCGACATTATCCCTGATGAACATAGGCTACTTTTTACCGCGGGAATATATGGCATGGGCACTCTACATATGTCACAGCTATATGGGTTAAATTCGAACTAAGAGGATTTTTCTTCATTCAAATTTAAGCCATGTCACTTTGACATAGAGTGCCCAACTGCCCATGCCATATACTAGTACAGCGTAGAGCACTCGGATGTTTAGGTAACTTACCAATTCCATCCCAAGTTTAGTTCGTCACGGTCAGAATCATTAGCTGTCAAACGTTTAGATCAAAGTTGAGCGCATAAATCACCGTTTCAGATTACAATAAGTAAAATAATAAAAGACCGGGTTGCACTCTGGGAGTGCCGGCAGAAGTGAAAACTCAATAACATTGTAACAGTTTTGCGATCAGGTCACGTGACATCTTACGGTGTCTATTTAGCGCAAATTTATAAAAAAATATCAATTAGGTAGGTACCTACTATAAAAACCAGGGTATATAATAAACAGCGGACGGCGGCGGCGAACAAAATACCAATTTGTTTTTGCCATTGCCAAATATTTTCCAAAACTTTATCTCTTTAGGAATAACGTCCAAATTCAAACTATTCGTTTTTGCAAGAACAGCGGACGGCGGTGGCGAACAAAATACCGATTTGTTTTTGCCGTTGCCAAATATTTTCCAAAGCTTTATCTCTTTAAGAATAACGTCCAAATTCGAACTATTCAAATTTGCTCAATAGCAAAACGGTGAAGGACGCGTGGACAAAATTACAAATTCATTTGCAGAATTTGCTATTGCAGAAAGTGTTTAACGGCTTTATACTCTTACGAATAGCGTTCAGTTTTGAATGAAGTCGAATCGGCTAGCAGCAAAATATAAAAGTTTGTGACCTCCTTCACATCTGACGTCACAAAAATCTGTCGCGTATTTAGCAATGTTTCTCCATCCCAAAACGTGCTCAGCGCCGCTAAAAAAGTTTTCACTTCAGAAAAACCGGCTAAGTGTGTGTACATGACACCACACAAAATGAAAGGTTCCGTACCTTCTACTAGTTAACCCACTTAAAAATTACTACGAGTATCTGTAAGTTAAAAAGGTCTAATCTTCATAAGAATTCAAAGCGATTTTTGATACTTTTGGAGTGATTATCTCCGAATATAGGTATTTACGAGATGAAAAAGAATGCTGAAGTACCCTATGTTAATTTTAAAAGTCCTATCCATTGATGTGTCACATGTTGACCTAGTGTGATACATAATTGTTTTGATTTCTAGTTACATGTGGGTATGGAAGGATAAAATGAATAGGGGGGGGGGGGTACTATATTAATTTATTTTTCATTTGATTACAAAACTATGTAGCGACTAACAAAATACACCAAATTGTAGTTTTTGGGTAAAATGCCTGTGAAATAAGGACAGATGGACATGACCAAACAAGAACGGTTCCCTTTTTAGCCAATTTCACTACGTCGTTGCCCTTAAAAGGTTTTCCAGAACTTGGTCCTTGTGGAATCGTCACGCGAGTTCGTCAGCTAATCGGGCAACTTGGCTAAGCACTCTTAAGACTACCGCACTAAGTAAACTTTTTATTTTAGTACCGTGCCTTCTTCCTGAGATAAACCCTCTTATTCTGGATCAACTCAAGTAGAACTGCAGAGTAGGGACTGAGGTTTAAGTGCGAGGCGTGATATGGCTGATTTGTTGACAATCGAAGTGGCGAATTGTTCTATTGGTAAGGAATAAATACATATTTATTTACACAGCAAAAACCATTTAAAATAAAATAAAAACGTACTAATTTAATCATACAAGCGACAGAGAATTTCAAGTGCATAAAGTACCCATTCATATTTCTTAAATTGTACCTATTGATAGTAGTTAACAACATTAGTTAGTTATTTATTATGATTACTTTTTACATTGCCTAGGATATTTATGGATATTTACAAGTTTGTTGATTGTCATTCTGACATTATCTATTCTTAAAAAAAAAAAAAAAACATTGTCTATCAACATGTCCCCTTTTGTTGTTTCTGCCTTCCAAAATCAGAATGAAAGAGATGCGAAAGTGTGAATATATGCCCTACTGACAAATATTGTAGATAACCTTGTAGCCACAAGAATCACGCACAAAGTGAAATCATCATAATTCGTCGAATTAAGTGAAATCGTCATAATTCGTCGAATTAAGTGAAATCATCATAATCCTAACTATAACTTAGCCATATTGCCAGCTGTCTATAAATTGTGGTTAATACGGTAGGACCGTAAACAGGTGCCGTAAGCTGCATTTTAATTTGCGTTGTAGACCCTCGGATTGTCACTGATTATTATAAATGCTTATTCTTTGCCCGACGGAAAATATACCGTTAGCTTTTCGGTGAAGGAAAATATCGTGAGGAAACCGGTCTAATCCCAATAAGGTCTAGTTCTCCCTCTGGGTTGGAAGGTCAGATGGCAGTCGCTTTCGTAAAACTAGTGCCTATGCCAAATCATGGAATTAGGTGTCAAAGGGGACCCGGGCTTCTTTAGGGGCACAACCGGGAATAACGCTAGGAGGATGATGATTCTTTGACCGACTCCGTCTTCAAGCTTAATTATTTTAAGAAGAAAAATATGAAGCACACACACACCAGGATTAAAAATAAACATTATATTTTCCGATGATTAGTCGTTAGGGAAATTAATGCACGAATTTTTATTTGGATTTTTTATTTCAGTACCAGCCTTTTACCCTTAATTGGCAAAAACTAACAAATGTAGCACTCCGGATCGTTAAACTTAGGTGGCAGTGGGTGTGACACCTTGCACAGAGAATGACGACCGCTTTAGCCTAGTTGTTAGTGACCCTGCCTACGAAGCAAGAGGCCCTGGGTTCAAATCCCATGGTTGTTTTCTATGTACCTATTTAAAGTGTTTATTTATCTCTATAAGTATGTATATCATCTGTATGGATGCGGGTGGCGCAGGACCGGTCACTTTGGCACTCTTTGGGGGAGGCCTATGTCCAGCAGTGGACGTCTTTCGGCTGATATGGTGGTGGTGGATGTTTATCTCGTCTAGTACCTATCGTATAAGCTTTGCTTAGTTTGGGACTAGGTCGATTTGTGTTAGATTGTCCCTTAATATTGATTTATTATTTATTATTCTTAGGATCGATGGCCGTTCTCGAGTGGCGACCACGCACCGGAAGACACAGCGTCGGTAGAATACCGACAAGGTGGGCTGATGACCTGGTGAAGGTCGCGGGAGTCCGCTGGATGCGGGTGGTGCAGAATCGGTCACTTTGGCACTCTTTGGGAGATACTTATGTCCAGCAGTGGACATATTTCGGCTGATTATGATCATGATGATCGAAGGTCCATAGTTGAAGCCTCGGTGATAGTTCCAACGATTGTGGTCAGGAAAAAAATACAGAAAGATGACCAAAGACTTCGTACAGCCAGCTGGATACTGCCAAATAAAGGATCAGGATATTTGAGCTGGCGCGCAGCCCATACAAAAACTTAGATTTCGAGCCGGCGTATTCCCCTATAGGGTTGTGGACTCAAAATGTAATACGAGGGCGACACTGAAAGTCTTTAGAACTGGCCACTTGTAATAAATATAATAAAAAAATAAGTTCAAAATTTGAAAATGGAACTCTTTCTTAATATTTTTGTGTACGAATTCCACTCGATTGTCATTTGTTTTACGATTTGGCGGCAAATTGAAAATTGTGTGTACTACGTGAGCATGAATTTAACGCGAGAAAATTTTAGAGCAATGATTTTTTACGACTTTCGATGTAATTTAAGTCAACAAGAAAGTTATGATAGACTTCGATTGGCCTTTCACGATGAAGCCCCATCTCGTGCTACTATTTACAACTGGTTTAATGAATTTTAAACGTGGCCGCACTAATCTCACTGATGATCTGCGTGAGGGCCGGCCTTCTACGGCGACTACTGAAGATAACATCAGTGTTGTGCGGCGTATGATAGAGACTGACAAAAGAGTAACCTATCAGCAGATTCGTACAAGCTTAGCCATTGGTATGAGTCAAGTCCACAAAATCCTCCATGAACATTTAGCGGTGAGGAAGCTTTGTGCCCGGTGGATACCTCATAATTTGACAGAAACCCAAAAAGTCCGTCGTGTTGATTGGTGCCGTGAAATGGGTCAAAGATTCAACGGAGGTGACTCAAATGCTGTGTTCGACGTAGTTACGGGTGACGAAAGCTGGATTTACTGTTATGATCCTGAAACTAAAAGACAGTCTGCTGAGTGGGTGTTTCCTTCCGAGGAGTTGCCTACTAAAGTGAAGAGAGTGTGGGAAAAAAGATGGTGGCCTCGTTCTTCGGAAGGACTGGTCATTACGCAACAATTATTTTAGAGGATCAAAAAACAGTTACTGCGAAGTGGTACACTAACAATTGTTTACCACTTGTCTTGGAAAAAGTTCGAGAAAACGGCCTCGCTGTAGGATCCTGCTTCACCACGACAATGCCTCATCGCACACCGCCAAGCAAACGATCGACTATTTGGCGACGGCAAACGTGGAATTACTGGGTCACCCACCTTATAGCCCCGACCTTGCACCTTGTGATTTTTATTTATTCCCAAAAATTAAAGAAAAACTTCGAGGAAAACGTTTTATGGACGCCGACGAAGCAGTGGCTGCGTTTCAAAAGGCCGTCGAAGAGACCCCTAAGGACGAGTGGGCAAAGTGCTTTTCTCAGTGGTTCTATCGAATGCAGCGATGTATTGATGTGAAGGGAGGCTATTTTGAAAAGATATAATAAAAGTAATAAGTTGCTTGATTGCTCAGTTTTTGATTTTCTAAGAACTTTCAGTTTGACCCTCGTATAACTCCAAAAGAAAGAACACAAAAAATATGCCTAGTGACGAAAATCCCATTCCGATACGATACTCGATACAGTACGATATCTCGAAAAATTACGAAGCTAACCCGTTTTAATATTGCTTGTTACAGAGAGAAAACGCTAGGGGATCGTGACATCACGGCACTCGAGCGTCATAGTAAATGACAGTCGTTTCATATGAAAGTGCGCTTTGCGGAAAAGGGACAGAATAAAACCCTTCTTAAACTTTGTGATTATCGAATCCCTTTTTTTCTCCATATCGTCGGGGATAGTGCAATACCGCGTAACTAGCGCTGGTAAATAGTGCGTATCTACACAACACCCATATGATAGTGCGAAACCGCGTAACTAGCACTGGTAAATACTGCGTGCGTATCTACACAAAACTCAACTTTACCAGGAGAAGCTTGGTATATTCTAATCAGGATTTTACGTTCGTTGGCAGGAAATCTTAATTTGGCTATATTTGTTAGATACGCGGTATTAACCAATGCCAGTTACGCGGATTTGCCCTATGAGTGTTGTATAGATACGCAGTATTTACTAGTGCTAGTTACGCGGTATTGCACTATCCGCGACGATATGACAATATGATTAATCCTTTTCCGAGAAAATTCAACATCTTTCGTATAATTGAAGTATGATCTAATCTTACGCTCTTAAGTTGCTCTCACTATTATTTCACGCAATCACGCTATGAGAAATGAGTATCATTTATTTTTCTACTCCTGTACCGTTATGTCATTTATATAGGCTCTAGCTCAAATACAATGACACCGATAATAAGTCGTCGGAAAACTCTATGCTCTACGGCCCATAAACGCACTGTTTAGTGTAGGTACTTTTATGGTTCATACATTTTTCATAAAAGCACTGTTTACCACGATGTCAAATCATCTAACTTTTTTTCAATCGGCCGCCATATTGCAGTGGTACCAACTTCATAAGCAAATTATTAGAAATAAAAAGTTTTACTATCAAACATTTGTAGAACATAAATTATTTACTAAAATAAAAATAAATGATCATGTATTATGTGTATACATATTTTACCAATTATTGGTATTATTTATAAATATAAACCGATCCGATTCGGTTCGGATCCGGATTCAGTTTGGTTCGGATGGCAAGTTCAAGGAAATTAAAAACAAAAAGACCATAAACAAGAGGTGTTAATGTGTCATATTTCTAATTTCCCACCAAAGTTCCAATTCAAAATGAAAAGACGAAATATGATAACTATTCGTTATTTATAACTTATTAAGATTTTATTCGTGTTTGTGAAGTGAAGAAAACTGTGTACGTTCCTTTTAAAATGGACGAAGAAGAAAATAACTGCACCGCTGAAGAAATTGCGTGAGTAGTTTAGAACTAACGGAAAAACTACTGCCTGAAAAGTCAAATGCTATTTATTTAGAATTAGTCGTAGAAAAAGTATTGTATGCAACGGTGTATAACTTGGTCTTAAAACGCTCGTGGCGTCTTTAATTGCGATGCTCGCCAAGGCTCGCATCGCTACTCACGCCACTCGCATTTTAAGACTCTACTTGTACAACAGTTGCATTCAATACTATAAAATTACAGATAACAATAATGTATAACAAATTATTATAATAATTCACGTCTCTGCAATGCACAGTCAGGTAGTTAGTGCTTGGAATGGCTGCTCCGTCGTCAAACTCCAACAGTTTCGCTGCAGGTTTGAATTGGTTATATTACTTGGTGTCAACACCCCTATAATCTCCGTCAATATAAAACTTATACGTATGCTAATTTTCTAACATTTAACAACAAGGAGTTTTATTATGCTTCTAACTGGCCGATACCAGTTGTTATGATTTCAAATAATCCATTAATCATTTAAAGCATCAAGGGTTGTATCTGAGGCCACTTCTGCATTTGTCGGGTAGAATCTGTGTGCGGTATTTTGCACTTTACCCAGAACTTAATCATGTCGCTCAAAGTTCTTTACTTGCCAGTATACTGTCAGTATCATGTAGTAGGTTCTCGTTGCGTAGATGCGGTGCGGTATGCATTCAGTTACGTAATGTAGTCGCACCACCCGCCCCGCTCTCTTGACTTAGACAGAATTTAAATACCACACCCCACACCGCCAGAGGCCCAAGTTTGTTATGCCCAATTTCGCAGCTCCATACAAACTTTTACCCCCCTATTTCACCCCCTTAGGGGATGATTACGGGGATAAAAACAATCCTATGTTACTCTCCATCCCTTCAACTATCTCCACTTAAAAAATCACGTCAATTCGTCGCTCCGTTTTGCCGTGAAAGACGGACAAACAAACAAACAAACACATACACTTTCGCATTTATAATATTAGTATGGATTACTCACTCATTCGCGAAACACAAACTAAAGTAGACCCGATACAATTCCCCTTGACATTCCATTCCGGAACTCATAACATGTTAGTAGCGGGAATAGGTATATTGTCGTTGCTGAAATTAATATACGCCTACTATCGATCACAAAAGGTTCTCTGTTTTCATCAGAAGGGACAATTATCGTTATTTACGCTGTAGGGCCTTCGCGGGGTAATTCTACGGAATCGTACTCATTGTTTGTATGTTCCTTCTTAAATGTATGTATTGTGTTAAACAGTACAAAGGCAAAATTCTCCTATCAAAGGATCTCTACCAGCTTACTTTTGAGCAATTAAGTTTCATAGACAAACTATAAACTAGTGAATCTTCATTAAAAAAAAAAAAAAAAAAAAAAAAAAAAAGCGGTTGAGAAATGCAACCTGTAGAGGTAAACAGCTGGACAACCAGACATCTGGGCATTTGGGCATCCGGACATACGAAATGATTTTGGCGCAAGCTCAAACAGAGAACTTCATTCGCTTCGCTTGCTCGTTCAATTACATTTCAAAACTTTAGAAAAACAAGTTGATGAAATTACCCGAACACAAAGAACAATAATAATTATAGTCACTAAAATATTGCTGCTAATACTTCGCCTGATAATATGCCTGTGTAGGTACTACGGATATTAGAACCAAGCGATATATAATATCATATACACCTACGTCTTTTCCGTAAACAATTAATAGTGTCAATTAAAAACAAGTAAGTTGTAGGGCAGAACTGGGATTACTTTATGAACGTACGCAAGGCTTAAGGCGCCGTAGGTTCATGGTCTTCTCTCCCTCTCACTGAGCATAAGCGTGAGCGAGATGGAAGGGCGTGCTCGGAAGCGCGGATATCTTACTTAATACTTATAGCTTCTGTGCATAATTTGTTACGAATATTTTAAGTGTATTTTTGTGTATTTTAGACCTATGTTCGTGATTTTTTTCTATCGTGCGAAATTTGCTTAATCATGTTTCGAATCACTGATCTCGCTGCCAAAAAGCCTCAAGATCGTTCGTATTTTTTTGAAACCATATTATTATAAACAGACGCATTATATTGTTTCAAAAACTCTGTTCGCTTAACTTCGCTGAACCTACGGCGCCTTAGCCGTAGACTTTGGTCATCTACAAGAACATCTCTGCTACCAAATAAATGGAATACACCGAAAACCTTTTTTGTAAAATTTTCCCCAAAGATGCAACTTTGCTGGACGGTTTTTCAGCCATGACTATAAATAAAGCTAAGTACATCTGACAAAGCAGAGCGCTTCAATTCCGGCCTTTGTTCGTGTCGTTGTATATGCATTCGTTGGAAGCATGTACATACTTCTGCTGCAAATACTGACTGCCATTTGTCAGAGTTTCATTTCAAAGTAGTGTCTAACGAGTCCCATTATGAAGCCTTCTTTGTCTGTCTGTTCAATACACGCCTTACATTTTTCCAATTTTAATTACCTACACACGGCCAGAGGGGTAATCAACTAATCACGTAACGTTCCGAACGCGCGTTATAACAATTTAAGTGTCATTTTTTCATATAAAAAGTCACATTAGATCTACCTGACGCGCGTACAATGCGTTATGTGATCGACCTGCTGGACAGAAACGGCATTGGACAGGGAAGCCTGGCGGTTTTTAGTGTCGGAGGCCAAGGTCCACTGAGGGTCATTGCACCACAGTGGCTCGCACGTAAGGACACACTCTACCAACTAAACTACACACACTTTGTTACTTATTGCCCACACTTTTTAGGGTTCCGTAGCCAAATGGCAAAAAACGGAACCCTTAGGCCTACTGTCCACGAGGCGTAGCTGCATAGACGCATCGCATTTGTGCAGCCCGGCGTACTGACGTTGTCCACGAAGCGTAGCGTAAGCGTGTCGTAGCCTGCATTTTCTTTCATTCGTGATGATGTCGTCCAGTGATGAAGACGTTATTTTGGCTTATTATTATCTTCGGAGTCGGCGACGCCGCCGTTTATATTAGATACATCCATGTATAGAAAGAAACATACATTGCAGACTGTTCGTAGCTGCAAGAGAACTATCAGCAGATGACAACTTATTCATTTTATAGAATGAGTAAAAGGACATATCAGAATTTACTGGACATCATGGACTGCTACAAAAACAAAACACCAATATGCGAGTGTGTTAGCCCAGATGAAAGGATATTAATTACATTGCGGTAGTTTTTTCTCCCAAATACTAAACGTGCTGGTCCGTGCGATGCAGCTCGGCGTATAACACGCGGTACGCCCGGCGGCATGAAGCTTGCATGCAGCGACGTTGCCGCACCGTGGACAGAGTTGTGCGGATTTGTATGTAGGCTGCAAGCAAGCGTACACCAAGCGTACAATGACGAATACGCGTCTATGCAGCTACGCTTCCGTGGACAGTAGGCCTTATAGATTCGTCATGTCTGTCTGTCTGTCCGTCCGTATGTCACAGGCATTTTACTCGAAAACTATAAGGTGTATTTGAATAAAATTTTCAGGATAGGTGTATTCTGTTAACCGCTACATAGTTTTGTAACTAAATTAATAAATTGCAAGCCCACGTGTGGCAGATCAATCGATAGGCCTTTCAAAATAAATATAAGGTTCCTCAGCAATTTTTTTTGATTAAGTGAATAGAGTCGGAGATAATCTCCTCGAAAGTCACTAAAATTGTGTCCCCCCCCTCTAATTTTTGAACCGTGTATTTTAAAAATATGAAAAAAATCATGCTCTTACTCTACGGCTTATTAAATTCTCTCAGCGAAAATTGTTTTGAACAAGATCGGTTCAAAGGTTTTTGAGATATTTCTAAAAAACTGCCTTCCTTAAAGAAATGGACGTAAGTGCCATATGATTTCAGTAACGATACGACCTTTTTAATAGGCACGGAACCCTCGTTGTGCGTGGTCCGACACGCACTTGGCCGCTTTTATTTACTAACTTACCTATACTTGAGATTATTTGAGTTGGTTGAAATGCATCAGAGCGGTTCAAAAAGCAACTCTACCGCAAGATAGCAGATTCCAATTCCAATAGCAGTTTTTCATTTAAAACGGTCACTTTAAATTATCTCAACCGTCTACACTAATAACCTTTACTTCTATAGCTACCTACTATCTACACTTTTTTGTATACCGTTCGGTTTATTCAGAATTAGAGTTGAATAAGTTTTGCCTTCTTTAACATTTATGTACATGGTTTTTAATTTTTATACGTAACCACCGCACTTCATATTTGCGATTTTTTTGTAGATTTACACCAACATCTCACACCTCACGCCCCATTAGTCGCGGCCCGTCGAGTCATAACTATACCCACATTAGCACTAATGCGATACACTACAAATAACTAACTAAATGGCAATGGGGTTTCAGTACATTCATATTTAATGTTATGACATTTGTGTCACGGTAGACAATGAAACAGTAAAACAAAGGTAAACTATTGACTCCATTATTTTTAAATAATTATCGCTGCCGCTATAATTATTAAAAAATACAGAAACTATGATGAAGATGCGTAATGCGTATGATATATACGACTACTTGGCTATAACGGAATAGGTATGTGGGTATGATTTGGCCTATCGATATTTAAAACTTAGTTATAAACTGTTTCTAATAAAATCTTGTTAATTATATAATTATTAATACCTACCATTTATAGTTATTTTTTTATTTCTCCAATATGCTCGGAAATGTTACGTAACGCAAAAATAGTAGGTACGTAAAGTTCTCGTCTTTTAAAAAGTTTAAAAATCATTACTGTTCTACAAAGAAAGTTTATGAAATTACATTGCTATTATTTGCCATTTCGTTACAATCTTTATCTAATACAAAAACACTGCAAACAGCCAAATCCGCGTTAATTTACTGGCTATTACATACCTAGCAATTTGTCACAACAACTTGTTGTAAGTAGTTGAAGTGAGACAGCAATACATACCTTTGATTCTAACTATAGCAAGTTGGTGAGACAAATCGCATCCATTGTAGTGTGCTGTAAGTTTTCCCACGTATTCTTTATTTTTTTTTAACGTGTAGGTACAAGTGGCAGAAGTGGCGTATTTAAATGTCTCGAAAAGGAAAACATTAAATATTAGTTACAAAATATAATTCAAAAAGAAAAAATAAATACTTAAAGATTTAAATCCATATTTATAAAAATATATTTTTTAAATACATAGGTACTCATTCATTTCAATCAATCAATATTTTCCGTTTTTAAAATATTATTTCGACAGAAACGGGCTTTATGTGTCATCCCGTGTACTTTTTTCGAATTGAACTTATCCACGAATTGCTATTTCCCGGCCTCGGCAATAATCGATATTTTTAGGCTAAAGGTGGAGGAATGTTAGTCATTATTAATTAAGAAATGCGGCTGCGACCGTATATGCTTCAGTCGAATGCACGTAGTTTCACGGGACGCTCATTTATCGACGTTTATCGGCTTACGTTTGTACAGTCGAGTTCTCCAATATCTACAAAGACAACCTTTCAAGAATATATATACAGTGACTTTATTGTTAGGTTAGTACTGACATAAGACACATGTGTAGATATTTTTGAAAGGTTATCTGTGTAGATGTTGGGGAACTGTACGCAGGTTTTCTTGCAACACTCATATTTTTTTTACTTGCGAAGTTACTCGGCATAATCTACGCATTAAAACTCTAATCACGTAACCACTTAGTATTCCGTGTTTTTTAAGTGAATTCATACAACGCAGCGTAAAAACCGCGGGCAAAGAAACGCCATTTCCACTGTTTCACATTTCTCTATTACCGGCCCCCAAGAAAAAAATGTAGCGAAAATTCTCGAGGAATAAAATATAATTAAATAATATAAGTATGTACATTTATCCCCATGGCTTCGTCCGTGATTTACAAAAACACAGGTATAGGTTTGATAGACGTTACGAATAAGACATACAACCAATTGAATTAAATCTTCTGGACTTCAAGCTGCTACAAGATTGATACCGAGGTCATATCCTTTTATACAACGTGTTAATAAAATAACGCAAAACCTGGAAACAGTTTGTTCAGAATCGAGAGTAGAATGCGAAAAAAATAAAAAATAAAATTTTTGACGCGATTTATTTTTTACATTTGTATGGAGCAGGTCGCCCCAGTCGGCCAACACTCCATACAAATGTAAAAAATAAATCTTGTCAAAATTTTTATTTTTTATTTTTTTCGCATTCTATGCTCGATTCTGAACAAACTGTTTTCAGGTTTTGCGTTATTTTATTAACACGTTGTATATGAGGTAAATGAATAAAATTAAACGAGGCTAAGAAACCTTCTTAAACTAATTCAAAACTACTAAAATAAACCTGATAGACAATGTTCCCCGAGTTTCTTCCTAGATGCGTAACGTACGACCTTCCTTAACAAGTGAAATTAAAAGATTTTTCAAAAAACCCAACTGCTTTTTTCAAATTTTATGGCCTATGTCACTCCCATGATTAAGAGGAATCCAACGACACCTCATATGTCGAAATCTGTCAAACGGTTTAGGCTGCAGGGCTTGCCAAAGAATTAAATCACATACATACATACATACGATCGAAAAACATAACCCTCCTTCTGCAGTGGGGTAAAATACAATATCCGTAACAAAACATTAAAAGATTTTTCAAAAAACCTAACTGTTTTTTTCAAATTTTATAGCCTATGTCACTCCCACGATTAAGAGGAATCCAACGACACCTCATATGTCGAAATACGTCAAACGGTTTAAGCTGCAGCGCGTGCCAAAGAATAATACATAGTCACATACATACATACGCTCAAAAACATAACCCTCCTCTCCTTCGGCAGTCGGGTACAAATCCCACAAAACCGTTAAAAAAACCAGCCGTTCATGTCCAACCGAGCTGAAAACCCTCCATACCACTAATGATCAACCAGTTCCCTACAGTCCAAAACCTGCTTACATTGTCTATGATACAAGAATAAGAAGAAAGACAAACGAATAACACTCTAGAGTCCACTTATGCCATTCTCCGTTCGAGAATAAAGAGAATAGAGCCCTATTGGCGTCGAGGGCATTTTATATTCAGAGTAAACGGTGTAAAAATAAACAGAAATAAAGTCAAATCGTCCGTGAAATAAGTTCTTCGGTTTATGAGCAAGCGGCTGTGGAACGGTTATACAAACGACAGAACGTTTATTCAGGAAAACAGTGCAAATTGAACACGCTATTGTGTAATCTAGGGTTAAGTTCCAGGGCTTGCTTCGACTTGCTTTGATCACGATATACCGATTATACAAAAGCTAGGGGTAAAACGGGATCTATATCTGAATACCTAATGTTTTTTAACCAATTTTAGCATTATACCCTTTTCACGAAACAAATTATTTAATTAAATATTTTTGTTTCGTGTTATTTTTAACGAGGAAGTTACCCCGATCATTTTATAAACGATATGATACAGAGAAAGAATATAATGGAAAAATAAACCATCTTCGTCTGTAGCCCCCGACAGGATAATTTGTTTCGTGAAAAGGGTATAATGTACACCAGCGCCATCTCTCTCGCTAAGTCCGAAACTACCTGATGTGGTTCGATTAGAATGGAGCGAGCGCATAGCTCGCCCATTAGAGTGGTGCCAAGACTGTGAAACAAGTCTATAACTCGATACAGAGAGGGCGGCTAGTCTTAGCGGGAATATAGTGGAAAAATATACAACTTGCGTCACTGTCCTCGTAGCTCAGTTGGTAGAGCAGTCTAGCGTTAATAGAAAGGTCGCAGGTTCGTATCCTGTCGGGGGCTACAGACGAAGATGGTTTATTTTTCCATTATATTCTTTCTCTGTATCATATCGTTTAATTTTAGCATTTCCTAACGTTTTAGGTCATAATGATGTAATGATCATTTGTCACTCACACACTCATACTCACACTCATATGCCTTATCTTTAGTTTTCCTAACATCGTATGGATTCGTTTTGTATTAAGCGGTAACGCTGCTAACGAAATTATAAATTTTTAAATAAAGGAAAAATCCGGATTCGAACCGGCGACCACAGGCATTCATGGCCTGTCGCTACTAACCAACTGAGCTATCGGAACAATCCGGTTCGGCCACCAAATCTTTCAATCAATTCCTTCCTACAACGCCTTAGGGAGGCGTGTAGCGACATCTACCAGAAGACTTAGGCTTCTTAACGGCACCAACGTCTCAAATTATATTGAGAAATCGTCAGTAACGATGCGCCACCCCATACTAAATTAATTTTGTATTAGATTAAGCAGTTACGCTGCTAACGAAATTATACATTTTTAAATAATGGAAAAATTTAAAAATTTAATGCTCCGAGCCGGATTCGAACCGGCGACCACAGGCATTCATGGCCCGTCGCTACTAATCATACTATCATAATACTGTGGCAACCCTAGCCCAATAAGCAACAAAACAAACGGCTCTGCGTTTTATATTAGAAAGTTTCGAAAATATTGTTATTTTTGTGACTATGACAGCAACATCGCATGGAAATACTTACGCTTCACACTTATGAAGATAAAACAACACTTATAAGGAAAAACTCGACGTAATACAATGCCGGTAAGATACTTGTTTTAACCGTTGATCTTGGAATTGCATTTAAAAGTGTAAGATAACACCGTTATTAATTATAAACACAAGAATAACAACGAGACCACGATCAGCTGATTGGTCACTGCCTTACAGTGACAGCCGGCCAAGTGTTGCCGCTAGTAAAAAAAAAAAAAAAGTTCGTTCAGAAACTTGATTGTATCGAGCCATAAACATCGATTATTAAAAAATCGATACATAAAAAATGGAAAATGTCAACACAAGACCACGAAGGGCGAGGGCAAACTCATTGACCAGCGATATGTTTAATAATTCCTTGCTTAACACTACAATGTTCGAATCGAGTCTAATAAGCTCTCCAGACATAACAATCGAAGACGAAGACAACTCTAAAGAGATGAAAAACAAGTTGAAATCACTTCAAACTGAGTTACAGTCTGCCCATACAGAAATCGAAAATTTAAATACTGAAACCGCGCCTAAAAGAATGTCTTCTGAAGCAAGAAAAACAAATTGAAATGCTTAAAAAACTTAACTCAGAACGTCCGAATACTCCAAAATCTAATACAAAAGTGAAAAAAATATCTCTAGCATCTGTTGAAAACAGGTTAAGAACACAAGCTCAATTTAATGTGTCTACTAGCGAAGAGCAGACAGAACAACAAAAACCTCAGAAAATCGATGCGATCTCAGATACAAAAAAGATCCTAAAAAAATTAAAACATCTGAACGATTCTAAAAAGTCTTCCACCTCACCAAACGAGAACAAAGAACAGAAGAAAGTAGCTAAATCGAAACAGCTGCTGAAGGAAACTAGCTCATTAAGAAAGACTAAGAATGTGACCACAGAAATGAAGACCGTCGAAGAAAGCCTAAAAGTGGACGCACAAAAACCACAAAAATCACAGACGCTTAACCCACTACCGTACAGATCGATAATGACCAACCCTACCCCATCTCCGTGCATCGAGACCCTACTGCCAACTGAATGCACCGACGAAGGGCAACCAAGACAAGAACAAGAAGGTACCAGCCCACGTCAAGTACTATCGACTCTAAACGACCCCATCACATCATCGCGTATTGAGTTTCCAGCGCCAGCTGCGTGCATCGAGAGAAGAAAACAAAGCCAAGAACATGAAAGTACCAGTCCACGTCAAGTAATATCGATGGATCAAAGTGTAGGGGAAAAGAATAGTTGTCATATTAAGGACGGCAATTATAAAAAAATGCTAATATTAAGCGATGAGTATGGAAAATCCTTGGCCGGATTTATAAAAGACCAGTGTACTAAATATTCATCGATCACTTCAATATGTAAACCAAATGCTCAACTAAAGGAAATTGCTGCAAATATTAGTAACCTCACGCAACATATGAATGAAGGCGACGATGTGATAATTATTGCATCAAATGTAAAAAAATATAGATTATCTTATATTGTTAACGCTATAAACCACTGTAACTATAAGCGACTGAAACTCCAACTGACTACACTACCGTATAGTAATAAGATAGGGATTAATAATAAGATTTACGAAATCAATAGCATGGTACAAAGACTCGTCCTAAGATCAAGGGGCGTATCACTTATAGATATAAATAAATATAGAAACAAATACTTTAATGGTATAAAAGGGACATCTGTTAATTTCAAACAATTTCTGTATGCAAAAATTATACACAATTCGCACCAAGAGTTCACCCATAAACATGGCAATCTCATTTACCTAACAGCTGATACTTCAATAAAAACAATACCAGATGCTGCTGACAAAACAGATGCAGAACCTAAACTCTCTTTTTTAGACCATGCTCCACGGGACCGGAACCAAAAATAGGTACACTCAAACTAAATGTCCTCCACCAAAACTGTCGAAGCATTAGAAACAAATTGTTAACCATCCGTAGCCTAGTTAATCAACATTGTCCTGATGTAATTGTAATTTCGGAGTCTTGGCTAGGTCTTAATGATATGGATTGTATAAATATTACGCCGGGTTATAATACATGCGAATAATTTTGTGCGAAAAGAACGTATACACGGTGGTGTCTCAATTTTTATTATTAAAGACCTGAAATATGTAAACTGTAAAAATATTGACATGTTAGCTATAGAATACCATTGTGAAATATGTGCAATAGAAATAGAACTAGACCCTAAGAATCTAGTAATAGTTGGTTTATATAGAACTGGACTGGGAGACTACAACAAAATGTTGGAGACTTTAGAAAAGTTATTTGACTTGCTGAGTAGTGATTATAATAAGTGTTCAATTATAATCATGGGGGACTGGAATATCGATTTTAGCTTAGACTCGGTTAATAAAAGAACCCTGGTAGACTTAATGGCTTCCTACAATCTACGAAATATCATTGACTTCCCTACAAGAGTAGACGGTAATTCTAAGACCTCAATTGACTGTCTGATCACAAATATCCACAATGCTATATTGGACGTAAAACCGCTGATAACAGATATATCTGATCATGATGCTCAACTAGCGCAACTCCAAATAAATAAAAATTGTAAACCTGAATACGTATATATTGAAAGTCGTAAACAGAGTACAGAAAACGTCAACAGCTTCTGTGAGTCAATGCTAGCTTATGATTGGGACCAAATATTTAACTCATATAACCCAACTACGTTTGATACCTTTATGAGAAAAATCCTCTATAACATGAACCTTCACATGCCTAAGAGTACTACTAAAAAGAAATACTCCAATTTTTCCAAGTACTTTCCGAAAGATCTGGTTAAATTCCAACAGGATATCAATGACTTACACCTACTTCGTAGACAGTTTCCACAAATTGACATTGACGAAATTCTACGCCACAAAAAGCAAGTGATGCAGGACTTGTTAGTAAACTTAAGGAAAAAACATACTGAAAGCCGTCTCGAACAGTCAAGAAATCCCAAACGTGAGATATGGAAAATAATTAAGGAAGAGACTAATAATAACACCCAAGAGCATAACTGGAATCTCAAAGACCAGCATTCGAAAACGCCTATCCACTATACCGAAATACCAGATCACATAAATAGATTCTTAGTAAAAATAGGGAACGATCTTGCCACTAACAATATGCCGGATGTGGACCAAGCTGTAGCGCAAGTGACTGTCAATAACTCGGACACTCAAACTTTGTTTACATTCTCTCAAATAAACCCCGTGTACTTACTAAAACTAGCAAAAAACAAGATATCAAAATCGCAGACTAAAGATATATATGACATTTCAGGAAAATTCCTTTTTGACATGATGACTTTTCTATCAGACCACTTGACATATCTAATAAATAATATTCTAATTTCAAATGTATACCCACATGCTCTAAAGAAAACTCGTCTGTGTCCAATATATAAAGGAAAAGGTGATAAAACAGATGTAGGAAACTTTAGACCAATAACAATAGTTCCTACAGTATCAAAACTTATTGAATCCATAATGTCAAGTGATATTCTTAGGTACATTGAGAACAGTAATGCCTTGTCAGATGCACAGTATGCTTACAGACCCGGGCGCTCTACAACCGCGGCTACCCAAAGATTTATGGAAAATGTAATAATGTCCCTAGAAAACAAACAAAAAGTAGTTGGAATCTTCCTAGATTTATCAAAAGCCTTTGATTCTGTGGACCACACTCTGCTTTTGGCAAAACTCCATCAATACGGAATAAAAGGTCAGAGTGCTGAATTATTACAATCTTTTCTATCAAACAGAGAACAAACGGTGGAAATTAAAGTAAACGGAAAGCATTATAGGTCTAAGCCACAATTAATAAATATAGGAGTTCCACAAGGGTCTTCATTAGGAAACATATTATTCTCTATATTTTTAAATGACATTACAGAACTAGACATAGATGGTGAAATAATTTTATATGCAGATGACACGACAATAATCATCAACGACGAATCTGAAAATAAATTAGTTGATAAGATAACCAGAACTCTACTTGCATTAGAAAAGTGGTTTAAAATGAATGGACTTAAATTAAATTCAGAAAAGACTAACATTGTTAAATTTAATACGCAAAACAAAGTGACTGATAAGTTAGATGTAATCCTTCCAGACGGCGCAATGATTCAAAGTGTACAGCATGTAAAATTACTGGGATTTCATTTGGATCCAACATTCTCATGGAAAACACACATAAATTCGGTATGTGGAAAGATAGCAAAAGGAGTATATATCCTCAAACAATTAAAGCCAATCGTTTCGAGCGACCACCTTAAAGAAGCATATTATGCATATATACATTTGTGACGTTCACAATCACGCCACAACGGCCGCGACAGAGCGGCGCCGACGCGGGGGACAGACGAGCGGGGAAGAGCGGCAACCGACACAACGCGCCCCACCACAGCGCAGCCCGACCGCCTGCATATAAGCGCTGCGCGACCGTCAGAACGCCAGAGTTTAGCTAGCGGCTCGCCGTGCGCTCAACTCTCTCCCCTCGCCCTCCTCCCCTCTCCGCCACTAGCCGCTTGGAGACCCCGAGTGCACTGCCGTGGTATCCCGACTTTCCGGCCGCTTGGAGACCCCGAGTGCACTGCCGAAGTCTTCCGCTCCCCTCACCCCTTCCAGGCCACTTGGTCACCGAGTGTTCTGCCTGAGGAGTGAGTCGATAGGACCTCCGCGTTATTCCCGGCCGCTTGGATTCCGAGTGCCCTGCCGGATTAACGAACCCGTTCCCGTGATACTACCTGGACGCTTGGAGATCCCGAGTGCACTGCCGGAGTACCACGATCCCGCCGTTCCCGCCTCTTACCGACCCGAAGCGTATCAGTTCGGCAACCGTGCCCCGTACCGAGAGTAATAGAGACCGTGTAGGATATAAGTGCTAGTATTTAAATAAAAGGGCGACAAGACCCAGTTTAGAACATTAACCGACCGCTGTTATCATTTGTCCCTGTTTCCGTTAGGCTCCTTCCCGTCTGAGTTGACTAGGAAACCCTCGATAGCCCTTCAGGCTGAGGGATATGTGTGTGTGGCTAAACCCGCACATCACATTTGGCGCCCAACGTAATAACTCATACAGGAGTCTCGTAGTTCTTTAGGAGCCGGAAAGCAGGGAAAGTTTAACTGATTTCTTTGCCAAACAAAGTGTTACAATTTAAAATCCGAAGTACCGTTACGCGTTATTACCGTCACCGACGTGTAGTTTACGAAGCAAGACGCGACGCTTCCCGCCCGCCCGATAAACAACCCCGCGTCGCTCCGGAAACCGGTAGGTCCCTGCCGAGAGATGCAGACGGCTTGGATATACCAGCTGCACAAGCCAGAGCTCACGAAAGAAGCAGAAGCAAGAGGCATAAATACAGAGGGCCTAACGGTGGACCAGATCCGTAAACTACTCGCAGAATCCGTCAAAGCCACCGAGGAATTCAAGACACCGGAAAAGCCACATCCAGAGCCATGCAAGACGACCAGGATAGAAGCAAGGCTGACAGGCTCAATAAGGCAATCAGGGAGTGGAATCTATCCTACAGGACGACGGATAACCCGGTAGAGTTCGTCGAAAGGCTGGAAGAGCTGATCGCAGCCAGCGGCGTAGACGAAGAAGACGTCCTGCCCGCACTGCCCCGTATCCTGCAAGGAAAAGCTTTATTGTGGTACAGGAACAACGCTGAGTCCTGGAAGTCGTGGGATGAGTTTCTGCAGCTTTTCAAACTATATTATTTCCCGAACAACTATGAGGAGGATCTCATAGTTAAAATAGTGGCTAGGAAACAAGAGTTTCGAGAGAGCTTCACAGACTACGTGACAGATTTACAAACGCTCATGAGGAGGTACGGAAACCTCAACGACAAAGAAAAGCTACACCGGATCCACGAAAACATGCAAAAAGAGTACAAGCTGTACATAAAGAAGCATGACTATAACGACTTAAACGGGCTGTTAAAGTTAGCAGCCGAATACGAAAGCATTACCGCCCCGACGGAGAATAAGGTAATGGCAGACCGAGCGTACATCCCACAGACAGCAGGTAGATACACAACTCAGCAGCAGAGGAGTCCGCCGGGATATTGGGGACAACCGCAGTCAGGCTTAAGGCACACAGCCACAGAAAGAAATAGCTTTCAGCCCCGAGAAAACGACACACAGAGAGCTAAGATACACCCAAGATATGACAAAAACACCTGTTGTTGGTCGTGCGGCAAACCCGGCCATAACGCAAGAGAGTGCAGGTCTCAACGACAGATCTTTTGCAGCGGGTGCGGGAAGCTAGGAGTACTAAGTAGGAACTGTTGCATGAACAGGGGAAAAAGAGAATCGCTGGGAGCAGCCGAAGATCAAGATAGGGAGGACAACCGGCTGTACGAAAACGCCACGATAGCAGGGAAAGGATGGGTCTGCTTGATAGACACAGGATCAACGAACACATATATAAACGAGGAAGTATATGAAATATGCAAGGCCCAGGGGGCATTAGAGAAGCGAATCGAAAGGGGCGTCGTATTAGCCGACGGCACCAGAACAACCGTCGACACAACCGTATTAGTCAACATATATATCAAAGGCGCCACGCTGAAGCACTGGGTGAGGGTTCTCCCAGCCGCCGCGGGAACAATAATCGGCATGGACGTGCTAAGAAGGGCCGGAATGGCCATAACATGGGCTGGAGATACCGCAACACTAATAACCAGCGCAAACGTCCAGGTAAAGAGTGAGATAACGATACCCGAGGAGATAAGGGACGACAAAGCAATCAAAGGGACTTCAGACAATCCGAGGGATGTCAACGACGAGCAACCAACGTCCACACGACCGTTATCCCACGAGCAGGAAGAGACACTCCACACCATGCTAAAACAGCAATTTCAACTGTGCGAGCAAAGCCCAAAAGAGAACACGTGGGTCGAACACAAAATTAAATTAAAACATAGTGAACCAATAAAACAGAAATATTATCCGCGCGATCCGAAGCAGCAAGAAATCAGCGACACCCATGTGAAAGATATGCTGGAACAGGGGGTGATCGAAAGATCGAATAGCCCATACAGCTCACCGGTAGGGCTCGTCAAGAAGGAAAACGGCCAGCACAGATTTTGTATGGATTTCGGAAAGGTAAACGAGGCATCAGGGAAAGATGCATATAACCTCCCGCAAAAAGACAATACATCTGTACAAGAGTCCACGAAATACACACCAGCATTCCTACTATACGGGAGGGAACTACGAAACCCGAACGACCGGAACTCATTTCCACCCCCAAAAATCAAGGAAAAAGGGATGGTACAAGAGGTTTATAACACCGTGAAGCAAAATCAAGGCCGAGCGTCCGCCGCACAAAAATTGTACTACGATAAAAATAGGAGATATTGGGAGCCTGCCGTAGGAGATTTAGTCTTGAAAAGGAATTATATACTATCAAATGCGGAGAAAAGCATATGCGCAAAATTAGCACCGAAATTTATAGGGCCATTTAGAATTCAAGGGAAAATATCACCGGTCATATACACATTAAAATACCTTAACGGTGACGATAAAATTATAACCGCGCACGTCAAGGACTTAAAAGTATATAAAAATTAAAATAACAATCAAACCGGCAACTTATAAGTTTAATATAAATGCAATCATATCACAACAAACCGCATGGTAACATAACAGCGACCGAACTATACCGACCGCATTCAAGGTGAGCGAACGACGCAACGACCAGAAATGGACCGTGCGGCCACACAGAGAAGGCGCACATTAGAACAACAGGGGGAGCTAACGCGAACATAAAAAAACGGGGCACAGCGCGGCCGACTCATAGGTGATAACGAGCTAACAGAACTAGTCCGTAGCGACGCAGCAATAAGGACGAAAATACATTTTGTATATATGTATTTGTTTTTTTTTGTTTTTTTTAAATTGTTTTTTGTTTTTTTCAGTTCATTTTTATAACACGTTTTTCTATATTTTTTATTAATCTACAACATGGGGGGTCCGAAATAACCGAAAGTTTAATTACACCCCTACCCCGAGCACTAACAATGAGTAGATAGGAAGAAGAGAATAGGAAAGGGGCAACAAATGAATAGGAGGGCAAGAAAGAAAGCCTAACCTATCAATAATAACATCACCACGAGACTAAAGGTGATTTTTCGCAGGTAAAAATCTCCAAAACGGGGAAGGAAGTGTGACGTTCACAATCACGCCACAACGGCCGCGACAGAGCGGCGCCGACGCGGGGGACAGACGAGCGGGGAAGAGCGGCAACCGACACAACGCGCCCCACCACAGCGCAGCCCGACCGCCTGCATATAAGCGCTGCGCGACCGTCAGAACGCCAGACGTATCGAAGTCAACCCGGAAAAAAGCACTGCAATAGTCTTCCACCCGTCTGACTGCATTAGCACAGAAAGGCGGGCGGCCCCGATCCAGATGTTTGACCGACCCATCCCCTGGGTCAATGAGGCCAAATATCTTGGAGTGACCCTCGACAGGAAACTGACCTTCCGTAGCCACATCCGTAGGGTACGCAACCGCGCGTTGTTCGTTCTAGGAAGGCTTGGGCCGATGATCAACAAGTTTAGTAAAATGTCACTTAGAAATAAGCTGACACTCTACAAGACTTGTATTCGTCCAATCATGACATATGCAAGTGTAGTATTTGCTCACGTGCCTATGTCATCGCTCAAACCGCTTCAGGTCATCCAGAATCGTTTCCTCCGTAGGGCGACTGGTGCCCCGTGGTACCAATCGAACCTCAGCCTGCACCACGACATGGGGATTAGCACCATGTATGGTTTCTTTAAGCAGGCTGCCAGACGTTATTTTGACAACGCTCCCCACCATAGGAATCCGTTAGTTAGGAAGGCTGCTGATTACGCTCCCATCCCTCCCCCCTCAGTCGTTACTCGGCGCTCACTGATTAGGGGCCGCACGGTCCGGCGTCCTAGGCACACACTCACGGACCCGGACGACGAAATCACAGCGTCCATCGAAAGATGGAACGCTGCGCTTTCGGCGTCCATCCCATCGCGTACACTTCGGCGTTCCCGCCGGCGGGGACGTCCACCGCGAATTCACGACAACACAGACACATACAGCCCCTATTCGTCCCGGTACCGCCGCATACCGGGTAGAGTCAGTCCGACCCAGGTCGGGCCTAGCTGAGTTTCTTGCTGGACTCTTCTCAGCTAGGCTAGGTTTTTAGCGAACCAGCGATAAAACTCCCAGTAGTTCGACACCACTCACACCCCAGATTCGGTTGATACCGTTCAACCAATCTCACTGGAGCGCAAACTCGTAGAGTATTCCAGTGTACAAACTTTCCCGCGTGGTCGTGCCGGAGGCTCCCCCTGGATTTTCCCCAGGCTACCCTCCAACCATGCAATTCGACCGCTATATTGGGTCCGTCCTATTATAGCCACAGTCAGGTTCAAAAAAAAAAAAAAAAAAATCAGAACGCCAGAGTTTAGCTAGCGGCTCGCCGTGCGCTCAACTCTCTCCCCTCGCCCTCCTCCCCTCTCCGCCACTAGCCGCTTGGAGACCCCGAGTGCACTGCCGTGGTATCCCGACTTTCCGGCCGCTTGGAGACCCCGAGTGCACTGCCGAAGTCTTCCGCTCCCCTCACCCCTTCCAGGCCACTTGGTCACCGAGTGTTCTGCCTGAGGAGTGAGTCGATAGGACCTCCGCGTTATTCCCGGCCGCTTGGATTCCGAGTGCCCTGCCGGATTAACGAACCCGTTCCCGTGATACTACCTGGCCGCTTGGAGATCCCGAGTGCACTGCCGGAGTACCACGATCCCGCCGTTCCCGCCTCTTACCGACCCGAAGCGTATCAGTTCGGCAACCGTGCCCCGTACCGAGAGTAATAGAGACCGTGTAGGATATAAGTGCTAGTATTTAAATAAAAGGGCGACAAGACCCAGTTTAGAACATTAACCGACCGCTGTTATCATTTGTCCCTGTTTCCGTTAGGCTCCTTCCCGTCTGAGTTGACTAGGAAACCCTCGATAGCCCTTCAGGCTGAGGGATATGTGTGTGTGGCTAAACCCGCACATCACACATTCAATCCTCTCTTATGGAATACTGTTGTGGGGAAACTCCACAGATTTCGAACGTGTGCTCAAAATGCAAAAACGTGCAATACGAGTTCTGGCTAATGCACGTTACAGAGATAGTTGCAGAGAACATTTTAAAAACCTAGAGGTCCTAACATCTGTGTCGACATACATTCTAGAGATAGCCTTATATGTGAGAAACAATCCGAGCGAGTTTGTACGAAACGGTGATGTGAATAAACGCCCTACACGATATCCAGATAACCTAAAGCAAAGTAAATGTAGGTTAGCCATGACAAAAAAATGTCCTAAGATAATGGCAGAAAAACTGTACAATAAGCTGCCAGCAGAAATCAAATCTGAACATAACATTTATACTTTTCGTAATAAAGTCAAAACTCTATTACTCAGTAAGACATTGTACCATATTAAAGAATATTTGAATAATGATTATGGATAGCGAAATTATAATTGTATTGACTCTATTTAATGAACCTTATTGTAATCTAGTTTAGTTATTGACGATCTCAGTATGTGCTCATGTTTTTATTATAAGTTTTTGTAATTGAAAATAATGTAACACTAATTGAGAAATAAATGAATCTAAATCTAAATCTAAATCTAACCAACTGAGCTATCGGAACAATCCGGTTCGGCCACCAAATCTTTCAATCAGGTCCTTCCTACAACGCCTTAGGGAGGCGTGTAGCGACATCTACGACTTAGGCTTCTTAACGGCACCAATTATATTGAGAAATCGTCAGTAACGATGCGCCACCCCATACTAAATTAATTTTGTATTAAGCAGTTACGCTGCTAACGAAATTATAAATTTTTAAATAAAGTAAAAATTGAAAAATTTAATGCTCCGAGCCGTATTCGAACCGGCGACCACAGGCATTCATGGCCCGTCGCTACTAACCAACTGAGCTATCGGAACAATCCGGTTCGGCCACCAAATCATTTAATCAGTTCCTTCCTACAACGCCTTAGGGAGGCGTGTAGCGACATCTACCAGAAGACTTAGGCTTCGTAACGGCACCAACGTCTCAAATTATATTGAGAAATCGTCAGTAACGATGCACCACCCCATACTAAATTAATATTGTATTAAGCAGTTACGCCGCTAACTAAATTATATATTTTTAAATAAAGGAAGAATTTAAAAATTTAATGCTTGAATTACTCAAAAAGAGCTCCTTAGTCAAACATACAAAATAACACTTTCACAAAGGTACAAGTTACAATTTTAGAAGCCTTAACTGGCAACACTGAGTTGCTTGTCCAATAACAGCCTTGCCGTATAAACAGTGTTGCCGGCGGTTAAAACTTGTAATAGGTACTGTAACTTATAGTTCCGTAAATTGTAAGTTAACAATGAAAACTATACGCAAGGAAAACAAATGGACATGATACGTTCTGTGTTTTAGCAGGAAATACTCACAAACCTACGACTATAGCGCCCGCGGCCGGTTTCCTATCAGTCCGCAACTGTCGCTTGAAGTCACTTATGCCACATAATGTCCCTCATGTCCCATAATGCCTTACATAATGTACACCCCTTATCGCCAAGGACGGGTAAGTTCTAATCGGTTCGGACAAGTTTTGTTTTTACGTTCAAAGGCGTGTTTTTTTTTACTTTTAGTTGTGTATGTGGGTTTAGACGGAATGGAACAAATGTTTAAGATTTCAACTTTTCAACAATACTTTGTCGAATATTATATTCAGAATCTAACGTTACAATCTGAAAAAAATATCCTTTCAATAATAAAACCCAGCAGATTTAGTATTCTTTCCACCTACTTAGATTTTATAACTAACGCGACATCTTGTAAACTCCATTATTGTCTGAAACCTCGACAACCTCGGAAACAGCCAAATGTTGTCTGTCACGCAATTCGTTAATTTTCCCCCCTGAGCATACCATCGTCATAATTACCACGTTTAACCCTTTTTGACTCCCTAATTGACAGAAATTAACAAATTTCCGTCCTTTATTAAGTGTTTTTAATAGGCGGTGTCGACTTATTCAAGAGAACGGCATTCGTACTTCAAGCTTAGTTCTGGCTTGTACCTACAAATTAAATTATTAGTGAAAATCTTGTTGGTCCTTCCTAGGCCCGATCGTATACTCGTATTGCTACAAGTTAAAATAATTGTTCAAGTCTAAACCAGCAAAACTAATCAAGAAAGGCATTCATCATTGGTCCAGTTTGTGAATAGCGCCACACAGCGCTATTAAAAAGGTTAAAAAAAACGGCCAAGTGCGTGTCGGACCACGCACAACGAAGGGTTCCGTGCCTATTAAAAAGGTCGTATCGTTACTGAAATCTTATGGCACTTACGTGCTTTTCTTTAAGGAAGGCAGTTTTTTTTTTAAATTACTCAAAAACCCTTGAACCGATCTTGTTCAAAACATTTTTCGCTGAAAGAATTTAATAAGCCCTATGTCCATGATTTTTTTCATATTTTTAAATTAGGCCGTTCAAAAAAATGAATAATAAAATAATAATAATAATAATATTTATTTTGAAAGGCCTATCGATTGATGTGCCACACGTGGGCTTGCACAGAATTTTTTTTTTTTGACTTTCAGTTTTATGTATGGAGTGCACTAAAAATTGGAGGTTGCTTTACAGGCGTAGGTGTGTAAGGCTGTATGAAATTCCTTTACATATCATCTTCACTCATCGCACCGGATACGTAGTATTTCCGAACCTAATTTGAAGTAAGTCACGTCAACATTTCATTGCAAGTTTGAGAAAACAATTTTTTTGATTCTGATTCTGAACACACCATTTCCAGCATTTTCATAGACCAGCATGATATAAACAGCGTACACACTGTCAGGCAACCACTGTTTTAATCGGCTGCCTCGAAACAAAAAAAACCATACATATTTTCTATTTCCGCCCCAGTCCAAGTTGGCTCAGTTCGGGTTGCACAGGGCGGCTCCACAACACTTGGGGAGCTCAAATACCGCGAACCATCTGGCTGCCTCTTGGACACTGAACTACGCGTCATTGCTCTGAATAACAGCGTTCATTTCCTGGGCAAAATGGCATACTTCAGCAAAACCATTTTTAATAAAATACTGTATTGCAATAGGAGGGTTTAAAACAGTCTTATCCAATCTCAACAATATACCAAATCGTATTAAAAAACAATGTCTACAAACTAGGCAACCTCGAAAAAAAATTGTAAAGTAGGGGTAAGTCGCTTAAAAGTTCTGAATCTTTTGGTTCCACAAGCCTACCTCTACCAACACAGCATTATAAATAAAATGCTCGACGTTCGAGTACGCGCCCTTGACCAAGTTGGGCCGCAGGAACGGCCGCCGCTCCAGCAGCTCCGAGCCCGTGGGCAGCACGCTCAGCTGACGGAACTTACGGAGTCCTTCCCGCAGCGGTCCGAAGCAGTCCTCCCGCAGCAGGCGGAACTGCACGTCGAGGTAGTGCTCGACGTCTGAGTACGCGCCCTCGATCACGTTGGGCCGCAGGAACGGCCGCCGCTCCAGCAGCTCCGAGCCCGTGAGCAGCACGCTCAGCTGACGGAACTTACGGATTCCTTCCCGCAGCGGTCCGAAGCAGTCCTCCCGCAGCAGGCGGAACTGCACGTCCAGGTAGTTCTCGACGTCTGAGTACGCGACCTCGATCACGTTGGGCCGCAGGAACGGCCGCCGCTCCAGCAGCTCCGAGCCCGTGGGCAGCACGCTCAGCTGACGGAACTTACGGATTCCTTCCCGCAGCGGTCCGAAGCAGTCCTCCCGCAGCAGGCGGAACTGCACGTCCAGGTAGTGCTCGACGTCTGAGTACGCGCCCTCGATCACGTTGGGCCGCAGGAACGGCCGCCGCTCCAGCAGCTCTGAGCCCGTGGGCAGCACGCTCAGCTCCAAAAAAAAAATGTTTTTTAGTTATTTAATTACAAAACTACGTAGCGGCTAACAAAATACACCTATCCTCAAAATTTAATTCAAATACACTTTGTAGTTTTCGAGTAAAATGCCTGTGACATACGGACGGACAGACAGACAGACATGACGAACTTTTAAGGGTTCCGTTTTTTGCCATTTGGCTACGGAACCCTAAAAATGGTCCGGTAGGAAGCGAGGCGCGAGCGAGTCCAGTAAGGGATCGTCTTAATACAACGCGACTACGCGATCATCGCAAAGTTAAGCGCAGTGTAAGTTATAATACATGTTGAGTCTACACCCGTATTGCATCTTTCGACAGTAATACATGAATTATAATACTCCTCTGAAGCTTACGGCCTTAATTTTTGGAAAAGTTACGCATCATATCGACTTTAATTTTCACGCGTAAACGTATAGATATACACACGTGTTAGTAACATCAGCGTCCCTGTATCGACTTGTAAAGTTACAAGTTGTAACTTTATATTTGCCCTGAAACTTCGAAACCTCAGCATTGAAATAGACAAGTTGGGTAAACTTGAACGAGTTTGGGATCAGAGTTAAATGCTTAGTGTAACACGACGTTGAAGCGGTGTGTTATATATTATGTTATTTTTGAGGGCGTATCGGTTCTACAACACGTGTTGTATTACGTACAAACGCCAACACAGTTAACAGACCATCCTGTATTTATATAGAACCTTATTACAATGCATATAAAGTGCACGGATGGCTGTGTTCTCGATATTACACACTCTTATAATTTACAGTGGCGTAGCATGAAATATAGGCAAGCCTATCTTTAGGGAAGCCCGCATTAATTTAGGTTATTCGTTCACCCCCGAAGCAAAATAAAGTGTTATCAGTTTTACATGTCGTCGACTAAAGTCGCAAACCTCGTAACTTTACCCAAAAAACTTTATCACCAAAAAAGTCAGTTTGGAGTTGCGAGTCGCTATAAATGTAAAACTTTTTTTTCCGTTAAAAATGGCGTTCGGTAGTTGCGAGGTTCTCTATCTTGCTATTTAAATGGAAATGGATTTTTTTAAGCATTTAAGATTTTTTTTATTAGATGCGTTCAGAATGTTACCATATAAAATTTTCAAAACATAATTTTAAAAGCAAACCAGGCAGTTAATTAGACACTTAGAAAATAGAACAGGGAAGATGATATGACATCTCATACGACATGACAACTTCATACTCAATGTAATTGAAAGAAAGATAGAGGGTAAGCGAGGACGAGGAAGAACTAGAATAAACTACATAGAGCAACTCAAAAAGAGAAATGCTGGATGTTAGGTCGTATCGAGATGTCAAGAGGTTGCCTGGGATCGGAATAGATGGAAAGCATACTTTGAGCTTCACCGACAAGAACTCGCTCTTAAATGAGAAGAAGAAATATTTTAAAAGACAATGCAGTTACGAGGTTTGCGACTTTAGCTGACGATGTGTCTCTAGCATCGTAGCCCCTATATGGATGAACCGAATTGACTTCGGTTTTGCCTTAGCCTCGGGCCGGGCTCGTCAGCCTTGTAACAATAGAAAATCTGCATTTACTCGTCCCATCGTATCAATTCACGGCACGTAAAGTAGTCTGCGCAATCAATTTTCGGGAGTAATCTGAGATGAGATAGAGCGAAATGCGCAAATCCATAGCAACGACGCGGCGCTCTCTATTAAAGCTTCACGAAACATGCCATATATTGGTTCTAATTTGATGTTTTGCATGGTTGGCATTATTGACCAATGTGTTGTGTGCCCCCGTCCCAAGATTAGCTTGGCGCGCGTAAGCGATGGCGCGAAACATATCATAATGTCGAGTGAGATATACCTGGTAACGATATCAAAATAAACGTGCATCCACTCCCATCCTACTCGTGTACTCACGTATTGTGCCGTCAGAGACAACAACTTCTGCGGGTCCTAAACAAACCACTCGTTCCGCCAGTGGGGACCAACAATGGAAAACCGTAGCAGAGCTGCTTCCGTTGAGAGCAATATATCCGAGAGTGGGTAGATACTCGTAGCGGCTCGTACATACGAGGGCCACAATAAATGTAGGCCAGGTACTGCAATAGTTAGTATATCCATCTAAGCGTTTATGTTTACATTGTGAATGGACGTGACATGTCAATGAGTCATGGGATACGACGACCGGTTAGGCTAGTTACGCGGTTAGCCTACGAAGCTGAAGGTCCTGGGTTCGAATCCGGTAAGGGCAAATATTTGTGTGATGAGCATGAATATTTGTTTCTGAGTCTTGGATGTTTTGTATATACCTATTTCAGTATTTAATCGTCGTCTAGTACCCATAACACAAGCTTTATTGAGCTTACTAATACCCTATTTGGTGAGGTAATTAACTAAATGTAGGAAACAAAAAAATCCACGTGACTTGGTCACTTAACCAATCATAGCAACCTTTTGTATCTATGGTATTATCTTATTGGCTGAATGACCAAGTCACGTGGTTTTGTTTATATTTAGTTAAATACTTAGGCAAATAGGGTATCATCATCATCATCATCATATCAGCTGCCAGTCCACTGCTGGACATAGGCCTCCCCCAAAGAGTGCCAAAGTGACCGGTCCTGCGCCCCCGCATCGAGCGGACTCCCGCAACCTTTACCAGGTCATCAGTCCACCTTGTCGGGGGCCTATTACCCACGCCGCGCCTTCCGGTACGTGGTCGCCACTTGAGAACCTCTCCGCCCCAACTGGGTATAGTTCGATTATTAATGTACTCATATTTTCGTGGAAGCAACTTGTACGGACCAAATACTGCACATTTCGTAATGCTTACTTGCGACTTAGTTTAGGTCATGTGTCACGTAAATAATGATTAGTAATAAATATAGTTAGTGCAAAATTAAACTGCACACTATCGTGAACACAAGAAGAGAAAGAGTTACCAATACTTACTGTACGAGTTACCAATTACTTACTGTACTTTTATCATCTAGTTAAAGTTTATTTGTTAAGCCATGAGTATCTTTCTCCGCACTCCCTCTATATGGCACTACAAGTCAATTGTAGCAGCTAGCAGGCTGCTACATAACTTTCATCTTCCAAACTAGATGGGTAGTCCTTATTAGGTTTATCTATTAAGGGAAAACTTAGTCGTCACGCCTCGTTTATATACTGGCGACGCGGTCGGGGATATGAGACGCTGTGGTGTTTACATAGTCACTTGACTGCACGTGTCTTTGGTAGCCGAGTGCGAGCGTATCGCCTGTAAACCAAGACTATAAGTTATAAAGCCGTCCGAAGACATTTTAATCGGCATTCGGCTTGATGACTGCTGTTGGACACAACCGGGACATACTTATGTCTATATCGCAAACATCGCACTGTTATCCGCAGCCCAGTCCAGCACACACTCGAATATGTGTCCCATCGCCGAATATCTAGTGGTAAATATTAATTTCCCGTACATAAAATGCCAGAAACTTCGGCACGAACTAGGATTCAAATTTAGGAGGACATGCAAAACTTTAGCGGGTGAAATTAGGAAACAATTGACTTTACGTGTACGAGGGGCTGGGTTTCCGTAATTCGACGTCATATGAGCGCCTATTTTACATGCTGGGTTGTCGGCAGTTCTACCAGAAAATCTTGCCGACCCTTGATGTTGCCAACTCCCGGTAGTGACCTCGGTGATCCGAGGTACTATGTGCGGGAAGCTGCCACCCCAGGAAGAACCATAATCGCATAATAAAACAAGGTAAGTAATTCCTGCCGGTGTATCTTGCCTGCGTGGGACAATTTACGGTCACATAGTGGCAACAAACTGACATTCCGCTGTTTTTAAGATGCTGATGGAGAAGATGTAAGTAAAATATACGCTGAAGTCACAAGCCGTCATGGGAATGACTTACTTACGTTGTTTTGTTCTACCATGCGTATAGGTAGGATCTTAGTTTTAATGGGCATTTTCCGCAAGTCGACATCCAATGTGTCTATTTTGCGTAAAACGGCGGGTTAGCGCTACTCTAACCAACCCAGCTCCTCCAGAAAGATTTTGAGCGCCTTGATGTTGCTAATAACAGCCTCCCATAGTGTGTCTGGAGACCCTAGGTATTTTTTTCTGTATACTTCTACCTGCCTGCAGTCCAGTAAAATATGTTTAGTCGTTTCTTCTGCCTCCATGCACGCTCTGCACGGCTGCCTGTGATACCTAAATTATAGAGGTGTTTGTTCAAGGTGTTGTTTGCTTATTCCTACTATTTTCCGTAGTTGGTTTCTACGTGTCCTCAGCTAGTGCGGTTGTGAGTTTGTAGTCGCTTTTTCACATATTCTCATTGGTCTGTCTGCATGTTACTAGCAGCAAGTAGGACCTTTCGTCTACATTTAGTTTTTCGCATCTCACTTATCAGCTACGAGCGCAGCGCTACAAAAATTTTAGCAGTGACTGTGGTAGACTAAGGGCGAGTTGCACCAACATACGATTACAGACCGGTCAACGTTAAAGATGGCGCCTGCAGCTGTCTTTCCAAAGAGACCTTGTCAAACTTTTCCTGCATTCAGATTTTAACGAACACCGCTTACGAGTATGATTATAGACAGTTTGGTGCAACCCACCCTAAGGAGATTTGTGTGAGCACTAACCTCGTTATCTTACAATAAAGCAGAATATGTCCTTTTGAACTAGGAAATATGGTACAGCTATCTTTGTCTTTGTATTTGATAAAACCATTAACCATCCAGGCAATACGTTACTATTGGCTTACAAAGGTTCTATGTACATTAGCAAGTAGCAATTTTAATCTTAATATCTTTAATATTGAGTTTCAAATCTTTTGTAAGCTATCATGCAGTTTCAGTGGCATTGAGAAATAAAAAGAGTCTAAGTAAAAGTATGAACTAGAAATTTGAGTCTTATGTAATTTCAAATAGAGATGAGGTTCCTTGAAAAATCATTGTAGTGGTCAAAAGATAATGTTACGAGGTCAGCGAAAACTAAGAGGAACAGCTTGTTGTATCTCCTCGTTGCGAAATCGGTATTAGATTCAGTTTAGAAATGTATTTCTTTACCAACTGTATTTTGCGGAATCCGGATTCCGGAGGATGCTGCTTTTGAAGAAATTAACGGTTAATTTTTCATTTTGTTCTTTTTGAACGTTAACGTTTCTGTAAAACTGGTTACAGTGTTGAAAACCGGCAAATAACCTTGGTTACTTGTGACATTTTGCCTGAGTATAAATCGACAAGATAATTACGGGGGAAACTCATTATTACAAGCTTTCAATTTAACTTGCAATGTATGTACCTAACTAACTATGTAACTATGTTTGTTCGGGTGGAATTTTGCAAATCAATTTTGCTGAAGTTTCAGGTAAAGGTATGAAGTATGGTAGGTACGTTTGAGTGACAATTCAATATTATGGTACCATCGAGTTGATCTGATGATGGAGACAGAAGGTGCAGGCCATGGTAATTCAGTACTTAGTCGACGTAACCCCATTGAATATGGGATGGAGATATTAGAATCGTCTCAATAATGAGTAGTTGATGACGGTATAATTCAAAAGTACAATCGGCAATAAGAGCTTGTACAGTCGAGGTCATAAATATGTTTACACTTTTGCACCTTATTACAAGGCAATAAGGTGCAAAAGTGTAAACGTATGACCTCGACCGTACCAAAAATGTCATTTTTGACAGGAACTTTTGCAGTATGTATATGTTTCCACTAAAAACATGCTAAAACATCAATATTTTGAAATGAAGGCGTGCAGTTATAAAACGAAATCCTCAATTTTCACTCCTTAATATTCCCCCCTCTCCTATGAACCTCAGCCTCGACAGTGACCTCTTACAATAAATATAAACACCTACTTTCATTGCAACTATGCACAGGTACCTAATCCGAGTTCAAAGTTACATTACACAGTCGTACACAACTCAAGTCGTTTAGTAAATTGCTCTACTGATCCGCAAATTGAGCAAGTTTTCTTATAAATCAAACGTCTGGTTGTACTATTACTTATTCTGTGCGCCTGGCTTGTAATTAATTACAGAACACAGATTGCTTGGCGCTAAGTTGATTAAAAAAATAAGAAACTTGCGCCCGTTTATTAAAGAACAGTAATGAAAAGCTCTTCAAATATTTTTCACGAGCGAGCGTAGTAGCGAGCGATAACCAAATATTAAAAGCAAAAATATCTCGAAATATCAGGAAACGATTTATTAAGACCTACATCTGGAGCATAGCGCTGTACGGAAGCGAGACGTGGACTCTAACCCAGCGTGATAGAGAGAGACTGAACGCATTTGAAATGTGGGCATGGAGAAGGATGGAAGGTATTAGTTGGACAGAAAGAAGAACAAACGAAGAGGTTCTAAATTTGATAGGAGAAAGAAGATGTCTACTAAAAACAATTGAAAACAGAAGGGGAAATATGTTGGGGCACCTGATACGACACGACAATTACATAAAAACTATAATTGAAGGAAAGATTGATGGAAGGAGAGGCAGGGGAAGAGCAAGACGTGCGTTTATGGACCAAGCTAAAGAGAAAGTTAATGTAATATCGTGTCAAGAGCCCGAAACAGTGGCAGAGAGAAGAACAGAGTGGCGATTACTCCACCTACAAGAGCCCGGCTCTTAAATTTATGATGATGAGCGTAGCGAACGAATTTTTTTGTTTTAACTTGGGCCAACATTCTTTCGGTCCGGCTATCCAGCTGTTTTCCTCTACAGGTGGCATTTCGTTAAAAAATATATATATTAAGTACATTTTTTGTCAATTAAGTTTTTGGAGAAAAAGACTGGCTCGCGAGTTTTACAGCTCATTATATCAGTTTCGGAAGTTCATTAAATTTTAATCATTCTAAAAACAGTTGAATAATAATGTGACGCATGTCAAAGCGTCCGTAGGCTACCGTATCTGCTTACCAGACGGGACTTGTGATTTTTTGCTACAATCGTGATGTTGGGTGGTGGTTAATAATAATAAGACAGAACAGAAAGATTATAATTTATAAGCAAAAAAAATCGAGCACACAAACAAAATTAACTATCCTACTAGTACTATCCTACTAATCCTATTTATGTTATGAATGCGAAAGTTTGTATATTCAGATGTTTGGATGTTTCCCGATTTGGATTAAATTTTTAACAAAGATCGTTTATAGCCTGGATTAAAATATAGGATAGTTTTTATCCTGGGTCCGCAGACGAGGTCGCAGGCGGAAGCTAGTTACATATAAACAAAATGAAAGTACATTGGTCTACAGAGTCCCCAGGAAGCTCGACTCAAGTGGGCGCTCCATACAAATAGTTTGGCTCTCATTTTAAAACGAAGAAGTTTAGTATTATTTCTATATTATTTTAAAACGAAGAAGTTCAGTTTATTTCTTTTTTATTTTCAAACGAAGAAGTTAAGTATTATTTATATTTTATTTTAAAACGAAGAAGTTTAGTATTACTTCTTTTTTATTCTGGCAACAGTAACTATTTTGCAACCTGATGAATATGGCAGCTCTAATCGTGTATACAAAGTTTCCTGTTATTCTTGGATCATCATCATATCAGCCGAAAGACGTCCACTGCTGGACATAGTCCTCCCCCAAAGAGTGCCACAATGACCGGTCCTGCGCCACCCGCATCCAGTGGACTCCCGCGACCTTTACCAGGTCATCAGTCCTGTCCACCTTCTTGGTTATTCTCTCGGATGCCGTTTTAAAATGAAATCCAATCTACGTTTGTATTGAGAGTCCAGTTTCTTGGAGACTCTTAATAATCATAAAACTTAAATTGCTTTTGATAAATAAAATATGTTTTGTCACTTTCTTACGAACACTAATGTCAAAGGGACAGATGAATACAAACGAATTTTAACGTCGTTTCAGCTAAAACGTTAATGAATGTGGCTATTAATATTTACGAAAAAAAACCATACTATGGCTAGCGGTATGTCCGGAAATTCTGTAATGAAAGGAGCTAAGTGCTACGAAAACCCTGCAAAGTTTGAAGGTCACTTAGCAAAAGTAAGTTCACTTAAAATCCAGCCTTTTTAATATATTCGCATTTGCCCGCTCATTTACTTATTTGGAAAGCCGCGTAGAAAAAAATACCGGAGAATAAAGGGAGATTACTTTTACTACTTAAAGAGGTTTATGCTGAAATACTGTTGCAGGATTTTTTTGCACAAGAATATGAATAGGATGTTTATTGAACGAGGAAGCGAAACGAACGAAGTTTATGATTCAGATTTGGGTAAGGACCAAATTTTTGGCCCGCTTAACTCACTTAATTAAATTTTCTATGAAAGTTTTCCGTTGTGACACGAAAATTAACCATACAATTCTATGGTTATTTTTTGTGTCACAATGGAATTTTTATCACTTCTTCAGTGTGTATGGATAACTACCGACTAACCAGCCTAACTACTGGCTAAGAATTTCGTCCTTACCCATTTCTTCACCGATTCTCGTGAATTTTTGTGAACAGGTTCAATTATATAGCATGTTTTGTCAATTCGAATTTTCAAAAGTAAAAAAAAAAAAAAATTGCCGCACTTGGTTCCAAACGCGCAACGCTTAGTCATTAATTATTGTCATCAAGATATACTTACAAGCATAAATTAAGTTGTTGTTATTTCGGTGACGTCTAACCTGTCAATTTTCTGACGTGACAGCCTTGTAACCATCCGTTTATTGTACTCATCATCCTTCTCATTATCGTCCTCCTAGCGTTATTCCCGGTTGAGCCCGAAATCCACTTTGACACCTAATCCCAAAATTTGGCATAAACACTAGTTTTACGAAAGCGACTTCCAACCATGAGGGAAAACTAGACCTTATTGGGATTACGCCGGTTTCCTCGCGATGTTTTCCTTCACGGTAAGTATTCCGATAATTGTACTAAGTAACTTAAATGAATATGGCCTCTAGCAAAGTAAATTCAACTTTATGACTGCACATTGATTTCACACAAATAAGCATTATTAGAGCCCCTATTTTCGTTATATTCAGGTATCCAATGTCATCTGTAATAATTATAAATAATAATAAATATTAGGGGACAATCTTACACAAATCGAGCTAGCCCGATAGTAAGCTCAATAAGGCTTGTGTTATGGGTACTAGACGACGAAATATTTAATAGATATAAATACTTAAATACAAAGAAAACATCCAATACTCAGAAACAAATACGTGATTTACCGGGATTCGAACCCAGGACCTTCAGCTTTGTAGGCAGTGACACTACCTACCCACTTGGCTAACCGGTCGTCAGATGTAGGGGAACTGTGTATAAGATGGGGACGCTAAGGTAAAACAGTAAAAATATAGAGTAATCAAAGTCACATGTTAATCATATATTAATTGCACATACATTATTCAATCAACTTTTATTTGGCATGAGTTATGGTAATATAGGTAATCGTAAAATTTATAAAAAAAACAATTAATAAAAATGGGAAAATACACCGTCTTACCCCACATATAGGACAAGACGGGGACGCAAAAAGTGAGGCAAGATGGGGTTATGAGGCAAGATGGTGTTTAACCCTCCTCACATGCAAGGCATATCAAAACCTCTTGTGCGTTATCGTCATCTACACCTGCACATGCAGTGTGGGCCCAGCGATCACATAGTTGGCATCGCACCCAATTTTCGGAGGATTTTAAGTAAGAATTAATTTGACAAGGTCATACGAGGCAAGATGGGGCAATACACCGTTATGCCTCAAGTATTTTGCCCTGTCTTGCCTCAAGCACCAAACTCGCAAACAAAATATTATTACAAAAAACACGTCAATATTTAAGTGCCTTCACATACACCACACCATGCCCAATATGATACAAAACCGGTACACAAAACAACAATAAAGAGACACAATTAATTACGATTTTAGGTCAATATATTTAGGCTTCAAAAATTAGATCGCGACACCTCTGAAACACGTTTCGACCTCAACTACAAACACGCGTGCGGTTTCACTTGCTCTCGCCAGCGGACTAATGGCGGCTCGGGAATGGCGTCAAGTCGGCCTAGCTGTTGCGTTAATGTAGCGTGTAGTTTTGTCTGTGTGTGGGTGGCCCCATCTTACCCCGCGTCCCCGTCTTATACATAGTTCCCCTACATAATAAACTGTAAAGCTACCGATAAATAACTAGTCAGATGTTTTTACTGAAGCAGATTGAGACAAGAAGGTAATTAAGAATTTATTACAAACATTATTGACAATATCTGTAAAGTCAGCATCATTTTTACAAACTTTTATTTAACTTGACCTGCGCGCAGCATGGTTGCGATTTTATTGTGGATAAGACATCCGTCCCTTTCGCACTCGCATACTTGTCAGAACGCGACGGATGTCTTATCGACAGCGATAAGTGATAAAATGCCAATCATGCTACGCTCAGATATTAGCTGACCGATTGATCAAAAACCTAACCCACTTCCTGATTACCTAGAAAGTTGAAATTTGGCGTCCAGCTGGGTAACCGTGTGTATGGGTCAGCACCAAATTCTTGGCCAGTAGTTAGAAAGTTCAGTTGGGACACTAAAATTAGCCATACAATTCTACGGTTCATTATTGTGTCACAACTGTACTTTTAAACTACTACCGATTAACCAGGCTAACTACTGGCCAAGAATCTGGTCATCACCCGTATACAAATAAAAAATCAAAACACGGGGAATTCTGAAGTATTATTATTTATTATTTTTATTATTTACAAGTATTTTACCAAGTTTCATCTGAATTGGTTAAGCGGTTTAAGCGTGAGAGGTAGCGGACAGAGAGACATCCTTTCGCATGTATAATATTAGTATGGGGTATGGATGTAACCAAAAATTCGTTGTCATCACCAAGTTATTAGCGTATCCCGATCATATCTCAGACTTTTCAACTTTTTGGTCTTTTACACTGAATTAATAAAATTGTAAACTTTATTCCAGTCATTTTCAGTTTGAATCTTATGAGTGACTCATGAAGTTGAAATTCCTTGAAATGTTGATTGTAGTTGCTACATTTTCACACTAAGCTAACGGAAGCTGAATCATCTAACGCTAAATACGTCAACATTAATCACCATTATTGCTAAGTCAGCCTTCAGGTCCTCTCATTTCGTGACTTCACGATCTTTCTTTCATCAAATAAGTGATTTGAGTAAACATATTTTAAACAGAATGGTCCTCTCGCTGGAAAAACTTAACCATTGAAACAAAAATTACCTGCTGAATTATAAAGTTGAGGTTGAATAATTCGATGCGATGTTCCATTGTATATTTTAAGTTTTTACCATTGTAATATTGTAATCTTACCAGTGGGCAACACATTCAATGATTTTATAAGCCGCCACTATCCGTGCAACTATTATCTACTAACTATAGGCGTAACAGTTATTGGTCAGATCCAGCAATGGACCTATTCAGTGCATGTTCCTTCAGTGAGACGGCTCTTGTCTAGGCAAGCTTTCAGCAGAAGTAGGGAATTAGTTTAGGCAACTATTTGTATTAGTCTATTTAGAACTAAGTACCTAAACAATGTAGCTGTTCCAAGAAGAGAGAAAGAAAAGAAAGCATTGTTTTTGTTTGGCTTCTTGCTCTGGTCTTATTTATATAATTACTTTCGCCATCGTTGAGGATCTGATATGACCTCACTGTCACTATTGTTGATAAATAAATAAATTATGCTCTTTAAGGTTTATTTTACCTTTTTTTAATTTACGGGTCTTTTGCAACGTATGACTTTGTATGATCGGAAGATAATAGAAGTATACAATCATCAACATTATAATGTTGATGAATGACGATGAAAATTATAAAGGAGACAGGGCACTTCTGGACCAAAGGTTGAAAAATAAAACTAGCGGCCACTTCGGAATCTAATTTTAAATGAAAACTATGAATATGTGCTTCATTTATTCTTATGAGCATAACTCTCAGATGTGAATATTTAAGAAAGATTGCGAGTAGTTGGTTGCGTACTGTGCGCTTGCGTTATTTTGTCTTCAATTCTCCTGTTATTTAATAAATCATAACTCTGAAACAATCCATGACATGGAAGTTAGGTTTTCAAAAAATGAAAGTACATATCACTACCATCAAAAACAGCCTACTTCCAGAAGTGGCCGCCATTTTTTTTTCTTGGTCCAAGCTCCATACATTTATGCCCACTCTCCTTTCAAATGAATGGGAAAAGTAAATATTTTGAAATATTCTAAACCGTGCTCCAATCAACGAACTTCAAACATTCATGTACAATAATACCTAAAGAACATGCTAAACACAAGTAGAGGCAAATAACAGGCGGTCTTATCGCTAAAGAGCGATCTCTTCCAGACAACCTTAGGGAAGCGGAAATCAAATCTAAACAGTACAATTCATAATAGGTGACGCAGAGATCATTTATGAATCCTAGCAGCTATCACAAAACTCATAACTAAAAATAAGAATAATATACATAATATTATATAAATAAATGTACATACTTATATACAAATATACTCACATAAAATCACATACAGAAGACATTTTAAGCAAGAACAAAGTCTAGTGTCAGGACTCAGGGGCAAGACATTATTGTAGTTTCTACTAAAGCACATTTATTGTAAATGATTTTGACCCATTTAAACCTGTTCTGAGTTACCTAAATTCAATCCGGTACTAGCCCACTAAGTGTAGGTACATTGTTAAACTACAATGGAATGTTCCAATAACAGTTTCCGTCTGTCTGTCTGACCAGCGCGCAACGTGCCGATAACGCGCTATCGGATGATTGAATAGCTAGAAATGGAAATTGTTGGCATATTTCTGGAACAATATTATTGTAGCGAATTACTGAATTTCGTAGCAGTGGAAATTAGGTGAAATTAGAAATGATGATGATTTGGGTACAGGCGGTACATACGAAATGAGAAAACACAATTTTATTGTTTATGTTATGTGACACATGACATTGATATTAAAGATCGAATTTCGTGAGCTTAAGCTTAGCTTTCGAGAGCTACGGTAGCATAGTGGTTCAGGCATGCGGCAGTCAAGCGGCGTTTGTGGGTTCGAATCCCGGCTATTTACCGTTAGCTTTTCGGTGAAGGAAAACATTGTGACTCACCGTGAGGAAAACTAGTGCCTATGCCAAATCTTGAGATTAGGTGTAAGGGGACCCCGGGATCCTTTAGGGCACAACCGGGAATAACGCTAGGAGGATGAATTTTGTGATTTGCACAGTGCGAAAGATTTTTCTTTTTAAGGGTCGCCAGGGCGGCTAGTCTCTATAGAAACGTGGTTTGGTTATGTAATTCTTTTTTTTTTTTAAAGGTTGCCAGGACGCTCGAGTCACGGAGAGTACACATATAGTACACACAAATAGTTTAGTTGTCATTTTAAAACGATATTTTAAAATAACATGAAACTTTGTATACACAATTTGATCCGCCATATCTACGGAAACTCTTTTCTGTTGCTAGAAATTAAAAAAGAAAAAACAGTTTTATGTTATTACAGTATGCCGTTTTAAAGTGAAAATCAAACTACGTTTATACAGAGTGTACCAAAAATGGGGTGTGAACCGATCAAGGGTATAACAGGTATCGTCTGATAAGAAAAAACTAAAATATATATTTTTTGACGCGATTTTTTTTGTACGCAGCAGGTTGCCCTCAATCGGCCAACGCTACATACAAATGTAAAAAAAAATCTCGTACAAAAAAAATTATCTTAGTTTTTTCCAGAACACGATACCTCTTATGCCCTTGATCGGTTCACACCCCATTTTTGGTACACGCTGTATGTTGAGTCAAGTTGAGTCCACCAATTTGGGGACGAAGTTTCATATTAACTTTTTATACACCATGGGATCCGCCATGTCAAGGTCGGAAACTAGTTTTTTTTTTTTTTTTTTTTTTTTTTTTTTTTTTTTTTTTTTTTTTTTTTTTTTTTTTTTTATGATATAGGAGGCAAACGAGCAGACGGATCACCTGGTTACCGCCGCCCATGGACACTTGCAACACCAGAGGTGTTGTGAGTGCGTTGCCGGCCTTTAAGATGGGAGTACGCTCTTTTCTTGAAGGTTTGAGGAAGTTTTGTTGCCATTCATTAATATAGAAATATAATAGAAACAAAATGAAGCTATTAGAGATTTAGTATGAAAAACCGGCCAAGTGCGAGTCGGACTCGCGCACGAAGGGTTCCGTACCATTATCTATAAAAACAGTAAAAAAAAAAGTTTGTTGTGTGGGAGGCCTCCATATGTAATATATTTTGTTTTGTTATAGCGGCAACAAAAATACATAATTTGTGAAAATTTACTGTCTAGCTATCGCGGTTCTTGAGATACAGCCTGAAAAAAAAAACGTTTGTTGTATGGGGGCTTCCCTTAAATATTAGAGATTTAGTATGAAAAACCAGCCGAGTGCGAGTCGGACTCGCGCACGAAGGGTTCCGTACCATTAACCAAAAAAAAACAGTAAAAACAAATGTTTGTTGTATGGGAGGCCTCCTTAAATATTTATTTTATTTTGTTTTTAGTATTTGTTGTTATAGTGGCAACAAAAATACATAATTTGTGAAAATTTCAACTGTCTAGCTATCGCGGTTCTTGAGATACAGCCTGAAAAAAAAACGTTTGTTGTATGGGAGCCCCCCTTAAATATTAGAGATTTAGTATGAAAAACCGGCCAAGTGCGAGTCAGACTCGCGCACGAAGGGTTCCGTACCATTAACAAAAAAAAAAACAGTAAAAAAAAAGGTTTTTGTATGGGAGGCCTCCTTAAATATTTATTTTATTTTGTTTTTAGTATTTGTTGTTATAGCGGCAACAGAAATACATAAGTTGTGAAAATTTCAACTGTCTAGCTATATCGCGGTTCTTGAGATACAGCCTGAAAAAAAAACGTTTGTTGTATGAGGGCCCCCCTTAAATATTTATTTTATTTTGTTTTAAGTATTTGTTGTTACAGCGGCAACAGAAATACATAATCTGTGAAAATTTCAACTGTCTAGCTATCGCAGTTCTTGAGATACAGCCTGGCGACAGACAAAACGGAAAAAAGCACGTTTGTTTTATGGGAGCCCCACTTAAATATTTAATTTATTTTGTTTTTAGTATTTGTTGTTATAGCGGCAACAGAAATACATCATCTGTGAAAATTTCAACTGTCTAGCTATCGCGGTTCTTCAGATACAGCCTGGTGACAGACAGACAGACGGACAGCGAAGTCTTAGTAATACGAGTAGGGTCCCTTTTTTACCCTTTGGGTACGGTAAGTTTTACTTTTTAAGACGACAAAACTACTTCAAAAAATATTTATTTCGAAATATTATGTCATCATCATCATATCAGCCGAAAGACGTCCACTGCTGGACATAGTCCTCCCCCAAAGAGTGCCACAAAGACCGGTCCTGCGCCACCCGCATCCAGCGGACTCCCGCATCCAGCGGACTCCCGCGACCTTTACCAGGTCATCATTCCACCTGACCTGACAATAATGTCATCCATGAGAGGAGGCCTGTACCCAGCAGTGGGGCGTAGACGGTCCTAAATAAAAGAGGATTTGCAAAATTGAGATGTTTATGGGTTTCAATAGCATATCATGAAAACATGAACCCTTTAACCCCCTTACCCCTTCTATTGTCTGATATAGCAGTCAAGGTGACAGTGTAAATGACATCTTGATTTATAATGGAGTTGAAAATTGCGAGTAACTTATTTGACAATTGGCGTTATTAAATATTCTCTATTTGTTACCACGGATTAATGTTTCGATACAAGCTTTGTGTGTTCGTTGTTTCATTAGTAAGTTGGCCACCTCTCGGCACACACATACAAAACCACACACACACACACACACACACACACACACACACACACACACACACACACACACACACACACACACACACACACACACACACACACACACACACACACACACACACGCACACACACACACACACACACACACACACACACACACACACACACACATAAGCAAACATGTGAAGTTTGACAACGATAGGTATTCCATTATTTTACCATTTCCTGCATATACCTTTTTATTTTCGAATACATTAACGGATTCTCCAGAACAGTACCTGTTTTGCAGATCCGAATCTTTTACGTGAACCGTCGATAAAGGCTAATTTATATTATAAAAGTACAAAAATTGGCTGAGATTAACACTAGGCATTTCCTGGAACAGATGTTACGATAAGCGTTAATATATTTAGTGGCTAAACTGGCAAATGGTAATAACGTTAAAAGACTTAGTATATAAAAACAAAGAATTTTCGTAAAAACTGTGAGCTTTAAAAAAAGAGATTTCTTCAACTAATATGATCCTGAAAATAAACGCCGGAACTTTACATTTTCAGTAATTTGTTACGTTGTAAGTATGTAACAATATTTCATCATGTCGGTTTAAGTCAAAGAGTCATGAACAAATGACGACTACATAAACAAAACAATGACACATCAAAACACAGAACGACTAAATTTTACAATTCAATACACCTCGAATGGAAATGACAGGGGTTGGAACGATGCCCAGTCGCATGGCAAGCAATAATTGTATCGGATAAGGTCATAGTACAAAGAGTAGTAGTTATTACTAGCTTCTACCCGCATTTTTTAATAATTTAAATATAAACCTTTACTCTGATATTAATATAATAATTTATAGAAAGAAATAAATCGAAATATAAATCTGAAGCTACACAACAAAAAAAATAAAACTAAAAAACATGCTCGCAAAAATGTATGTTAAAAGGATTTACTCCAATTTATTATGCGTAAAAGAAAATTGCATGTCACGTCTTAAAGGACTATACTTACGTACTAAGCTGTATGTAGTAACAAATTCTTTACCAGTTTACAATTTGGCGAAGGAGATAAATGTGAGTGACAAAATTTATCTACCTTGCAGTGTTGTAAAAGTTATAATTAGGGTTTTAAAAGAGTAAAAAGGAAGCAAAGATACAGAGTAAAATATATAAATGTCATACAATACAAATACTTAATGTTATATGTTTTCATAAAATGTCGTTATTGACTTAATAAAATAAACCTAAAATACATCAAAAAATTGAATCGCAAATACAAAAAAAACTGCCACAACACGTTTAAATGGAGAGCGACCCACGCCGTTATTTTTTAAAAGGAATATGTGGCGCATCACTAGCGCACCACTTTCCCATCCCTACGCCGCGGGCCACCGCGGGGTAAGGCGAGACGCGCGAGGCGGCGCGGTAGCAGACCGGCTCCCAGTCGAGCGGCGCTCGCGCCGGCAGACATCGATCCGGCTCCGAGCAAGACGCATGTCGCTCTCGCCCGCGCACATACACTCGTTAAATTCGCTTTGTTTTGCTATTTTAGCTGTGACATTATATAGTGCAGTAGATACTCTTGCCTTTTCATTTAAAGACTAAACTATAGTGCATAGCTCCTATAGCTGGTGACACCGCTCGTGAACGCTTAATAACTTGTTATAGTTATAGTGACTCGCTGTTTCACGCGCCGCGGCAAGATGTCTGATAGTGACAACGAAACCGTTACCGACCGAACGAAGAAACCTACCGCGCCGGTCGAGAATGTTCGAGAAGATTCCGGAACGTCGGTGGATCGCGTTGCAGTCCGGATGCCACAGTTTTGGGCGGAAGACCCTGAAGTTTGGTTTGCGCAGGTGGAAGCACAATTTGAAGTCGCTGGAATTAAGACCGATGCAACTAAATACTTTCATGTCATTCGCGAATTGGATCATAAGACTGCGCGCGAAGTACGTGATATTTTAACTAATCCGCCGAGTACCGGGAAATACGAAAAGTTAAAAACGGAGTTAATTAACCGGTTATCTATTTCGCACGAGAATCGCAAGCGACAACTACTCACTCATGAAGAATTAGGAGACCGGACGCCATCGCAGTTTCTCCGCTATCTTAGGGCGTTGGCTTTAGGCGGCGTAAGCGACGACTTCCTGCGCACCATGTGGTCGAGTAGGTTACCTACGCAAGTACAAGCAATTATTGCATCGCAAAAATCGGCAAGTTTGGAAGACATCGCGATACTGGCAGATCAAATAATGGAAGTCGCCCCCGGCCCGTCACAGGTGGCTAGCGCTAATGCCAGTACGTTCGAGGACATGTTTAGACGTCTGGAACAATCGATTACGTCACGCATTCAGAACGAGTTGTCTCAGCAGATTGCACAGTTGAACTTGGATGGTAACGGTCGACGTTCTCGTTTTCAAAACAGGTCCAGATCACGCAGCAGGTCGAAGTCGCGAGGTCGGAGCCAATCAAGGAAGCCAGGTATGTGCTGGTATCATAGTATTTTTAGTGACAATGCTCGGAAATGCATACCGCCTTGTAATTTCAAGGCGGAAAACTAGAACGACAGTCCATCGAGGCGACAACTGGCTGTCGTACCGGTACCAGTCGCTTATTTATTACAGACAAGGCTAGTAAAATTCAGTACTTAATAGATACCGGTTCCGACCTCTGCGTACTACCTAAGAAGTATAGATTAGCTAGAAAATCACCTGAAAATTACGTATTAACTGCAGCTAATGGAACTGTTATACATACCTATGGAATTCTGACGCAACATTTGAATTTGGGCTTGAGACGGAACTTCACCTGGAATTTCGTGATCGCGGATGTCGATAAACCTATGATTGGTGCTGATTTCCTTGCGCATTACGGGTTGCTTATCGATTGCAGGAACAGGAAGCTGGTGGACAGCCTCACGACACTGACGTCACCAGGGGAGCTCAGGCGGTGCGAACAGGCAAGCGTAAAGACAATCTCCGGCAGTAGTGAGTACCATCAATTATTAGCTCAGTACCCCAGCTTGTTGAAGCCATCGGGTCTACCACGTATCGTCAAGCACTCGACAGTACACTACATACGGACTACGCCTGGTCCGCCAGTATTTTGTCGACCGCGACGGTTAGCTCCTGACCGTTTGAGGATAGCGAATGCCCAGTTCGATGAGATGCTGCAGGAAGGCATCGCACGCCCGTCAGATTCGCCATGGGCCTCAGCTCTTCACCTGGTTCCCAAGAAAGGGAACGGTTGGAGACCGTGTGGGGATTATCGTGCACTCAATGCACGCACCGTTCCCGACAGATACCCAGTTCATCATATCGAGGACTACTCGCATCGTCTGGCTGGTTGTAAGGTTTTCTCAAAGATAGATCTGGTCAAAGCCTACCACCAGATCCCAGTCTACTCTGAAGATGTCTGCAAGACTGCCATAACCACCACGTTCGGTATGTTTGAGTTCCCGTATATGTCGTTTGGACTCCGTAACGCGGCTCAAACATTCCAACGGTTCCTGGATGAGGTGCTGAGAGGCTTAGATTTTGTCTACTCATACATCGACGATGTTTTAATATTTTCTCGTGACCAACAGGAACATCTGGGGCACCTAGAACAAATATTTGAAAGGTTCCAGGCCTACGGCATCCTTATCAACGAAGCCAAGTGTTCCTGGGGACAAACGGAAGTCCAGTTTCTCGGGTTCGTCATCTCCCAAGAGGGCACCCGACCATTGGATGAAAAGGTACAGGCTATAACGACATTTCCAGCGCCTAAGACCGTCGGGGGACTACGCAGATTTCTAGGAATGATAAATTTTTATAGAAGGTTCATTCCTCATGCTGCCGATAACCAGTCACCTCTGAATAGCATGCTAGCTGGTCCCAAGATCAAGAGTACAACTTCACTCTCCTGGAATCCAGAACAGCTCGAAGTTTTCAAAAAATGTAAGTCCAATCTAGCACATGCTACCTTACTAGCTCACCCAGTAGTAGACGCACCGCTCGCCCTAGTTACTGACGCATCCAGCACAGCCCTGGGCGCGGTCCTGCAACAACTAGTTAAAGAGGAATGGCAGCCTTTGGCGTTCTTTTCCAAGAAGATGACTCGGACGCAGCAGCAGTACAGCGCGTACGATCGAGAGTTGTTGGCAATTTATGAAAGTGTAAAGCATTTTAAATACATGGTCGAAGGCAGGCACTTTGTGATATACACAGATCATAAGCCCATAACGTTCGCCTTCCAACAGAAAGACCAGAAATGCTCCCCAAGGCAATTTAATTATTTAGACTTCATTTCACAGTTTACCAGCGACATAAAGCACATCTCGGGGAAAACCAACGTCACCGCAGACACACTCTCGAGGATCGAAGCCATCACGCTGCCACCTGACTTTGGAGCCCTCGCTCAAGCTCAACAAGCTGACGCCGAGCTGCAAGGTCTCATCGAAAGACCGTCTTCATCGCTGCGGTTAGAGAAAGTCCCAGTGCCAGGTACCGACATTTTCTTATATTGTGATACCTCACTGCTGAGACCGCGGCCTTTCATCACCACGGCACTGCGTAAGCAAGTCTTCGATGCTGTGCACGGCATGAGCCACCCGGGAGCCAGGACTACCATCAAGATGGTAACAGACAGGTTCGTCTGGCCCTCTGTACGCAAAGACTGTCGCAGCTGGACCCAAGCGTGTGAGTCATGCCAACGAGCCAAGGTACATCGACACACTTCTTCTCCAGTCGGCACCTTCAAGACACCAGGAGAACGGTTCAGTCACGTCCATATTGACTTAATTGGCCCACTCCCTCCATCGGCTGAATATCGATACTGTTTCACAGCCGTGGATCGATTCACTCGATGGCCGGAAGTCAAACCACTCCGTGACATCACAGCCGAGTCTGTCGCTCAAGCTTTCGTCGAGACATGGATCTCACGGTTTGGTTGCCCACAAACGGTCACCACAGATCAAGGACGCCAGTTTACATCACGACTGTTTAATGCCATTACAGATCTTTGCGGCGCCAGGCTGAATCACACTACGGCCTACCACCCAGCGGCTAATGGTTTGGTCGAAAGGCTGCATCGAACGCTGAAAAGCGCTGTCATGGCACACAGTGACGCTCGCTGGACCGAAACCCTTCCCATCGTTCTGCTTGGACTGCGGAGCGCCTGGAAAGATGACATCCAATGCTCAGCTGCAGAGCTTGTATACGGTGAGCCGTTACGGATCCCGGGTGAGTTCTTACACTCTAATAACCGTCACTCGATGTCACCTTCAGAGTACTTGCAAGAACTTCGCCAGCACGTTTCTAAAATTAGACCGACACCAGCGAGCCGCCATGCTACTAAATCCATATTCGTCCACAAAGACCTGAGAATATGTACTCATATTTTTCTTCGTAAAGATGCTTTGCGAGGTGCTTTAGAGCCACCATATACTGGCCCATTTCGAGTTCTCAACAGAACAGATAAGACAGTCACCGTTGAATTACCTAGAGGACCGGTGACTGTTTCCATCGATCGTGTCAAACCAGCATTCACTCTGAGTGACACTGACACACCTACCAACTTCAGCTCGCCTGCTTCCGCGCCAGTTAAAACCACTCGGTCTGGCCGACGTGTAATGTTTCCTGATTGTTTTTCTGCAGGACGCTGATTCTACGAGGGGGGTGGTGTGGCGCATCACTAGCGCACCACTTTCCCATCCCTACGCCGCGGGCCACCGCGGGGTAAGGCGAGACGCGCGAGGCGGCGCGGTAGCAGACCGGCTCCCAGTCGAGCGGCGCTCGCGCCGGCAGACATCGATCCGGCTCCGAGCAAGACGCATGTCGCTCTCGCCCGCGCACATACACTCGTTAAATTCGCTTTGTTTTGCTATTTTAGCTGTGACATTATATAATGCAGTAGATACTCTTGCCTTTTCATTTAAAGACTAAACTATAGTGCATAGCTCCTATAAATATACTACTTCTTTCTTCTTACTTTAGTGATGCCCTGATTCAAATAATGTCTCGATCTCGAATCACAAATCTGTGCTTGCCCATTAGGCATTTGTGTCATTTGTTTCGGATGGTTACTAAAATGCTTCGAATGCTCAAATAAAATTGTGTAGCAATCATTATAAAGACGACTTTATGGTTTCAAATGACAAAGTTAATAGCTTCGTTTATGTGTAGGTACTCTATCCTAATAATAGAGGTTATCTATATTTAGTGATACAGAGGGATAAAATATAGCTTTCATCCATTCTATACACTGATGAAAGCTTTTTTTAAAAATTGGATGTGCAGTTCCATTGTTTACCAACAAAACTCCACTTTATGATAATTATAGGGTGCTAATAATACTTTTTAAGCTGACATTTAAAAGTGTATGTTTGTTTTTGGAAATAACTTCGGTACGTAAAACATTGTGTTTTTGAAATACTTAATCAATAGTCACTGATAAATACCTCTTACACTATCTGGAACCTCTTGCCTGGCCACTTCACTTACATAAATGATTAAAATAAATTCAATACACAACACAAACCACAACACACAAGACACCCACCCACAAGCCTTTATTGAGCTTACTATGGGACTAGGTCGATTTGTGTAAGATTGTCCCCTAATATTTATTTATTTATTTTATTTATTTATTTATCAATATCAAGCGATGTTCGACGATGCATGTTCACTTGGCCGAATGTGTTAATTATTTTGTCAGTGTAATAATAGGTGAATAGAATATGTCTGGGCACTAGGTATATCAATTTATTTATTTTGTTTCGTAAATTAAAAAAGTAAATAATGTAAGGTTTTTGCTTTATTTAATGATAATTGTATAGATAATCTTAATTATGAGAATCCTATATATTAGAATTAATATAGTTATATATAGGTATGTCTATTCTAACTATATTATTATTATAGTTATAGCATATACATACATAAAAATCACTGTGTGCTCTGTTACTAACCCTAGTTGATAAGTTTCTGTTGCTATATTATACTAACGAGATAAAAATATAGATGTAATATCTGAAATATATAATTATTTTTGGTCCTGTCACTCACAACCGTTAATAGTGCTAATCACAAATGCTGCGTAATTGCTTTTGACTGTAATATGAAATTTCTTTTACTCATCCATGTTTTTAGCGATATTCCCGGTTGTGTACTAAAGGAGCCCGGGGTCCGCTTTGACAGCTAATTCAAGGAAGAGTTAGACTATATAGTTTTACGAAAGCGACTGCCATCTGATATTCCAACCCAGAGGGAAAACTGGACCTTATTGGGATTAGACCGGTTTCCTCACGGTGTTTTCGTCCACCGAAAAGTTAACGTTAAATATTCCGTACGTAAGTTCCGGAAAACTCATCGGTACGAGCCGGGATTCAAACCCACGACCGCTTGACAGCCGCATGCCTGAACAACTAGGCTACTGTAGCTTGTTTAACCGACTTTAAAAAAAAAGAGGACGTTCTCAATTCGGTAGTATTTTTTTTTTTTTTTTTTCAATGTTTGTTACCTCAGAACTCCGTCATTGATGAGCCGATTCGAAAAATGTTTTCTTTGTTTGTAGGTACGAGTATATGCATCCAGGTGGGTCCCATTTTTTTTTAATTTTGTTGGATGATGGGATCGATGAGGAATTGAGAGAACTCCTCAATTATATTAGGCACGCGTGTAGTGATTTTGGTATTTTCTATTATATCTCGTCTATTTACATCCGGAAAACATAAATTTGGTGGAGTGGAACTGATGATGAAGAGCACAGATGACTTATGGAATTCCTCAATTATGTACTTAAAGTAAAAAAGCACGTCACAGATTCTGATAAAATTCCGTTGAAATAGCAGCTAATGAAGTACCAAAGGTGATCCTTGTGGATTTGACGGAAGTCCTCAAATATTATCGGAGCACATACAGCGATTGGGTTTTTTTCTCTAATAATCAACGCATTTGCTCTCGGAAATCAGTTCATGTGGTAAATTGGAAAATAAATGTGGAAAATGTTCTCGTGGCTTGGCGGAGTACTAAATTGAAGTCGGTTAAAACTTTGTTTTTAAAGTAAATTATGTTATTTCTTCTTCGTAGCTTGTCCATAAATGTACGAACTTCAATAATTGTTTCGTGTGGTAAACTAAGTTAAGTTCGTACAGATAAACGAGCTAGCTACTCGCCAGAGCACTAAACCACTTATCTGTCTGATGAGTTAAGTTCCAACTGCACCCACAGGACTCGTCGTTCTCCTAATACAACTGGAACATACAGGGGTTAAATTACGTTTATTGTTTATTGTTTATTGTTAATGTTTATTCAAATAGGCTTTCTCATAGCACTTTTGCAAGTCAAAAACTAATTCTACCTTTATATAATACTTGTACCAGTTACATTTGGTGGTGGTACCAGGTGGTGGTCATGCAGAAGCTTCCAGGCATCTTTGTCTTCTATGTATTGGCTAATTGTGTAATAAGCTTTCTTGCACAAAGTTGATTTTACATGACTCTTGAATTTACCTTCTGTGAGCCCAGTGACTTCCTTAGGGATTTTATTATAAAACCGTATAGAGTTTCCTAAGAAAGATTTTTTATTTGTTTTAGATAGCCTGAACTTAGGTACAGCTATTTTATGTTTGTTCCTAGTATTAAAATTATGATTATCACTATTTAATTTGAACTTATATAAGTTTTTACGCACGTGCATGATGTTTTCATAAATGTACAAGGAAGGTAGGGTCAGTATGTTTATCTCCTTGAAGAGTTCTCTTATGGAGTCGCGAGGACGCATCTCATATATGGCACGAATCGCACGCTTTTGCAGTGTAAAAATAGTCTCGATGTCCGCAGCCGCACCCCACAACAAGATTCCATATGACATTAAACTATGAAAATATGCGAAGTAGACTAATCTCGCTGTAGCTACATCTGTAAGTCGTCTAATTCTATAAACTGCATAAGCTGCAGAGCTTAGTTTCCCCGACAGAACATTAATGTGGGTACCCCATTGTAACTTAGAATCTATGTTAATGCCCAGGAATAAGGTTGCATTGTCAATTTTAAGTCTTTCACCGTCAAGAATTATATTTGGTTCAACATCATATCGGACATTGGGTAATGAAAATTTCAAACATTTGGTCTTTTTCGCGTTCAATAACATATTGTTGGCTGCAAACCATTTGGAGATGATGGTTAGTGCGTTATTAACTTGTACAAGAGCGCTATCTTTCCTATCGATTTTAAATATCAGAGACGTATCATCGGCGAATAGAACGATGTCTGCTAGGTCTTTAACCATGTAAGGCAAATCGTTGATGTAAACCAAAAACAAGAAGGGGCCCAGGATCGATCCTTGAGGAACTCCCATCTTTACCGCAGAACTTAGAGATGAAGTACCATTTATATATACCTTCTGTTGCCTATCAATCAAGTATGATTCCATCAAGTTCAGGGCATTTCCATGAACTCCGTAGACCTCCAGCTTGCGCAGTAGCGTGCGATGATCCACACAGTCAAACGCTTTGGAAAGATCACAAAACACTCCAATAGCATCCTGTGAGCCCTCCCAAGCCTCGAGAATAATAGTCATCAGGTGACAGCCCGCATCAGCTGTCGATCTACTTTTAGTGAAACCATACTGATTTTGATGCAGTATTTTGTTTTTATTAAAATGAGATAGCAGTTGGCTTAACATCAATTTCTCAAAGATTTTACTTAATACAGGAAGGACAGAGATTGGTCTGTAGTTGGAAGGGTCTGTTCTATGTCCTGACTTGAAAATGGGAGTGATTTTACTGAATTTCATTAGGTCTGGGAATGTACCTTTATCTATACACAAGTTGAACAAATCCGATAAGTATGTAGCAATGGTATTAATTAGAGAATCTAGAACTTTTACGGATAAGCCCCAAAGATCTTCGGTAGTTTTAATATTTAAACTCTTATATGATTTTTTGACGTCACTGATTGAGATGTGCTCGAAAGAAAATTTTGGTAAAGTTTGTTGGAAATTTTCTTTAAGGTAGGTTTCGGCCAATGCAGGGGATGAGTCCAATGACTTCGTTGCCTTCAATGGTATATTAGTGAAGAAATCTACAAAAATATTGGCAATTTCTTCAGTGTTTGAAATATATTGATTATTTATTAGTAATCCATCTTCTGAATCTCTAGACGTAATTCTACCAGTCTCTACATTAATTACTTTCCAAACGGCTTTAATTTTATTGTTAGCTTTGCGTATCTTTTCCCTGATAGTTATAGCTTTTGCTTGGATGCAGACCGCTTTAAATATTTTCGAATATGACCTAACATGTTCATGAAAGGCTTTTGAGTCAGTGTGGGATTTATCATTATACAGTTCATACATATTATTTCTACTTATCCTTATTCCTTTGGTTGCCCAATCACTAAATGCTAGTTTCCCGTTTACATGTAATCTATTTTTGGGGCAAATTACACTGAACTCCTTACTTATTACAGAAAGAATGGTTTCATAGTTAGTATTAGGGTCATCTTCAGTGAGGTCAAGATTCATAAGTTTAAGTTCTACACCATTTTTAAGCTTTAATAGTCTTTGCTTTGTTAGAGGTCTATGTTCAATTATAGATTTCGCTTTCATTTTCTTCAATTCAAATTCAAGCGAAAGACCCTTGTGATCAGACCTAACTCCACCTGTTATCGACAAACTCTTGCAGTGACAATTTGTGAAGATGTTATCAATACACGTGGAAGAAGTACCGGCTATTCTTGTGGGCTCACAGAAAAGGTAATTCAGCCCGAATGACTTTAGCAGGCTTATTAGATTAATTTTATCTGAGGACTCTGACAGGATATCAACATTAAAGTCACCGCATACAAAAATCAGTTTACTATTTTTAGAGAGTTTTTTCAGAATAAGTTCCATAGAAGACATAAAAGATGCAAGGTTTGATCTCGGCGGCCTATATACACATAATATAATATGCCTTTCCATTTCTATACAAGCCACCTCACAAATACGTTCAACAGAACAGCCGACAATATCGGTACGTTCTTTATATTTGATAGATTGTTTTAAAAGTATAATAGAACCTCCACCTTCAGCGGATGTTCTGTTGAATGTGCTGGCTACCTGAAAATTATTTACATTAAATAACATTTTATCATTATTTAGCCACGTTTCACAGAAACATAAAATGTCATACTTATATCTATCTACTAATAGTTCTATATCAAGTATTTTGCCAGAGAAGCGGTTTATATTTTGATAAAATAAGGATAATGTACTAGTACCACTCTCTTTTGTCTTGGAACTTAGTTTAAAGGAATTTCCACAGTTCTATTTTTATTACATATACTAACTACTGTGAAGTCATTATGTAAGTTCATTGTATTTCCTATAATTGAATCAATATTATATGCTACTAGTGTGGCAATTGTTGACAGATTTTTCTTCGAGCAGTACATGTTATTCGGGGTCGTTGTCCTCTAGTCATATAATACTGTTCTGTTATTCGATATGCACTAAATAATGCGGCTCACCCCGCTGGTCATCCTTCACGAAACTAGACCTCTGCCTACGCTTAGTTACTACGCATCGCGGTGTCAAGATATATTTGTAGTTGAGCGTTGAGGTGAGCTTAAAACAAGTTACAGAATAAGGGGGCTGGTGTTGGGGTATATGCTAACAGTGGGGACCACAGATGGACTACTACAGAACCTGTACACTGTGAGGAGGACTTACGGTCCACGACTTCAAACGGCAGCGGCAGTGGCAGCGGTTTTTCTATTTCATTGCGTGTGATCCCTACTAACCACTCTGCGTTGCGCGTCTCGACCGCTCAATGAACAGAGGGGCAACCGCGAAACGAAAACGAACTTCGTTCGTGTATCTCCCTCTCTATCGCTCGAACAAGCAAGTGCGACAGAGACGGAGATACATACAATTCTTATGGTTATTTTTTGTGTCACAACGGAACTTTGTTCACTTCTTCAGTTTGTATGGCTAACTACCGACTAAACAGGCTATACTGACCAAGAATTTGGTGCTTGCCCGTTTATGAAAACAGTGGCACTGGAACATAAGTTTCATGTGCTCTGCATACCTACCCCTTTTGGAAATAAAAACGTGAATATATGAAAATAACTTATGATTTCCGACGGTATGTAACAATCAGCCCCTATTAATGATTGATTCTTCAGCTTTTTATATTCTCTGGTTAAAGTTAGCAGGTTTAAATTTGCGTTCAACGGAAGCAAATTTAAAAGTATTCAAGGTCCGTCGAGCCCTCATTTTCATAAAGCCTTCCGCTCTGATGATTGATGACTTGTCTTTAAACGGAAGCTTTAGACGAATCTAAATAAAAATTGATGGGCGTCCATTTAGTGACTACTATTTTAATTCCTGGATTACTGTTTTCATTCCAATCCCATTTCAGATAATCAATTAGTTATAAACTAATATAAAACATAAAAAATGGATGTCCCGGCAAAGAGAAGCTTAAGTAGAAGTAGCATAGGTCGATGCAAGTAGTACCTAATATGAAATGATAACCTTCTTATATTGGGCAAATAACCAGACTGTTGGCAAGGCTTTTTAGTTAATTCGCACAGTTGGTCATGCCTATCTTGCTTTGTTCCGATAGGGTCTACTGTACAGTCAGCGTCACATAGTTAGTAGCAGCCAAGGTAGCCAAATATTTCGGTACACGTCTTTATTACTGTAAGAATACGGGTGTGTTACGAAATATTTGGCTACTCTGGCTGCTACTAACTATATGACGCTGACTGTACTCAATGGAGTTTTTTTATGAAAAAATATTTTGTTTTTTTCAGTTGCCACGCTGAAATGGGAATCGGCTGGCCACGTCTGCCGCATGCATCCCCAGAGGTAGGCTAAAATAGCCTCGAAGTGGGTGCCGCACGATGGGAGGCGCCGGAGTGGCACGCCGAGACGGAGATGGCAGGACGATCTGGGGACCAATTTTTGACTTTCGAGCGCTCGAAAATCAAATAAAAGTAAATACGTTTGTAGTGTCAACATGGCAGGCACTTACTTTTTACCAATAGAATCTAATACGAGTGGTCAATACCACTCATTTTTAAATATTCTAACGCTATTTCAAAATAGCTTTCCATAATTTTTGTCAGTTTTCGAGTGAAAGAGTCGAGCGCTCGAAAGTCAAAAATCGGTCCCCTGGACGTATTTCGCAACGATTGGCCAGAGATTTCTCAGAACCGGGACGAGTGGAAATAGAGACGGGAGGCCTTTGCCCAGCAGTGGGAGGAGTAAGCTTGGATAAAGATCAAAAAAAATATTTTTGTTGGTGAAATCGCATCTAGTTTAACTCCTATTCGTTTGTGCACATTATCTAAGGACAGACTGTATAATGTGGAAGCTTTTGCGTAGTTCCATCTTTTAGGGATTTTGATTTGGGCCAGGCTGTCGACAACGCAGTAGACCATCTCAAGCAGTGTCAATATTTGATTCTAGCGACTTTTTTGAGCCGTTAGGGATGGCAACACTTAGCAGTGATGTCCACACTCTAGAGAGCTGGACGTTGCAAGGGACGACGAAAGCATTGCGCTGGCGCATACCTTGTTTACTTTTGAGGAGGAGTTTTGTTTTAGTTCGGAGTTCGCAATTGATCTCTTAATCTTTTCGCCACTTTTCAAGAAACAGACACTGTCATGCCAACATTATTGTTACAAAAGAGCAAAATACACACCTTACTTGAACGGTTGAAGGTTGCTTTTACATCTGTCATAAAACCTATATACTCGTGATGCAGGCGCGACAATACACTATCAATTGGCGTTTAAAGGGTTAAAGTTAGCAGTTATTTTATTTAAGAAAACGAATAACATTTCAACAATCTTAAAAAGCCTAAAGCGCGTCCTGTAAAGGGGCTCCGAATAAAACTCGCTGGGAAAAGATTAAGTAAAGTAAAATGCGCATTCATGTTTGCTTTTTTATTCATCCTCCCGATAATGATCACAAATCTGTTATTCATATTTTTCTTTGATAACAGATTCCTATAATAAAAATTCCGCTTATGAGAATCGGAAAGTAATTTACCTGGCATTAGGAAGCAAGGGGGACGTCACCACGTTAGGGTGAGTATCATCCTTTGAGAGGAAAGCCCTCTCATTATTGCCATGGGTGTGGCGGAGCGGTAGATGTTGTGCGCCACACTGGAGGGATACTTGGCGTAGGGGGCACAGCGGCATAATTTGGCCTCTATACTGGGTAGCGACCTCTCACTCCCAACCAATGTATCGACAATGCACGACAGAAAGAGGTCCTGGGAAGCTATGTCCTCCTTCTGGAGGCTGCGGAGAGACAGCGGGAGAACAACTCTTCCGCTCCTCTTATCTGCAGACGGAGAGTGGGCGCGCATTTGCTCCCCCCCCCCCCCCCCCCCCCGTAATGGACTAGGTGGCAGGGTCGAGGGACCCTTAGAAAAGTTGAAAAGCCGTGTAACTAGCCCTCGGTATTGTAGCGCTTTAAAATTGTCCCGGGCCGCTCTCATCGGTCGTGCCTGCACAAATGGACCAGTCGCGAGGGTCAAAGTATGAGTAGGATGCGTTAGGCGAAACTTTTGGCCCTAGTTAGCAGGGACAAAAACAATTTTATATAGAAAACTCCCGTTATAATTAGACATATTAAAATATTAGGTTCCGCATGCGACTGCGTCTGCGTGGACCCGTGATAAAAACTGTTCTATATACATACAGGGGGAATACTATCTAGAACTGTGCGAGTTCACGGTTCTTTGCCATACGATAAATAAATAAATCCACCAATAGAATAGGGATGATGACTAACATTTTTTTGTGACGTCATTCGAACCAGTTTTTGGAGAGGAACAAATGTTTGTATGATAGCAACTACAATTAAAGAACATAAATACCTAAAAATTTGAGATAAAGATTGACCTCGGTGGCGGCAGCGCGAAACGCTTCATACTGTGTGTCTATACAAGTGTGACGTTTGTATATTTGCACTAATCGTAGTATAGAAAATCAGGTAAATTGTTGTTTCGGTCGCGAAATACTGCGTTTAAGTACATAGTTGTCACACAATTTTGTTTCTAGAAAAGCGTAAGGATTCTATTGGTAGCTTTTAATTTACTCTTGGACAATAAAAAAAATGCATATTTTTTCTAAACTTTCAAGGTTCATATCTTTTTATGATTTTAATTATATTTTATAATTTATACTTTATTACGATAATTTGATGGTTTACTATCCATTTAGCATCACTACGTTATCAATTTGAACATGAGGCATCATGCCTATTGTGCATTTTTTCCTTGCACGCCGCCTGTCCGCTAACTCACAGTTCTTATTGCGTATATTCTGGTCAATAGCATCAACCTATTTTTTCTATAGATATCGAAAACGTCCACTATGGGATCGGGTTGAGGTATGTTGTAGGCGATAGACTAGCAAGCTGTCACTGCGTTATTACATTATCCGTTCGTGCTAAAAGCGGCACTGAAAATCAAATTAAATTATTTTTTATGCTCTGCCTACCTCTTTTGGAAGCACTAGCGTGGATGTATGTAAAAGCAAAGCTCAGATTCAATGCGACGCATACGTTTAGCATTCTAATTCGATTGCTATGCGCATCGCACTCTCGTTCAAATGCATTAGTTCGGCGTCGTCCTGAATTTGATTCTACGCAGGCAAGTCAATTAAAATCGCTTTGATGTTGTTGAAATATTGGACTGACCGATGCAATATTCCCGATGGTGGGGAAAATTCCAGTAGAAATCAAATTATGACTTGTTGCCAGTGTCTCGGCTACAAAGCATTAATTTCATGAAAGCGTCGTTGAAGGTATCTAGGCCCGGTGCCTTTTGGCTATCGAGTTGCAGAATAATAGAGTGCACTTCACAATAATCTGTGGGCTGCAAAAATAAGGAACCTGGTCTAGGAAGACGTAATTGGATAAAAATATTCCAGCTGTGTCAACTTTAATATAATTGGATTTTAAGTTTCAATTAGTTCAACCAAAAAATACAATCATAAAGTTATTAAAACTATATTTAAATTCCAAAAAATGAGACATTCAATAATAGTAAAATGAGGTTTATTTTCCCTTGTCTTTATGAAATTGACATAAGACTGCACTTCAGCAGGCGTGTGGTAAAGTTTACTCTGGAAATTAATCATAAACCTTGCCAAAATATAGTCTCAGTACATTTATAAAACCTTGTGTTTATGTGTTTTTACCATGAAGGTCAGCCAGCCTCGAAGGAACACATATTAATATTTATGAGCAATTTGTTCAAGAACTTGCGTAGTAACTAAATTAGTAAGAGGACAGTTACATAACGAATGAGAATAGGTACAGTCGAGCTCTCCAATATACTCTAACCTACAAAAATATCTTTAAGTACAATACACAATACACATAATACACAATATTTATTGTCACTGACACGGTTTAGGTTTAAATGACATTATATTTATTATGAGTATTGTATATTATTTTTTACTTGAGACAATTTATATCTAGGATGCCCAGCTATAATAAAATTAATAATTTGAAATTTAAACACATTTATTTTAAACCCATTGTACCGTTTTAATATTATTTGAATTTTTCCTATTGCTTTATTGTTATTTTATTAAATTTTGCAAGTATATTATTGTTTTTTATTCTTATTCACTCTGACGTTCTTTATTATGTGAATGCATGCTATTAGAATAAAAATATCTACTAAATGAAATAACTGCATCTTATCATAAGACACATTGTGTAGATATTTTTGAAATATAGATATAAGAGGAGTATTGTATCCTCTTAGTGTTAGGGACAAGATCCATCCACCAGAGACGCGTAACCACAGCTTTGTACTATTTTGGAGGGAAGGATGCACCCTTAACCCTATACGAGTAATAGCGCCGGCAACTGTCATCCCAATAAAAACTGACAAACTTTCCTACGGTCAGATTTTGACGGATATAAAATGATTACTGTTCTCACTGGTTGCCACGTGGAAGCGAGCGCGAAACACTTTGAAATGTGATTAGGATACAAAACGACGAGACAGAATGTCAATTTTTGTCATGAAACGTATTATTTAAGTTTTGCCCGCATATTGCAAAGGACGCAGGCCAGCCCGCGGGATAAAATATAGCTACCCGGAAAGTTAGAAATCGAATAAGTGGGTCCGCAGATGGCGCCCTACATATACTTAATAGTACATTACTACAGAGGCCGGGAAGTAAAGGTTTGCCGGCCGAGTACATATAGATGGCCGAGCGTAGCAAGGTCGGATAGTTATGACGCCAGCAACCCCTTTTCAAGCCGAGGTATGTATAGTGCTTTTCTCAAACATGCAATGAAATAAATTCAAAAAAACTCCAAGAAATCAAAACTTTAATTTTCATGGCTGAACGTGATCCTGTGCCACAAATTGTGGAACGGAAATTAAAAAAGACCATCTTGCAGGCCTAGGCCTCGAATTTTGTATGAAATGCCATTACAGGTCTCTTGTCTCGCTGCGCCTGAAACGTGACACTTCGAAGCCCATTATGAAGAACACAACGTCAATATTTCATTGCATGCTGGAGAAAACATAATTATAAGCTTGCTAAACTACAATCTCATCGAGTTTCCTCAATATTATATTAGTCTAGTAGATTTGTTCGGGCCGACCGTCTGCCCGCCCCTTAAACTCCTCACGTGTGTACGCCTCTTGAGTCTGTGGTTTTGACAGTGACACTTCTTGTCAAGGCGGAGGAAAAAAGATAACCTCGTTTTTGCAGACCCGAAAGGGACGAGTGGTTTTTTGGGTAATTTGGAAACGCATTTTCCTTGTTTTTGTGTAATATCGCTCGCTTTGAAGACACACGGGTGTCCGAGTGTTTTGTGTGGATATTATCGTACACCACGGCGGCTTCTTCAGCCCCGGAGACCCTCTTGATTGAACTTGACTTGACCTGACAGTTGACTGAACCTTGACAGATACTAACCGGAGTTGAAGCGAACATCGCGCCTCCCGGAATCAGGTGAGTTGAACACGTTTTGTAGCCAATCCACTGGCTTATATGACCCGCGAAACGCGTGGCAGTTCACTCCACTCGCACTAGGCGAGGAGTTTGAACAATTTTTGGTACCAAGAGCGTGGTTACCCACAAAGAAAAAACGCGAATTTTGATAGTTTTTTCCTTTTGGGTAAAAAAGGGCATTTTGAGGTTAATAGTTGAAGCCAAATTTAAGCCACATATTTGATTGATTGTAATTTGGGAAGCCTTTCATAGCTTGTTGTTTGGTAATAAGGCATTTGTTTTATTCCGTTTGCTATAAGCGGCCAAGGTTGCTAAGAATATAAGCTAAAATATAAGGCTACCATAAATATTAGTTGTAAGCTAGATTATTGTAGAAGTGGTAACTAGCCAATTATAGATTATAATTTGAGCTTCCACTGCGTTTTGAGAATCTATATTGGTTGTTATTGTAAGGCATTTCTGTAATTGAGTTGATATTTGGTTTTGATTCACTAGGGTGACCAAGAGATTGGAATTTCCACATTAATTAAATTAATTTTAATTTTCTCTGGTATTGTTGGAAATTAATTTAAAATGGGATCTACACCTAAGGCTAAGATCCAGTCTGCACTGCGTTGGTTTTCATCTGCAGTAGCTTTGGTTGACAGAAATGACCGGGAGGAGGCTTTGTTGGCCCGGTACGAGGAGGTGTCAGACCGTCTTAAGGCTGTGGAGTTCCAGGTTGAACTCTACCTAGCGGAGCCCGGCCGGACGACCCCGGAGACCGAGCAGGTGGAACGGGACTTATTTGTCGATGACGTGTGCACCGGGGCAAACAGTGTCGAAGAGGCTTTGGTTTTGCGGGATGAGCTGGTGGAACTCTTGCGGACGGGTGGATATGAATTGCGCAAATGGATGTCCAACTCACCGGCCGTGGTGGCCGGCCTCCCCGAGGATCACCAGCAGGATCCGCACCTGTTCGAAAATGTTGAGAGCCCGCACATGTTATCAGTCCTAGGCGTGCAATATCGACCAGTCCAAGATGTGTTCACCTATCGGGTGGAACTGGATTCCCCGAGGGTCTGGACGAAGCGGCTTGTGCTGTCCACGGTGGCCAGGACGTACGATCCGAATGGATGGATCGCGCCGGTCATCTTCACGGCGAAGGCATTTATGCAGCGCCTGAGGATGGTCCAACTGGGTTGGGATGATCCACTATCCGGAAATTTGTTGAGCGATTGGGAGGTTTTCTTCTCCACGCTCCCGGAGATAAATCAGGTCGAACTGCCGCGTAAGCTGTTGCCGGCAGGGAAATGCCGAGTAACCCTACACGGGTTTTGCGACGCCTCCGAGCGAGGGTATGCAGCTGCCGTTTACTTGCGGACGGTCAGCTCCGCCGGATCGGTCGATTTGCACTTGGTAATGGCGAAGAGCAAGGTGGCTCCCCTTCGCACGCGTTTGACAATCCCAAAAATGGAAATATCTGGAGCGGCTCTTCTTGTACGCCTACTGAACCACGTGGCCTCTACCTTGAAGGACACCGTGAACCTTGAGGAGAGTGTCTACGCATGGACTGATAGCCAAATTGTATTGTGTTGGCTGCAGTCGTCATTCCATACTTTGGAGGTCTTTGTGGCCAACCGGGTCTCGCAAATCCAGAATTCGGAGACTGCTTTGGTTTGGAGACACGTGCCAGGTGAACTGAACCCAGCGGACGTGGTGTCCAGGGGTTGCACGGCACCTGAGCTTGTTGCCCACTCACTGTGGTGGAGACCAGATTGGTTGTTGGAACCGGAGACACTCTGGCCTGCCAGTTGTGTGATTGGGACCCCATCCTCTGGCTTGGGTGTCCACCTTGTCGAGACCGCTCCAGTGTCAGACACTGCTTGGTTGCTAGAACGCTATAGCTCTCTCGACAAGCTTGTTGGAGTGACCGCCTGGGTCAAGCGATTTATACACAATTGTCGCCACCCTGACAACCGGTCACGCGTTAGAGTTCTCGCCACAGAAGAGCGGAATGCCGCCCTACATCATTGGATTAGGGTTGTGCAGGAAGAACACTTTGGGGACGTATTGAAGCCCCTGCGGCAGGGACGTCCTAAGCTACCGAAGGCGATAGCACGCCTCAACCCGTTCATTGACGAGTCGGGTACACTCCGGGTTGGAGGACGGCTCCGCAACGCTAGCTTGCCGTACTCGGTGCGCCACCCCATTTTGCTGCCTAAGAAGGGGCATCTGGTGGAATTGTTGGTGATTGACCGCCACATAAAGAACTCGCATGCCAGCTGCAATGCACTCTTGGGCATTTTGCAGCGAGACTTTTGGATATTGAACAGCCGACGGGTTATTCGGAGCATCGTGTTTCGGTGCTTGCCTTGCTTTCGGCTCAAGGCAGCCACGATGCAGCCCCAGATGGGGGACCTTCCTCCTGATCGGGTCAACGAGGCTAGGACCTTCTCTAGGGTGGGGACCGATTTTGCGGGACCTTTTTTAGTGAAAACGTCGCGACTTCGAAATGCGAAGGTTGTAAAAGCGTATTTGTGCGTTTTCGTATGCCTGTCGACCAAGGCTGCTCATCTTGAACTTGTTGGTGATCTTACGACGGAGGCTTTTATTGCGGCATTGGATAGATTTGTATCCCGTAGGGGACTCCCATCTCTGATCCGGTCAGATTGTGGAACCAATTACAAGGGTGCCGACCGTTATTTACAAGATGTTGTAAAATTATTATTTGAAAATAAGATTGATATTGGAACAGACCTCTCCCGTCGGGGTATCACCTGGACGTTCGATCCGCCAGGCTGCCCCCACTGGGGTGGAATCTGGGAGGCTTGCGTGAAGCAAGCAAAAGCCCATATGTATCGGGTAGTCGGTCAAACTGTATTGACTTTTGAGGAACTCGCGACGTTGTTTTGTAGAATTGAGGCCGTCCTCAATTCCCGTCCGTTGTGTCCGCTCAGCTCCGACCCAAATGACCTGGAAACGCTCTCTCCAGGCCATTTCTTGATTGGTCAGCCACTTGCAGCGTTGCCGGAGCACCCCCTCCGGGACGTACCCTCCGGTCGTTTGTCGCGCTACCAGATGCTGCAACAAATGGCTCAGAACTTTTGGACCAGTTGGTCATTAGAGTATTTGCATGTTTTGCAGCAGCGCCTCAAGTGGACTGACAAAACCAGTCCCCCCAGAGTTGGAGACCTTGTTCTAGTTAAGGATGCTAACCTTCCGCCACTGCGATGGCGCCGGGGGCGCATCGTTAATTTGTTTCCCGGTAAAGACGGGACCCCTCGGTTTGCCGAGGTCATGGTTGGGGACTCGGTTCTGAAGCGAGCGGTAGCAACCCTATCGCGACTTCCCCTAGTATAGCGGACCGGCTTAGAGGCCGTTCCGAGGCGGGTGATTGTTCGGGCCGACCGTCTGCCCGCCCCTTAAACTCCTCACGTGTGTACGCCTCTTGAGTCTGTGGTTTTGACAGTGACACTTCTTGTCAACGCGGAGGAAAAAAGATAACCTCGTTTTTGCAGACCCGAAAGGGACGAGTGGTTTTTTGGGTAATTTGGAAACGCATTTTCCTTGTTTTTGTGTAATATCGCTCGCTTTGAAGACACACGGGTGTCCGAGTGTTTTGTGTGGATATTTTGGTGACATCGGAGCAGTTGGTGATTTGACGCCGCGGATTGTTGGCGAGACGGCCCCCGTACACCACGGCGGCTTCTTCAGCCCCGGAGACCCTCTTGATTGAACTTGACTTGACCTGACAGTTGACTGAACCTTGACAGATACTAACCGGAGTTGAAGCGAACATCGCGCCTCCCGGAATCAGGTGAGTTGAACACGTTTTGTAGCCAATCCACTGGCTTATATGACCCGCGAAACGCGTGGCAGTTCACTCCACTCACACTAGGCGAGGAGTTTGAACAAGATTAGTATAGATTCCGAGTAGGTATATTCATGAAAAAAATATGACTCAAACCCTCAGTTTTCGAATACATTGGGAACGGGTTGGCAATCAAAATGCACAGATTTAATTTAACAAGCCACATGGACATTTAAATCAAAACGTAAAAAATGTTCTTCACGTTACAAACAACAACAAACAAATACTCTTTTCTCAAACATGCTCGGAAATGTACGCGTTAATATCACGAAATGAAGACGTGAAGTTTCTTGTTTATGGCTCCCTACATTACTTCTTGGCCTTACGCCAAGAAGTACCTAATGTATGAAAACCCTAAGTAAAACCATTATTGTCTCCTACTCTAACTTTTTAAATTTGCTTACTAATATTAAACTGACAAAGGAAAATTTACATACTGCCAACCACCACTAGACACTAAGCATACTTGGTTCATAAAAAAAATAAAAATAATCTATGGTACTATACTTTATGTGCGATTTAGCTACGGTAGCCTAGTGGTTCAGGCATGCGGCTGTCAAGCGGCGGTCGTGGGTTCGAATCCCGGCTCGTACCAATGAGTTTTTCGGAACTTATGTACGGAATGTTTACCGTTAGCTTTTCGGTGAAGGAAAACATCGTGAGGAAACCGATCTAATCCCAATAAGGTCTAGTTTTCCCTCTGGGTTGGAAGGTCAGATGGCAGTCGCTTTCGTAAAACTAGCGCCTATGCCAAATCTTGGGATTAGGTGTCAAAGCGGACCCCGAGCTCCTTTAGGGGCATAACCGGGAACAACGCTAGGAGAATGATGAATGATGACTATACTTTATGTGCGGTTAAACATGGTGCTCGAACGGCTTGTTCAAATGGCATGTTTAAAAAATAAAAAAGGCGCAAATTACCTATTATTTAATTGATTACCTAGTATTTATTTTAATTTGAATATTTCCTCACATCGTTTGAGAAAAGTACTATACAATCCTCGGCCGGAACAGGGATTGCTGGACGAGATTGGGGTAGACGGCCGAGTCGTAGACGACGTTACTTCACGGCCTCTGCAGTAATCTACTATTATTGCACCACGACAGGAGAGAAACATCTTACAAAAGAACGTTACTTACTTTGGACTTTGGGCAGGATAATGGCGTCTTTTTGTGTTGTCATCATGGTGATGAATGAGATGGCCATGATCATGGCTATGATGCGGTGAGTTGAGAGTGATCTGCATTTGTCTGTAGCTGTCAACACAAATAATCAAAGAAAGGGTCGAAAACGCTTTTGTGATTCTTCTAGTTGCAAGCGTCAATAGGCAACCGTGTCTGCTTACAATCAGACAGACCGTAAGGTTACCGTGTAGTTGTAGTACCGTCGTAGTAGTAAAGAACAGATTTTTTATTGATAGACACCATCAGCTGCTACGCATTTCAGAACTCATCTCACCCCACGTTAGTACCTGCTATAGAAATTTCAGGGTCATGCGATTCTAAAATTTATAGTTAATGTGTTTTTCGGTTTTGTAGATTATACTTATTATAAATATTCAGGTAATAAAGAATTCAATTAGTGACTTTCAATAAAACTCTACTTTCATAGTACAAAAATTGTTGCATTAGCATGCAATATCTAAAATGTTTCTCAATTTGTTGTAGACTTTCAAAAAATATCGTACAGCGGTAAATGAAATAGTAGAAATTTGCTTGAACCAAGTTATTACTTTTCCTCTTTATTGTCACTTTGATCGTTTACAGTTTCTCAGTAACGATGGCAGTTTTCATAAAACGAGATTTGGGAACAAAGTAATGTTATTAAAAAAAAATAGAATACGTACATTCTACTACAGAGTGCCTGCGAATGAAATCACCCGTCGTACCGTACCCATTCTACGATGGAATAGTTAGGCTGGTTTTAGTGTCACGCGGACCGTCGGCGCGGAGCGTTTTAGAATGGAGCGGAGGCGTCCTTTTAGTTTCGCGCGGTGCGCACGCGTCCGCGCAGTACAAAATAGTACAATCATGGCGACTCGCGATGTACGAGTACGAGTGTTCTTAGTCATGTTTTATGAAAATTTGTTTAGCCGTTTTTGAGATATTCGACTTTGAAATGAAAAGTCGGGGGTTTTTCAACTTGTTATTGCATTGCCATTTGTCACTGTCATATCTATAGCTGTCGTCCGACGTGATGCACGACGGCTAATCACAGCAATGATGCATTCGCAGATTGTCCAATTGCATCCTTTTGTGTTCGGTAATTAAAAATTGGCTGATATTTTGGTTAAGTGTGACTGGATGTGCAGTTGACATTGCGTGTACCGGGTTATAGCAACGAATTCGAGTAGAAATTTGTAAGGAGCTCGCCTTCTATGTTTTCGTCGTTCGCTGCTTTTTATCCATTAGGTACGTCCATAAATAATAAATACATGACTACGAGTACCTATTATTAGCTTAGTGCTAATAGAAATTCCGTTAGTGTTAAAATAAATCCCTAAAAGCCTACCCACTCCGTCCATTAGTCTTTACGTCTATCTGTCGGTCCTATAAGGGGTTTATCAGTATGTAATGGATGGTCAGGTGAATTTAGCTTTTAGGTGAAGGAAAAAGACATCCTCAAAAAGCGACTGGTAAATATCGAAATTTTCACTAATGATACGTAGTTTCAGTAACCGAGGGGTAACTGGATGGCCCGTGGTATTTGAGGATCCGAAGCGTTGAGGAACCGCACTGTACAACCCCAACTGAGCCAACTTGGACTCGAGCGAAAATTGGAGGGAAGTAAAAAAAATATTGTCGCCAGGTATTCGATTGAAACAGCATTTCATTGTACTCGTATAAACACTTTCAGGTAACTGTTTCAATCGGCTGCCTCGCGACAAAAAAAAAACTATTTTTTTTTCTTTGGCACTCTTTGGGGGAGGCCTATGTCCAGCAGTGGACTTCTTTCGGCTTATATGATGATGATGATGATGATGATGATGATGATGATGATTTTTTTTTTCTATTTCCGCCCCAGTCCAAATTGGCTCAGTTTGGGTTGCACAGGGCGGTTTCACAACACTTCGGGAGCTCAAATACCGCGAGCCATCCGGTTGCCTCTTTGACACTGCAACTACGCGTCATTGCTCTGAATATATTCATATATATTTATATTCATATATTGTTAAGAGTGTAACATTTTACAAGTAAGTCTATTTGTTACATTTCTGGTGACCAAATTTGGTAATATAAGGTGCTAACAAATTAAGTACCAATATTTTAAGAGGTGTTACATTACATCAAAACAATTGACTTTAAATAGAAATTAAGAAAACTTTTCATATTATATTTTTGTTTTAATTTCCGGTACAAAATAAATAAATAAAAATTTCGACCAAACATAATCAGCCTGTGCATTCAACTGACGAGATGTTAAAACACTATCTGTCAAGTGAACATCGTCGTTTGTGACAAACGTCAATGATTGATTGTTGACTATCTCATTAACAGGGTGTTTTTACGCAGTAACGTTGTATCCCTAATTATCTCCAAAAAGTGATACACACTTTTAAATGTTTCATACTTAACTCTACTCCTAGAGACTAGTACTATCAGCTCTAAAAGTATTGGTAACTAATTTGTTAGCAGCTTATATAACAAAGAATGTAAGTTTCGAGTTGAAGCCAGACTAAGCTAGATGGTCCCTGTGAGACGAATGAATAGGAATAAAGTAACAAGATGATGGGTGACAGAAAAAACGTCTCAACCATAGGAAAAGTTGTCATCAATCATTGTACATAGAGAGGTCGGTATGAGCCTCATGTTCCACATCTAGCGAGCGAAATAAAATGTCGGATGGAATATTAAGGATGTATTTGCTTGCATCACAAATATCACAATGTAAACTAAACTTAGTTTCATTTGTGAAACCATTTCGGCTAGCCGACTTTATAAATAAAATAAAATAAAAATAAATCAGCCTGTATAGGTATGTCCCACTGCTGGGCACAGGCGTCCTCTCATGGTTGAAAGGGCAGTAGTCCCTACGCTGGCCCAGTGCGGGTTGGGTGCGACTTTATAAATGTATTGTGAATTAAAATACATATTATCAAACTGACATTACAGCCCGCTGACATTCCGCTGGATGCGGGTGGCGCAGGACCGGTAACTTTGGCACTCTTTGGGGGAGGCCTATGTCCAGCAGTGGACGTCTTTCGGCTGATATGATGATGATGATGATGATGATGACATTACAGAACGAACCTGAGACAGCAAATTCCCTAGAGAGATCTTTTATAAGTAATAAAATAATAATAAAAATAATAAATATTAGGGGACAATCTTACACAAATAGACCTAGTCCCAAACTAAGCAAAGCTTGTACTATGGGTAATAGACAACGATAAACATACTTATAAAGATAAAAAAATACTTAAATACATAGAAAACATCCATGACTTACAAACAAATATTCGTGCTCATCACACAACTAAATGGCCTTACCGGGAATCGAACCCAGGATCTCTTGCTTCGTAGGCAGGTTCACTACCAACTAGGCTAAAGCGGTCATCATAGCGGTTTATATTTCTACAAGCTTCTGCCCGCGATTTGGTCCGCGTGAAACGCGTTTATATGAGTAGAGTTCACTCCTATTGTCACAAAGAATGTACTAGATATCAATAGTTTTTATTTTTACTGCTTAATATTATGTTTTTGTGTTCCGTATCTGGTAGGTATGTTGTTGTGTCAACAAATTACTATTTTATTTTAGATCGTAGCTCCGTACAAACTTTCGCCCCCTATTTCGCCCCGTTAAGGGATGATTACCGAGATCAAAATTCTTTAATATGTTGATCCAGGCTATACACCATATTATGTATACCAAAATTAATTTTATTTTCAATATTCATTAATCAATTCAGCTGTTTTTGCGTGATTGAGTAATATAAATCCAAACATCTAAACTATTGTATTTATAATATTAGTGGGATCTAGCCTAGCCAGCCTATTTGCACAAATAGGAAGAGAACCTGGTGTTGCCACTATGTGTTTCGCCGAACCCAAGTTAATAATAATGATAAGAACAAGTGAACGACGAGTGCTTATAGGCACAAGCATATCTCAGTAAACGATGATTTCTAATATTCATCATTCAGGATTCAAAGCCAGATAAAAGTAAACTCTGTGAGATGTAAAACTCGCGAACACAATTGTCTTTTAATTATATTTTTTTTAATTTCAGAAAAGTGACTGGGCCAAGACTAAACTATTAGACGGAGAGCTAGCGACCAAATCGGTCAAGCGGCTTCAGCTGTATTGAAACTCCGTTAGCTACTTCCCTGAACAACCTTTTCCGATAATCTTCGTGCTGGCAGGCCGCGGGCGGTGGGTGCGGGTGTAGTAGGGTGGGGAAAAAAATGAAAAAAATGTGAGCTCAGCGACTTAATTTTTTTTTTCAAACATTTGCTCTGTACTCCTTGTGCACCCAAAAAAAAAATCGATCGGGTGGTGGGAATAATAATTTTCATGTGGGCTCAGCTGTATTGGCTTTTTTTTCTGACGCGAGATTAATTAATTATGTAAGCCCCAAAAAAATAGCCATGCAAAAATATTGGTGGAAAGGTATCGAAAAAAAATGTTGAAATTGTTGGATTTCGTTCGAAAATGTGCTTAGGGGAAGGCAAAAGCGGACGTGGAGGGGATTTCAGGCGGCGAACGGAAACGTTCGGGTTTTCCCGTTCAACGGGTGCGAGAAGGACAGCCAGCACGAAGATTATCGGAATAGGTTGTTCAGGGAAGTATCTAACGGAGATTCAATACAGCTGAAGCCACATGACCGATTTGGTCGCTAGCTCTTAGACTATATGTGTCAGTGCATCTGGAAAGGTACCTTGTTTCAGGTATCGAGTTATGCATAGTTCCAAAAAGTAGATTAAATTTACTATCAATACAAAAAATAATAATGACTGTAGGTGGAACCACTATTTTTATATAAATTTTTGAATTTTCGACTTCCCAAATGCACAAGTTGAGAAAATTGCATTTAAAGTTTATAGTGGCAAAAAACACACTTCTACTTCGAAGTTACATAGTGAAGGGTATAATCATAATCTTTAAATGTTCAAGAATTATAATAAAGGTGAATTGTCTAAAAATACATGTTAATTATTCTGATTTCTTAGGTTGAACATGCCAGGGTGCAAGAAACACGAAAGTGTTAATTATACCCAATTCATAAAATAACGAGATTAAAACTGTTAGTTTCTCATCATAGTTACATATTCTATGGCATTTTGGGAAAATTGAATGAAAGAACACTCCATAATCAAGAAATTTAATAATTACCGCATTTTTAACAGTTACAAAAAAGATCACTTATAATATTAAAAACCAACAATATAATTTGTATATTCATGCTATATCACAAGATCAAATGGTATTTAGCGTGGTGTACCACAATGGTATAATAGAAATGGTGTTAAAGCAGTTTTTTTAACAATAAAGTTTAGTGACTCGGTCGAAACTTTTGTATGGAAACGTAACTAGGGTACCTTGTCACGACATTTACTAAACTTTAGTAACTTAAACTCGAAGATCACTATTTTAGTACCTATAATGCAAGAAATATCTGTAACAAAATGATATTTAGGATAATTATAGCGGAAATCAATGTATTATTATTTATAAAAACTTCTGTTTTAGTCGTGTAAGACATCAAGTTTAGCATTTTACTAAACTGGGTACCTTGTCACACTAAGTCATTATCTTACATAAATGGAGTAACTAGAAAAAATAACTCAATTGTGTACATAACTGCACCTAATTTATGATTTATCAGTCTTTCAATCAATGTTACTAATTATATACGTAACAATTTCACTACCTATTTGAGAGACGAGTTTCCGCACGGCGCGCGGCGCACGAGTCGCGTCACATTATTATTTTTAGGACAGCAAAACATTAATACAACTCTTACAAAAGTGGTAAATTGGCTTCAAACAATAAAACTTACAGTAAATTTAGATAAAACCAAGTTCATCCAGTATAGGAACCATAAAAGTAATCCTATTAAGGTAAATGTAACGGACGCAGGAACTACAATTCAAGAATTCCATAATATACGCTTTCTAGGTGTTACTATTGACACTTTCTTAAATTATTGGACATAATTGCTCAAATCAATAAAACGCTATCAAGTCAGTGCTATGCTTTAGCCATTCTATCGGGAACCTGCTCGGAAAGCGTTGTTAGAAATTCGTACTTTTGGAACATTGTTTCTCTATTAAACTACGGAATCATTTTTTTGGGCAACTCCATTGATGTGCGAAGTAGGTACATTTATTCTGCAAAAGAGGTGTTTGCGAATAGTATATACCGTATGAGTGCTAAACAATCACTTCAGATTGTATTTAAAGAAAAACGATTGCTCTTACAGGAATATACATTCTGGAATTGTGCGTTTTTGTTAAAAATGATATGGTCTACTTTGTTAAGAAAATTCTTCACTAAACGAAAATCTGCGTGAGAAATATAAGTACAACCAGTGGCGACCTAAACGCCACGCTCGAAATGAGCAACTGTTGTTACTTTTTTATATATGTTTAACACATGTATGCACACAGTTTACAATGAATAAATACTTTACTTTACTTTACCAGTAGAGGAGAACAACAGCCGGACAGACAGATATTGGACACCGGTACCGGACACGGGACAGACAAACGACAGACGCTTCGATCCTTCGTTCGATAATTAGAAGTCTGTAGTTTTGTTGTAGCAAAAAACATTTTCTATGGAGATAATATAAGTTATATAATATTTTTCCTGTCTTTTTAATACCTCTTAAAAACAACTACTTAATAAATATTAATAGCAGTAATAAAATACAAATTTGCTTAAGACAGTGTATGCCTTAATTATTACTTTGTAGAAGAGCATTAATGTACACAGTAAAATGTTCGCAAGCCGCTCAGTGGAGTAAATTAAAACACAAGAAAAACCAGCCATTACCAGTCTGATAGTAGCGTCTGCATTTTTATATTTAGCGAGGTGGATAACTTACTTACTTACTTAAGATTATTTACAGTTCTCAGCAATAAACGGGAAGTATTCCATTTCAATTGGAGTGTTCCGAGAAAACGAATAAAGCAACCTTTGTGGAGATATTTGTTGAAACTTTCAATGTTTTCGCACGCTTCCTTAAGATAATAGTATTAACTTATACGACAAGTTGGTTCATAAAATTCAGCAAATAAATAAACTGAGGATGGTTTGGTTCATTGTTTAAATTCCATGACTCACCAATCCTACTATAATAATATAATCATACTCTTAACGTTGTTCCCGGTTATGCCCCTAAAGGAGCTATAATAATATAATTACTTATATAATAAATAATATAATAATTTATACTATAATAATTATAATATTATAATTGTAATAATAATAAATACTGGGTGATGCCCTTGCTTACTTACTCCTTTGGCGTACTAAGGTGGACTCAGACTGAGCTGGATGCCCTGGACCGAAGAGTCCGAGTACTGCTTACTGCACATCGCATGCTACACCCACGCTCGTAGGTTATGAGACTGTAAATCTCGCGGAAGTGTGGAGGTCGCGGCTTTTTAAATGCCAAAGACCTCCACAACGGCGAGGTGTGCAGTCTCAGGGATTATTTTCTAAACATTGAGTGTGGGATGCATCGCGACGTAGTAGCAGTAGACGGAAACTTCACCCCGCTCTCCTTGGCAAACGAGAACTGGCGCAGACTTAAAGTAATGAGCGCCGAGGACCGCAACACGATGTGGAGGAGCAAGGAGCTACACGGGCGGTTCTACAAGGCCCTCACAGGGCCCGATGTAGATCTGCTCGTGTCGGTGAACTGGCAACGTTTCGGGGATCTCTTCGGTTAAACCAAAGGATTTGTCTGTGCAATTGCGGACGAAGTTATCATGACGAACAATTACCGGAGGACCAGGAACCATGACCAACAAACGTGTTTTTTTGCCGTTTTGTCTTTCGCCAGGCTGTATCTCAAGAACCGCGATAGCTAGACACTTGAAATTTTCACAGATGATGTATTTCGGTTGCCGTTATAAGAACAAATACTAAGAACAAAATAAAATAAATATTTTAGGGAGGCTCCCATACAACAAAGTGTTTTTATAGATAACTAGCTTCTGCCCGCGACTCCGTCCGCTAGGAAATCGTTTATATCACAGCTCCATACAAACTTCAACCCCCCATTTCATCCCTTTAGGGGGTGATTTCCAGGATGAAAACTATCCTATGTCCTTCCCCGGGATTCAATCTATCTCCTTACCAAATTTCATCGCAATCGGTTCAGCGGTTTAAGCGTGAAGAGGTAACAGACAGACAGACAGACAGACAGACACACTTTCGCATTTATAATATTAGTATGGATATGGATGGTACGGAACCCTTCGTGCGCGAGTTCGACTCGCACTTAGCCGGTTTTATATAATTATTGTAAAAACCTAGTCTAAGAAGAAAGTTGAATAAAGAGATAAATACTTATATTATAATTATAATATTATAATCCTACTAATATTATAAATACGAAAGTTTGGATGTTTCGATATTAAGATGTTTCGATGTTTGTTACTCAATCACGCTTAAACGGCTCAACCGATTTGGATGACAAGTTGCACGAAGATAGTTTATTGCCTGGATTGAAATATAGGATAGTTATTATTAGAGATGCAACGGATAGTGGTTTGGCCGAATACCGGATACCGAATATCCGGCGGTACAGCTGGCCGGATATCCGCTATCCGGCCGCCGGATATTCGGCCGAAAGTTACATGCCTAAAATGAAGCAAATTCGACCGCACCCGTGCGCGGCGCTCTGTGTAGGTTGCCACTTGTCGCTCGCTATGGCAGGCTTTGATAGAAACAATTGATTACTTTGTTGTTCGTTATTTATTCAACTTTATTTTACTTACTGTAGTTCTCTTTTTACCATTGTAATATTCTAGGCCTATACATTACATTGAATACCGAAAAAAAGTTATATTTTCGGTATAAAATACTATCCGGTATCCGGCCGGATACTATGCCACTATTCGGTATTCGGCCGGATACTAAAATTGTGGCTGGATAGGCCGGATACCGGATAGTGACCGGATAGTCATTGCATCTCTAGTTATTATCCCCGGTCCACGCAGACGAAGTCGCGGGTGGAAGTTAATATAAAATAAAAATCGGCCAAGAGCGTATCGGGCCACGCGTAGTGTAGGGTTCCATAGTTGCCTGTCTGTCTTAGTTACATCGACGTGCGGTGCGGTTGCGTCAGCCGAATTTGTACGAAAATTGGCCTTTCCAAGTACATATTAAGTTGGTCGACTATTGCTCGGCAACTACTTATGCCTTCTTGTCCGTTATAGTTTTCCTTTTAAATTCATTATATGTACTACTACCACGATTTTTTTCACATCACCAGTAGTAATCGTTTAGCCGGCAGGGGGGGAGGGAAAACATGACTCGAACAAAAATTAGGGCGTTAAAGCCCAATATTTCGCAAACTAATCACTGATTTGAAAAATAGTTATAATATTTTTGTTAAACCCATAATATTTTTGAACAAGCTATCCAACGTTTACCCACACCATGGGTTTAACGAGAAAAAAAAATTACATACCCGCTTTAGAACTTTTGTAGTAAGATTTTTTTTGTTTAACTGTTTTGTCGGCGTGATTGATTAATATACCCATGCTGAATTACAGTTTTCTAGTAGTAATGGTTACTGATCTAAGCCGAGGACGGACAGACGGACATGGTGAAACTGTAAGGGTTCCTTGTTGTTTACGGAACCCTAAAAAGCCAGTCAGGTGTCAATACCAAGTCATCCAGTATCTAATCATCAGCATCAGCACCGCATCGGATGCACTGGCTAGAGAGGGTTCTGAGTCAAAAGCCGGCGTACCGGAACCTACAATTCTCCTACCCCCTGCATGGCTGCGGAGCACACTGCGACTAAACTCCAAGGTAGAACACCAGAAATATTGGAATACCCTAGAAACCTGCAGGCAAACCAGGGAGGCCCTCACGACGATTAGCCTGGAATTGTCAAGGAAGCTAAAACAGCAAAAGGGGCCGGCACTCTGGCTTCTGAGAGGAGTCATAACGCCATCCTGACATGCCCTGGGGTGGCAAAATACCGGGCAAAGCACCTCGAAACACTGGTGTTTCGAGGTGCTTTGCCGGGGTCACTACCGGACGTCATCGGCAACATAAAGGGTCTGCTAGGCTTCCTGGTGGAACCGGGTTGGCATGAATTGCAGTTATGCCCTCATAAGCCAAATAGCGGCATCTGAAAATGAAATGTAATTGGAACATGCAACTTAAAATCTAGGTCTCATGACATAACTTGATTTCACTTTGAGATACCGCTATTTGGCTTATGAGGGCAGAGTAGAGCCAATACGAAAAATAAGCGCAATTATGACGTCGAGTTGCGGAAACCTAGCCCGCGTACACCTATAACCTATATATCAGCACCGAACACACGTGGAACGTCATGTCTTTCTAACACAGAAGTCTTGCGTGTGACTGAATAGACGCAGTAATGACTGGGATGAGAAACCAAATGTTTGCTAGGTCACGTGATACTTGCACAAGCGATTATGTATTAGTAACCCGGGAGACAGTTCCGTGTGTGACGTTGCAAACAAGAGGCTTAGCAAGGACTGAAACATCGTCGCTTAGGTATCATAAGAAGGCTTAAAGTCACCCAAAGACCGGTTGGGAGAGGGCTATTGCTGGGAGTTTCTCTTCGTGAGCGCATCAGAAATGAGGCTACCCGTACCAGAACCAAGGTTACCGATATAATAGCCATCTGAATCGCAGCCGCGAAGACGCAGTGTGGGTAGACCCCCGATAAGGTGGACTGATGATCTGGTAAAGGTCGCGGGAGTCCGCTAGATGCGGGTGGCGCAGTATCGATAACTTTGGCACTCTTTGGGGGAGGCCTACTATGTCTAGTAGTGGACGTATTTCAATGAGACGATGATCATGATGATGCACCTGCTTAGACGCGCGGCAGCGGTGGCGGCCACAGGCTCACTGCTCTGGTCGGAGTGGTCGTGAGGCTCCTATCAAAACTTGCCTTGCGCGTCACTTAAACAACAGTGATTCGTGTGATGAGTGCCTAAATGTTGTATGGGTAATACGGTCTTCTTTCGTGGTAATGAGACAAGAGATATCACATTAGTGGCCGATGAGACATTTCACGTGACGATCAAACATCAGAATGCGGCTATTGAAGTATTGACACATGATAAAGAGTGACGGACGGACTGTGCCAAATCGAAGGAAGGTCTCCTAAGATCATTTTCTCCTAGCAACACGGGATCTGGTAGGTGCCCTCACTGACCCAAAATCTATTTCCAATGACATTTGTTCATGTTTTTTTTTATAATTACTATTAATTATACTTTGAAAGTAGATTCTAAATATTGCCAAACTCACAAACTTACAAACATTACCTCTTTATAATATTTGTATAGAAGACCAAAAATATAAGAATTCTATTTCTGCAGATTGAAAGTGAAGACTATGGTGAACTTGTTAGGCCCATCTTCTGCTGATTGTCAAGACGAGTAAGCTAATGTATTTATTGTATACCACTTTGTATAATCACGGTAGCGCTGGCGGCTGTTGGTTGCGATAAAAACCTGAATAATTAATGTAAAATGTAACTAACGCCTGTTATATGGTCAACGATGACCTGAAATGAAAGATTTCATTCATTCATTTGTTTATTCATTCATTCATAAAAACAGGGTGCCACGCACCTTATAGGCGCGGCAGCGATGGCGGCCACAGGTTGGTCTGGTCGGTGTAGTCGTGCGGCTTGAGTCGGAACTTGGCGTCGCGGGCGGGGCGCGCGCGCACGTACAGCGCGCCTCGGCACCATGCGCCCGCGCCGGCCGCCGCGCCGACGAGCACGCAGCCTTCTACTGGTACTGGGGCGCCCGTCCAGCTGGGGAACGAAGAATACATGTTACTACAGCATATAATAGACTAGTGGCTATATCAGCTGTAGAATTTACAAACCTGTCTTATTTAAAAAACATTTTTTTTCTAAAAAGTGATTTGACATAAAAATTCTATATAATTAACGAACCTGTTCTCAAAATTTCACGATAATTGGTTAAGAAATGCGACCTGTAGAGGGCAGACGCCAGCCAGACAGACAAACGATTTTGGGCCCGCTGAAGCTGAAGCATAATTAGAACTTCGTTCGCTTCGCTCCCTCGTTCGAAAACCCGGCGAAGCCACTGGATACCGATAATTAGTTCCGCCGATTATCCCTACATACAATTACCTCCTTATAATGTTAGATGGAATCGTCAAAGAGACCGCGGTGCGCAGCGTGCTATGTTAAACTGCCTGCCTGCGGCCGCATAAACGGGTAAGGCCTTAGTAGCCACCAAAAAATGTGATAATAGGACGCGATAAATTGCAATACAATTTTACGTGAGGTTGCGTTTTAGAGCGTTCTCGGGAATGTCGGGAAATCGCACTGAAGTGACTGCGGAGAGCTGAAGTTTAGGGCTACGACGGTATTTATGGAGTGCACTTCAACAGCAGCAACGCAGTCTGTCAGTCCTGGAGAACCAACAGCCAGAGAAATCCTTATCCTTACTAATATTATAAATGCGAAAGTGTGTGTGTTTGTATGTGTGTCCTTCTTTCACGTCGCAACGGAGCGTCGTATTGATATGATTTTTTGTATGGAGATAGTTTAGAAGCTGGAGAGTGACATAGGCTACTTTTTCCAGCGGGAAAACATCTGATTCCCACGGGAAAATTCAATATGTTACATTTTCCTATAACCACGCGGGCGAAGCCGCGGGCATCAGCTAGTACAATATATAAATAGGTTTGCAAATAATAAATTGGTATTTTCTCCTTTTTCTCCTATTATCTACTCTATCAACATTCTTACACGGCAGTATACTGTAGGTAGATACGCCCTCGCTGTCCAGGCGTAAGACGCAAGTGCCGAGGGTATACGCGCAGTCCCGCGCTACCATGCCACGTCACACCCAGAGTTATGGTCGCGCTCACTGCAACAACACAAGCAAAATAATCAATACCGCTACCATGAGTTGCTATCGACAACTAACATTAAGTTACTACAGTCGCTCGGCTAGCGAATAAACTAATACGGTAGTTTTCAAAAGCGTTTGTCTAAATTTGAGACTCATGGTACCGCTGGTCTACGGCAACAGCTACAAAACGTTAGTCAGTAGTGATTCGTTTTCGATATGTAATTTACCATTTGACTCATACCGCTGACCTTAAGTATTCTCCATATAAATCTTTTACGTAGTCGCTAGCGTGTACAATACGCACCACATAAGTTTGCGAATCAATCATAGAATCCGACTCGGCTGGGCAGCGTTCGGCAAGCGACGGCCCATCTTTTCATCCAATATTCCGCAGTGTCTCAAGATGAGAGTCTTTGACCAGATTATGTTGCCAGAGATGACGTATAGCACCGCAACGTGGTCGCTTACTATCCTACTAATATTATAAATGCGAGTTTAGATGTTTGTTACTTAATCACTCTTAAACGGCTCAACCGATTTGAATGAAATTTGGCGCGAAAATAGTTTATAGCCTGGATTAAAATATAAGATAATTTTTATCCCGGGTCCACGCAGACGATGTCGCGGGCGGAAACTAGTGGGACATTTATTTATTTATTTATTTATTGACAAATACATTTACGTGACATTACAGTAAAAACCAATGCGTCACGAAACTAAAAACAACAAATAATACTATTTAGGCGACGAGGATATCCGCAGCAGAACCAAGGTAACCGATATAGCCCTCCGAATCGCTAAACTTAAGTGTCAGTGGGCGGGGCACATTGCGCGTAGAACCGATGGCCGTTGGAGGGGAAAGGTTTTTGACTGGCGACCACCACGTTCCGGAATACGCAGCGTGGTAGACCTAAGGTGGACTGCTGACGTGTTAAATCTGAAACGCATTAAATATTAAATATAGAGGCCTCGGCAGAGAGTACAACTTTGTACTATTTGGCGTCAAGACCCTCGGTCCATGGGGTCCCAGTGCGCGATAGTTATTTACGGAAATTGCGAAACGTCTGGTTGACGTAACTGGTGAGTGGTGACCGAAGAGCTAGCGGCTTTCTCGCGCAACGCATGAGCATTGCAATTCAGCGAGGAAATGCCGCCAGCGTCCTCGGTAAAATGCCTCGAGGGCCATTTTTAGATTTAACTTAGTTTTAATTTAATTTAGTTAATGTTAGTTATCATCTTGTATATACAATTATTATAATATTGTTACAATAATAAATGTCAAGTTTAATAGGTTAAAAAATAATAATGTTATTGTGTGTCGAATGAGGATCCTTTTTGTGAGATAGAATAATATTGTGTAAGTAATTACTTTTGACTGATTTAGTTTATATTATTATAATAGACGATCATGGTAGAAACTTTTGTAATTGCAATTTATATTGTAATTTTTATCGTGTAATAAATTAATCTAAATCTGTAGGTACTGTACGATCACTGAAAGCTCATGTTAATGTTAGGTACTGGGCGGTAGACTGAAAATGATCTATTAGGTACTCATCAATTATTTGATATTATCTACGACACGATAACACTCGCAACATCCTACGTCGAAAATAAAGGTAACGAAATTTTGCTTTAGAGTACTTTAGACTTGTAATGAATGATCTTTAAAAAGAGTCATAGTGTTCAATAAAGCTTAATGAAGGCCTGTAACAACTGAATGGCTGAATTAAAATACATTGTCTTCAAGACCAATATACATATCAGTTAGTTAAAAGGTTAGCGAACGTAGTATTAAACTGATCATAGTTACACATACAATGTAACCGCTTGTTAAAGCTGCGTTTCGAACTTTTGATAGACACGGAGCGTAGCGTACCGGAGACATGAAAATCCGTAAATCGCAGCTTCGATTTAATGAATTAGTTTGATAAGTCAAATCTGAATCGAACGCGGGGTGCGTCTTAATAAAAATCCAGATAGTCAATAAAGCAATTAATAATTAACAAGTTTAAAAATCCCCCCAAATTTTCATTTCAGAGTCCTATAGCTCAAAAACGGGTTAACCTTTCGTATGCCTTGTCCCGGATCCGTCCAGAACGGTTCGAACTTACAACGCTAACTTCAAGGTCAGATTTGATTGATTTTTTTGATAGCATAAAAGAGGTTAACCGATTTTGTTGGACAAAAATACGGATTAACATCGGTCCATTCGTTTAGGAGCTACAGTGCCACAGACAGACACGTCAAACTTATAACACCCATCTTTTTGCGTCGGGGGTTAATAAAATAAAGTGAAAAGTATAACACGTATCATCATTCTCCTCCACACTCAACCGCACTCGTGCCTAAAACCGCCCATAGATTATTTGAGCACCTCTCTGTTTCATTCAGGGGTTCTGTTTCAGTTAAAATATATAAGTGAAATCAAATTTACATTTTATGCGCGCTCGTTTTCGCAACCCGGTCAGATCAGTTTAGTTTTCATATCAATAAGAAGTAAACGTAAGACCCGTCTGATGATAAGCGGTCACCATAACCTACTCACACTTGCATTTCCAGAGGCGACACTTTTGCCGACCCTCACAAATTTAAACACTATATGGAGAACCCAAGGCTGTAGTAGTCCCTCGGGAAAACTGCGTTAGGAGGAGCTCATTCCACAACCGAAGCGTTCGTGAGAGGTAATTCCTCTAAAACCGTACCGTATCGGTTATTTAATACAAAGTGGAGGAGAAGAAAAAGCCTACTTATCGGAATCTCTGTACCACACTGACTGCATCAAATCAACTGCTGCGTTCTGCTCACTCTTACATGGAAGACATCAAGGTTGTATGATTCCGGAAATTCGGACGCCGGAAGAGAATTTCAGATACAGGCATCAGGATCTCATCGACGCAGCTTTACGTGTCCCGGCGGCACTACACTACGAAGGCATGAGGAAGTAGTGGAGTATGTGCTCGTGAAGACTGGATTCATCCTGAAGGTCGTGAGGTTGGAAATCGTGAATTTTAATTTCTTTGTGGTGAGAGTTCCAACAGACCATCTAACGATCTTCACTAAGGACTAATTATGGCCGAAGGGAGTCGGGTTCCGGTGATTTCGCGGTCGGCTACCTGACACCACGAAATTGCAGAACACGTCGCAGTAATATGATATGATATGATTTATTTATCTCACAATATACAATTTCACTTAAAACTATTACACTTACTTACTATTAATAGTGTGTTTTTGTGGTTTTTAATAAGTTTATATTGATATGTATGTTAGTCTTTAAGGTATTTGCAATAATTATGGGCCTTTGTTGCCTGATTGAAACAAAAAATATCAAAATCAAAATCAATAAATAGTACTTATAGTATTACTAATTATTAGCTTCCCTACTCCCTTTGAGAAAGAACGTTTCAATTATGTATAAATCCAATTACAAACCAATACACTTAGAAAGATATACCCGCAGGCATTTGTCAAATAAAACGTGTCACAGGAGGGATTTAAAAATGTAAGGTGGTTATAAATAACCGCACCTGACCCGAAATAATCGTACGTGCTACATGGGATCTGGGATATTTCGGGGGTGAGTGTTTTGTGCCGTGCCACTTTTTGCGGGTCTACCCTCCACATTTTTATTAACTTTAGAAGGGTAGTGAAATATTATGCATCCATAACTCCGTTGACAACTTGTTGGGACGACAGTCATCTGCGACCATAACGGGTGCAAACCGTGTCGAAACATCAGAAACGAACGTAAATAAATATCGCGTTAGACCCGTTTAATAGGGAATATTCATGATTTGTTTTTATTTTTTTATCTATTCTATAAGTAATTATATAACAGGAAAAAATATAACACTTTCACAATATTATTAAATAAGCTAAAAAAAAAATTAAAACTACTATCATTTTCGGACGAACAAAACGCCACCATTTTGGCGCGCTCATTTGTAACGTCACCGTGCACTAAGAACAAATTAACAACAAAGTGTTTGATTCACACTTTTAATAAATGTGAGTGATTAAAGCTTATAAGATCAACTTATTGTAATGGAAGAGCACACAAAAGCATATTATAATATTATAATATTTTCATCTTATAATAGCAAATATAGATGAGAGATTGATACTTTCCGAGTATTTTCGTAATGTTAACCTGTTGCTAATTAAAAAAAAATTAATTTTCACTGTTGTCAAATACCGTATTTACTCGTACCTTAATTTAATCTCGACGGTTTTAATACTGTACCGACTTTAACGTTAAATTGGCATTTATAAAATGATTGTTAAATCATTATTATTTATATTTTATTTTTATAGCAATATGTGACATCTTCCTAGATGTTTTAATCTTAGTTTTCAACAAATTGCTATGCTCGACAGAGCTCATGTTTAATTGAACCTATTTTTAAGACCTTTTTTACAACATGAAATGCAATAAAGGATATTGAATTGTATTGAATTCGTGGTGTCAACATTTTGTTAGCAGTTTATTAAAAAAATAACATGCCACCAAAGGCCAAATAGAAAAGTCCTTTCGCCGTGGATTTTATTATTGATTTTGGATGGATAATCTTTGTTTTTATTATTTTCTCGCAGTCGAAGTGAAAGGTAGAGTGTACCTATATATAACTCTGGTCTAAAAGCCATATTATATACCGCTCGAAAATAACAATCTCGTGGTTATATGGCTTATTTCAGACCCTGGTCATACACACAACTTCTATTATTTTGGTTTGAAATAGAAAGAAACAAATCAAATTCAATACTGTTCCAATATACAATGATTGAGATTCCATCGAAGAGGAGGAGGCAAAGACTTGGGTGGGTAGAGCTTGTTTCTCTCGTTACCAAAAACAAGCACGGTACAAAAAAATATGTAATTGTAGTGGAAAATACCCAGCAAATTATTTAAGGGGATGCCTTGATTCGAGTCGACCACGCCCCCTAGACAGAAACACGGGACTGGCTTATTTGGACAAATTTCTCCAAATAAGCCAGTATTAGTGAAGTTTTATTCATATTTCATTATGTGAGATTTTAGATGAGATAAAATACTATAGTACACTTGATTGTGTCGTAAAATAATCTATCGTTTGAGTAGGCTGAGTCAAAAAAGGAAAACAAAGACCCAACTTTGGATTTTTTTTATCGAGGAAATTTTAGGCTATCATGTATCGATTAAATCAGATGAACAATCGTATAGTCAAGAATCATATATATCTGAAAATCAAACCTAATTGTTTCTTAATCTAGTCAGAACGGCGATTCAAAGCACGCGATAATTTCCAATTCAGCCCCTTAAATACCTGTCGTCTATTATTGTGAAAGCTAAAAACCTACTTAGATCTTAAACGAGATCCAGCGAATAGAATTAGCCTAGTGGTTTGTATTAATTCGGTGAATTTTCAGTTGAACTCAGTGACATTTTCGTCTACAAATTTAAAATTAATGATGAGAATATCAAGAGAGCCTAGTATTTCTCAGAAGCAGTTACGTTTATTTGACGCGTCCCCAGATATATGAATGTTATTAAACTTATTAAGTACATTCAAAACGACGACTTAATAACGACTTAAACTACAAATTATCTCGCTAGCAACTTAGAAAGCGTTTTCGACACTGTATCTTATAAGCAGACCTCGGACAGAGTGAGCCATTTTTACGTCATTAATGTCAAGTGTAGATGTTAATATAGATATGCCTCAAGATGAAATATTAAAAAGAATTCATGAATAATAATTAAACAAAAATGACAGTGCATTATGTACAAAACGAGTAAGTATTATTTATTTATTCAAATTTTTCTTTGTTATTGGTTATTGTAATAAAGAACTATAATTTTTTCTAGATTTTCAATTTTCAACGCACTTCTTCTTGAGTTTAATATCCACTTATAGATGGAAAAAGACCTAAGAGGTATGATATCATATCAGTTATATTACTTTCATATGGATATATGTAATAATATGCTTATCATTTAAAGAGGCTTGCTATACAATTAATTTGTTTTGCTAGTTATGTAAAGATCTAAATAGAATAATTTAATTCGTTATTCAATTACATCACATCTGCCATTGAATGACTACGTAGGTATGTCCATATTATGCAAACTCTTAAAACAGCTCACCCTGTCCGAGGTCTGCTTATAAGACATGTTTTGATGCTCTTTTTTTGTTTTTTTGCTGACATTTTGTTTTGTTCTACTCGTATAAGCCGCAAACGAGTGTTAAAGATGATTTCGAGACTGGCATTTAATCGATTAATGAGGTAATTTTTATGAAAGTGTTTTTGTATCTTATATTTTTAGCAGAAGCGAAAGTAAAAGGCACTCCGTTTAAATACCTACACTAAACAATTCAACGCACTAGAAAGAACCAAACTTCACCCGTATTCCTCGCGGGATCTTTTGATTCAAAAAGCAGTTTATTAATAAAAAAATCGGCCAAGTGCGTGTCGGGCCACGCGCAGTGTAGGGTTCCGTAGTTGCCTGTCTGTCTTTGTTACATCGTCTCGCGCGCCAACTAAATGGTGCGGTTGCGTCGGCCGAATTTGTACAACCGTTGGCCTTTCCAAGTACACGTTAAGTTGGTCGACTATAACTCGGTAACTAGTTATGCCTTCTGTCGTTCAGCCGTGATAGTTTTCCTTTTAAATTCATTATATGGACTATTGCCACGAATTTTTTCACATCCCCAGTAGCAGCCATAAAAAAAAATACATTCCCACTTTAGGTGTAGGGAAAGAACCCTAAAATATTTTTCTTTTCAAGATTTTATTCTACTACTAGCTTCTGCCCGCGACTCCGTCCGCGTGGAACTCGTTTATATCGTAGCTCCATACAAACTTTCACCCCCCACGTCATCCCCTTGGAGGATGATTTCTGGGATAAAAACTATCCTATGTCCTTTCCCAGGAGTCAAACTATCTCTATACCAAATTTCATCCAAATCGGTTCAGCGGTTTAAGCGTGAAGAGGTTACAGACAGACAGACAGACAGACACACTTTCGCATTTATAATATTACTAGCTTCTGCCCGCGACTCCGTCCGCGTGGAACTCGTTTATATCGTAGCACCATACAAACTTTCACTCCCCCACTTCATCCCCTTGGGGGATGATTTCCGGGATAAAAACTATCCGATGTCCTTCCCCAGGACTCAAACTATCTCTATACCAAATTTCATCCAAATCGGTTCAGCGGTTTAAGCGTGAAGAGGTAACAGACAGACAGACAGACACACTTTCGCATTTATAATATTAGTATGGATAGTATGGATTTTGTCGGCGTAATTGATGTTTATGCCCATGCCGAATTACAGTTTTCTAGTAGTAAGGTTTACTGAGCTAAGCCGCAGACGGACAGACGGACGGACGGACATGGCAAAACTATCAGGGTTCCTTGTTGACTTTTTTGATGAAATTGGAATAAAAACTGAATGTGCTTCATTGACCCCTCGGGTATTCCAAGTGTTGACAGAGGCCGAAGATAGTGAGAAAAGATTTTACCTGTCAAAGTCTTTATGACATTGACATAATACTGAAATTGACTAGGCCTGTGGAAATGGTTATTCACTATACTCGATACACATTCTACGTATAGTTTGGCCGAAGGGAGTCAACTTCCGACGCTTTCGCGGTCGGTTACCTGACACCACGAAATTGCGCAACACATCGCAGTAATTTTGTGTTTTGTAGTTATTAATAAGTTTATATTGATATGTATGTTAGTCTTTAAGGTATTTGTAATATGGGCCTTGTTGCCTAATTTAAATAAATAAGTAAATAAATAGTAATTATAATGACAAAATAACTCACGGCTAGAATGCCACACAGAAAAGTAGGTCTTGCGTGTGTCTCCGTGAGTGACGTATCCGAAGTCGATGTCGTCTGGCTCCAGTGACAATTGGGGGAAGTCTACCTCCAGGATCAGAGGTAAGGTCTGGTCAGAAACATAAATACTTGTGAAATACCCCAAGTCATGTTAAGAGAGCAAGTACGAGGTTACTCAAAAATCTCTGTAAAATGGCCGTAATCGCTTGGTAAAAGGTGCGCTAAACAATGTCAGAAAATGAATAAAATCTGGTACAAAGCTGACTCAATTTTTTAGCCAGAAAGTATTTTATTAACACGTTAAACCGGATTCATACTTATTTGAAGTGGGGAAAAACAAAATCGGTTTCATACATTTAGCACGGTTCGATGCGCTCTGATGAGACGGCTCCTTTCGTGTCAGGCGTCAGACCGACCGTATAACAGAGCGTCACGTCAGATAACTATGAATCCAGTGTAAGTTACGTTACTTTGGTAATACAATGTGCACTGTGCCTATTACATTGGGCCTTAAATTCAAGAGTAGATTCTGTTCGTCAAACTGAACGACTTTTGTTCTACATAATTGTAAAATGACTATTATGTCTAATCCTTTATGAATTAGTGTTTGAACTTTGACTGTAGGTACCATCAATGTATTACAAACACGGCCTCATTATTTGACATCCATGACAAGTATGATAATTGAACTAATTGATGATTCAACTCTGCCAAGAGGGGGGTCGCCATCTTGGCGAAAGTTCCGGTTTTTTTTTTGCTTTATAAATGATTTAATTCGTTATTTCTTAGTAAATTTATACTTTCACTGAACCTGGCAAAGGCCCTAGAGACATTAAATTGTATTAAACAATGAAAATATAAAAAGAACATATTTTTGAATAGATGTAGAACAAAAGCAGTTCCGTTTCAGGAGCATAATTGATATTTGCATTTAAGAGGCTGGCAAGACGTAATTTGGTGAAAATGATGTTATTTAAGCAGTTTTTTAAGAAAAACTATTTGTTCTAGCACATCAAATAAAATATATGTTAATATTCACCATATTTCAAAGACCATAGATGGGCTCGATACATAATTGGACGAAATCGGCTCGATAGAAAATAATTGCAAAGATTGGTCTTAAAATCACATTAAACGGTTCTATGTTTTTTATTTTTTTGACGTATGGATCTGCAATTAAAAACATGAAGTCAACATATTCATACCTAAACCGCTAACGAGTCATATTTCACAAATATTTCACCCTGTTTTTATTTCAATATTTATGTAAGTAGTATTATCTTTAAAAACCGGGCCATTCGCTCTCGTTCACTCCGATACAAATAGACAGTGTGCGCGCTATCCAAAATCCTCAAGGGCATTTTGGTGTTGACAGCCAGCGTCTTAAAGCCCCAAGCTCAGAGGGAACCAGCATAATTATACAGTTGACTGACCTCCAACAGTCCTTGATCGCAGGAGAACGTCACCAGTCCGGTAACCTCCCGCTTGGGAGGGTAGCTAGCGAGCACGCACTTCTTGTCGACACCATACGACTCGTCCACGTCCGGCCACATTTCGGCGGTATTCAGTAACACCTCCACGCACATCTAGGGTACATTATCATAGGCTATACAACTCGGTTACAATATCTGTGGACCTCGCTGCAATGTGAAGCTGCTCCCCCTTCTCTTTTACCTACCCGCGCTCGCCCCGCGTGCCTTGCGCACCGTACCAGAGCGCCGACGTGACGTCATCGACACCAGGTCCACAGATATTGTAACCGGGTTATATTTTATCTTAAAGCTTTGCATTCGTTCTTTGTAATACGCGGACGAAGCCGCGCGGATGGTAGTCGTTGCATAAAAGAACTCTTTCAGAACACCAAAGCCAAGTATTTGTTTTATGCTGTCAGCGTAGCGAATTCCCATATCAAAAAAGGGTCGGCAATATGTATGTTAGTTCTATAGAGTCGCAAACTTGCAAAGTTTTAGATCTGTTTACCATCAGCATAATATAAATAATGGTAGGGAAAATCGCCAATAACCGTTCCATTACTGGCAACCTCATCCTAAAAATGACTCGATTCACCTATAATGATTCTTTTTTAGTCATCATCGTCATATCAGCCGAAAGACGTCCGCTGCTGGAGATAAGCCTCCCCCAAAAAGTGCCACAATGACCGGTCCCGCGCCACCCGCATTCAGCGGACTCCTGCGACCTGCATGCACCAGGTCATCAGTCCACCTTGTGGGGGGGGGGGGGGGGCACGCTGCGCCTTCCGGTACGTGGTCGCCACTCGAGAACCTTTCCGCCCCAATGGCCATCGGTTCTACGTGCAATGTGGCCCGCCCACTGCCACTTAAGTTTAGCGATTCGGATGGCATTTTTAGTATAAGATAAGGTGTGAATTACTGGCCTCCTTTCCAAAACTGGCCACGTTATACTAAATTGAATTATGTTTGTAGGGAAAACAAAATTATTTATTAGTATGAGGGGAGCAGTTATTGGCTATTTAGCCTACTTAAATACAAAAGGTCACCTGGGTAACAAAACCGCTGTTGAACAGCTAAAACTAAAACTAAGGCATGGCGTTCTAGCGCGTAGCACGTGCTTTTATCTAGGTAGGGTCGTCTCGGTTGCGAGTCGTTATTAAGGTAGGAGGCCGGCCGCGGCACAATATGTGTATATGTGTCACCAGTGCAAAACCTCCCAAGTTTAACCCGAGAGGCAAGTAGTCCCGCTTGCCTCTTGGGTTAAACTTGGGCGGTATCCGGCATCATGGTGACGAGAACACCCTGGGGTTTTATACGGCAGTCCAGGCGGTTCCTTTGGAGTCCGTCATACCGTACCGGCGGGACGCGTAAATGCATTTCCCCCGTTATTATTATTATTAGGAGCCTATGATGTCCTACTGCTGGGCAAGGATTCAAAGATATTTATTTTGCTCGGAATGCAGTAACAGTTCTTAAAAATTACAACATTGTAGTCCAGCTCATTCAGCCTGCGTGCAGGCGTGCAAAACATTTGTTTGAGGAGCGTTAAATTCCTCCCCCCTCCATTTCCTGGCATCCCAACCCATCGAGGCATGCCGAGGAGATCATCAGGCGAGGTCTGCCGCGTCTCCGTTTTGAGTTGTCGGGCTGCCATTCAGTGGCGGTCTTGGCCCACAGCTCACTCGGTATGCGGCAGACATGACCAGCCCAGTCCCACTTCAACTTGGCCGCTTTCCGAGCTACGTCGATTATTTGCGTCTTAGAGCGCAACGTTGTTCCGGATACGGTCCATTAATTTTATTTCCCCCGTAAATAAAAGAAAATAAAGCCACCCTTACTTTTTTCTCACGAAGAGAGAACGCGTTTACTCATCCCGCCGGGCTATCGATCGCTCATTGTACAGTTTCTACAGCGGTATGAAAAGAAATCTCACCGCAATTGAACTCCAGGGCTCCAATGTCAACTTGACCACATCATATCTTTCCCCAGGCTCATGTGCGCAGCCGCAATGCCCACAATCGTTATGGGCCTTGTTCATGACGATCTGCCAGGGCGCTTTCGTCGCACAGGTTACCAGTAGGGGGGCAGTGCCGATGTTACGTACGTTGAAGCGCTTACGGACTCTAAAAAAACAAGAATAAAATACCTCAATAATCATTATTGAGGTATTTTATTAATGACTTGAATATGTTGAATATACTGTGTGAACTTTAAGAAGTACCTACAAAAAGGTGAGTGGCCAGTATGAACTTTTTAGTAAAACTTATGATAGTGTGACCACCCAGAAATAAGATATTATGATAGATAATTTAACACGGTGTTTTTTAGGGTTCCGTATTCGACTAGGAACCCTTATAGTTTCGCTTTGTCTGTCCGTCCGTCCGCGGATAATCTCAGTAACCGTTAGCACTAGAAAGCTGAAATTTGGTACTAATATGTATATCAATCACGTCGACAGTGGTAAAATAAACTGTTTTTTTATTTTTTATTAGGGTACCTCCCCTATACGTAACGTGGGGAGTGTTTTTTTTTTAATTTGAACCCTAACGTGTGATATATTGTAAGATAGGTATTTTAAAATCATTTTTTGATAATGTTAATATTTTCGGAGATAATCGCTCCAGAAGTTAAAAAAAATGTGTACCCCCCCCTCTAACTTTTGAACCATACATTTTAAAAATATGAAAAAAAACTCAAAAGTAGAACTTTATAAAAACTTTCTAGGAAAATTATTTTCAACTTGATAGGTTGAATAGTTTTTGATAAAAAATACAAAAACTACGGAACCCTACACTGAGCGTGGCCCGACACGCTCTTGGCCGGTTTTTTCTCTTAATCCGTGACAATAATTCAACAATAAACAAATGATAATAACGTACAGTCGAGGAATTTGAATGTTTAGCACTTTTGGACCTTAACGTCATTCAAATAGAGTTGACATGTGCCAAACCTTCATTTTCCTCGACCGTACATTAGGTACTGTCAGCAACTAAAGCAGCCACGCGGGCACAAAATTATCCACATAAAATCAATCACAGACTAGACTGTTAAGGGAATAAGGATGAAAATGAAAATATGTAGTACTTCAGCTTACTTATACATACGGTAGGTACTTACATACACACATACACACAGAGATACTTACAGAGTGCATTTATTTTTAGACAAGCCTACGGTGTCCTGTGCCCTGAACTTAGGCTAGGGATCTACGTAGATAATTTATGGAGTGTTATTCTACTTAGCTACTTCTGCAGTCGACTGTATATACGAATCCGGCCGTTGCCTGTAATTCTGACATAAGATCTGCATGAAACTTGCCTAGCAATCTCGTTGTAGTGCAGATCTAGCGCACACAGCCACCCGCGTACTTCCCTGCACGAGAGTCTTAGCACCGGCTTGCGTGGCGCCGCGCGGACCCCCACCCGCGCAGGCGCCGGCTCCGGCCGCTGCCAGTAATTCCTGGTACAAAGGGTTTATGTAGATCGTTCATTTCACTCATAAGTGTAAGGCCCGAGTGGACGCCCCGCTACTCAGAGCGGGGCGTGCAGCGTCCATATATAACCAATGCAATTTATATGGACGCTCCACGCCCCGCTCTATTCGGGGCGTCCGCTCAGGCCTTACACTAAAGCTTTCAGAAGCCAAAAACGTCTATTTATTATGAGGTACAAGTCTGCAGCGACCGTTAAAAGGATCATTTCAATTGGGAATTCACTTCAGAACAAAATGAGATTGATAACAAATGAGCATTCTGGGATATCAAGGATCGGCAACGCCCATGTTACTCCTTTGGAGTTGCATGCGTCTATAGGCTGCGGTGTCCGCTTACCATCAGGCAGGCCGTACGCTTGTTTGCCACCGTCGATGTATGAAAAAAAAAAATTAGGCATTTTGACTCTAAGTTATTTTGAGAACTAGCCATTGCCCATATATCGATCTATACATAAATTAGTTATTCCTTGCTTTCAGCTTCCAACCAGTTTTACATTCTCCGTCCAAGATATTATTCTTCTTCAACGACCTCCTTTTCCTTTTTTTGGACTATTCGGCTACATGCATCCAGAAACAGAAATCCTAGTATTTACCCTTTGTTGTCCTCTAATATGGTCCTTAGCAGAACTAAGCCAGGCGGCGCAGGTTCCTCAACCACGGTATTCATACTAATGCACCACTCCATCCAATCACCAGGTGCCACTGAACGCACTTGTGGTTCTACCTGTACAGGACAAAAGTATGCAAATAGAGGTATAGTGCGGATTCTTATTCTTGACCAGCTGGTCGATCACGTAACGCATTGTACAGTCAAGGAAATTGAAACACGTACCTTTTTAGCTCTTGTTACTATGACAATAAGGCATAAAAAGGTACGTGAATACATTTCCCTGGCTGTACGTACGTACGTCAGATACCTAGATGTAAATGTCACTTTTTGAATGGGAAAATGACAGTTGAGTTGTTTTAACGTCTGTTCGAAACGTTACGTGATCACCCCTAACCTTATCTTAAGCAATTGTTTCACAACAACAGCCGCGTGCTACAAACGCTTCGAAATTAATAACACTTTACCCGAACAGCGACCCTCAAAGTATGACTGCTTATAAATATAAAACGGTCGACTTTGCTAAGTAAATAGTATTTTTTTATGTGGACCACTTTTTCTGAGACATGAGGCTGCCTTTTGGTTGAAAAAGTGTTGATGCTTCCTACGTTTATTTTACCATATCCATTAGCGGTTACATTTAACAATAAAAGACAATCGCATTGTTTACTAGCCACAAAAAGAAGTGAATTCGGTCCAAAATATTATAAAAATCCGCACTCTACAGGTTTAATAGGGTTCGCAGTAGAAAAGCACAAAAATGTATGAGAATGAAGGATGCCATCTGTCATTACCATACATTTTATTACTTTTCTATTGGCGTTAGCGCTTGTCAATGGTAACCTTGTCTACGGCCCTTAGACGTGGTGCTGGAGGTGATTTTCAAGTTTGGATCTTTGTATGTAAGCAATTTTGACCCCCCAATAACCTCATTATGGATGAAACGAGAAGCCTCAACTTTCAGTAACCAAGCAGGCATTGTAATAAAACGGTGTATTTCAAATTTCATTCAATTTGAAGCAGTAGTTTCAGAATTATAACTAGTCAAAGTTTCATAATTTTGTCACTTACTGACTGATCGATCATCAAAAATCTGAAGGCACTTCTAGCAAACATAGAAGCTTCAGAATACAATTAGTGTTTAGTGTATAAATCAAGGAAAAACTAAAATATTTATACAATGTCGGTCCAGTTTTCTAGATACACCAACTGCATAAATAATTGTTTAGGATTTCAAAGTTACATTTGCTAATGCAACTATATGCATTATATAACTATGTAGTATTGTGTGATTGCCAAGTAACAAAATTTTATCTAGCAAGCAAATAAAGATTAATAAGAATGCCTGAGACTTGTCTCTAAGAAATATCTCACAACTTTTTACGGTGGAAGAGTTTCGAGACTTGGCCTCTTTTATACATGGAATATTTTTTATGGGATCTACTTATTTGACATGATCACAAAAGTACAGCACCTTATAATATTCCTCGTTTTGTATTCCAAAATCCTCGCCTAAGTACAATTGAATACCAGTTTCCATTTCCTCTGAAGACTTTGTAGTTTCGTTACTGATGTTTGAATCGCCTGAAATAATCATGAATGATTTAAACTCACGATTCTCTCACATAATTTTGAATAGACGAGACTTAATCGTGTATAATTTACTTATTTATTTACCACTTTAAGCGAGTATCAACATCTTGCTTTGCGGGTTTTATTAACGACCTGTACACTAGGGTTTTGAAAGGTCGGTTAGCCCCAAAGAGGCGATTAAGTCCCGTCCAGTAAAAAATATGAATGATTTAAGAAATGGTTCACTATCATAAAGAACTAGGTAGCTGATCGCGTGGCTCCGTCCGCGTACTACATAGAACACAACAGAAGTCAGGCCGCGGAATAAAATATGCCTGTCTATTAAAGACACATTTTTTAATCTACTGGTGAAATACTTAATGAAATCGGATTAATAGTTCCGGAGATTACTACAAAGCAGCCTCAAAGACTATTCCTGTTTCTAATGTTAGTAAAGAAGTATATAATGTTCTTGAATAATAAAGCACTTTCATGCATAGATTGTACGTTTAACGCCCATCTCAATAAAAAAAAACACTTACTGGAAACGTATGAGGAACACGGACAGACGGCTGGCAGTTCATCTGTGAACCGCATATACAAACGAAACGGCCAGGCATCTTGGGAATGCTCTAAAAAGGGAAGAAATAATTTAATTTAAAAACAAAATTTTAACCGACTTCAAATCAGTACCCAAATTCCTACAAGTGTGCCGTTGAAATTTGAAGAGTTCCTTCGATTTCTCTAGAATCTTACCATCAGACCCTGGCTTGGTGACTATGGAACCACTTGAGAAGGATACCCTTTCTAACAAAAACATAATTTTCCAAGTCGGTCCAGGCGTTTTCGAGTAATCGGGGAACATAATTAAAAATAATCTGACAATTTGAGAACCTCCTGCTTTTTTGAAATCGGTTAAAAAGGGTTACAGAGTGTATTTAAAACTTGAAGGTCTACTTTCACAAACTTTCGAAGTTAGTTCGTGTTCCATTGATGAAACTTTGAAACTAGTTCTAGTTTTTACTACAGTAAATACCTGTTTTACGATTCAATTAAAATAGATTTTTCAAATTGCAGAGTTTCAGAGGACAATCAAGATTTAAATAAATATATAAGCTTACGCTGCTACTATGTAACGTCCTATAATTGAACTATCGTTAACTACGTTAGTTCAGTAGCTAATTAAGTCTCTATCAGCATTTTCAATTTCAGTAAAGAAATTATTGAGAATGAATTAATTGCATACTTAACATAAATTATTAGCATAATTAAGTCCTCCTGAGACCCAAGGTACGCTTTAGTGGTTTTGAATTAGAAACTTTTTGACATTCAGTAAAAGTACAAAGTCAATTTAGTTTGTTCTAATTTTTTAGAACAGTTAGCACGTTAAGTATGATAGAAATGTCAGAAAAAGTAAAATTAAATGAGGCAGCTTTGTTGAAAAGATGAGTTAAATTAAAACAGTATAGTAGAATAAACACACACATTTTAATTAAAACCGCGAAACGCTGAAGAGCAAAGAGGTTTGCACGCATTTAAGAATTTTCATTTCATTACAATACCGATGTTTTTCGACAACGACCTCTGTAGCCTAGTTGATAGTGACCCTGTCTACGAAGCCGGAGGTCCCGGCATAAGGTCCATTGTAAGGGCATTTATTTATGTGACGAGCATTTTTGTTCTTGAGTCATGGATGTTTTCTATGGATATAAGTATTACAGCTATTCAATATATCGTCTTCTAGTACCTATAACACACGCCTTTAAATTGAGCTTAAAATTATGCCCCTAGTGTGACTTGTGTAAGATGGTCCCCTAATATTTTTTGTAGTTATCAATAAGACGATGCGAGGGTTCAAGTCCCAGCTAGGTTGAATATTTTTTAATTCTCTTTCATTTTGATCGCTGTCCCAGAAATAGGCAGCAGTTAACGCCAGCACCATATTCGTATGTAACAGTGCGACAATTTTACGATGATGATTAGGTTTATATGAATAAAAGAACAAAATACGTCTTACAACCACAGAAAACAAAATAAGTCTTACAGACCCTCTGCGTCAAAGAATCCGAACGATTTATATTACCAACAAGAATATCACACAAAAACCTTCAAGTGCGAGCTTTTTTGTAAAAGAGCTCGGGGTGCATAAAAGCTTAATTTCACCCTTTTACCTGGATGTACGCGAACTTAATTAATTAGTTTTTTAAATTAATTATAAAAGTGGAGGAAATTCTGAAGTGGGTCAGCTCCAATGTAACACAAATCAATATAACAAACTGTTGTTGTTGCTGTTGTTGTTTGTGTTGTTTATTGTATTGGTTTGTGTGTATTATTTTAACAATGTTGTAGATAACACTAACGACACGAAAACAACAATTAATAATGTCATGTCTCCAATAATTTTGACAAATATATATAAGTACCTACATTATACTTTCATTCAATCGTTCCCTCCATTCGTCAGTAGTTGTGAATTATCATGTCAAAAAAATGTACCTACTTACATCAAAACTACAAATATTTGTTACATGGACGAGTGCGGAAATTAAACCGAATATATTGTAAGCCCCAATACCTTGATACATAAAGCGTAAGGTAGACAATGTAATGACACTCTTACACCAGAATTTTCAGTTTCTGGCCCTTGCACAAAATGATCGCCGCGCCGGCCTCACTGAAATGTTGCGCAAACTGTTAACCGGTATCAGCGTTGTGGATATCACCGGCAGCAACGGAAAGCCCTATAATAGGCTTGTGACCTAAAATTTCTTTACGATGCCATTTGATCCAGCTTTTCGAGAGGAACAAATATTTGTATGGTATCAACTATTAAAGAACATAAGTACCCAAAAAAAATAGGTAAAAACGGACCCCGCTGGTGGCTGCTGTAACGCTTCATAAAGTATGACGTCACAGTTTGCAATTTATACTAATCGTTATATGGAAAATGTGTTTCGGTCGCGAAATATTGCGTTTAGGTTCATAGTTGTCATACAAATTTGTTATTATAAAATCGTAAGGATTCTTATATGTATCAAGCTTTAAAATTACTCTTGGATAATAAATAAGGGTTCCGTTTTTTGCCATTTGGCTACGGAACCCTAAAAAATGCATATTTTTCTAAACCTGGACTATGAAAGTCCTTTTTATAATATTAGTTCTATTTTTCAATTTACCCTCTGGGTTGGAAGGTCGTCTGGCAGTCGCTTTCGTAAAACTAGTGCCTATGCCAAATCTTGGGATTAGGTGTCAAAGCGGACCCCGAGCTCCTTTAGGGGCACTACCGGGAATAACGCTAGGAGGATGATGAGTTCTATTTTGCAATATATACTTTATTACAATAATTTGATGGTTTACTTACCGTTTTAACATGACGCAACTACCCTATTGGCTAAAATGTTAACGGAGCTGTTCATGTGCAGCTGGTACATTTTTTTACTAATATTTGTGGTACATTATGGGGTATTTATTTCAATTAGTGTAAATTGGAAGGTTTGGTAAAAAAGAAAAAAAAATCGTTTTTAACAGCCAATTTAATCTTGACTAACAGTTTGTAATATAAGAGTTATAAAAAAAGTTGAGGCCCTCTCCTAGGGGTCCAATTACTGATGATGTGGGCCCCCAAATATTTAAACGTCACGGTAATGACATTTAGCATGCTTGGTAATGACTATAGCAAATGGTAATGACAAATGTTTCTATTGCCATTTAGATTTTGCGTGCATAAGCAGTTAACAATAATAATAGAAAATAAACTAGTAATCTTTAACGTTCAGCATTCATAAAAAAATCTAACAATTAGTTGTTCTGCTTAAATACCTACTCAGTCTACAATAATTCTTCACTAAACGACATAGGCACTTATCATTTCACTGAAAGAATTATAACATACATTATAATGAAGGGAATAAAATGCAAATAGTATCATCTTAAAATAAAATAACAATCTCTCACTTATTTTCTTATTCAATAGACATAACGTAATGCACAGCCAAAAAAGGCATTAAAAGTATAATGACTGTTAAGGCATTATAAGTAATTCCTTAACAGTCTTTCAGGTTCTTCATTGATTACTTCTAAATAGGAAGTCATTAGGACAGGTAATTAAAAAAAAAGTTTAAAATGAGATGTTACAAATCAATAACAAATAGAACACGTTTTCCTACTCAGTCTACAATAATTCTTCACAAAACAACAAATGCAAATGGAATCATCTTAAAATAAAATAACAGTGTAACACTTATTTTCGTATTCAATAGACGTAACGTAACGCACAGCTAAAAAATATATTAATCCTTAACAATCTTTCAGGATCTACATTGAATACTTCTAAATGGGAAGTCATTAATGATAGGTAGGGTCAGTTCGGGTATGTGCGCCACCGGAGAAAGTGCGCCTCATTCATCATTCAATCATTTAAAAATCAATATAGAGTCGCTGAAATCCATGCAATAAACTTGTTTTAGTTTGTTGCATAAATGGAAGATGTCGTTATTTGTGAAATATCTGTAGATCTCGATATGTTTGATGAAAAGCGCACTAACCCCGGGGGCGCACTTGCCCCCTCTGACTTTAATTTAAAATAAATTGTTTAAATTGCGGTGTTCAAAATCAATAACAAGTAGAAAAATAATAAATAAAAGAATCTTTTAAGTAAATTAATTTAAACAAACATTGGAAATGTGTAATAATTCTTTTCAAATATGGTTTACCATTGATAAAGAAAATATCGCAAAATCAGATTATTAGTAACGAGTAAAACAAAATAATAAGGAAGCACGTAGTTTCGAATTATTAATTTGTATAGATCAAATAGCGGAACAACTCGAATTGTACAAGACTGAATCAGTAAAATTCGGAAATGTGAATATTGAAGAGTGTTATGATGTAGGTTAGAAGTGTTAGAACAACACTTCCGAGTTTCAAAAATCATTGCAAGATAATCATTTATTTATCTATTTTCAGTTGCTTAAGAGACCGAATAAATTCAAAAGCTCCTATCCTCTTAGAAGAGGATTTAAAACAGGGAGGAGTAAGTTTTCTTACAACTTGATCCTTTCCTATTTCACAAATATCGTTTTTTTCTGGCCATTTGAATTTTTTGTCGTCAATTTTCTTTGCAAATTTTACTTCAAAGGAAGTCGAAGACTCACTTACAACTTGGCCTACGAATCGGTGCAATACATATTTTTCTGAAATGAAATTCACCACCACCCAATGACCTTCGTGAACACTGTCTTTAATAAGTTCGCTTTCAGCTCCATCTTCCTCGCTTTTTTCTTCTATGCTGAAATTGGCTGGTTGTAAGGGGTTTTCATCTTTAGAATCAGTATTTATGCCTTGTCTTTTCCCTCTTCTTATAATAGTATCTTTCTGATTTGGTAATGCTTCCTTTTTGTTCTGTTTTCTGATTTCATTTGGCTTAATTTTCTCCTTTGTTTTTCTTGCTCGAGTTACAGTTTCATTTATTTTTGGTGAGGTGGTAAGAATCTTAGTTGATCCTTTTTTTGCCACCTTGCCTTTCTTCAGTTTTGCTTTGGAACGTTGAGTAATACTGTCCGAGCTTACATATTTGGAAGTCGAGGGTGAACACCTAATTACAGATACAGAAGAGCCATTGCCAGGATTTTGAGCAGAGGTAAGTTGGCATATCACATCCAAAGGTATTTCCTGACCGACTAGATTTTGTAGAAATCTAGTTGTAGTGGCGGAAATATATTCGTCAGAATGTAGAGCAGAAGTAAGCATCTTATTAACAACCAATAAAGACTGCTGGACCAGTGTTGGACAAGTAGAAGTTAGAGGGTCTTTATCAGCGAATGTGCACGTAAACTGAATGTCAGAGGATTCGACATTACATTCTTTAGCTGCTGGTAATATTTGCAACTCCACTGGCAATTGCGCGTGGGTTAGGGATAAAAATGGCTCGGATCTTTGGATGATTGCAACGTCAAGTGATGAATTCCGGGTCGATTGATCCTCGTTTTCTACAAAATTCTCTAGTATATTAGGCCTGTTTGTTGATATTTGCAAAGACTGATGGGCCAATGTCACAGAAGTAGAACTGAAAATACCGGAAGATTCAAGGTTATATCCTTCAGCTTCTGGGGATACTCGCAACTGTATTGGCAATTCAGCTTCAGTCCGCGCTACAAATGCTTTCGATCTTTGTATCATTGCAACATTGGATGAGGAACACCATCTTAATGTGTCGTCATTATGTTCTGGTGTTTGAGATCCATTTGTTGGTATTTCCATATCGTCGGTTGGTAATTCTGTATATTTTCGAGTTAGATTTTCTGGCCTTTGAAGCTGAACCCCAAGTGATGAGCACGGTGCTGATTCATCGTCATTTTCTGGTGTGTGAGGCAAGTGCATTTGAAGCTCGTTTTGGGAATTTACATGAGTTTGTAATTCAAGCCTTGGCTGCAGTAAAACATTGGAATTTATAACTACCGTACCGGATTCTGAAGACTCCTCTGAGGAAAAGCTGTAAAATCCGAGGTTTTTGCCATGGGGACAAGCCGTGGCATAGTTTTTGCACATATCTACTATACAGCTTTGGCGTCGAAGGGCAATTTTGTTTTTATTGTTATTGTCCCACACTATTTGATGCACTTGCATTGTGCCCTTAAATGGCTTCAACAATCGAGTAGGCATCAGGTATTCCTTTTCAATAATGTTGTACTCAGGTACATATTCAAGAATCACATTCTTTACAGATGTCTTCATCTCCTTAGCAAATGTATCAATGTCCGGTATATCTTTTCCTTGTCTGATGATTTGATCAGCTGTCCTTTTTAGAGTACCCCCGACACCGTCTGGAGCACCCTTCCCGTGCCCGGCTTCCGAGTAATTCCAAGTGACCGTCTTTAGCTTTGGTAAGTACCAGTGTAATTTAGTAATGATGTAATTCATGGTCTTGTTACGGTATTGACTGCAAGTTGAGTCAGTCATGAAATGGATTGCGTTAGTTTCTGGAGCCGTTTTCTCGACAAAATCTAGTAAAGGGATGATATGCCCCCATACAGCAAGTGCATCATGGCGTACGCAATCACTATATGTACAAAAGCTCGTAGGTTTTGCACGACCACTTATGTATATTACGCTTGTGTGGAGAGTTATATTTGTGCGGCTTCCACCAAAATGCATTGATTGGATTTCTGTGTTGTATTTAGTGGAGTAATTTTCACTAAAATCCATATGAATTACAGCACTGTTGCCTTCTGGGTCTTTTTTGAGGTTCGTGGTGCAATCATATTGGTTTTTAATATTGGCGGTATGAACGTACAAATTTTTTAGAAGATCCAATAGAAGCTCGAGAACATATTTTGGTTTATCAATGTGCTGTTTTTTCTCAGTTATTCTTATCCGCCTCGTTCCATTTTGTGTGCTGATTTCCTTATAACCTGATTCCCACATGCAATAGTTTAACTCCAATGTATTGTCAAAGTCCATCACTGTTGGGCCTCTGTTGATGCAAACTCTGCACTTTCTTTCAATACATTTTAAACTATGTGTGTCGCATACACTGACTGATATTATGTCCTTTGAAGATTTTTCCACGATTATTTTGTTCATACTGAGAGCTTTTGCCAGCAAATCAACATTTTCATGTTATTTACACTTGCAAGTTTCTCTGTCCTTTTCTGTGGGAGCTATGACCCAGAATGGTCTGGCTTTGCAAAAATATGAATAACTCACGTCATAGTTGTGTTCTCTCAAAAACTTTTTGTGTAGATTTGTAAGTGTCATTCAAAAACCTCTTTTGCTCTTTTTTTTTGTCGAGAGTGATACATTCTTTCTTACCGGCTGTGATTCTAGAGTTATTATCATCTTCATAAAATGCCTTAAGGTCACTGTCTATTTCCGCCCTTTTAGTATCATCTTGCTCTTTAGTATTCGTTTTTCTTGTAATTTTGGGCAGTTCCTGAAGTAAATTATATTTTTTCAGTTTGTTGCGAATCGGTTCTATGTTCTCCTTCATCTTTCGTTTTTCACACTTTGTCTGTTTCTCATAATCATTGTTCATGTTGTTCTTTACAATCTCTTTAAATACTATGGCCTTTTTGACTTCTTCTATTTTGGCAGGGTCAGCAATTAATATTTCAGCTTCTGTACCTGGACTGCGCGGGCCTATAGTAGACTTTATCTTCTTAATAGTTTGCCTGAAGCGACTGATGCGCCTAAGCAATGATTTGTTTTGTTGTTTCATATCTAACAAACTCTTCTTGTAGCGCGATTCTTTTTTTGCCAATTCATACCGAAATTTACGAGCATCAGAAAGCTTACTTTCTGGTGTAATAGAAGACCTTTTAGGGGAAGCACGACGAGATGAACTACAAGACGGGCCAGGGAGTTTATCTGATGGGTTGCGTTTAGATGATGCTGAAAGCCTTTTGAGAAAATGATCATGAGATGGCTCGGGAGGTTCATCTAGAGGATTGCTTATAGGAGTTGATGAACGCCTTTTAGGAGAGTGCGCGTGAGAGGGAGCAGGTTGTCCCTCGATAATCCCGAGGTCGTCTTCGGGTTCAGATGCAGGTGGCGTGTCATTTTGCATTAGTTTCTTTATTCGTAATTTCCTTGCTCTTAAATTCTGTTGATTGGTTTTCCATTTTTTTCTTTGCAATCTCTGGAGTCTTGGTGTTAACTCATTTATTGCTAGAAGTTTTTTTGCCTCTTTTCTTTGAGCATACCGTGCTTTTTCTTTTTCTAGGTATTCTTTATACAGCTCAGGGTTAGATTTAATTTGTTCACGCCTTTTTTTTTCAGCTACGCGTTTTTTTCGTAATATTTCTTTTCTATTATCTGGTTTTTTACGCGGCATTTTTACTTTATAAACTGAAACAAGCAATATAATGTAAAAATATTATAGTTATATGATTAGTATACGAGAAGTACACCAAAATTCTGAAAAAATAATCCACAGATATAAAAAGCAAACATTAATATTCGGACTCTCATAAATAATTACATGTAATTATTTATATGTGTGAATATATATATCCACGGTAATGACAATAACTCCACGGTAAGGACTGTCTGCAGATAGTCCTTACCGTGGAATCAATGTCATTACCGTGGATTGAAAAGTCCACGGTAATCCATGGTAATGACTACCTTGGTAATGACAAAATCTAGAAATTTCCAGTTGGGCATGCGCTATATTGAATGTTCCAGAATGTTCTACTGATTACGTCACATTAAATCAGTTAATTTATGAGATAAAATAAGATTAATACAAACAGTGAGTGTACTTACCGAGGAATAAGACCCACAAGAAAGACAACTTATTTTGACAAAAGCCACGGTACGACACTGTGAAAACTAAAATAAATACCTATTTTTACGTGAGCGACGTGCGTTCACTCTGCCGTTTGTATAGCGACTGGAGGCGTGCGGGGACAGCGGTGGGGTTTATACGAAACTATTTAGTGAGGAGCTGCACGTCGCGTCACATAGTGACACGGTGATGACGAATGAAGTAGGAACCAAAATATACGATAATGCTGTTAAGTTTTATAGAATACGATTTAATTTGTGCAATCAAAAATGTATGTCATAACTATTAAACTTTTAAGGTAAATAGCAACTTCAGTCTTAGACGTGCATTTAATGGGATTTTTTATAGAGGTGTTACCGAAAATTGGAAAGTGGACACCCCTTGGCAATGACAATTTGGCCCTTTTGAGCAAAATAACTTTCACATACTTTTATATAAAATAAATTATAATTAAGCACCAGTTAGGGATCATTCTGTATTACAAGTTACCTTATGACACGGTAACGATCCTACTTCATTTAGAGGGTGATATTATCGCGGACATCCGATTAGCACCAAATGAAATAAATACCCTATGAGCACCACCCGTAAGACGTTAGAGTCGATATTGATATCTAACGCATCAGGTGCAATTTAATATCAAACATTTACTCCATGTTAGAGTAACTCCTTAAAATGCGATGAAATGTCCACGCCCCAGCACGCACGAAATTGTATTACAATGCATACTCGTACTTTGATCCTTGAATCGTTTTGATCGCTGAGAATTTTAATCGCACAAAGATTTCATTCCACTTAAATTAATAAAAAATGTCATTCCTCAAAATGCTAATCTTAGAGCGCTCAAAACTAAAAGAGTTAGAATATGTATTTTCAACTTGGCTAGTCGAGTATTTAAGTCAAAGTAGAATATAACTTTGCACGGTTCTCGGACTCACGTCCCTGAAGACATACAGGGACTGATTCGGTTAATGTTTTTCATATACAAATCACACTTTCATATATTTCGCTCGACTTTTCTTGCACGTTAGCTTGGCGCCCGTGGAAGCGAGCACGCGAAACATATTCAAATAGGTTTGCTATATGAATTCACGATTAAAAATAGACCTTCAGTTATGAACAAGGTCATTAATAATCTAGTTTCAACTACGAGTAGCTCCTCAAGTTACACCCTGGAGACAACTTCCACTTTGTTATCTGTCAGGATAGTGTGAGAAAATTTAAATCTATTAGAATTTCTAATTTAGGGACGTATACGACTAAAGGTCTATTCGTGTTCTGCAATATCTATACAAAAAACCTTCAAGAAATACCTATACTCAAGTGGCTACTATCCTAAAAAAACGAATAGTCCGTCAATTAATTTGATTTTTTATTATTATGAGCTTGTGGTGCCACTGCTGGGCAAAGGGGTCCCCCCTTTTTTCCAACCCTCTTGATCTTGACCTCTGACCATTTTTTTAAAAGTGAGTATAGCTCGTCACGCCATCGCCGACGGGGTCTGCCGCGTCTCCGTTTGGAGCTGTGGCTGTCCGTCAATTCAATTATAAAATAATGTTGGACACGTATTTTTCTTTTTGACAATCAAACAAAAAATTATGAAGATTATACCCCGTTAAAGTTCCATGTGAAGTCACATGATGGTACACTTTATACACAGTCTTTATTGTAGCGTGTAGGTATAGGACGCATGTGTAGATAATTATGTTGACAGGTGACTATAAACTCAACAATACAAAGAGTAAAGTAAAGTAAAGTTTATTTGTAAAACATAGGTAAGTAACAAAGATGGTACAATAGTAATATTACCATTATGTGTATCAAATTTGCAAGCAGCATGCATTAGTCCTAATTAAAATTATATTTCACTAATTACAGTTTAAGTACTCATTCACTGAATAAAAAGCTTTATCTGTTACTAGCGACCCGCCCCGGCTTCGCACGGATACATTATACATATAAACCTTCCTCTTGAATCACTCTATCTAATAAAAAACCGCATCAAAATCCGTTGCGTAGTTTTTAAGATCTAAGCATACATAGTGACAGACAGCGGGAAGCGACTTTGTTTTATATACTATGTAGTGAAGAATTTTAATTATTTATATTTAAAATGGGGCATGTCAGTTTTTCTTATGGCACACTATAAAATATTTTAATAAGATATTCAAAATAGTGTTAATATATAAATATATTATTTATTCCTTAATAAGATATCCTTGAAGTTCTTATGGCTATGATTTATGATCTGAATTAAAAATAGTTTTGCCTAGTAGAAAAAACAATGTATGGATACTTACCATGCTCAAGGAGTGTGTAAGCGTGCACGGTAAGCGGTGAACGCGATGTGTTTTTCACTTTCAATGTGCGATAGGCATCCGATGTGGACAACCTAGAATGTATTTCAAATAATTAGTAACGGGTGTCAATTTGTTACAAGCTTTTAGGCCGTGGCCGCACTGGTAGAACGATTAGCGACGCTACGGCGATCTTCTTGCATCAAGTCGCCCTAAAATAGGGGTGTAGACACTAAATAAAATAATCAATAATGTCATATTTTCTCGGAAAATGACAAAAAATGTAGTCAAATGCAGAAAAAATCAACGCAAAAGGTTATAAGTAACGCACGAAGTTATAAGTGTCCAAAGTTTTAAGAAGGGGTATGTTCAGTCCCTTTTTCGCAAAACGCAACTTCATATGAAACGATGACGCTGGAAGAACCTGTAATGTGACGTCACACACTGTTTGCGTTTTCTCTCTCTAACAAGCAATATTAAAACGCGTGTAGCTTCGTAATTCTTTGAGATATCTGAATGGGATGTTCGTCACTAGGCATATTTTTTTGCCTTCTTTCTTTTGAAGTAATACTAATTTTCGAGTCTAATGTAATGTGTGTGTGTGTGTAATGAAATTGCAGTCGAGTCGCCAATCGCCACACGAGTGAGGCCCGGCCTTATTATCGACTGTATTTCTTGCACAGTAATCACTGTCATCAAGGTATTATTGAGGATTCTAATGAGCCCAAACACAAAGGGCGTGTGTAGTTTTGGGTACTATCGCCAACACAGTTAACTGACCATCAATGAAGTTGAAGTTCAATATAAATACAGGTTGGTCAGTTAACTGTGTTGTAGTTTGTACCTATTACGGTGTGTCGTCGTCCCCCCGCCACCCCTCCTACCGGCTAAATGGCTACTACTGGGGATGTGAAAAACTTCGTGGCAGTACATATAATGAATTGGAAAACTATCATGGCTAAGTAGGCATAACTAGACAGTTACCTAGTAATAGTCGACCAACTTAAAATATACTCAGAAAGGCCAACTTTCGTACAAATTCGGTCGACGCCCTTGGCCCGACCCGCACTTGGCCGATTTTATTTCACTTTATTAAGAACACTTTTGTAAATGACGAAATGATGATGATGATGATGACGAGATGAAAAACGATTAAATGATTTATGGTTTATTTATGATTAAATTAATTAAATATTAAGTACCATACTTAATTGATTTAACGTGTCAAGAAGTTGCAAAATTCAATACAATTTTATGAAAGTTTACAGGTTTCTGCCACAGCATGATTTTAAATTAAATTTATCATTATAATATCATCACTTTCAACCGGCTTACTTAGATAAACAATGACCTAATTACAGAGTAAGTATGAGGAATTAACAAAACAACTTTTTTCACTTCTTCAGTTTGTATGGCTAACTACCGACTAACCAAGCTAATATATTACTACATTCTCAAAGGTTTAACAAAATCTGAGCAATCTATGCTTTTAGAATTGTAGGGTCTAATAGTTTATTAAACCTTACATGTACGAACGTTATATGTTAATGTTGGGTTGTTATGTTGATCGGAACGATATCTTAAGTAAAAGATGCAACCGTCCTGGTTGAGTACCTTTATTGCACTGAAATAACAAAGTAATAAAATGTATTAGGTAAACAGCGTAATGACGCACGCTCGGGTGCATCGTAAGCTTAATATTAAAATGTCGAGTGTGCTCGTACATGCTGCCAAATTTAAGAAATAAGAAAATAAAGTTAAACCTAATTAAGGCGTAGTTGCCTTGTCAACGAGTGTTGCGGCATGTACAATCACCTCACTGACGGTGTCAGAGTCGCGCGTCTGTCGAAAATGTCGAATTGACGCATCGCCGTGGTCATTTTTCGGTTTCTGGCGTTTCTGCTCGTTGGTGATGGCTCGCGCTGCTGTGTTCCGCATTCTGCGTCTCATGTAGATGCCGGCCCAGACGCTAGCTGCGATCGTGCAGATAACGACAAATGATATGAAGCTGTAGTGATGCGTTTCGTGAGATGATGTTATATTTTGCAAGGAGTCTTGCTGCATCTTCACAGTGTCTATGCTGGTTTTCAGTTTTCGTAATGCTTCTCGATGATCTTCAGTGACAACGCTATAGTTTTTCTCAACGATGACGCGGTTTATTGAAGATTCTTGTATGTAGAGGTTGTTTTCGCTTATTGTCATCTCACTGTGAAAGTTGTTGTGAGATTGGATGACAACGTTGTCTCCCTTTATCATGCATCCCGTATCAAGCGTAATAATTCCTGCTTCGCGTAGTACAAGTGGCGTCACACCGGCTGGACAAAATGTGCGCATAGCACATTCCTGGCAGCACGCAAACAACCAGGCGCCGGGCTTGTGTAATCGGATCCAGTTGTCGGCGCACTCCGTTGATATAGTCTTGCAAGCCGATATGTTTTTATTGTTAATTAATTGAGCTTCACATATGTTAATGCTTGATTTTGTGTCGTAGATAGGTAGGGCCATACTGCATAGTATATGATGTTCTTTAAATTGCAGGCACGATGTAATATCTTGATGTGTTAATGGTATCACCGCATCCTTTTTTAGGTTGACTGCCATGTATTCTGCTGTTGTCACGATTCTCTGTGTTGTTCGTGATAGTAATTGAGGGATCGGTATAATTCGATTGAGCTCATATTGCTCTGTGTTTACTAATGGTAATTTAAACTCGAAAATTGTAAAGTTGTCCGTTATATGTACATGTACACGCGACAGTTTGTACATGTCTCTGATGCAATGTTTCGTGTTCGCACATGGCAGAGATAGTTCTCCCGGAAGCTGCCCGGAGATGATGTTTAGTTGTTCTTCGAATTGATCGGGTTTTACTAGATGCATGTTGACACGTCCGTCCTTGACGTCAGTTATTAAGTCTAACAGCATTTGTTGTAATCGCCTTAGGTTGCCCATCACGATGTTAGCGGAAAGCGCGGTTGCTGTTATGTATATGTTGTTCGTTACTGCTTCATGATCAGCTCTACTCCGTTGGTCCGTTTCTTCAAGATGCCTGTTTATTGCTGTAAATTGTTGGTTCATAACTTCTTCGTGTCTCTTCAAGAGGTTGTATTCAGCTTCAATTATAGATGTATGATTTTTTAATAAGCTCAGCAGGTGATTTTCGTTATTATGCACAAGCTGGATGTCCTTGTCGTACTGTTGGGCAAATCTCTCATCTAACACGCCAAATAGAGAGTTGGCTAAGTATCCCACGCCGTTAACAAGGCCTCGCCTTACTCTCTTCGCATATAATCCGTGATCTGTTGTTAAAATGTCGTTATAATGTTTCAGCTCTCTTAATTCATGTTTGAGTTGGGCGGTGACGGTGGAGAATGCTGTTTCATAGCCGCCAAGATTGGTGAGACGGTTAACGTAGTTTTCCACGCTCTTCAATCCTTCCCAGTATGTTGTCATGTTGTAGTATACTATCAATTTCCATTGATCCTGTATTATCTGCATATCGGCTAATTTATCGAAATAAATTAGTTTGTTAGGGTTTAGCTTCATAACGTTTGTTGTTTGTTGTGTTGATGCAGGAACACAGGATGCCAGCAAAAATAAAAGCAGGCATGTGTAGCTATTGTAGCCGGGTTTTGGCGCCCTTCGGGTGCGTGTTGGTTGTTTGTTGGGCGTTTGTGATTCCGAGCTTGAATCTTCTTTTTCTTTGTTGGCCTTGACCTCAACATAGCCAGTGAAGTCAACGCCCGTGTGCGTGAACGGTCGCGATGGTGTTACTCGGGGTGCCGGCAGATCTGCCATAACTTGATTGTTGGTTGTTGGTTTGAATCAGTGAAACCTGATGCAAGTACGAAGCCGATCCTTCACTGTTCTAACACCTCGTAGTATCCAAAAGTTGTTTCGCAGATGCGCCAGAGTGAGTCTCGGGCCTCCGTGAAGTGTTGTTCTATGGGCTTGTTGTATCAGTAACTCCGTCAGCCTGTCGTCGTGCGGAATGATAGCTGGATGTTTCTGTGCGTATGTTATACACGCGTGTTCTAATCGACCACCGACACGCAGCACGTTATTTTCGTCCAAAATCGGATTAAGTTTTAAAAGTCGACTTTTGTTAGATATGGCTTTATGTTTCTTTAATTGCGCAATTTCCTCGCTAAAATGTTTGTTCTGCACAGTCCGTATTATTGCAGTCTGCGCATTCCTTAGTTCCGACGTTGTTAAGTACGGCGACTGCAATTTATTTTTTCCACTTGCGTTGTTAGCAAAACGCGACACCCAGCCGAGCGTTCGAACTACACGTGTCATAGAGCTGTTATTATTCAGAAGGGTCTCTATAACCGGCGATGTCGATTGTAGAGAGCATGTTTGTTTGGTGTGTTTTCTCTCTTCTGTGGGTTCTTGATATACTGGTGTCTCCGTTAGTGTTGTTATGTCGTTAGATAGCGATGGTGGGCCTTCAAACCATAAATGGTGTGTTAAAAGTTGCGATGGCAGTATGCCTCGACTTGCGCAATCCGCGGGGTTGTCTTCTGAGCGCACATGTCTCCAACAGTTGGCGGACATGACTTGGGTAACCTGAGTGACTCTGTTGGCGACGAATGTCTTCCATCGTGTTATGTCGCCTTGTAGCCATCCCAATGCCACAGTTGAATCGGTCCAGCCATACACTTGTACTGTCTGATTGTTTAGTGAATTTAAAGTTTTTCGCATTAACTTTGCAAGTAAGCCCATTCCGCAAAGTTCAAGTCTCGGTAGAGTGACGTGTCTGGTTAAAGGCGCTAACTTAGTCTTTGCGGTTATTTGTTTAATTGTTATTTGGCCATGTTTATTGGTACTTTTGCCATAAATAACGCAGTCGTATCCCTTTTCAGATGCATCGCAGTATCCATGTAATTGTTGTACATCTCCGACCCATCTTGGAATTGTTATGTTTTTAAGCATTGGCAGCTCGGCTCTAAAGGTCCGCCATTCTTCTTGGATTTGATGCGGGAGGGCCTCGTCCCAAGACAGAGGCTGTTTCCATACTTGTTGAAAAATGATCTTGCCCTTCATTGTAACTGGAGAGAGCCATCCAAGTGGGTCATATAGTTTTGATAAGTCGGATAGCAATGACCGCTTGGTGATGACGTCATATATGCGCGGACTTAAGTCGGCGATGTTGAACGTAAATTGATCTGAGCAGGGATTCCATAGCACCCCGAGAGTTTTGTTGTTATTTACGTTCTTAAAGTCGATCAAGTTTTGGCTGATTTGATCTTCCGTTAAATCTTCAAGCAGGCGAGGGTTGTTACTAGCCCATTTGCGTAGGTTGAAGCCCCCTGCTCGTAGTAGTTTGATGAGTTGTTGTTGCGATATTTTGGCTTCCTCAAGGTTATTGTTTCCGCCAAGGAGATCGTCGACATACAGTTGTTGGTCTAAAATCGTAGCTGCGAGGGGGTACTGTGGCCCGTCGTCTGCGATCAGCTGTTTGATGGTCCGCATTGCCAAGTAGGCTGCGGCCTTGGTTCCGTATGTCACGGTGCAAAGCAGAAACTCCTGGATTGGTTCGGATGGCGAGTTACGCCAAACAATTTTTTGTAAATGTTGATCTTCTTCTTTTATAAGAATCTGTCTGTAGAACTTCTCGATATCCGCAGTGTATACGTGGCGATATGACCTCCACCGAAGAATTATAGCTTGGAGGTCTTGTTGTAAGTTTGGACCGCTCTCCATAAGTTGGTTAAGACTTCTTCCTGACCTTGTGGGGCTACTAGCGTTAAAAACTGTTCGTAGGCGTGTTGTGGTGGAGTCAGGTTTCATTATTTGATGATGCGGAAGGAAGCAGCTGGGCTCTCGCTGTACGGTACACAACTTCATGTGCCCTAGTTTTATGTATTCATTTATGAAGCTTTTGTAGCTGTTACATAGCTCTTCGTTTTTCGCTAGACGTTTCTCTAATTGAAGTAACTGCGCTATTGCCTGTGGCTTAGAAGCTCCGAGTTTTTCTTCGAAATTGGGTTGCATTGGAATTTTCACCTCGTAACGCCCACTTTCCAATCTTTTTGTTGTTGTACTGTATAATGTTTCGCAATATTCTTCAGTTGGAGTCACATTGCTAGTTTGTTCGGTTATTTCCTCGATTTCCCAGAACTGAGCGATGTCTTCAAGGTTGTTGAGCACCGCGTGGCAGTTGAACGTTTTTACGTTTCCCAAGAGCACCCATCCGAGTCTTGTTTGTTGAGCAATTGGGGCATACGCAGGACCTCTAAGAATGCCATCCATTATTATATCTGCATACACTCGAGCATCCAGTAGGGCGTCTATAGGCCTAGAAATGTTGTAGTCCGGGTCTGCGAGGTTGATGTTGCTGAGATGAGACCATTGTTGTTTTTCAAATGAGTAATTTGGTAAATTGTTTATCATGTTGTTCATAACTAGTGCATCTGTAGAGAATTCATGATCCCCGTATAGTGACTGGCACAATAATTGTACAGTTCCGTTACTTTGTTTGGCGGACATTCCAATGCCTGAGACCGTGGCGTTCTGTTTATGTCTCTTGAGACCAAGTCGTTGAGCTGCAGATTCAGTGATCAGGTTTATCTGGGATCCCTGATCCAGAAGACAGCGAAGCTGCATGAAGGTACCGTCAGCAGCCTTGACCTTAATTTGGACAGTAGCTAGCAGGACCTCGTTGAAGTTTCCTGATACGTGATTGTTAGACTTCCGTTGTCTATCCGAGGTTTCAGGTTGTTCTTGGATCGCCGACATTGAAGTAGCCGGCGGCGCGCGGGCGGTGTCACGTAACAGGTCATGTAGCGACGTGTGATGTGCCGTATTGCACACCTTGCAACGTTTGATTGACGTGCATTGTTTTCCGTTGTGCGAGAATAAACAATTTCCGCAAATGTTCAATTGCGACATCGTTGCCTTTTTAGCACTTGGAGTCATGTTCTGAAATGTTTTGCAATAGAGTAGAATATGATTTGTTTTGCATATCGGGCAATTACGTTCTGTGTTGGCATGATATGATTTCGCAATATATCGCTTGATCTTGCCGCTGTTGTGCCCATCGTTTTGTGGCGCGGTAGGAAAGTCTCGGGCTTGTCCGGGACTGGTCCTATGTTGGTTTGTAGTTGTCTGTTTCCGCTTGACCACAGGTTCTAATGCTGTGAATTTACCCTCCAAAAATTCAATGAATTCGTCGAAATGTGGCAATTCACGCGGCTTCTTTCTTGCTTCCATGTAGGATGCGTAGGTGTCAGAATCCAATTTGTTGGTCAAAATGTGCACCAAAAGTGGGTCCCAAGATGAAGTATCGACACCCAGGTTGTGGATGGCGTGCACGACCTCTAGGCTGGTGTCGTGAAGTCGCTTAATTTCAAAGGCATTTTGCTGTTGTATGGCTGGTTGGTTAAGGAATAATTGCATTTGCTTGGTGAAGAGTAGTTGAAGGTTGTTGTATCGGTGGTTGAGAAGCTCCCAGCAAGTGTCGTAGTTTTCAGCCGAAACTGATAGATGTTGGACTATGCGCTCCGCCTCGCCGCGAAGCTTGCCTTTCAGATGTTGCATTTTCTGTGCCTTGCTTATCATGTTGTTGTTGTGAATTGCCTCAGAAAATAAATCGATGAATGTTGGCCACTGGGTATAGTTCCCAGAGAATGTTGGAATATCTACCTTGGGCACTGCTTGGAGTTGATGAGCCGTGGAGTTTAGCTTTTGGTGAAGTTGCTTCTTAGTAGACTCGTAGACGGATTCGTGCTGAGTGTACTCCTGTTCGTAATCTACGTCTGCACCAATAAACATGTTGTCCAGTTTCCAGTGAGCTTCGTCGATCGCCTTCCACCTTGTCTGTAGCATTTGTATCTTGTCCTCAATTTCCCATCTTTCCGAGATCTGGTTGAAGTCGATATTCTTGACCATACGAGTAAAGGCTCTAAAGTTGGTTTTTTGTTGGCTGAATAACTCATCTGCCTGCGATGGAATACCCTTTTCCTCCGTCGTAGAAAGTACACAGGTCTGTAGCTTGTTTTTGAACATGTTGTACAAACCTTTGACGTTGTCTACCAACTTGGCGTAGTCTTCATTCAAAATGGTCTTGTCCTCTGAAAGCTTGAGCTCTTCATGTTTCGTGGTAAACTCTTCCCAGAGAGCTTCCAGTGTTGACATTCGTTTCTCAATGTAGTCAGCGGTTTTACGTCCAGCAGAATCCTTCTGGAAGTTGGTCTTCATCTTATCGATGGTTTCCAAGATGATGTACTGTCTCTTCAAAGCTTCCATTGTTGATGTTGTTGTTTCCTTGGAATGAAATGTTGATTGTTCGGTTCAATCCCGCGCGATCGTGTCCTTTGTTTCTTCTTGCTCAATTAAACTGGTGGAACCCGCTTGTGGGAAGCCAGCCAAACTGAGCCACCGTGTAGAAGACACAATCACACTGAGAGAATCCGGTTCGAAGGACCAAAAATGTAGGGTCTAATAGTTTATTAAACCTTACATGTACGAACGTTATATGTTAATGTTGGGTTGTTATGTTGATCGGGACGATATCTTAAGTAAAAGATGCAACCGTCCTGGTTGAGTACCTTTATTGCACTGAAATAACAAAGTAATAAAATGTATTAGGTAAACAGCGTAATGACGCACGCTCGGGTGCATCGTAAGCTTAATATTAAAATGTCGAGTGTGCTCGTACAAGAATTGTTAATTTGCTTTTAATTTTTACACCCGTGAATAAAACCCAGAGCGTGTTAAAATGGACGCAGAAAGACGAAAAAAGTGTTCCCTTTGTTTCGTCTGACATTCGAAAATTAAACTGTTAACTAACTAACTTTTTAAAAGCAATACGCAAGTTTAGGGATCCGTAAAATTATGTGGGTGAGAACCAAATTCTTGGCCAGTAGTTAGCCTGGTTAATCGGTAGTAGTTAGAAAGTTCCGTTGTGACACAAAAATTAACCATAGAATTGTATGGCAAATTTTTGTGTCACAACGGAACTTTTTAACTACTACCAACTAACTAACTAATACTGGGCCAAGAATTTGGTCCTCACCCATGTTACGATTTAACTCAAGTTCAACAGGAAATTTGAATATAAAAATAAATGTCTTTAATTTTCAACCGCCGACAAGAACAAACACGATTTCATTTTAATTTTAAACGGTATATTACAAAGGAATACAGGCGTATTCCTGGGATGTAAATCCTATCTTATGTCTATTAATAAACTCCAATATACTCTGTGCCCTAGGAGGGTTCCAAATAATTCACATTATATATGGAGTAAATCAGTCCACCTTGCGCGGGGCCTACCCACGCCGCGCCTTCCGGTAGGTGGTCGCCAATGGAGAACCTTTCCGCCCCAGCGGCCATCGGTTCTACGTACTATGTGCCCCTTCCACTGCCACTTAAGACCCGATGACCTGGTAAAGGTTGCTGGAGTCCGCTGGATGCGGGTGGCGCAGGTCCGGTCACTTTGGCACTCTTTGGGGGAGCGTCTCCAGCATTGGACGTCTTTCTGCTGATAGAACCGATAATGATGATGATGGAGTAAATAGTAGATTGTAGAAGAGATTAGACCAAGCGTTAAAAGTCACCCATTTCCATCGAGATATTTTGGCGCTTGAACGAAGTGAGGCTACAAATGTGTTTAAACATATCTGACGACCTAGACAATAAAAATATGTTCAGTTGTTTATGCATGTACACCATACATGCACCGAAAAAAGTATTAGTATTTTTGCTAAAAGTATTCACTGAAACATGTAGTAAACTATTATTCAGAAGACAAAGGGTAAACAAAACGGCTATCAACCGTATAACGACTACCATTTATTACTAGCATCGTATTTTTTATTTCGGCCATGGTATAACAACACAGGTACTCTCTTCCGAGGCTCGCAAACCACGTGACTGACACAAGCCTACGTCATCAAACGGCATTTAACAGCATGATGACGTAGGCTTGTGTCAGTCACGTGGTTCGCGAGTCTCGGAAGAGAGTACCTGTGTTGTTATACCATGATTTCGGCCATTTTGCAGCTCTCATTGATAGCCAGAACATTGAATTTAATGCCGGAAAGATTTTCCCAACGTTGGACTCAGAGGCCATCAAGAAAATCACGACATCATAATTAATTATTGTTTACTGTTTTAGGATAGGTATGTATATACCTACTGTCTGACAGTCCGAGTCGATACACCAATTTTTGAAATGTGTTTTTTCCCGACTACGGCAGAGCCGAAAGGAAGATATAATTATGTTATTACTAGCATGTTAAATACTAAACCGATTTTGATGAATGAAGTATCAATCGATTCGAAATTATGGTCAGGGTGACAGTTATGGAACTGTTTATGCTTGTCATTTGCGCTAGTTTTTTTTTTGTTGCTATACCTATACACTCGTATGTATGTATGACTGAGACTCCTTAACTCTAACGGTTGAGATTTCTAAGGTTTTAACAGCTTGAATCGGTTAAAGGGTTTACCAGTTTAAATTAAATAAAGAAACTCATACACAATAGCCCTCCTTGTTTAGGATATTCGTGTAATAACGTAGAATCGTAAAAAAAAAACCATCGATGAATATAATTAACAACTTACAAAAGTTGAAAGGTCCCGATCGTTTCATTTCCAAGTTGAATATCTCAAAACCGGCTGAAAAGATTTTGTTTACGCATTTTAAATACATACATACATACATTCACGCCTTTATTCCCAAAAGGGGTAGGCAGAGCACATGAAACGTATGTTCCAGCGCCACTTTTAGCATAAATGTGGGTATAAAAGATCGACAAAATGTGATATTGCAGTGATAGGTTGCTAGCCCATCGCCCACAACACACTTCAACCCTGGTCCCTTAGTCGACTTTTACGACACACACGGGAAGAAAGGGGGTGGTGAAATACTAACCCGACGTAATCTTTTTTATTACAATCAAATAACTTATTTTAATGCATTCTCACATGGGCTAACGTAAAGCAAAATGTAGGTTTGGAAAATAATAAATAGAATAAAATTGTCAATCACAGTTGCATTAAAACTAAGATGGCAATAATAAAATAAATGTATAGATGCATGCTTGACTTAGCTAGGGATCCTAGTTACACTGTTATTTGTACAAAGTATACACAAACAGTAAACTCGACACGAAATTGTCTGGTAACCTCTTGCATTTCACTTAATCCTATGCAAATAACACGATCCCTTTCCAGATCTTAACCCAGTTTAGTGTACCTGCCTAACTTTGCGACCATTATAATTAAGACATTCACATTTCCATTGCTAAATTTCTACTGACGTTCTCACTCCCACGTATGCTTAGCTAAATGCGTAAGAACGGGATGAAAGTTAGCAATTTAAACACATGATTAATTTGAAGCGATTCAAATAGCTAAACAAATTCCACTTCTAAAGCGCTATTGTTATATACATTGAGGAAAATCAACCCGAACAGAGAGCCTTCTATTCCATCAAATTGGTTCTATGAAAATGAACTCTCGTCAAATAATCTTAAGGTTGAACATGGAATATGATTAAACTCTCGAAATAATATTCAAGCAATTTAAAGTTTATGAAGGACACTTCAACGAATCAAGAAAACGTTTACATCGTTAATGAATGGGGACCTTTCTGTAGTGGATTTGAGAGGACGGACTTTGTTGATTCAATTATCTTTGAGTTAGCGGAGGTATGTTTACGGAGCATGCTCTTTGTTTTGTTATTTGAAGACTGTAACAGTTAACTGTAAAACTTAAAAAAAAACTTAAACTTTAGGTTTAAACCTAAGATACGATAATATTCATGAGATTATTTGAGTTGGCCGAAGTGCATCAAAGTAGTCCATTCAATAACTACAACTTAGAAAAGTTGAGAAACCCCCGACATTTTCATTCAAAGTCCAATATCTCAAAAACGGCTAAACAGATTTTCATGAAACATAGCTAAGAACACTCGGGATAAAATTATCTGACACAAAAGAAAACCCATTAAAATCGGTCCATCCGTTTGGGAGCTACGATACCACAGACAGATACACAGACAGACACGTTAAACTTATAACACTCCTCTCTTTGCGTCGGGGGTTAAAAAGCAAATCTACCTTTCAAGGTAAAAGATTCAAATGAAAATGACAGCTTTATAAAAAGTTCGCCACATTAAATAATGTCAACCATACTTTACCTCTATAACAGGAAACGGAACTGGTCTCCCTAGTTTTCCACAGGCTTATTTTAGAAGTTATTTTTAAAACCCTATCCATATTGGTAACCCTATGATAAGGTAACCTTATTGATAGGGTAACTCTTTTCGTTAAGAGGGGGCGTATCGCCAGGGAAAAATCAGAAATCACCCGCGCGCCCCGTACCTGCCGCGCTGATGCGTCTATTGCTGCCCCGCTCCTTCTCGCATAGTATATGCCCCGACAGTCAGATGAAACATGATGAATACCTATAGATAATTATAATAAGTGGAAAGAAAGACAAAATCTGTAAGTACCTATATTTGAAGATATAATTTTCGCTAGTAGGTAAGTCAGTTTTGAGAGCTATAACTGAAATATGACCTTCCGTTTTTTTACTAAATCACGTAAGGGTTGTAATTTAGCATAATAATGTCTCGTAAAAGGCTAAAGCAAAAAAACAGCTATAATCGAATTTAAACTTTTGTGAGACATATCTAAAATACTACTAATAAATCCACGGTTAAAAAATTTACGTAAATGTCACGGCAGGCGACATGTTTCGAACTCTTCGGGAGTTCTTCTTCAAAACAAACATCGAAAACACTAATCCTGAAGAAGAACTCCCGAAGAGTTCGAAACATGTCGCCTGTCGCGTCATTTAATACGTGAATTTATTGGTAGCATTAAAAAATTACTGTAATTTATTATGAAAACTTCGATCATGTTTATGAAAGCCAGATTTTCAGGCCACTGTGTGGCGGCCAAATTTTTCAATTCTGACCCCGTGTCATGGTCGGCCTTATCACGCGATAAGTGACAGGATAGAGCGTCCGTCACTGGCTGACACCGTTTGATAGAACGAGACGATGCCCCTATCTTGTCACTTATCGAGTGATAAGGCCGACCATGATACGGGGTCTGATCTCGGATTCGTACTTGGAGACAATGGAGACGCTTTGGCCCTTTAGTTATCAATTTTGAACATACTCGTATTAAAGAAAAACTGCAAAATTGTGTTCACTTTTTTTAATATAAAAATGTCCAACTTCGCAGGCAATAATTCGGGTGCAGACTCGAAAATTATTATTACTCCAAAAGAAAGAAGGCAAAAAAATATGCATAGTGATGAAAATCCCATTCAGATATCTCAAAGAATTACGAAGCTACAACCGTTTTAATATTGCTTGTTAGAGAGAGAAAACGCAAACGGTGTGTGACGTCACATTACAGGATGCTGCCGGCAGGCCGCGTCGACGGCGTCGCCGACCACGATGCGCGCGGCACGTTGCCGTCTTCTGTGACGTCACATTCTTCCAGCGTCATCGTTTCATATGAAGTTGCGTTTTGCGAAAAAGGGACAGAACACATCCCTTCTTAAAACTTTGGACACTTATAACTTCGTGATTATTTAACCTTTTGCGTTGATTTTTTCTCCATTTGACTAAATTTTTTATCCTTCTTCGAGAAAATATCACATTATTTTATTTAGTGTCTACGCCCCTATTGTTGGAATCTAAAAGCGTCACCCGTGATGACTTTAAAGAAAAAAAATGTCAATAATTACACGGTTCACCCACGTATTAAACGTCACTACGGGTGACATGTTTCGAACTCTTCGGGAGTTCTTATTCAGGATTGAGTGTTTTCGCGGCGGTGTCGCTTGAATCACGACAAGATTCAAGCGACCCCGCCTTGAAAACACTCACTTTATAGAGTACAAATTACTTTAATTACCAAAGGAATACCACTACCTACATTTTGTTGCTTAAAAAACCACCGGAGCTATAACTGAAATATGGCCTTCCGTTTTTTTACTAAATCACGTAAGGGTTGTGAGCTAGCATAATAATGGCTAGTAAAAGCCTAAAGCAAAAAAAAGCTATAATCAAATTTAAACTTTTGTGAGACATGTCTATAATACTACTAATAAATCCACGGTTAAATTCACGCATTAAATGTCACAACAGGCGACATGTTTCGAACTCTAAGGGAGTTCTTCTTCAAAACAAACATCGAAAACACTCATCCTGAAGAAGAACTCCCGAAGTGTTCAAAACATGTCGCCTGTCGTGTCGTTTAATACGTGAATTTAACCGTGAATTTATTAGTAGCATTAAAAAAAACTATAATATATTATGAAAACTTCGATCATGTCTATGAAAGTCAGATTTTCAGGCCACTACTGTGTGGCGGCCAAATTTTTCAATTCTGATCTCGGATTCGTACTTGGAGACAATGGAGACGCTTTGGCCCTTTAGTTATCAATTTTGAACATATTAAAGAAAAAGTGCATAATTATGTTCACTTTTTTAATATCAAAATGTCCAAGTTCGCAGGCAATAATTGTTGGAATCTGCACTCTCGATAACCCTAACAGCGACACCCGTGATGACTTTAAAGAAAAACAATGTCAATAATGTCACTACGGGCGACATGTTCCGAACTCTTCGGAAGCTCTTCTTCAGGATGAGTGTTTTCGCGGCGGTGTCGCTTGAATCACGACAAGATTCAAGCGACACCGCCGCGAAAACACATCCTTAAGAAGAATTCCCGAAGAGTTCGAAACATGTCGCCCGTAGTGACATTTAATACGTAAGTTGAACCGTGTAATTATTAGTACTGTTTCAACACGTCTCACGAAAGGTTAAATTCGAAAAGCAATGTCCGCCATCTTGGAATTCAAAATGGACATAATTTCTAGAATATTCACCCTCGAGAAGCCTGCCAATGTATGTTGTTCTTTAAAAAAACGCGCATATTAATTTACAACGAATGTTTCAAAAATTTAAAATAATGCGACCACTTTTTGAAATATTTCTGACTATGAATTCGTATTTAGACCTCTCAGACATCGATTTTGAACATAACCGGATTTATTCTCAACTAGCGATCCGCTCCGGCTTCGCACGGATACTATATTATACATATAAACCTTCTTCTTGAATCACTATCTATTCAAAAAAACCGCATCAAAATCCGTTGCGTAGTTTTAAAGATCTAAGCATACATAGGGACAGACAGCGGGAAGCGACTTTGTTTTATACTATGTAGTGATAGTGATAGTGATAATCTTTCATAAAGTAAATACACGATCGACAGAAAAATGTTCGTCTAGTTTTGCATGTACTGCACAAATTATTCTAAGAAGCCGGTCACCCGCCGATCGCTGCGTAATCTTATAGTTGTATTTTGAACTTTAAGATCTATATGTTAAGGTCGACTTTTAAATATATTATTTCAAAATGTAGCAAAATATCTACTGGAATGTAATGATACGTTCATTCACTGGATGAATATACTGGGTCACAATATTATTGAAATAATTATGTTCATCGTTCTGTCGTGAGAGCACAGAACGTAGTCCTCTCGTCTCAGCGGAGCGATTACGACTGACTCCGCCCGCGAACGGCAACAAAAGATATACAGAACCGCACGAAACACGCGACGGGAGAAAGGGTATCGCGCTAAATAAAAAAGGCCTATACGCCAAATACGTTTCACCTCAATTAGTCTGAAAAGGGACTACATAAAAATACCCCGCTAGTACTTTCATTAGGTAATGTGAAAAGCTATTATACACTCAACTTTTACTTAATTTATATGCACGGGAACCCCACACTATTGAAATTGAGTAAAAATAAGACATGTTTTGGCGGTTCTTTTCTATCGAGGCAATTTTGGTTTTGTATGGTTTTGTTCAGACGATTCAATTGCAAATATGATGTAATTTTGGTATGTTCTTTTTCCTGGCATTCGCTTTAGTTTGTCATAGGTAAATATTCAATCTAAGAACCCCGATTTCGCGGAGCGCCCCCTCTTAAGTTAACTTGGCCTGCCTCTAACCAATTTGAAAACCTCATCAATATGGTTTCAAGGGGTTTGGAACCAGTTCAAACCAATTAAATATTTAACCAATATATGAATACGACTTGCGACAGCAACGCGAGTACAATTATATGTTCAAATACTTACTAGGTTCAGTTGGTGTTTTATCGTTTGTATTTATTATCTTAATAAACGGTCCTAAGCAGGTGATGATAAGGTTACCATAACTCATTGAAAACCCAAAAAAAACCCTATCTCGGTAGGGTTTGAGGTTAGCTTATGGTTACCACTTCCGATATGCTTACTGCCATAACAACGGGGAGGTTAACCAAATTAACAGGGTAATCAAATCGAAAAGGGGTTTACCGGTCCATGCTTAATATCCCTGACTTTGTGATGCTACAAACAACTTACACTATATGGCAATAACGTGCATATGATTATGTCATGTTATATCAATCAATAATGTGCATTATGTCATGTTATAGTCAACAATTTGTCACCTGTCAACCTATATAGTCAAGACACCGGGGGTATTGGCTTCAATTAAGCTTCTAAAAATATTTTTAATCTAATTAAAAAAATATATACATAGTGTAGGTACTCGTACTTGCTCCAATACTTACTTTATCACCAAATCCCATTCCAAATCTTCAATATTAAAATATCTTCGGATACGGACTCCAATCAAAGTGTTTGGGTCAAAAACTTTTTTTTTTATACAACGACGTTGGCAAACAAGCGTGCGGCTCGCCTATAGACGCATGCAACTCCAAAGGAGTAACATGGGCGTTGCCGACCCTTGATTTTAGTTTCAAGGCCTTTATAAGGCCTAAGTTGAGGGCTGGACCTGTACATGTTCCTATGTAAAGCGCCTTTGTGTCTTATGACGTCACGTATGGTAATATTATGATTGTACGTAGATTTTTATGCATTAATCAACATAATTGTGTGGATATCTTATCCCTGAAATACCCGGTTCCGAAAAATTCTCTACGCTTTACAAAATTAAAATGCACTATGCAAAATTTTCAGTGATAATTTGATGTAACAATTATACGAAAGCTCAAAGCTACTGAAATGTCAAATACAGAACAAAATTCAGTTGTAACATGCTTTCCCTAAACCCTCGTCCCTGGAATTTCTTGGTCGTGTCTAACTTAAACAGGTCCCTGGTGCTTAAAGCTTTAAGTTTCCTCGCAAAGCTCATGTGTGGGAGTAAATTGAATAGCCGCAAAGCGGCCACAGACTGCATACGATAACTTTTGAGATTCTTGTGAACTATTTTAGATGCTTAGTTCATTATGTTATGGATCTGGAAATATGGAAAAGTTTTTCAAAGTCATGTCAAGCCCCGGACTAACCCAAAGTTGAATTGAAATAAAGTTTAGAACCGTGATTGGAATCAGATCCCAACAGGGACTGATTTCGGCTACGGTTATACCAGTATGAAACCGCGGTATTCCATTAGGATACAGTTATATCGATACCAAATATTTTTTTCCTTAAACGGGTCGATCTCGCCCGCCTCTCCGAAGTCAAAAAATCGGTTAAATGAGTGTGGGTGGTTACGGTAACGGAAAATATAACTGTTATTTTTCGGTAGCGAACAATAAAGCTTCCGCTGCCGAAACCGCCCGGAGAAAACCGATATGACGGCATACCGGTTAATAAAAGTACTGGTATTTGGGCGTTTTACAAAAAAAGTGTACATAACTTTTTTTTTCAGATTTCGTTTTTTTTTGGTTTTTCTTACTCAGAATCGTTGACACTTTCGATTGTCATACAAGAAAATAAGTGTCCAGATATTTAGTATGTAAGTTTGTTCTTCCTGTGTGTCACGACACGACCATATAATTAAAAAAAGACTGCATACAAAAATGTGACGATCTGGAATGGAAATTTTTCACACTTTTTTTCTTGTATGAGGATCGATAGTGTCAACGATTCTGAGTAAAAAAAAACAAAAAAAAACTAAATCTGAAAAAAAAAGTTATGTACACTTTTTTTGTAAAACGCCCAAATACCAGTACTTTTAGTAACCGGTTATAAACCGGTACGCCCATTTTCGATTATGCAGTGCCTGAATCACAATTCTAACTTTATTGTAAAAACATACCATCGAGCAGGTCTGTAAAAGTAAGGATGAATAATAATTAATACACCCCCGACACAATAAATTACTCTAGATCAGAAACACCTCAATCAACAAACCTTATGATATAAAAACTGCACTCAAATCGCTTCATCCGTTTGGGAGATACGATACTACTGACAGACACACAGATACACAATGTCATGTTAAACTTATAACCCCCTCCTATGGGTCTGAGGTTAAAAATTGCTTCTGCTCGCTTGAACTCGCTCATACCGTAGCCCCAAACCCCAATTCACCCCCTTAGGGGATAATTCCCTGTATATCCCTGTATAAAAACTATCCTATAGGTATGTCCTCCCCAATTAAAACTTACATTCTCTCCGTACCATAATTCATCTCAATCGGTTCAGCGGTTTAAGCGTGAAAATGTAACAGACACATAGACTAAGCGAGGGTGTCCTTAACATTTTTAATAACCCACAATTTCAGCTCAATCGGATAACGGCAAGTGACTGAAAAACGGATTGCAAATTTTGACGGACAACTTACATAGATACTTACATACTATCGACAACACAGCTAACTGATCATCCGTGCACTTTGTGCATTGTAATAAGGTTATATACAGGGTGCCATCGGAGACGTAATCAGAAACCACTTTTTCAGACCTGGTAATTGATGGTCATTTCAACATAGTAGGAGTTACATGAAATTAAACGTTCTTTTTTTTTGGTAATTTAGTCCTAAATTAAATCGCTGATTCACCAAATTATGGTTACCCTATTTATTTAATCAAAACCTCTTTGGTTATCTTTCAGAATAGTTTATAATTATGACAATTTAAGTTTATCTTTGCATCTCTTTCTTGGTTATAGGGTGACCACGCTGTTTAGAGGACATAATTTAATTTTAAAGATTGCATGATTAAGTTTAAATAATGCAACTAACCACCTCCATTCCTGTGTCATTGTAATCTCAGTTTAATGCTTAATTAAGTCTTGTCATTTCTGATTACGTCTCCGATGGCACCCTGTATAAATACAGGATGGTCAATTAACTGTGTTGGCGTTTGTACGAACAGGTCAAGTTAATATAAAGCTTGTAAAAATGCTTGTCTTATGATAACTTATGACGATAGGAGTATTATAATATAATACCTAGTAACTTATAATGATATTGTCATGATGTTGCGGAGACTCTTAGTACTTCTAGAAATTAAACTCGCTCTTATCATAAAAACAAAGTTACACAAGAGCAGTCCTTGCATTTTCAATTACTTTTCGCATTCTCCTAGAAACTTCCCAGAACCGCCACACGGCCAACTATATATTTTTTTTTTTAACAGCCGATATTTGACAGCGGTCATCCCGGCAAAATAAATGTCAATGATGACAGTCATGACGATGGGACAACTGTCAAATATTGGATGTAAGGGCATTTTCACTATAAAGTACTTTGTTATTTAACAATCCTTTCAGACGGTGTAATTTAATTAACAAACCGAGTTTTAAATATTATTAAATTAATAAAAATCATTGCTGACAGTTTGACACTTTTTAACTTAACTTGAAACTAAGTACCCTGTTTGACTTACACTAAACAAACAGTTCGGAAAATAATTATATCAAACCAAAATTATATTAAGCTACTTTTAAAATGAAGATGGGAATGGAGTAATGATGCAAAAAATGACGTTAAGAAATATTGAAATACAATCAAATATTTAATGTAAGTCATTAGGGTTTTGGTTTCTCTGTGTGAGCGCCGGTCGTTGTTACAATTAACATGATTTTTAAAATGTTTTCAGATTCCGATACATATTCGCCGCCTCGCACACACCTCACAAAATGCAATATGAACTGAGGTTTTCTGTAAGACGGAGGTAGTTAATCAGTTGGATTGGATTGTCCTTTATTAGGGTTTTAATAAAAAGAGGAATGACCGGTTTGGTAGGTAGGTACATCACCACGCGCGCGCTAACTAAACTTTGCGGTTGCGTCGCTCGAATTTGTAAGAAAGTTGGCCTTGTCCAAGTACATTAATTAAGTTGTCGACTATACTCGTTCACAAGTCATGCCTACATAGCCGTGATAGTTTTTCTTTTAAATTATATTACTAAATGCCATGATTTTTTCACATACCCAGTAGTAACCATTTATCCGATAGCGAGTGGAGGAACTTGACTCTAACAAAAATTTGGCCTCTAAAGCTCAACATCACGGAAAATAGTAAAAAACCGGCCAAGTGCGAGTCGGACTCGCGCACGAAGGGTTCCGTACCGTTATCTATAAAAACAGTAAAAAAAAAGTTTGATGTATGGGAGGTCCCCTTAAATATTTATTTAATTTTGTTTTTAGTATTTGTTGTTATAGCGGCAACAGAAATACATAATCTGTGAATATTTCAACTGTCTAGCTATCGCGGTTCTTGTGATACAGCCTGGTGACAGACAGACGGACGGACAGCGAAGTCTTAATAGTAATAGGGTCCCGTTTTTACCCTTTGGGTACGGAACCCTAAAAAAGGTTTTTAAAACCCATAATATTTTTGAACACGCTATCTAATGATACCCCAAATTATGGGCTTAGCGAGAAATAAAAAACTACACATGACGTGGTAGGCGAGATACCAACCCTAAAAATTTTAAATATTCTATTCTACCATTTCGGTTAACGTAATTTATATATATAATGTAACCATGCCGAATTAAAAGTTTCTACTACATACTCGTAAGATCACTAAGCTAAGCCGCAGACGGCCGGACGGACAGACGGGCATGGCGAATGTTGACTACGGAACCCAAGAAGTGAACGCTTCTTTCAATAATTCTAAAACTATGTTATAAGAGGAGATATGTCTTGCAATACACATTTTACGCACTCATTGAATCATGCAATCATGTTATAGTTGGTTTTAAGGAGGGACCACACCGGTGCTTAACGCTGCGTATACGCGTTGACGTGTCGTATGCGTCACGTATTCTTTATACATTTTGCTGCGTTTACGGTGCGTTAGCGTATTTTGAGCAGCGGTGTGGTCGCTCCCTTACTCTAGCTTTGAAAGCTTATCGGGTTACTAAATTTATTCATTAGTTACAGCAATGACGCGTAATTTCAGTGTCCGAGAGCCAACCGGATGGTTTGCGGCTGCAACTACGCGTAATTGCTCTGTAAACATGAAAATACACTGTATTCCATCGTTCACTTTAAAAGCTAACAGCTGGGTCCATTTATTCCATTCGCTTTCAAGTTAAACATAACGCCTCAGAGATACTATTTTTATTTATCTGATCCGCCTTCTATCATTACCTTGCTAAAAACTTAAATCCCTTTATGTAACGAGAAAGGCGGATAAAATGCCCACACGCCCTCTGAGAGCTCATTAGCTGTTGTAAAAATAACCTTCCAATAATCCAAAATTCCTTTCATATCCCATTGGAGTTCCAACCTTATACACGCGGAAGAGGATCTAATTTTGAACTACAAGGACGTGTGACACGCGAGCGTGGAAAAGTGCTTAAAAGGTCGGGTATTACCCGGGGTCCGATTCTGATTTGAGTGATAATCAACAGTCATCTGAGTTTTTCGGAAAAATGGCGCTCGCCTTTTGTAGCAACTATTAGTGAATGGCTTTGAACATGAATAATGGAACAGAGCTGAAAATTTTGCAAGTACAGCACTTTGAAAACCTTTAAAATTTCTTACTCAATGAGTTTTACGTGACTCGCTTTAAGCAAGCGATTGAGTTAGTATGGAGAATCTATACAACGCCCCTGGCGGTCACTCATAGAACTAAAATAATAATTTGTACCATGAGTCACTTATACGTTTACTTTAGTCGTAATCGTTAACTCGATAGTTCGGATAGTTTACCCGAGATGTATACTTATATGCATTTTTTTTTATACTGATAATTAAAGCAATTCGTGCAAAATTATTCCCTAACAATAAAGATGATCACTAAGATTTTTTTGTGACGTCATTCGAACCAGTTTTTGGACAGGAACAAATGTTTGTATGGGAGCAACTACAATTAAAGAACATAAATACCTAAAAAAATGAGATAAAGATTGACCTCGCTGGCGGCAGCACGAAACGCTTCATACTGTGCGTCTATACAATTGTGACGTCACATTTGTATATTTGTACTAATCGTAGTATGGAAAATCAGGTAAATTGTTGTTTCGGTCGCGAAGTACTGCGTTTAAGTACATAGTTGTCAGACAATTTTGTTTCTAGAAAAGCGTAAGGATTCTATTGGTAGCTTTTAATTTACGCTTGCACAATAAAAAAAAATGCATATTTTTTCTAAACTTTCAAGGTTCATAACTTTTTATGATTTTAATTATATTTTACAATTTATACTTTATTACGATAATTTGATGGTTTACTATCCATTTATTATGTTATCCGAAAGACGTTAACTACTGGACATAGGTCTCCCCGAAAGAGTGTCACAATGACTGGTCCTGCGCCACCCGCATCCAATGGACTCCCGCGGCGAGCTTGAACAGGTCATCCGTCCACCTTGTGGGTTAGAAAAATATAACGTGCCACCTACTTGGACGTATTTGGATGAAACCGTTTGCCGCAGAGGTAAAGGGTGAGGTGCGGCACTTAAGAGGATGCCCAGTTTACTGATGTACTCACCACATGGTGGAATCAAACTCTTGCCGCCTACTGCTTTGAGCAGTCGCAAACTGGAGAACAGGACCCACTGCCTCAATCCACACGTCTACAATAATAGGTTCTACATGGTCCACCTGAAGAAAAATTTAACACAATTGTGGTAAAAGCTAAACCTCCTGAAAATTGGTATAGTAATGGCAATTTATGATCTAATTACAGAACTGAAATAAATAAATAAAATAAATAAATATTGGGGGACAATCTTACACAAATCGACCTAGTCCCATAGTAAGCTCAAAAAGGCTTGTGTTATGGGTACTAGACGACGATATATTTAATAGATAGAAATACTTAAATACATAGAAAACATCCATGACTCAGAAACAAATATTCATGCTCATCACACAAATATTTGCCCTTACCGGGATTCGAACCCAGGACCTTCAGCTTCGTAGGCAGCGTCACTACCCACTAGAGATTTTATTTATATACAACCACACAATGAAAAATTTAATTAGACTTACCATAAGCATGATCTGATCGTAGTATAATCCCAGGCAGTCTGCATACACCTGTACAAGTATGTCGATGCTCTGGCCGGCGGTGCATATGCCTTTTGCGGGGGAGCATTGGATGATGATCCCCGGTGGGCGCACGTCACCTGCCCATCGGTCTTTACCTGCCAATGTCATTGAGAATAAAATGAGGATTATGCAGGCTACAACCCATTGCCATAGAGATTGCGATGCGCAAATGGAGATGGATTTCAAGAGAACAACGAAATCTGGGCGTAATACATGACTCTAAATTACTTTTTGAATCTCACATTGAGCATTGTGAAAGGCGCTACTAAGTCTCTTGGTTTCATAATGCGCAATTCTTCTAATTTTACACAGGCCTAAACTTTCATTTACTGTTCATTTGTAATAAGTAAACTAGAGTATGCTTCCCAGATTTGGAGCCCCTGCGTTTATATAGATGGGATCGAGGGGTTCAGAAAAAATTCACAAAATTTATTTGTTTTAAATTGCGTATTCCATATTATATAACTCTTCTAACTAATATTAGTTTATGCAAAAGACACCATCTCTTGCCTCTGAACGTCGCGTCGTGAAATTGCTGACATTATACAAGGTGTTACAAAAATAACGCAAAACCGTTTAAGGGCATAACAGGTATCGTATTCTGATAAGTAAGTATAAACTAAGAGATTTTTTTTACTCGATTTTTTTTACATTTGTATGGAGCCGACTGGGGCGACTACACAAAAAATAGGAATGTCTAATTTGTTTAATGCCTATTTTGTATAAGTGTAAGATATTTATTAACTCAAAAACACCTGCGTGTCATTAAAATAAATAATAGTACAACGAAGTAAGAAAATTGGCAATGTCTTAAACAATTCCCTTAGCTATGGTTGCTATTTATCTGTCTTCTTACCTACTAATATTTTTTATTGAGATCTCTAAAAATAACACAACCATATTTTTTTTTTACAGTAAACCTTGTACACTAAGACTTAGGATCGTCTCTAGAAAAAACAAAATGGCTACTAAAGCCCGTTTCAAATGGTAGTTTATGTAAAAAAAAAACATTTTTTTGTTTGTTTTCAGTAAACAGCGCTATTTGGATTAACAGATCAGTCTTTATTACGTTCTTTAATTATATTTTCACAAAAGTCTGCTGGTCTATCTGATTTGACTGCGACAAAATGACATTGACATGCTTCGAAACCCAAAGGGCTCACCGGCTTTAACATACTTAAATATAATTACCATACGTGGCAATTCTTCATGCATGTTCATTTTTACCATATTACCATATTGAACAGTCCACAACTACATACAAGAGGTTTTTTTTATAATAAGTAATTGTTTGTTTTGAAACTATTTTGAAAATTTCACGGCACACATAAGCACCTATTATATTTTCCGCGTGCGAACATGTTCTGTTAATTTAGTAATTGCAATAAGCGTATGAATATTAGGTATAATCATAATAATAATAAAACATTTATTTCAGGCAACTAAGGCCCATAGTTACAAATACCTTTTATAAATAGTAGTAGGTCTACTACTATAAGATCAACCACACTTCACAGACCGTTAAACGTTAAACATGGCGTCGATAGCTCATACACTATAGAAAACTGGCAACTTGGCATACTATCAGATCTTAACGGACGTAACTAACGATTGCGAAAACGTGGTCTTTAAAGCTATCTCTATAATCCAAACCCAGGGCTTGCCAGCCAGCTATGGAGTGTAGCATAATATTGCGTGTTAAAGTGATAGATCGCAGAACACTACGCTGAGCTCCAAAACTCAAACAGTCGACGCAGCTCGGAAAGCGGCAAAGTTGAAGTGGGATATCTTCTATTTTACATGTCAAGTGAGCTGCGGGCCAAGATAGCCACTGACGGGTAGCCCGGCAAATCGAAACGAACATGCGGCAGACCGCTTCGACGATAGCGTGACGACGTAGACTCTTTAAAAAAAACTGGCCAGAGCTGAACGGGATTCTTGTAAATTGACTTGTTCGTTTATGAGAATTTCTCAAAAAAATGTCACTATTATTAATTGTACTTCAAGGAATTTTATGTTAACTAACTATTACACTAAGAATCAGGAGCTCTTTTGACCCTGGTAGGACAAAAAACTGTCCCAAAGATATTTTTCCTATTGTGTTACCATTTACCTTATACTTTGTATGGTGGTAACACAATAGGAAAGTTCAAAAATGTATGGACATTTTGGGACACTTTTTTTCTCCTATTGGGATGGAAAGACATCGTGATTTTGAGTAGAAATAACACAAAAGTTGCAGACAGTCTCCGAAAAAATGTAGTGGCATTTTTTTTTGAGAAACGCTCTTATAATGTAATCTTATCATCATCATCCTCCTAGCGTTATTCCCGTTGTGCCCTAAAGGTCCACTTTGACATAATGAAATCTTATATTGTGAATACATTAATCTGAATCTGCTGGTCATACTCAAGAGGTTCCAAACGTGTTTGGTTGGAGGCAATTGCCCAGCACTGGGACACTACTAGTACCAGCGGATTCCCGCGACCATTAACCGGTCATCAGTTCGCCTCGGGTTCTACCAACGCTTCCGCCTACCGGTCGCCACTCGAGAACCTTTCCGCCCCACGGGCCATCGGTTCCACGTGCAATGTCCGCCCACTGCCTCTTAAGTTAAGCGATTCACCACCCGTATACAGCAAACTCCCCCAACCAGTTCAATTTAAAGCCGTCACTTGTATCTTGCCAGTATTTTAAAAGAAAATTTGTTCCAGTGCCTCCCTTTACTGTTCTAAATTAAGTCTTCACTGAACGAAGTAATCCTCTTTTTTCACGAAATCACTGCGTTTCGTGTTTAAAAGTTTCTTTTCAACTAGTTTAATTTGAGCCGTACCCAACTAAGTGTAGTTTAAAGCGAACAAATAAAAAGTTTAGAGCTAGGTAAATGTGCAGAAACTAAAAGTTTAAATGGAATAGATAATGTATGTTCCATCTGATATACAGTTTTATTTTTCGAGTCACACTCATATTTGTTTTAGAAGAAACGACAAAGCCGTATCAAAAGGTACTTGATTTTAATATTATTTCAATATTGACGCAAGGAGCTCTTGCTTAATACAGGATGTTTTTTATGGATGTTTGATCTTCGAGGCATGACTTTTAAAAAAAATGCTATCAGTTTTTAAAAAGTCTTTAAACATTGTCCAAAAATCGGAGTTAGTTTTGCTGCTGGTTGCGAGGAACAATGTTTGCTATACAACATCTTCGATCCGGATATTGAATAAACGCGGTTAACTGTACAAATATTTTTGCGGTAGGGTCCGAACTCAGCTGAAACTGAGCTTATCCTAAATACTTTGTATTTATCTAGGGACCCACCGCATGTCGGTTTGCTCACAGACCCTGGGGTAACCCCGTATAGCCCAGTTGTGTGTTCACTATTAAAAGAGAAAGTTTGAGTATCTACACGTTTTTAACGTTGTTCGGGGAAATATTTTTTTTAGTTTTATATTTTTACCAGCCGCCCGCGTGGCTCGACTTGCATACCTCATCCTCCTAGCGTTTTTCCCGGTTGTGCCCTAAAGGAGCCCGGGGTCCGCTTTGACATCTAATCCCCAGGATTTGGCATATGCACTCGTTTTACCTCCCAACCCAGAGGGAAAACTAGACCATATTGGGATTAGACTGGTTTCCTCACAAAGTTTTCCTTCACCGAAAAGCTAACGGTAAATATTCCGAACATAAGTTCCGAAAAACACATTGGCACCAGCCGGGATTCGAACCCACGAACGCTGCTTGACAGCCGCATACCTGAACTACTAGGCTACGAAAATAACAGACGGTGCTGCTAGATAAAATAAAACCTTGAGTAGTTTCGGAGATTACCTTCTAGATACCTACTTACAAACATCTTACAGACTTTTCCTCTATGTAATATTAGTTAAGATTAATACAAAATCTGTGGTTTTTGGAGGATAACATATGCAAATCATTTGATATTTTAATGATATTCAAGATATATAGTCATTCACGCTTCCTACTTAATACGGGTGTAGACTCGAAAATTATTATTACTCCAATAGAAAGAAGGCAAAGAAATATGCATAGTGACGAAAATTCCATTCAGATATCTCAAAGCATTACGAAGCTACAACCGTTTTAATATTGCTTGTTAGAGAGAGAAAACGCAAACGCTGTGTGACGTCACATTACAGGATGCTGCCGCCGGGGGGCCGCGTCGACGGCGGCGCCGACCACGATACGCGGCACGTCGCCGTCTTCTGTGACGTCACATTCTTCCAGCGTCATCTTTTCATATGAAGTTGCGTTTTGCGAAAAAGGGACAGAACATACCCCTTCTTCAATTTGGACACTTATAACTTCGTGATTATTTAACCTTTTCCGTTGATTTTTTCTCCATTTGACTACATTTTTTATCCTTTTTCGAGAAAATATGACATTATTGATTATTTTATTTAGTGTATTGTATATTTTCAAAATGAACGCAATAATGCCCCATCAGGGGGGTAGCCTGTCGTTATTTAAAAATTTCTTGAATAAGTATTTCTTCGGACCCCTTCTGGTATAGATTTACCCCTTCTGGGAATGAAGGCGTAAATCTATGCATGTATGTACGTTCATTGGCTTAGATGGATAACCGAAGAAAATATAGGTACATTCAAGGGCACCAATTAGTTTACACCACAAAGTCTCAAAAATAAGTACACAGACCATATTTCTGCAACAATAAGGTTGTAGTATACATATATATGACACTTTGAGTGAATACATATTGGCGCCCTTGACTGTACTTACTGCTGTTATTTCAAATAACAATATTGATCAACTCTGGAAGGTTGATATAGCATCAAAAGCATCGTCGATTGAAACTTTTACTTTTTAATAAAGTAACTATGGAAAAATAATAAAAGTTTAGTTCCCTTGATACTTCCAACTGCTTCCAACGATCACTTTACGGTATTCAAAGTTTTCCTATTATAACAAGACAACATTTCATAATAAAGGCATAAAACTATCTCTATAAAGTACCATAATTTACCGTAATATTATTATCAATTGGTTTTACTGCCGTTACATCATGGAAGGAAAACGTGAATGATACATTCCCTAATTATTTATAATATTTAGCGAATCTCTCTCTGTGAGCAGTTACAAAGTATTAAAAACTCGAAAAGTTGTCTTAAATAAACAAATTAATAAATAGCACACACTTGGTGCCCACGCGGCTCCACCTGCGCATTACAGTTTGCCTATTTCCATCTTAAAATTCCATTATAATATACATCCATACTAATATTCTACATGCGAAAGTGAGTTAGTCTGCTACCCGTTCACGCTTAAACCGCTGAACCGATTGAAATGAAATTAGGTATGGAGATAATTTGAATCCCGAAGAAGGACCTATATATAATATATATTTATTATTCCTTAAATCATCCCTAAAATTCTTATTTTTTTGACATGTATGCAAATGTTTAATGTAATTTTTTATCATGAAATAAATAATCTAATCTAATCTAATCTAGAGAGCTGAAAGGGGCTGTGAAAGTTTGTATGGAGCTACGATATAAACGAGTTCCACGCGGACGGAGTCCCGGGCTGGCATCCGGAGATTACACTTTACATACCAAATTACATCCGTATATAATCTCACAGATTTTTTATCCTAAAGTAAATAAATATAAAACATGTATTTCGCATCTTGTTCGCTTCGATGTATCAGATGGCGTCTTTCAATACAAATTCACACAATCTAGTTATACCCAATTTTACATTTAAACATCAATCCATCCGACTTTACATTTTAAACATCAATGAAGTGCTTAGTTCGACAGAGTCCCACCCCGCACTTTATCATTTTTCGAATCTATCTTCTGAATGAGTTTTATATCCAAATCATTCAAATATCGACACAGAGAATCGGATTTGGAATGTGGAATCCATAAATCCTTCACGATATTGCCTGTTAAGGCTGTCCATACCGTTAGCAGCTCAGGGTTGTCAACCGCGGAAAATTGTGTAATGCGGTCGCAACATTTATATCTAAGAAGATCGTTTCCGTAATCAGTGCTTATTGTACAATCGCGTCTGTTGCTCTCTATGCGACAAACTCAATAACTACGGACTAATTTTGAAGTGGGTTTCTATTGACGTTGATTTAATCTTTGGAATCCCTTTCATGATTTAGTTGTATTTTTATATGGACTAGTGTTAACGATGAATAAATGAAAAAAAAAAAACGTTTTACGGTTGATATTATAACGAAAATACTAACACTCATTATCATTACGGACAGAATGCTTGTTCGATTGCTTAGTGCATACCTGCCATAGCAAGTATTTTAATAAGAGTCGTTTAACTGTTAATTACGTATTTCTATTTTTCATCTGTCACACTTCATTCCATTTCACTGCTCACAAACTTCTATGACAACGCATATGTACAGGCCACTGCTGGGGACAGGCTCTCATAAATGTGGTGTCTTTTTTGTGTTTATGGTGGGAGTGCCAACTTGGGGACAGGCCTAATGTGGTGTGGTTTTTTGTGTTTGTGGTGGGAGTGCACTGACAAGCTGTCGACCTTCATGAAAGAGGATATCTAGCCGAAGGGTATAGTCATCCGGCGATTTCGTGGCCGGCTATTTGACACCCAGAACATGCGTTTTAACGTGTTATTGTGTTATATTATAAGTTTTGTATATTCATATGTATGTAAGACTGTAAGATATTTGTAAATAAAGGCCTTAGCAAATAAATAAATAAAAATGAATTAGATCCAATACAATTTAAATAAAAAAACTAAATGAAATGTTGCTTAAAACGTGGCAACCCTAAGCCTTCACACGGCCCGTCCAGTTTAATTATGCGCGACGATTCAATAGGCTTCTTTCAGATCGATTCGCTCGTTTGAGGTTTTTTAACGACGTACAATCTATCTCGGTTGAGATTAAAGTTAAACGTTTTCAACGTCTTTGAGGTTCAATACCTATTGACATATATTATGCTTGATGGCCATCGTTGTAGTCTAAAAAGCTATGTAGTATAGTCAGCATCATATAGTTAGTAGCTGCCAAAGTAGCCAAATATTTCGGTACACGCCTTTATTACTGCGAGTGCAAAGATGTAAAAAAAAAAAAAAAAATTTTGGGGACAATCTTACACAAATCGACCTAGTCCCAAACTAAGCAAAGCTTGTACTATGGGTACTAGACGACGATATACATACTAATATAGATAAATAAATACTTAAATACATAGAAAACATCCATGACTCAGGAACAAATATTCATGCTCATCACACAAATAAATGCCCTTACCGGGATTCGAACCCGGGACCTCCGGCTTCGTAGGCAGGGTCACTACCAACTAGGCTACAGAGGTCGACAGTGTCGTGAGCTGTAGAACTCGCGAACCTGTCATAAAAAACTAAAATGTTTTTTTTTAATATTATTATTGAAACAAAATTTTACGGGAATTGGTTGTGAAATGTACAAGAGAACAGCTAGACATCCGGCCATACGAAATAATTTTCGGGCCTAGCTGAAACGGAGAACTACGCTTCGCTTTGCTCGTTCGTTCAATAACATAAGATTTGACATAGCTAAGTGATATATGGATCATTTTATCGCGTTTGCCAAAACTACCAGTGATGCTGTTGATGCGGACTGCTGAGCCAATAGCACCCATGCCAAAATAATGTTCAGCCTACGCGCTGGTAATTTAAAACTCGTTAAGTTAGTGAATTGGAGTGGTTTATCATATTTATTGCGGCTTTATATACACTTGCAGATTTACGGTTATATCATTTATATTTGAATATGAAGACCTTTATGATATTTTTTGTGTTAATATAAAAAAATATGTATTTGGGTATTTTAATGCCTACGTAAAAGCTAAGTAGCGAATCCGAAGACTACATTTTTATTATGGACCAACTAGCATTTTCCAGTGACTTTGTCCACGTAAACTCACATGGTAAATTTCATCCCCAATTTCATCCTTTTAGAAGTTGAACTTTAGGGTAGTAAGTATTCTATCTCTTAATTCAAACTATAAACTATATGCCAAATTTCATGTAAACAATTTTGACGACCGGTTTAGCCTAGTTGGAAGTGACCCTGCCTACGAAGCTAGAGGTCCAGGGTTCAAATCCCGGTAAGGGCAGTTATTTGTGTGATGAGCACGAATATTTGTTTCTGAGTCCTGGATGTTTTCTATATATTTAAGTATTTATTTATTTGTATGTTTATCATCGTCTAGTACCCATAGTACAAGCTTGGCTTAGTTTGGGATTAGGTCGAATTGCGTAAGATTGTCCGCAAAAAAAAGTATCAATTCATTAAATACCAGGTATTAAGTTACATCAAAACAAACAAATCAACAGACTGTATTAAACAGTTTTGCATGGCTTTTGTTTTATATGTAACTTTGTAGTTAGCTTAATAAATAAATAAATAAGTTAAATTCTCAACCTTTTATAACATTCTTACAAAACGTAAGAAGAATTAGAAGACGATTAAAATGACGCTAACTTTTAATGTTAACTGTTAAAAGTTTTGTTATAATAAAACACTTTCCAGGCGATAAGTAAGCTGAAACCGAGCGGCCTTAATTACTTTAATGTTCTTAATACTTCCAGCCAGTGAGTCATAATTGACGACTTTTGCATAATTTACGAGTTAAGAGGATATTCAATGGAGAGAAAGATGACTGGCGTGAGAGAGACGGTCTGACGATTTTATCGGATGGTTTGACGACCCGTTTAGCCTAGTAGATAGCGACCCTGCCTCCGTAGCTGATGGTCCAGGGTTCGAATCCCGGTAAGGGCACAAGTTTGTGTGTTGAGCATGAACGTTTGTTTCTGAGTCTTGGATGTTTTCTATGTGTTTAAAAATATCGTTTAGTACCCATAAAACAAGCCTTGTTGAAGCACTAGCTCGATATGTGTAAGAATGTCCTCCTTTTTTTACTATCCTCGCTAGCATGCTTGGCAATTGCGATGAGCGTTCACTATAGTGACTTTCATATATTAATAATTCGATTTTCTATAAGTACAAACAACTTATAAAAGTTGAAAAACTGACGACTGTTTCATTTAGAATAGAATATAATAGACTAACATTTATTCATGACAAGAACACATACATGTACATAAATCAAGATATAAAAGAGAAGACGACAGTGCCCTGAAACGGTTCCATCTCAGCGTTGTGCTGGCCTGGTGGCCAGCGCTGGTCTTCCGATGGAACCAAAGTTCAATATCACAAGCTAAACAGATTTTGTTGAAACCTAACTAAGAACCATCGATCACGTCAGCTTTCGGACAAAAAACCGCATTAAAATTGGTGGACACACAGACACACAGATGCACAACACACGGAAACTCATATTATAACACCCCTCTTTTTGCGTTAGGGGTTAAAAATAATGACATCAAATTCCATTACCATTTCAAAAGGGGAGCTATCTTTAACAAATTACTATGTCGGGATGACAGTCCCGACAGTGACCCCCATTGCCATGACTCTTTGAACGTAGCGTAATGAAGTTGATTAGGTACCTCCAGGCTGCAGTCCTACTTATGTCTAAGGAAGAATATCAAAATTTTATATGTACATAGATTGAAGTCACCACTAGCACCTATAAATAAAGCTTTGGGTCACATCTTTGTCAAAGGGAAGGGTCCCTTTGGGTTGGGTGATAATTATGCAATTATAAAGCGATTGGAATAGCTGTCAGTTCATACTTCATATACTAAGAGTACCGGGAATTACTACTTGAACAAAAAAAAAATGTTTTTTTAAGTTGCCAACACTGTCCTTAATTAAAAAAAGCTAGAAATGACCGCCATTTTGAACTCGGAGTTAGAAATACTGACTAATCCCAGTAGTGCGTCACGGCTTTCAACCCATAGAATGAGTTTGAATAAAATTCTGTGTTGCGAATGGTATATCGTGTGCGCATTCGCTACAAATGTAAAAAAAAGCATAAATGGCGATGCAGTTTTAGCAAATCACCATATTCGCCAGATTTGGCCCTGGCCGACTTTTTCTTGTTCCCAAACCTAAAATTGCCACTTCGTAACATAATTCGTTAGAATCGTTGAAGGCCATAACATGCCTACATTCCTTCGAAGATAGGAAAAAACGCTGTGTACAGTTGCCAAAGGGGCCTATTTCGAAAATGACGATAGTTTTTTTTTTTTTTTTTAATATTAAGTATAGGTAGATGAAACGAAAACTGTGCGTTTTATTAAGTAATTCCCAGTACTTTTTTGACAGAACGTACATTTTGACGTGTTTATATGGCAGAAGTGTCACCTTCAATCCCATTTTAACCTACCTGCGCTTTATTTTAGCCTGGAATCAGCTAGGTAGGTGTTCTGCTCGTGAGTTATTTTAGCTACGGGTTTTAACGTGTATCAGCAACGAGAGTAATGCTACGAAATCATTGGCACTGAATGTGTAATTTAACTTTGCAGTAGGTAACAATCCTATTGGGCAAAGGACAAACAGAGCTCTAATGACCTGGCGTGCCGCCAATCGTTAATTATTTCATCATGATTACGTTTAGTTTTAGATACAAAACTAGATTTCCGAAAACACGTATCTGATATTTGCAAACGGGTTAGCAAAACGCTAAGTTTCGTCTTGAGGGCGTCGAAGCAGTTTCATGTCGGAGTCGCTGTGGTTTTATTTTATACAGTGCCTATGTCTGTAGTAGGTAGGAGTATGGGGCTGTTATTTGGGATCCCTACGAGGATAAATACTCACTGTTCGCGGATAGAGTACAGCGTACATTCGCCCGCTGATTGTACCGCAAATCTTACGGGTATTACCCACACTTGTTTCCTTCATTGTTTGTCTCCGGGATGGTTGGGCTAGCACAGCTAGCGCCTAGCATAGGTTCAGTAACTGTACCTATACAATCCATACTAATATTATAAATGCGAAAGTGTATGTGTGTGTTTGTTTGTTTTTTCGTCTTCCACGGCAAAACGGAGCGACGAATTGACGTGATTTTTTAAGTGGAGATAGTTGGACGAATGGAGAGTAACATAGGATAGTTTTTATCCCCGTAATCATCCCTTAAGGGGGTGAAATGGGGGGGTAAAAGTTTGTATGGAGCTGCGATATAAACGAGTTCCACGCGGACGGAGTCGCGGGCAGAAGCTAGTTAATTATATAAGTATCTTTGACGTGAACTGTTCACGTCAAAAATACTTATACATTTTCATTATCTTATCATTATGTACATAGTACTTGGGTGACCGAGTTATGCTCGGCTGAAAATACAGGAAATGCGAAGAAAACGGATTTCCCCGGATATATAGACCTAGCTAGATTGATTTTTCGCCCACGACATTCCAAATCTCATCGAAACCATTAGAGCAGTTTTCGAGAACGTGAAAACAAAATCATATATGTATTGTATATACAAATTTTGCTCGTCCAAAAGTGTAAACATATCTTTGACCTCGAGCTTAGTTACTTTACCAATTATTTCAAAGTACCTATAAATACGTGCTGCAAAATCTTAATTGCCTATCAGCAGGGAGCGTACATTTCATGCCGGTTTCGTCATAATGACGTATTCATATAAACACACAGGATGATTCAAAAAACGAAGTGACACGACTTAGTAACCGTAAACGTATTTAGTAACTAATACACTCGCGGTCAAAGAAACCGGGTCAGTACGAAAATCTGTAATATCTCCTAAAATAATAAAGCTAGGGACATGAATTAAACTGCATATTGTAGATAATTTTATACTGAATTAAATAACATCAAATGGTGGAATCGTAATTCTTTTGTTTAATAAAATTACATAGGAAACAAAAAATCAACCAATTTTACGTACAAAAATAAGCAGTAGGTACTTCACATACAACACAAAAAATAAAAATTAATACTTCGTATTGCCTCCTCTTACTGCTTCTAGACGATTCGGCATGCTGTTTATTAAGTTCTTTATGCGTTCTTGCGGGATATTGTCCCATTCTTCCACTAACGCCTGTTTCAGGTCTCTAAGTGTAGCTGGGGCGGGATTTCGAGCTCTTACACGCCTCCCAAGCTCGTCCCATACATGCTCAATCGGATTTAAGTCCGGACTCCTTGAGGGCCAGTTCATACAGTTGATACCAACCTCCAAAAAATAATCTCTGACAATTTGAGCTGTGTGTGGCCTGGCGTTGTCATGCATAAACATAGAATTTCCACCCATATTAATTAAGTATGGGCCGACATGCTCATTAAGAATCTCTTCTACATATCTTGCACTCGTTAATGATCCATTTTCTATTAAAACTAACTCCGAGCGACTCTCTGAAGAGATTCCAGCCCAAACCATGACTGACCCACCGCGGAACGCCACTTTTTCCTCAAAACATGCTGGAATAAAACGTTCACCAGGCCGTCTGTAAACTCTTTGCCGCCCGTCATTTGCATAGAGCATAAATCTGGATTCATCGGAAAACAAAATTCTTGCCCAATCTTCGTCACCCCAGTATCTGTGATCGCGGGCATAAAGTCGTCTTGCTGTTCGATGTATTCTTTCAAGTTTTGGGCCATTGGCGGGCCTATGTGGGGTCAAATTTGCTTCTTTGAGCCGCCGCCTGACAGTCCGCTCGCTGATGCCGTCCCTTCGGGTCTCTAAAAGCTGATTTTTCCCTTCAACTGCTGTGAGGTGCCGATTTCGGAGCATGGTTGTAACAATAAATCGATCTTCTCTAGCTGTAGTACATCTTGTTTTGCCAGTTCCTGGTCTTCTAAGGTTCTGCCCAGTTTGTAGGTAACGTTGGAGGACTTGCTGCACTGTAGAAAGTGACACACCTGTTCTTCTCGCTGTATCCTCCTGACGACTGCCGTGCTTCTGATAGGACATAAGATTTAAAAAAAATCCGCCACTTTTTCGTTTAATGCCAACACTACGATTCTACTTTGACGCCCTCTATTAAACTCCTAAGGAACTAGTTTCGTCTCCTTGAACCCAACTGACAGCTGTCATTTTGTTAAAAATGGCGTTGGAAGGACGTCGGTCAGCCGTGCGCTCACGACGAGGTAAGTATATTCATTTTAATCTTATCTAGTTTAGATAGAAACCATTATAGTGATGTTTAAATTTACTAAAACAATAATAATTAATAGTTTGTAACTCATATTTTTGTGAAATTCTCAAAATGATAACAAGTGTAACCTTTAAATGTTTTATGTCCTTTGCATAGGACTACCGTCTTTAAAAAGTAGTATTGACAAGTTTAATAGTATTGACTTCTTATGTCTTTTCCATAGAACGTTGCATTACGCAAAGAGTTTGTTTTCTTTGTTACAGTGATGAACGATGCAAACATCGTAGAATTACTATACGACTCTAGTTCGAATTTTCCGGCGATGATTCAGATGATGATACGGCTTACCGTCCTCCTCATCTCGATCCTGAAAAAGTTTCTGAGAACGATTCTGATACAGACAGCACGGACTCCGATGATGCCGTAGCAGATACCATGAACATGGATTATACAGTCCCTTCGGTTCCCCTACAGTTACATGCGGTCGTGGACGCGGTAGAGGATCAAGACGTGGTCGGGGAAGTCGTCGAGCCAGAGGACGGTTATGGACAACTTTACGCAGTCGCGTGCTCACTGACAATGAGGAGAATAATGAGAATGAGTAGGATAAATGGTCCGCTGAGGTTTGTGAGCCTGAGAAAAGAGAGTTGATGCAGCCAGCATACTTATTGAATGATGAAATAGTTTTTTTTCGTATGTTTTAAGCATTTCCACATTAATTTCATCCTTACGTCCTGTATAAAGTACACGTGTGTTGGCTTCTGTAGTACTCTGCGTAGAACATAAAAAGTGTGAAAAATAAATGTCCTATGAAAAGTACATATGAATATCCTTCACATGTGCTGTATACAGTACATAAGGAAAATCAAGATTTTCCACCTCAGGATTTTTTAAAGTATTTTTCCACGGGTATTCATTGCATATGCAACAAACCCCGAAAATTTCGGGAAAATATTTTAAAATTTTAGGTTCCGGTCGTCAGGAGGGTATACCTCTGACTTCTTCCTTCTTCTAACATAGTGATGATACGAGTACATTCATCTCGTGTTAGCGGCATGATAGACCGACGGTCCCTATTAAAAGAGTCGGATCTGCAAAACAGCTACTTTTTAGGAGAAGCTGTCAAAGTTTTTGGAAAAAAAAATTGTATGGGGGAAATTGTTAATTAATAGAATATCGTTATCAAACTTCGAATGTTTGCTTATTAGTAGGTTGTTTATTACTAGCCGTTGAGCTTACATGTACTTTATCAGCCATTTTTACAAAAAAATACAAAAACCTCTTATATTACTTTTTTAACCGGAATAGCTTAAGCATCATTTGTCGGAAGTGCCACATACGACGTTTTTGTCTGGAAATTGTATTCATAATTATGTCGGATGTACCACATCCGACAAAAAAGGTACTCCAAAAAATGTCGTAATTGGCAGAACTGACATTGTTGCACGGAAACTCTTATGTAACAATTGAATACAGAGAAAATTTACTTGATAACTTAACAGGCTATAAATTACATAAAATACACAACAAAAAACACGCTACACTTTTCCGTGTAAAATAGTAGAATGTGTTATATCCGACACTTTGTACTCACTGTCCCTAGTAGCATTTTAAGTTGGCATTTCGTAGGGCCATTGATCACCGAATGGTTGGTCAACCGTTGCGAGTGAAACACCTGTTTTCGGTAAAGCCAACGATGTCTCCCAACATTGGGCCTACTATGATGACTATGTTGGGCCAACCACCGTTTCCGGCTGTAGGGCCAATTTACATTTACAACGTAGGGCCTACAGCAATATTACTACGACAACTACGTTGGGCCAACCACCGTTTCCGGTTGTAGGGCCAATTTACATTTGCAAAGTAGGGCCTACAGCAACATTACTACGAGAACTATGTTGGGCCAACCACAGTTTCCGACTGTTGGACCTAAAGCAACATTGCGAAGAAGGGCCTACAAAATAAAAGCACTCTGTACCAACTGTAGAATAGCCGTTGGCAGTTAGTAGGGTTAGGTACAGTTGTTTATCTCACGAAGGCGGGTTGGTCTTACTTATGCACGATCTCCACTGACCGGGTGACGCCGGGGCGCACATTGTGAGTGCCAAAGGAAATTGAAGCTTCTCTGCTGTAGTTAAATTCCATATTTGCACGGAATTTACGCAGCTTGCCACCTGCGCGTAGTGGAATTTAACTACAGCAGAGAAGCTTCAATTTCCTTTGGCACTTACAATGTGCGCCCCGGCGTCGCTCGTGGTGGGTAGGGATCGTACATTTGTTGTGGGGTGGTACCTATTTAGTGCACATGTCCATGGTTTCTAGGTGCGTAATCTCGAGAGAGATTCTATATTGGCCGAGCACACAATAATGTGCATGTGCATAATACTCACAAACCGCCTTCGTGAGAATAAACATCTGTAACATACAAAGTAAACGTCTTTAAATAACCGAATTTACAAACGTAACTGCACATTAACTGTTAACGGAGATTTAAATGCCTTCTGAGACTTTTCACATTTACTTGCGTTACCATCATTTTGTACAGCTAGACCGTAAAATAAAACTTCACATAATACGTTTATAATTTTATTGTAAGGAAAAAAAGACAACCTCGATTTATAATCGATATGTTTCTATTATAATTAATTGTATTTGAATGCTGGCCCTGTAGCACGATGCTTTTTGACCGGCCTTAAAGCATTCATCACGTTCTAGCAAGTATGAAAGTGAGAAAGGGACACATTCTTTATGGCGGGCCATAAAAGGCATCATACTAGCCCAAATTTGTCAAGGTCATGACTGGACTAACATATTTTGACCTCAGATTCCGAGCAGTTGCACTCCGTCATTTCAGTGGGTTCAGGTGTCAAAAATCCAATGGTCCGCTCATCGCGCAAGGTCCAAATAAGTTAATTAGACGCCGGATTATTCAGCAACTTTAATGTCGCGCCACACTGGCCAGTTTCGTCAGCCAATTGACAAGGACGCAGCCATCTGTTAGAAGAGAGATGAACACACATTTAAATGACACAGACAAAGAGGACTGTGATGAAATAGCCAAAACTAACCTTTTCATAAAAACGACAAATAGCTAAAACTATTTATTATTACCTATGTACTTATAGAGAAATGGCAGCTCGAAACTTTTGCCAGCATCAGTTTTAAACAAATATTAAATCAAAATGAACACACGACGTTACAAAACTAAATTGACCTTGTGATTTAAAAATTAAATTAACTAATATTAACTCACCTGTCTCGTACAATATGCGTTTAATGGGATACACATGTCAATTCTCGTCCGGTAATATTTTAGTTGTGAGGCATAGGTACTGTACTGACGATTTTATGAGGAGGCCAAAGGCACTCCTTCCGAGGCGTAATCCACTCTTCTGTTACATAAGTATTACACTAAGACCACGCCGTCACCATCAGAATCATTAAATTCCACCACTTTGATCATACTGAACGTGATTTTGAAATGATTGCTTAATAAACACGATATATTGTTATTTGATTTGTGAATATAACATGTAAGTATTAACTTGCACACTATTTTTTATATATATTTGCTAAGTAAATATGCAACCCTTTCAAAAACAAGTAATACTTTATACCATGCACGCACGCACTCAAAAGAAAATATAACCACTAAGTATACGTTTACACGCACTATTCACGATGGAGATCGATAACAAAATGGCCGATCGAATTCGCGCGCCGCGCTTGCTCCTGTCCACCGCCCCCCGCACCGCATTTTGTTTCCGAATTCCCCTCTCCTCCCGCTGCCATTGGATTCCTATGTGGCCCACTGTTGGCCCTATGCTGTTTTCAATATGCAATAGTACTAATGCTATGTGCTCTCTGGTGATGAATATCGTAAAAAGTATTTGTTTAGCCTATGTCCAGGCCCGTGACAGATGAGCAATGCCTCTACTCGACACGAGATAGCGCTAAATTCCAATTTTTTGGTAGGAAAGCCAACTAAGTCGGCGGTAGGGCCTATGTTGGCTGCTCGTATGGGATTTTCTGTTGGAAATCCGACCAAAACCGCGGTAGGTTGTATGTTACATGATCGTATGGATTTTTTGTTCGGAACGCCGTACAAAACCTCAGTAGGGCCTATGTTGGCTGCTAGTAGGGATTTTTTGGTAGGAAAGTCAACTCAGTCGGCGGTAGGGCCTATGTTGTATGGTCGTATGGTTTTTTTGTTGGGAACGCTGCGCAAAACTGCAGTAGGGCCTATGTTGGCTGCTCGTATGGGATTTTCAGTTGGAAAGCCAACTCAGTCGGCGGTAGGGCCTACGTTGTATAGTCGTATGGTTTTTTTGTTGGGAACGCTGCGCAAAACTGCAGTAGGGCCTATGTTGGCTGCTCGTATGGGATTTTCAGTTGGAAATCCGACCAAAACCACAGTAGGGCCTATGTTGGCTGTTCGTATGGATTTTTTGTAGGAAATCTAACCAAAAACGGTAGTAGGGCCTACGTCGTTTGTTCGTATGGATTATTTGTTGGTAACCCAACCGATAACTGTGGTAGGGCCTATGTTAGATGTTTGTATGGTTTTGCAGTTGGAAAATGAACCATAAATAGCATTAGGGCCATTGTTGGCAATTCGTTAGATTGCTACTAACGATTTCCCAACTTTTTCCCAACCGTTAGCTACGGTTGGCCAACGCAAAATGCTACTAGGGGTGTGTCCCGTAAACATGTCGGAACTGTCACAACCGACGTTTTTAAATGTCATCTGTTCTTAGATCCGACATTTTTATCTTGGTTTTTAGAAAAAGTATTGAGAAAAACTAAAATCTGTGAATGTGGTTTTAAAATGTAGAGTTTTTTACGACCTAAGCCGCTGAAAAACAAAAACTCAAATTTTGCAGATCCGACTCTTTTAATTGGGACCGTCGAGACATTCAAGAATGACCACAAAATAAAACAATGACAGCCTTTTATCATAGTTCTTTGACAGATTGAAAACAATTGCTTAAAAACAAGCAAAAGTAAAACGAACGCAATTTCAAATAAGTACCTAATTGGTTTTTTTTTTTCAATTAAACCTTTTTCCAGTTACTACGTAGAACATTGAAGGTTGGATTTAGAAGGATATTAAATTCTCTATAAAACAGAGTTAGTTTCATGCAGATACGATCAACGATTTACAAAATATTGATGTTTTCGTCACTGACCCGGTTTCTTTGACCGCGAGTGTATTTTATTTTATTTTTAATTACTTATAGGCCACAACAACGTGTCTATCGATGCTATCATGAAATTGGTCAAGTCCATGTTAAAATCAAACTGTGTTTCTTTATGTTCCTCATGTTCTTTGTGTTTTATTGTTCGCAAATGTAATTTGATGTTGCTTGCTTTTGGTGGCAAACTGTGCTGACAGCAGGAACAATACATTTTTTGTTTATTATCTATAACTAAACATGGATTTATTTGGCACAATAAATTTATAGCCTCCATGGCGACCTAGGCCACTAGCAAAGCAAAAAGTTTCCTGATCTTATTAAATTTAATGAATGAAGTGTAGTTCCTATTTGTGACAAAGAGTAAACTTTGATGTGACAATGTCAGATAAAGTTATTTTAATGTCCGTCTCAAGTGTCCTCCTATATTAGATCTACTTAAACGGAAGAGGTTGATTAGATAACAGTGATTAATCATTGATTAATCACATTTTCCATTATTGGGTACGGATAAATAAACGTTCGTTATGCCGTTGCTCTTTTCAAACTTTTTCCATCCTGTATGTAGCTTGACGTCATACGCCTGTCATCGGCATGAAATGTACGCTCCCTGCCTATCAGATACGCCAATTAGTATCTATAATATCTATACTAATATCATAAAGAGGAAAAGTTAAGGTTACATAACTAGTTTTTAGGGTTCCGTAGTTAACAAGGAACCCTTATAGTTTCGCCATGTCCGTCTGTCCGTCCGTCCGTCCTCGGCTTAGCTCAGTAGCCATTCATATTAGTAAACTGTAATTCGTCCGACGCAAACGCACCGCACGTCGATGTAACTAAGACAGACCGGCAACTACGGAACCCTAAACTGCGCGTGGCCCGACACGCACTTGGCCGATAGATATTTTATAGAAGGATTTATCTTTAGAAATACTAACAATTACACGGTTCAAGTCACATATTCAATGTCACTTCTGGCGACATGTTTCGAACTCTTCGGGAGTTCTTCTTCAGGATGAGTGAGAGTTCGAAACATGTCGCCCGTAGTGACATTGAATACGTGAGTTGAACCGTGTAATTGTTTGTATTATGTACATAGTAGTAGATATACAGAATGGACTTTCTGGATAGCCATTGGTGATTTCATCCCGCGGCATCGCTTTGGTTCTGTATAGCAGGCGGAGCCGCGTAGCCGCCAGCTAGTCTATAATCCGTTATCTCACCATGTCGGTCACGTAATCTCATTCAACAGAAAGTTCGAGCTTTAACGAGCTTTAAGCTTCAGTCGTAAGAATCACGCAATCATAATAAAATGGGAGATAATCGCCGTTATGCCTCGCTTTACAGACACGTAATAAGATAACGGTCCGGATGAGCAAATTAATGATACCCTCAAACGATTTTCTGACAAATGCGATCCATTGAAAAAGATTTTATTTCAATTTGATAATGTTTAGTTCAAAATGTTGCTCGTTACTTACATTGTGCATATGAACAGAGCCAGGGTGGTGGTGTTGAATTTACTTGTCCAAGATATTTGACTCATGTGCATTCGATCTAAGAAATTGGATTATTTGATCAAATGTATGAAGAAATCTATTACTACGTCAAAGACATTTGATCAAAGATTGGATATAGAAGATAAGTGGAATCAAGCAACTTAAATAAAGGCTTAATAAAATCGGTGAACCCTTTTACATACTTGTGATAACAATTTCATTCAGTAATCTCAAAGATGGCTTTTTTAATCGGGAAATTCATTAGCAAAATGAAAGGTGATTTGGACATATGCTTGCCCGCAGGTTTGCTCAATGCTCATATGAAGTGAAAGTATCGCTTTTTAAATCATAAAGTCAGTCCTTCTATTCAGCGAGCCTGTCGGTAAGTTATACGAAAAGAACCTGTAACGCCCTGCGTATACAGTATAATCTCGTACGGACAGTTTCCAGGTGAGCATACTGAAGAAGATCGTGTCGATTTTAAGTCGTATGAGGCAGTCCCAACAGCATTCTAAAAGCCGTTGCTGCACGCTACGATTGTCCGATCCAAAATCATTGGATCGGACAAGTCAAGGGTGTAGCCACTTTTGAACTATGAACTGTAATCACTGTCATAGTTTTACGCCTACTACCTTTACAATTAAGAAATGTTACTAACACTATGGATAATGTATGCAAATATTATCCAGGGCGGGTATGACGGAAACCCGGGAACTGCCCCCATTACCGACTAAAATCCGACACTGTGCTCTACGCGCTGCTTTATGCCGGAGCCACGGGAAAGCTCGCGCACATTTCTGCGACATCTAAATGATGCCGGCAAAATGGAAGATATTTCGATTTTCCCGGAATGGCTTGGAAGCACGAACTTAACACTTGAAACTCTTGTCATTTACTTTGATAAAATTACTCTCTATTACAATCAACCGAACCGACGATAAGGAGATTACTACTCAGCTCTAATAATAACTTCGTTTCGTCCCGATGCGAAACTCAAAGCGTTCCCGGATGCCGTGCGTCAGCGAGCTAGGCAGATAATTTCCCTCCGGATGGCCGTAAAGTTTTTCCATTCTGCGTCATGAAGATACTATAATGACAGTCATTTGTCAACGACTTTGTAGCAGTTTTTGCCGTTTAAAGTTTTGACTAACGATTCGCTCCGTGCTTCGTACAGTTACAGTACATAGATGGACGTTCGGATGTTACTAAAATTCTTGCTTGAGATTTCTTTCCCTCAATCCGACTCACACTTTATTGAACCGCCTGAACCAGGGTTTCCTCCATAAATCCCTGTTCATAAAAAAAAGTGCCTCTGCGAGCTGTCAAACTCGGGAGCCAGTGTTTTTTTGTATATTATTTTTATCGAAAAACTGAATCGACATAAATATTCCTTATTATTATTGAACCAGCTCACAAAGTTTCACAAGAATCGTATGGGTAGTATTTAGGTATGAATATGTTTTTAATTGCAGACCCACACGTCAAAAAAATAAAGACATAGAACCGTTTAATGTGATTTTAAGACCAATCTTTGCAATTATTTTCTTTCGAACCGATTTCGTCCAATTATGTATCGAGCCCGTCCACGGTCTTTGAAATATGGTGAATAAAATAAATAAATAAATATTAGGGGACAATCTTACACAAATCAAATAAAACAATAAACTTGGACTTGAATATTAACATATATTTTATTTGATGTGCTACAACAAAAAGTTTTTCTTAAAAAACTGCTTAAATAACATCAATTTCACCAAATTAGGTCTTGTCAGCCTCTTAACAACAAGAAACAATTGATTGACTCATCTTAATAATCCATTCCATACTAATATTATAAATGCGATAATGTGTATGTCTGTCTGTCTGTCTGTCTGTTACCTTTTCACGCTTAAACTGCTGAACCGATTTAGATGAAGTTCGGTATTACGGATATAGTTCGAATCCGGGGGCAGGACAGGATAGTTTTTATATCCCGGATATCATCCCCCACGAGGGTGAAATGTGGGGTGAAAGTTTGTATGGAGCTACGATATAAACGAGTTCCACGCGGACAGAATCGCGGCCAAAAGCTAGTTATCTATAATCTGAGCAGATTTTCACGGCAATAAACTAAACTTATGCCCGACAATCATAGTGCCTCCAGGCCAGCTAGGCTAGGCTAAGCCTAAGCCCTTAATCAAACCGTTATAGCTTGGAGAAATACTAAAATAGTTTCTTTAGTTTCTAAACTGTCAGAAATCGAATGTTCACGACCAACACCTCAACTTTCAACTGGAAATTAAACGTTATTACGAATGAAATAAGGAAGAAATTCCATCGTGCACGGTTTAGATTTATGTCTTTATCGTGTAACGGTGAGGCTATAATTAATGTTTACGTTTTGGAGATGCTAATAGTTAGATATTGAAACTATTTAGCCTTGGTCCGTGGATAATAGTACAATACAATACAATACAATACAAATACTCTTTATTGCACACCTCACACAAACAAAGCAGTTAAAAAGAGAAACAATACAATAACATGTAGGTAGAGGTAGACAACAGGCGGTCTTATCGCTGAAGAGCGATCTCTTCCAGGCAACCTTTGGGTATCGGAGAAAGAGATAAAACTAGATTATGTAGTAGGTGGTGCAGAGATTATAATAAGCCAAAAATCAAAATAATTATATTAATACACGTACATAAATAGCTCTATATATAAACATACATACACAATCATACATATATACAAATGACACAAATAAAAATATATAATACATAAACAGTCGGCCAATAATAATAATAGTAACACAATCAGGGCCAGGGGAGAGACAAATAATGTTCTTTAAGAAGAGATTTGAAGTTACCGATAGATTTAGCTTGTCTTATATCAAGAGGGAGAGAGTTCCACAGTCGAATAGCCTTAAAAGTGAACGAACTACTGTTAAATTTCGAAGCAGGCACAGTTAATAGCAAATTGTTAGAAGATCTAACAGAATTAAAATAACTAAAATGCTCTTTGAGATAGCGGGGAGTTGCAGGGTTAATAAGGACACTAAACAGAAGCGAAATAATGTGAGAGTTATGACGATAACGGATAGGGAGCCACTTGAGTTTGGAACGGAAACTAGAAACGTGGTCATATTTGCGTAACCCAAATATGAACCGAATGCAGACATTTTGGAGACGCTCAAGCTTATTAAGCTGCTTCTCAGAAAGGTCGAGATAGGATACGTCAGCGTAATCAAGAATAGGAAGAAGTAAAGTTTGAGCAAGCGCAATTTTAGTTGCAGTAGGCAGAAAATTACGAAGCCGCCTGAGAGACCCCACTGCAGCAAATACCTTCCTGCTCACTTCACTCACTTGAGGCACCCAAGACAAAGAGCGATCCATAATGATCCCAAGATTTTTCACTTGCATCGAGTTATCAATCTGAATCCCATCAAAAAGTATTGGAGGGAGATTTACAAAATCAACTCTAGAAATCAGATTGCTGCTGCCAATAATAATGACTTGGGTCTTCGCTGGGTTCACACTCAGACCATATCGTTGACTCCATTTCAGAATGCGTACCAAGTCATCATTAGTTCTTTCTATGGCAAAAGGGAGATCACCAGCACGGACTGTGTATAAATCTGAAGATCATCGGCATAAAGGTGATAATGAGAGGAGATATTATGTGTGATGGAATTGATGAAGATAGAAAATAAGAGAGGAGATAGTGCGGAACGCCCGCCAGAGTACTACACCATAGTACATTACTTACCAAGGGCTGTAAAAGAAAGCAAGCCCGAAATCCCAGGTATTTCTGACCCGAGCCGCAGGTGAGGGTTGTAAATAACTATGCGAAAGAGGGTTTTCTTTTTCACTGCCCGTGGTGAGTACTTACATAATTTTACGTCTTCATCTGGCCACAATCCCAGACTTATAGCCAGTATAAACTTTTTTAATATTGTTTAACAGTCGTCATCTGTACGTACCTACGCTTAAATGAGATTCATAGTAGTATCATCACTCAAGTAAATAAAGTTTTATTTTGTGATAATTTGATTTAGGAAAAACAACATCAACCTAACGAGTAACTTGTGGCGTTGCTATGACTGCGGTTTTCTATAAACTCTGCAAAGTGGAGGTAATATTCCACCTCTCTAGCGGTTTTTCTAATCCTATGCGAAATTCTGACTCCAATTATTTATATATATAAGTCTCACAAGAAATGGGGACGCTAGCTGGGCTCACAGCCCGCCTCGTCCCGCGCCGGGGGGGAAGGAATGTGCAGCGTTGTGAGAACGATTTACAACTGTGTTCCCACATTACCTACTGTAACATGTTTCAATATCAAATGTATCAAAACAGGTTCGCGGTAATGTCAGTAGCCATGTTTTTAATCTACTCACGCCATATCATCATAATCTCAATGAGAGCAAACACAAAATGCACGCACAAATATTTGTTCACGAAAACCAATGTCGTATATTCTGCGAAATAGGGTCACGATTTCAAAGAACAAGTATGGTTGAGATTATTCAATGAGGCCAAGTTTTTATAAATTTGTCATTGGAATTGGAATCTTCTACCTTGGACGTTACAGTTGCTTTTTGAATGGACTACTTAGACGCAATTCGGCCAACTGAAATAATTTCATGCCAGTTTGTAATTCTGATACGATTTTGTGGTAAAATTTTGCAGCACGACAATGGTAAACGCTTTATTGAAATCGGATTCGGATAACAACCCGAGAGCTCCCGAGGATACGTTGTGTTGAGAGCGAGGGAATTTATTCCTTCAGCTGTCAACACGGCGAATCCTCAAACATAACAATGGTCAAAATTAATTTTGTATTAAGCAGTTACGCTGCTAACGAAATTAAAAAAAATAATAATAAAGGAAAAATTGAAAAATTTAATGCTCCGAGCCTCCCTAAGGCGTTGTAGGAAGGAACTGATTGAAAAATTTGGTGGCCGAACCGGATAGTTCCGATAGCTCAGTTGGTTAGTAGCGACGGGCCATGAATGCCTGTGGTCGCCGGTTCGAATCCGGCTCAGAGCATTAAATTTTTCAATTTTTCCTTTATTTAAAAATTTATATCAAGGGTCGGCAACGCCCATGTTACTCCTTTGTTGTATAAAAAAAAACAACATACTCAATCAATACTAAAATATGGTATTACTATTTATAGCTCAAAACATACACCGACGTAAATATAATACTTACGTTATTTTATAAAGATGATGTCTGTCGTACAAACGCCGATACAGTTAACTGACCATCCTGTATTTATATTGAACCTTATTTCAAAATCCTCATAAAGTGCACGGATGGTCAGTTAACTGTGTTGGCGATGGTACTAATGTAAAGGTGTGAAACCTTCACAAAGTTTACTGTATAAAATAAAATGCATATAGATCGATCACAATTTCGTTCTTGGTCCCATGGACGTATTTTACCGACAGAGAAACCATACTAGAGAATTGCATGGTGACCAAGCACATATACGGATATCTGGATTTTTAAAATGGTATAAATAAATGTGTTAATTCATGTTTCGCGATGACCTGGTAAATATTGTTTCGCAATCAGACGCAAGCGTGTTGGGCCACTTCTCGCAGAGGTCGGAATTTTCGTGGCACTTTTGAGCTGTTGCTGGACTTCTCGTTTATCGACTTCCGATTATACATATGTATATCGATAAATACAGAATACAATATATATAAAATATGATTAGTTGATTACGAGTGATGGGTAAACAACATGCAGTCTTATCGCGATTGGGCGATCTCATTTCTAGGAAATTATAAATAGAAGTTAAAATAATAATATTTTATAGTTGAACATGAAATTAATAAATGATAAAACATTGAATTCAATTTAAAATTGTTAACTATTAACTTTTCATTGTTTTCATTGCAAATCTCTATTTAACAGTTTCAGCCACTCAAAAGTTATCTTAAAGAGATCGCCCTTAAGCGGTAAGACTGCCTGTTCTTTACCTCTACTTTTAATCTTGTTTCATATATTGTGTTCTATAATTTATCGATATAATTATGAAAATCGGTAGTCGATAAACGAGAAGTCCCTATGACAGATCAAAAGTGCCACGAAAGTTCCGACATCTGCTTCTCAGAGTGCGTGGCAGCGGAGATGGCCTCCTCAGGGTATTGCCGGAGCCCCTTAACTGCCCCATTACTAAATGGCTGGGTCGAATTGGCCATCGGTAGGGCCAAATAGGATGAGGCCGCGACCAATCGCGGGACGCCTTTGCCGTGTTTGTTTAGTTTTTCGTTTTTGTTTTCTAATGTATTTTCTGTATATTTACTAACTTAGTTATTAAGTCCAAATCTGTTACTACAATCCTATGGATCATTAGTCTGCAGTAAACGATTTTTATGTTTTATTTTATTTTATAAATTATGTCGCGGGAGTCCGCTGGATGTGGGTGGCGCAGGACCGATCACTTTGGCACCCTTTGGGGGAGGCCTATGTCAGTGAATGAATATATTATGATAGATGATACCCTTGATTTAGTTTGCTGACATCTGAATGTATAATTATGTAAACCAAATTGAATAATAATTGTCAAGATTATTACAATGTTACGTATTTGAATATGAATTTGAACTATTGACAACCTTTAGTAAAATTATAACGATGATTTGTGTATAATGTTTGTTGTAACTTGTAATTAAAAAAAAAACAATTCAATGGGACTGTATTTATATACGTAGCATCTTGTAAGACCCATACTGCAACAAATAAATGAATTATGAATTAAGGCGCCGTAGGTTCAGCGAAGTTAAGCGAACAGAGTTTTTGAAACAATATAATGCATCTTTGTATAATAATATGGTTTCAAAAAAATACGAATAGTAACTTTGAGGCTTCTCTGCAGCAAGATGCAGTGATTGGAAACATGATTAAGCAATTTTCGCTCGATATAAAAAAATCACGAACATAGGTCTAAAAAACACTTAAATATTCGTAACAAATTATGCACAAATGCTAAAAATAATTAAATTGCTTCAAAAAATCGGCAATATTATGTTTAAGAGAACTCAGTGATTACTTTTTTATTCATTAAAACGGCCAGAAAATAAAAATTAAAAAACATGATATCCGCGCATCCGAGCACGCACTTCCATCTCGCTCACGCTTATGCTCAGTGAGAGGGAGAGAAGACCATGAACCTACGGCGCCTTAAAAATGACTTCATAATATTGATCTAATTGTCTGGTCAAATATCGGGACAGCAACACAATACGGAAATGTTGAACAGCCTGAAACGTGTGGCTCTGCGATTTATTTTTCGAAACAATTTCTATAACGAATCGATAAAAAGCCATATAAATAACGAACCTGCTGCTTTAATAAATATCCTGTAGAGGGGAACAGCCAGATAGCCGGACAGAAAGACGTAGGGACATCCAGACATGTGAATTAATGATGGTCCAAGGTGATACAAAGATCTTCGTTCGCTTCACTCGCCCGTTAAATAAAGGAAATTATCGCACTTGATACATAATGTTTCCAAGCTGCGTACGCTCCTTATAATCACTAATTTGTAGGTGCTAACAAACAAGCTGGCGACAAACAAAAAAAGCCTAATACGCGCTGAGGGACATGAGATTTGACATTGTATCTCATTCCCACTTGTGGTACTGTCACACAATATGTGTGTATGTGTGTGTCTTCGATTCTTACCTTTCTCTATATAATTGTCATAAAAATACAGACTCCCAACATAAAAAAATAGATATAAATTCATAATAATTAAGCCGTCTCTAAGCACAAACCACTCCATGTTTGATCTGAAGTAACGCAGATTCACCACAAACTTTTGCCTTTTGTGTTCAGCACAATAAGTTACTTTTCTCGGCAACAAGTTCCCGAGTTCTCTAAGGATGTAACTTTTAACACCATAGCCACTTCTCTCATCACAGTGACGAAAAAAAGTAAGTCAGAATCAGAAGTATTCTTCAACTCTTAGCTAAAACAGCAAGTTGTGTCTCAATCTAGCGCTCGTTTCGCTGGCGTTGTCACCCCTCACGCACAGCGCAATTGTCACAGGAATTGTCTTAGTTAAACGATATTTATAGTTAATATTAACATACCAAAATGTTAAATAGAAATCTCCCGTGAGTCTTAGACATATTAAAATATAAGGAAACGAGTCTGTCACAACTTGGAAGTCGAATATCGCTCGACATGTTTCGAACTAGTTGCTCACAAATAAAGGAACACGAGTTGTTTTGACATCTTACGGTCACGTGACCTGTGGCGAGTTTAACAACTTCCTACTCTCTCCATTTCCCAGCACAAAAAGTGCAAAGCGCCGCTAAAGAAATTTCACTTCAAAAAAAATCCACTTATTCTTATAGTCATGTCTATAAATATGTTCACACTTCGGAACGTATGGGGGATAAGAGTCTTATAACACTTTATGCTGACTATGACTCTTATCATAAGACTCATAGTCAGCATACAGTGTTCGTAGGCCCACCGCTTATATCAAGAAAGATTTCATTAGCTAGGCATTTTTAAAGGACTTACTTTTTATACGCACTATGCCTTCGAGTTAAGGATGCGCACAAGTTTCAGATGGCATGTGGGTAACATGTGAGAAAGAGACTAGTTGGTAAACTTATGCGAAGCCTGGTATCAAGTTACCGAGTTCTTACTCTTGTTACATTTGCGAATTATCATATAAGGATTTATTACCGCCACAATACATAAAACAAATGAAAACTTGAAGTACAAATAATAATGCTAAACAGCTCACATAGTTTTGTATTGCACACGTAGGTAAACGTATGGTTCTTTGCGTGTCCTGACAGATGTATTCACAAAAGGTCGACTTTTGTACAGTGTCTTCAACGCTCCATAGGATTTTGCGGTTTTGTTCTGAACATGTTCCTCAAATTTAAGTTTTCCATCAAAGAGTACTCCAAGATTTCTTACAACTAGGGTTTCCTTTATTGATTCTCCATTGATGACAACAGAAGGTTTGCTATGATGTACAGCGTTGATTTGTTTTTTCGTGCCTAATACAACATACGTGCATTTTTGTGCGTTTAGTTTTAGCCCGTGACTTTCAGACCAAGCTCCAATTGACTCTAGGTCTTCATTGAGCTGAGTTACAGCTTGGGTTATATCTGCATTATTGGGACTGGCAGATATGATAATCTGCGTATCGTCTGCATACATATGAACAAGCCCTGATTTTGTGGTTTCTAATAGGTCAGCAGTGTAAATGGAATACAAAGTCGGGCCCAGGATTAAGCCCTGAACTACACCCCTTAGCACCGGTAAAGGCTCGGATTGGATCCTCATTCCCAATTCATTTGTGCACTCTTTGGCATGATTTGTAATATAAAAGCTAAGATCATCCTCGAGAGGTTCAATCGGGGGTTGAAGTTGGTATCGAAGTTCGCTTGGACAAAGCCTCAGGCAAGAGTAAGCAAGTAAAAACTTCCTTCAAGCCGCGTGAGAAGTCGTCGCACTAAATGCAAACTCTATTAGTTAACGGCCTTATTTTATTCCTTACTTTTTACAAACTTATTGTTTAATTAGATATTCCATTGGCGTGTAAAACAGTCGGCTTAGCGACGAGCGAACTCACTAAAAGGTGAATGGAGCACCTAAAATCCACAGACTTTACAACGCGCGGTCTGACTCGCTGACTCATCGTGCTTGAGAAACTGGAACCGGGTACAGTAAGTCTGCCAGTTACTATGATTACCTACTGATACTAGATTACCGACGCAAACAGTAAGAACATATTTCGATCCAAATTCGTTGGATCATTGCTTTGTTCAATAGCCAATGGCTCACCTTTCTGGCGATTGATCAAAACAGATAGTCTCAAGATTTTTTACAATTCCATTTGAACCAGTTTTCGGAGAGGAATGAATCTTTGTATGTGAGCAACTACAATCAAAGAACATAAATACCCAAAAAATCGAGTCATACATGAACCTCGCTGACGGCAGCCGGAACGATTCATACTAATTACTGCCATTTGTGACCATGACAGTTTGCACCGATTCAGGACTAAACTGCTGTCGATAATCGATTGAAATGCCTCAATAACCATAGCAATTTGCATTAGTTTTAGACCCTCTTATTCTTAAATTAGTTCTAATTATATTATTATTAACTGCTAGTGTGTACCTTACTTGTAATGTCTCTTTTTATTTTATTTTTATAGTCGATGCTTTGTTTAATGCATGCTGTGTTCGCCTGTAATTGGTGGCGCAATTAAATGTAAACCTATGTCTTTTTTTGTATTAATTGCTTGTAATTGTTGTTGCCGCTGTTGGCGATCCTTAATAATAAATAAATAAATAAATAAATAAATTTGTACTAATCGTTGTATTGTGTGTACTAACATCGAGTAAGTAAATTGTTGTTTCGGTCGTGAAATACTGCGTTGAGGTCCATTATAGTCGTCATACAACTTTGATTCTATAAAAGCGTAAGTATTCAATTGGTAGCTTTAAATCTAAGACAGTGAAAGAAATGTTGTTTGTTTTCTACTTCTGTTGTTTTTTATACTTTATTACAATAACTTGATGGTTTACTATCTATTTAGAAGCAACTTTAACACTTTTAACATGTGGAATCTACACTGTTACTTTAAGTGTCAGGGCCGCAACAGTGCAAAGACGACGGTAGTCGGCCGTCTTCGGCGCTGCTGTCACATATCTATGTGACCGCAGTTGGTGGACAGACTAATTTCAAGACGACAGTCGTTGGCCGAAGTAGTTTGTATCTAATTTAAATGAATTCGGCGACAGCAGTAAGCGAACGATGCAGTGTAATCGCCACTTTATAGGTACAAACGCCAAGACAGTTAACTGACCATCCTGTATTTATATTGAACCTTATTACAATGTACATAAAGTGCACGATGGTCAGTTAACTGTGTTGACAATGGAACTTACCAAAAACCAGCGCATCTGTCTTGGCTTCAGGGTTCGTGTGGCGAGGCCAGCGACGCACCACCATCCGCCATCTTGCTGTCATCTTACCGTCGTTGCGTAAAGTTAGTCTTCGAGACTTCACTGTAGTTGAGCAAAAATGAAAGGAAGTGAATGAATGAATTTGGATAACAATTGATAAGGTTGAGTTCGTTATTTTTAGGGTTCCGTACCTCAAAAGGAAAAAATGGAACCCTTATTTTTATGGTTCCGTACCTCAAAAGGAAAAAAACGGAACCCTTATAGGATCACTTTCTTGTCCGTCTCTCTGTCTGTCTGTCTGTCAAGACCATTCTTCTCAGGAACGCGTGGAGTTATCAAGCTGAAATTTATATCAAATACTCAGGTCTATTGTCCCTTTAAAGGCCAAAAATAATGTATGCTATACGATTAAATAAATATTGTCCCTTGGAGCTGTGAAAAAATTAAACTTAAAAGCCAACGCAATCAAAAGATACAGTCGTTTATGCTCCAAATTGTAGAGTTTTTCGACACTCGCAAAACCTACGGGGTACTTCCCGTGAACTCAGAAACTTGAAATTTGGCACGAAGTAACGTCATTCAGCACATACAAAGGAAAAATTACGAAAAGTAGACATTTTTAGTAAAATAATACAATTTTTTTTTTTTTATCTTAATTTTAATACCCTTTTTCTTGTAAACGTGTAAAGGTATTACATTGAAATTCACGTCAAATACTCAGGGCTATACGACCTTTCAGATGTAGCACAACCAAACTTTTATGTCAACGCAATCAAAAGAAATAGCAAAAAATAGAAATATGAGTCACATATTTTGAAACTGAGTACTCGCAAGAAACTCAAAACCTAAAGGGTACTTCCCGTTTACACAGAAACTTGAAACTTGGCACGAAGAAACTTCATATAGCACAGAAAAAGGAAAAAATACGAAAAGTAGACATTTTTAGTAAAATCATGCAATTTTTTTATTTTTTTTATTTTAAACTTAATACCTTTTTCCTCGTAAACGTGTGGAGCTATTAAATTGATATTCATGTCAAATACTCAGGGCTATAGGACCTTTTAGATTTAGCAAAACCAAACTTTCATCAAAAGAAATAGCAATTAAAGTCGCATATTTTGAAATTACTCGCAAGAAACTCAAAACCTATATAAAGGGTACTTCCCGTTTACACAGAAACTACTATATTATAAAATAAATGATGTGGTAATACTTTTTTTTTTATGGATTACGAAATTGATAAAGTGACCCTGTTTGAATGTATGCTCCCCTGCTTTCCACATTGTAATGTTACGGATTCCATTTTCATTTAGTAATAAACATACTACAACTTTAGCTTGTTATAGGTTTGTACGGAACCCTCGGTGCGCGAGTCCGACTCGCACTTGGCCGGTTTTTTTTACCTCTACATTGACTAAGTGACACAGTTAATCTGACGCGGGATTGGCAACATATTTGTTAGCTTGAGGCGGGCTTTTATGCACGATGCTCAGTCAAATATAAAATCATTTTCTTGTGAAAAAGACGAAATAATGTCGCATAAGATTCGATCTTAAATAATGGTGAAGGGTGAGTCATGCCGATTATTAAGATGTTAATTTGATTTAAGCCAAAACTTTTTGGATAAAGACAGGTTTCGGTTACCCTAATACTTAAGCTAGCGTTTTCTATATAAGTAGCTATCTCGCGTGCAAGATAAGCTACCCACCTCTTTCTAAGTGTTCTTATTAGAAAGATATGGATTGGCTATTTCAAACACGGTCTTGTGCTAGCCGTGCAGCGAAGCAGAGCGTGGAAACTCGGCCAAACTCAAACATACTCCGATACGACCTTCAAACCTTCAAGAAAAGAACGTTTACTACTACCCATCTTAAAGGCCGGCAACGCACTTCCCACACCTCTGGTGTTGCAGGTATCCATGGGCGGCGGTAATCGCTTACCATCAGGTGATCCGTTTACTCGTTTGTCTCCTATAACATTAAAAAAAAGTAAAAAAAAAAAAAAAAAACTCGTACGGCAAAGTATCGGAGATTTTACGAACGAGCGTGCAGGTTTCATACGTGCACGCTGCACTTGCTGCGCTGCTCATCACCCGTCCATAAACGAAACCTTAAGTCAACTAAGTATACTTAGGTAGTAAGTAAGTGTAACTGAGTGTTAGCTGTTTAATTTTATACCATGTAACCTGTCTGTGTCTATGTATAATAGAAAAAAAAAAACAAACTGCTTTTTCAGGCTTGAGCACTTCTTGTACCGTGTAGTGACGATTACTCACTAAATCAATGGAAAAACAATGGCCTCTACACTAATAGGGATGCGGACTAAGATTTTTATACGATGCCATTCGAACCAGTTTTTGGAGAGGAACAAATGTTTGCATGGGAGCAACTACAATTAAAGAACATAAATACCCAAAAATTTGAGACAAAGATTGACGTCGCTGGCGGCAGCAGAAAACGCTTCATACTGATGACGTACCCACGTATGACGTCACTTGTACAAAGTAGTTGTATCGTTGTATGGAAAATCCGGTAAATTGTTGTTTCGGTCGCGAAATACTGCGTTTAAGTACATAGTTGTCATACAATCTTGTTTCTATAAAAGCGTAAGGATATTCTATTGGCAGCTTTAAATTTACTCTAGGACAATAAAAAAAAATGCATAATTTTTCTAAACTTTGGATGTAGGGAGGTGTACATTTATTTCTAGTTAAACCGTATGTAGTGTGAGGTATCGTTAGATAGCTTCTTCAAAAATATATTGGGGTTTATCAAACCATTTTTTAGATTTAGTTTAGTGATTCGTTTACGAGATATTAGGCTTTAAATCCCTAATTTTTGTTCGGATCATGTGGCCCTACCCCACAGACCATAATTGTATCCTACCCCTCTGCCGGCTAAATGGCTACTTCTGGGGATGTGAAAAAAATTGTGGCAGTAGAATATATAATGAATTTAAAAGGAAAACTATCACGGCTAGAGATGGGTAGTGGGTAAAAACCCAATCTACCCGTATTTACCCGTTTCTACCCAAAAAGGTGGGTGTAAACTCTTTTGATGCGTATTTTTTGCAAAATATTATAATAAAAATGTTTTTAAGTTATGTAGGAATGTATAAACGTTGTTCTCATTGAAATTGTGCATGTTGTTAAGAAAATATATAAAAAATAAATTAAATGTTTGTTCATCCGAGCTCAAAAAGAAGTGTGTCAATACTTAGCGAGTTTTAAATAACTTTGGCATGCAAAAATATAAGTTGTAGGCAAGTATCTTATATAATATTTTGTACCGCCAATCCAAATAAAATTCAATAACGTGAGCCTTTACCACAAACAAAACAAAACAAAATCCATATTTAAAACACAGGCCAAACATCCACACGCGGCACTTAACGCACAATAGCCGTCTCAACCAGGCAACTGATAAACATTAATTGACCGGGTCGGACGCGGTGAAATATTCGCGCCTCGCATGTAGCACGAACGCGACGTCGCTACCTGCCAGTTAGGGCTGATCTTATTGGTTGTTGAACTTACTAGCACTAATAATTAATGGCGACCATTGCATTGGTGACTTCACTACGTAATACACAAATTGGTCAATATTATTATTAACCAAGTGCCACCATGTGAATTTTATTCGAGTATTTCATTTATTTGCTTTCTGTGAAACTCAGCATCCTATAGTCTGGCAAAAACGTCTAAAAAATAATAGGGGCGCCACTATCGCTAATATGGCAACACGAATAGTACGACCTAGAGATTTTGATACTTCAGTGCTCATACATTTATTTTTATTTGGATCCTAATTTAGAAGAATTACAATAAAATACATAGTAGTATAGACATACGAACTCACAAACGAATGTTTAAGTGGACATAATGCTAGTAATTTACATACAAGCTTTGTTTACCAATTTGATTAAATAGTACAATATCCAGTTTCTTCCTCCTCCTCCGAATATTCCACTTTGTAACAATTAGGGGAGAGTGGGGTTCAGTGGCTCACTTTTTTTTGTGACTGATTTAGCGGCCCCACTTTCACCTAAAAAGGGCTAGTTTCTTAATTAAACCCTAGAACACTTATCTAGTTATGTAAATAAATGACAAAAATGGCTGTTTTGTGGTAAATAAACCAAAAAACTGCCTTTTAAAAAAAAAGGGAAGTTGATCCACTGTGACCCTCTAATGGGTTACACTGGATTGAAGTATTGGGGTACTGTGGATCATATGGGGTTCAATGGATCATGTGAGTGGAGTTCAGAGGAGCACTTTTTTTGTGACTGATATAGCGGCCCCACTTTTACCTAAAAAGAGCTAGTTTCTTAATTAAACCCTAGAACACTTATCTAGTTATATAAATAAATGACAAAAATGGCTGTTTTGTGGTAAAAAACAGCCTTAAAAAAAATAACTGATGTTGATTCACTGTGACCCACTAATGGGTTGTACTGGATCAGTATTGGGGTTCTGTGGATCATTTGGGGTTCACTGGATCTGAGTATAAAATGTATTATTGTTAGAACAAACGAAGACAATCAAAATATTTAGTAGGTAGGCATTACTCAATGTAACTACTTTAACAAAGTCTTCTAAGAAGTCTCTTAATTACGAAATCACCGTATTTAATAAACTGGATCACGATCCACTGAAACCCATACCAAATTGATCCACCGTTCCCCATATACACTTATTTTATTAAAAAAAACATTGAAAAATATTGAGTTAGTTTGGCATTGAAATTAATCATTCACATTATTTTTCATATATTAGAGAACATCAAATTTAAACAAAAGTATTGCAGAATCTGTCCAATAATACACTCAACGTTTTTGAAAAACACGTAAATAAATACTTTCGCTCTTACTTTGTGACGGGGCCTCCGCGACGCGACCTCCGGCTCAGACACTGCGCGGCTCTCTGGTTCGGTTGATGCGGATGCGGACATGGCAGAGCGGCAACGTCGCGAGCGCTTATGTGTGTGCGTACAATACATCCAAAGCTATCCACTGACACACACACACACACTGATCCACTGAGACCCATGATCCACTGAACCCCACTCTCCAACTCATCAAATTTATTGTATTTACTAAGTTGGTTTTATGTAAACATAACCTCTAAAACTTACTGTGTATAACTCTTATATAATCATTCATATTATAACACATAAGTAGTCTACAATAATTAAAACCCCAGTTCTTCTATAACCATTGTCTAATTCCCACAAAATGATTCTGCCTTAATATTCCGCACAATATCGCTTGTATATACATTATAACTATTACAAGTTAATTTCCGAGCGGAACTGCGTATTGTCTTGCTCATTGTTTGGAATTTTTGTTCCATTTCAATGCTAATAAATCCGCGAAATTTAGTAAATACGGTCAAATAGCATAAGACAAGTTTAACGAAGTAAGTTTCTAGACTTTTTTTTTTGCCAAGCTGTACTTACGCATTTACTCAAAATGACATAATTATTATGTGCCTAGTTTAGTAATTATGGTCATCTAACTTATAGACAATAATTTGACTAACACTACCTACTAAACAAAATCCTTTTTTAGAGCTTTCTTTAAATCATTCTTGCACAATAAGGTAGATGGCAACACTATTTCAATAGTTTTCTTACATTTTGATTAGGCTTATAGTTACAATTCAGGTAGTGGCTCCCGTTTTAACTTTATATAATTTCGGAAAAAAATGCATGTGGTATTTTGAATAAGAAAAAAAATATTCTCATAAACTATGCATCATAATGGATATTTCATAATGACAAAACTTGTTCAAAAGGCTTTGAACATTTTATTAAAGAAAACTCAGCCCGAAAATCTCACTTTTTGACAAAATTCATTCGAAATAGTTTCTACCCACCAATTTGGGTAGAAACGGGTATTTACCGGGTGCATTGGGTAAATACTGGGTATTTACCCGGTATTTACCCACCCCTACCCATCTCTAATCACGGCTAAGTAGGCATAACTTGTTACCGAGTAATAGTCGACCAACTTAAAATGTACCTACAAAGGCCAACTTTAGTACAAATTCGGCCGACGCAACCATTTAGTTGGCGCGCGCGTGTCGATGTAACTAAGAAAGACAGGCAACTACGGAACCCTGCACTGCGCGTGGTCCGACACGCACTTGGCCGATTTTATTAGTATAAGGTGTTAATTTCTGGCCACCTTTCAATAACTGGCCAAGATATACTCGTACTAAATTGAATTTTGTTTGTAGAAAAACAGAGTTATTTTTAGAATGATTTAGGTGGCCAGTTATTGGAAATTTATCCTATCTGCCATAAAATTAAAAGTAAACCGGACCAAACAAACGATTTGAACTACAAATTAAAACACGATTAGTACGCTGCAAAAACCGCTCTAATTTCCACCGACATCCGATGCATAATTGTCTCTTAGAATTCCTGGTTTAGGACGAAGTTAGAAATATACTGTTGATTATACCTGTTCTTAATGGCACGTTTCTAAACTGAAGGCAGCTTGGTTCTTCATGTTCGGGGATTATTGCCTTACTCTTGCCGAAGCACGCACACACCCTCGTCAATCTAGGAGGCGTAGTCACTGTAGAAAGAATAAGTTTCTGTATTTTAATTTATCTTTGGTATATATTGCCAACTGTACTTTTCTGTATACCGTCATCAACTCGGGATTGCGTCGGTTAGATAAGTACTAAATTCCCATGGCCACCATATGTGTCCATCATTATATCAGCTCGATGGTAACATAATATCGAATTGTTATCGAAACTATACTTGTACAGTACCAGCATAATATCTGCCACAACAAAGAGCGCGTAAATATCTGACACGACTCTATTTCTAGGGCCGTAAGGGTCAGATATTTATGCCCGCTTTGTTATGGCAGATATTGGTGATGGTGACTGTACCCAAAATGTCAGATCAATGGGTAGAGATTAACTGGTTCCAAAATTAGTTCCAAGATGTGTCCCACACAAAAAAACTAACAAACGAACATGTCATGTTAAGGGGCTACCCGAGGTTTTCATCGATTTTTGACAAGTTTTGAATCGTAATACTTTTGCACTACAGATAGAATTATTAATCAATCGGCTATCGGTTCTTTAATCTTTTATCTCCATTTTGGTCCACCTGATTTTGAAACAAATGAATACTTAATTTTGTATGATTTTTTTAAACATTATCTAAAAAAACACTTATTTCGTATCTCTATTGACGTGAAAGATCTAACATAAGTATACGAAATCTACATATTTGGGTTAGTATGTAACGTCTCTTAAAACTGGTCCAGGGTTTTCATTTTAAACCAATTAACACAATAGTTATGGCCAGAAAACCAATATTTTGACCTAAAATTGTTCAACCTAATATCTCGAAAACAATGAACTTTGAAGTAAATATGGGATACTATATTGCTTAAAGCCGTTGTTGTTAATATAATAAGCTACAAAAAACATTAGAAAACTAAGGGATTCAGTTCGAAGGTCATTGGCGTATGGGAGCCCCTTAAATAAAAGCTTGTAAAAACATTTGTAATCAATAACACTGAAACATTTAATTTTTTTAGTTTTCTGGATCGCGTGCGCCCATAGGCGACGGTATATGCTTACCATGGCGTCGGCCGTACACTTGTTTACTACCCTCGTTAATATAAATAAAATTGAGATAGGCTTACATATTTCTGGTGTGGGAAGTATAGACGAAGGTGGATGAAGAGGCTTCGGCGGCGGTATGTATTTCAGCTCAAAATGGCACTCGCATCTATTTTCTGCAAATAGAAGAAAAAACAAACTTACCAATTGGAATAAAAAGTTGGTACCTACATTAGGGCGAAGTCTATAAACTTTGTTTCTTTGTGCTTAGAAGGTAACCTTTCTAACTGTTTATTCCATTTAAAAGTTATTTCACTACATCCATACTTAATATTATAAATGCGCAAGTGTGTTTGTCTCTCTGTCTGTGTGTTACCTCTTCACGCTTAAACCGCTGAACCGATTTAGATTAAATTTGGTTTAGAGATAATTTAAGTCCCGAGGAAGGACATAGAATAGTTTTATTGAATAGAAATTGGGAGTGAAAGTTTGTATGGAGCTACGATATAAACGAGTTCCACGCGGACGGAGTCGCGGGCAAAAGCTAGTAGTAGATAAGGACCTTCGATGTATGTCATGCATAGGATATACTAAATTTGGTTATTTGTATTACGTGGGTGGACCTGCATGGCTATCAAAGGACGACAATACGCCAATTGGCAAAACATAGTGCACACGAAGAATTTTAACATCTCTGTATTTATGCAGCCATCACCTATGTTTCACAAATAAAACACTTTTGACACTTTTGACTTCGACCCGCGAGCTGTGTCGCGGCGACATAGAATATCGGTCTCTTTAGAAACGTTCTAATTAGAAAGAGACGGATAGTCTATCTCGCCGCGACAAAGCTCGCGGGCCGTCTTGTGATAGCCGTGTTGCGCGGTAAGCTAGTAGTGCAGTCAGCGTCATATAGTTAGTAGCAGCCAAGCTAGCCAAATATTTCGGTACACGTCTTTATTACTGTAAGAATAAGAGTATGTTACGAAATATTTGGCTACACTGGCTGCTACTAAGTATATGACGCTGACTGTACAATAAAGTGCGGAAAACTATTTATTTTATTTTATATAATAGCTTTCTGAAATGGGAATGGGCTGGCCACGTCTGCCGAACGCATCCCCAGAGGTGGGCTAAACTAGCCATGCAGTGGGTGCCGCACGATGGGAGACGACGGCGTGGCAGGCCGAGACGGAGATGGCGGGACGACCTGGACGTATTTCGCAACGATAGGCCGGAGATTTTTCGGAATCGGGACGAGTGGAAATCGAGAGAGGAGGCCTTTGCCCAGCAGTGGGACACACTATAGGCTAGAAAAAAAAAAAAAAATGTTACCGATTTTAAACCTATTTCTATACAAGAAAATTATCCGTTAACTTATATTATAATTAAAAAGTAAGTGTCTTACGTTCCAGTTCATTAAAGAAAATTATAAAATGTGTATAGATATTGAAGCGTGTGTCCAGATTAGCTGAGAACTTAGAGTATATACCTACAGAGGCGACGTAAGTGTCGCCACAATGAGGGACGGCAACAAAGTAGATGATTCCCGTGGGGTGGCCATGTAACTAAAAATTACCCCATCGCTTCCATATGTTTATTTTAAATAATGCGCTTTTATTGTAAGTAGTTTTTACTGAAGCTTTACACACATTCACTGCCTAGCAGGCGCTCTGTTCGCAACCACTAGTAATATTCAGCTTAATAACATGAAATATGATTCTAGTAACAGAACATGACATGTAGCTAATTAATAGTCCTTGTGCAAGCGGCTTACCTGGTAGTTTCTTATCAGCACAGTTATGACAGGACGCCCGCGAGCTGTGTTGCGGCGAGGTAGACTATCCGTCTCTTTCTAATCGTTCTAACTAGAAAGAGACGGACAGTCTACCTCGCCGCGACACAGCTCGCGGGGCGTCCTGTGATAGCCGTGCTGATCTACTTAATTATTATAAAGCCTGAATCACACTGGCGCGGCCTGCGGTGGCGGTTCATAGTAAACTTGACAGTTAGTGTCAAATTTACTATTGACCGCCACCGCAGGCCGCGCCTGTCGGTGAGAGGCTTAAAGTCTCTCACAGACTGGCGCGGCCTGGCCGCGGCGATCAATGGTAAACTTGTCATTAGCTGTAAAATTTACTATTGACCGCGATGCAGGCTTAAGGCGGGAAAAATAATGACACTAAATACCGAAATGAGACACAACCATATTAAAAAACATTTACTATTCAAATATTCAAATTATTACAGATTAATGATAAAGAGCTCTGCTCGGGTAAAAATATGCTGAGAATGATTTTTCCCAGATATGAGACCTAGCTAGATCGATTTTTTTTATGAGGCACAGCGTGGGAGGCCCCCTACAAGGTTGACTGATGACCTGGCAAAGGTCGCGGGAGTCCGCTGGATGCGGATGGCGCAGGACCGGCCATTTCGGCTGATATGATGATGAGATAGATTTTTCGCCCCCATAAACCCCTATACTGCAAATGCTATCAAAATCGTAATAACTGTTTTCGAGAATGCGATCACAAATATATATATGTAGCCTTAACCCAAATACTACGCGCACGCGCATCCTCATTTAGTGGAAACCTAGAAAAAAAAAACATATTATTTTACATAAAATTTTTCAAGCAAAGGGCTTTTAGAAAATTATGATTCATTCTAAACCGTCGATCGTCTTTACTTATTACTAGCTGTCCACGCGTCTCCTCTCCACCCGCGTAGTAGAAAGAACACAAGCGGAGGCGCAGATGCAGGATTAAATAAAGCCAGATGAAAGAATTTTTGAAATCGGATGAACAGTCCGAGATTACTCGCTACATAAAAGCTTATCTTTACTATGAGTACAGAGTAAATATACGTATATAAGAATATATCCCATCCATTATATACGAATGTTATGTAATAACAAGTACGAGAATTTTGTTAGAGTATAAATTACCCGAGAAATCGGGTATTTTTAAGTTGTATTGGCTGGTATCCCTAAAATGATTGCAAAGAAGCTAAATCGAGAAGACATTCTAACACCTCTCGCAGCTTACCATAAACAATCTACGTAATTTGGGCGGATAATTTGTCAAGAAATATTTTCTTGTACAATGTAAACAATGATGTTATTTCTATTGTAATCGTCAAATTTTACAAGATTTTGAGCGTAATGTAATTTTACCATGCTATTTTTACGTATTGCGTATACAGAAAAGTGAAAGATGTTCTACTTACGTGTGAAAGGTTATATTTTCATCACATTGTTCCGACCGGCTTTTACAGCCAAGCACGCAACAATTAACCATTTTCTTGGCACAGACGGAACACGAGATACCTTATCGTGCGTAAATTACTTTTAGGACACTATTTTATTCACAATAATATTAAATATTTCGGATTCGTATGCAGCCACGCGCGAGCATTGACAGCATTGTATGCCACAACTGTTGTGCCAAATAGAAAAAAAGTGGAACTATGACAAGGATAACGAATGATATATCTCTGTCTGTCACACTTATCGAGATTTGTATGCTACCAGCTCGCTCGCACGTGGTATTATTATTACCATAGCCTGTCCATACTAAATTATAGGTTCATGGCTGAGAATAATGCAATGAATAACAACGAGAATTATTATATTATGTTTAAAACCGGTCAAGTGCGAGTTTACCTCACACACCGAGTTTTCCGTAAGTATGTCATTAATTCCTAAAACAATCTGAACAGCACAATTGTAATAGGAGCAGCACTAATCGCCATCTCTCGGTACATTTTGTTACTAATAACTGGCTAGTATGTTTGTTTTTCACCGTTAATTCTTCATCACTGAATCGAATTCATACTCATTTAGCTTAATTTACTTTCAAAATAGTCGCAAAATTACAAAAATTACATTAAATTAAGCGAAGAACTTATTTTAGAACCGATTTATGATGAACATAAAAATATGCTAGACAGATGTAAATTTAGTAGTGCTTTGATTTATTGAGATTTGACTTTTTTATTACAATTTAATTTGCCTTATCACGTGCTCATCTTATCAACCGAAAGATGTGCACTGCTGGACAAAGAGTGCCACTACAGTGACCGGTCCATCGCGACCCGCAGCTAGCGGACTCCTGCGACCTTTACGAGGTCACCAGTCCACATTGTGGGGGGTCTACCCATGCTGCGCCTTCCAGCACGTGGTTGCCACTCGAGAACCCAAACTGAGGAAGGAGTTACAAAGTATTGATTTAAACTTTCACGATTCTCACACATTATTTATACTAAACGGGACTTAATCGCGTATAATTAACTTATTGATTTACCTCACTGAGGTCTCCCGACGTTTCGGTTGTGTTGCAACATCCATAGTCACGGGACAACGCGGTAATTATACGCGATTAAGTCCCGTATAGTATAAATAATGAGTTACAAAGTGTTTTAAGTCACTAACAAGAAAAATAGAATCCTTGGAAAATACTTCCACAAGATTAGCAAAGCAAATTATGTTTGTCAACTGTCGAGCAACGGGATTGCTGCCAAACGAATGTGAATGCGTCGACGAAAAAGTTTTGTGATAATATATCAAGCTTTATCTTTTTCTTTGTGACCGTATATTTTATTAGGTTAAACATTAATTCAAAACAACATATTGAATCTTGTCTTCTACTCGATTGTAGGTCATTGGGTAATTTAAAACAGCGTCCTTAAAAGCCAGGCAAGATGGTTTACTTGGTTTGTGTTATACAACTAGTAAATTATAATTACTGTTAGTATAATCATTAAGGGGCTCCCGTCAAAAATCAACGAAATTTAGTAGTTTTCATTTCGACACTCGTCCTCGGTTTATTGAAGTTAGCTTTCCAGGTGCAGATATGGGAAAGTTTGATTCCTGCTTAACATTTTTGATATTGAATAATTTAAAAAATGTTAATATACAATTAACTATCCATTTTTAAAGAAAGGTCTGTAAAAATACAAAACCCGACACCTCATCCTCATTTAAACTTTTATACACCCGAAACTCATACCTGCTCATACATACTGAACTTACCTATAATTTTGATACGCGTTTTATATTTTTTTTTGTATTTTTCATTCATAAAAATGGACAAAACCTAAAATTGCAACGTAAGAATGTAGCGGGTGCCTGGGCGGGCGACGGGCGCGGGCTCGTCAGTGTCGTTTCGACTTTGACGCACGTAGGACGTGTGCCAAATTCTCACTGCGCTCAGCTGGCTTTATTGGTGGTTGTCACTTGGTTGTCAACTTGTTCTTTATTTGTTTGTATAAATATTATTTTAACGTTTTAGTCTGTATATTGTAAATAGTATTACTTTTTAGTGCCTATTATAGATTTGTGTTTTGTAAATAAGTGTGTAAATTTTGTGTAACTTGGCCTGTGATCGTTGAAATGCCGAAAAAGGTAAATTGGAAAGACAAGAAACGAGAATGGATGTTGACAGTCCATGAAAGGTAAGTTTCTTTCTACTTATTATAAGTATTATAACATTTATAATGTTTGAGAAACGTAACTCAACTCAACTTACATTTAGTTTTGCTCTGTTTTGAAATTGACCTAACCACAATCTAATACGAAATTTCAAATAGTTTGTCACAGACGAAATGGCGCTGTGGATGAACGTTGGGCGATCGTTGCTTCATGTACACGAGTGGTCTAGGACTCGAACCTCACTGACGAATTTATTTTTGTGTTTTATTTTTGTTCTTTTGCAAATAGCAATAGAATTTTTTCTTGTTTGTTTTTTCATGATTTACGAATACTTCAATGTTTCCCAAATCTTTCTAGAAGGAGAAATAAACGAGATGCTTTGCAGGCTTTGGATATGAACAGCGAAGTCTCGGCACAAGCGATTTCTTCATCTAAAGACGCAGACGGAAGGATTATCCTTTGGTAAGTACCTATTTACCATTATTAATTTTAGTAATAAATAAATTTGCAAAATGAATAATTTGACATACTTAGTATCAAACAATTGCGTCTCATCTCCATTCAACGTTATATGTATGTACCTAAATCCATACTTAGATAATATAACCGTTTTCTCCATAAGGAGATATGTGGTCAGGTCAGTATTGGAAAGATAAATTTCGCTGATGATGTACCTAGGTGTTTATAATTCTAACATTTCCTTGTTATAGTTATGAAGAAAGCAGCAAAGATATTTTGATGTCGTTGAACCCTTTGGACGAAAAAGAGAATACCAACGTAGCCCCCGACGCCGACCGCGCCGACACTTGCAATCGTAATGCTGGGTAAGAGCTAAAAACCTATGCCTACATTTAGCCTAAGGCGGTCTTCAGACTGATGCGGTTTCGCACGTCACTCCCGTGTGCGAGGGGGACATCTCATTCGTCCTTCCGTCCGTATGTCAATTACCAAAATAACTATACATGGACCACTTTTTTTTTATTTTGAAATACATAATCGGGTTTTTTCTACTCACAATTGAGAGCACTTTCGAATGTTATACAAGAAAAAAACCTGTGTCCCAAGATTTTTTATTCCATTCCGTTACCGTTTCCATACTAAGCTTGTATGGTGGTAACGGAACGGAAAACCGAAAATGATATGTAACATTTTGGACAGTCTTTTTGTCCTATTAGGTTCGACAGTGCTCTCGTTTCTGATTAGAAAAAACCCGATTATATCAAAATTAAAAAAAAGTCTAATGTACAACTTTCCGTAAAATGGCCCACATGAGCATTTGGTGAAAGAGAATCAACGGGCACTGCAACGGGCAATCGGTAACTGTATTAATTTTTAGGTACCTACCTATCTGTATCTATTATTATAAACGAAAGTCGCCGCCCGCGGTTTTCACTAAGGTTGAAGTCAGACAAGCGTATTTTTTTGTATTTTGAGGCGCGTAATTTCGGTTCTATCTAGTACCGTAAACCGGGGATTCTGTGATTTAAGTTAAAATAAAAATGTTAGAATTTGATATTTTTATTGTTAACTATAAGTTTTGCTTTGCCCTAACATGGTCCATGCTGTACTCTATACCCTTGTAATATCTTGTAATACCATGGTTTGCAAATAATAAATGAATTATGAATTCATACATACATTTATACGCCTAAATAGTATTATTTGTTGTTTTTAGTTTCGTGACGCATTGGCTTTTACTGTAATGTCACGTAAATGTATTTGTCAATAAATAAATAAATAAATAATGATCACGCCTGTCTCCCATTAGATAAGGAACGAGATAAGATAATTTACGTGTTTACTGACCTTTTGAACTTTTTTAGCACTTTCGAGGAAGAAAGTCGTCCATTAAAGGATCACCACGACATGTCTTATAATGAAGATGACGCGGAGGATATTGAGGTGTTTAATTACTTTTATTCAGTAAAGCTTTACTATTTTCCCGAGGACGTGTATAAAGATGAAGATGAAATGTTTTTTCTCGTATTCATTCCAACAGCCGCAGCAAAGCACTGTGTTCTATACGACGCTTTTTTAATGTGATCTCCAAAAGCGTGTCAATGACTGGTATAGGACGTCGGAACCAACCTACCTAACCTAACCAAAGTGTGCATAGTTTCAAGGTTAAGCTTAAAAAAGAGTTGTACGAACACCAGCAAAGACAGGAAAATTTCAGACATGATACTAGTTTTCTGTAAGCAACCCCTGAGATACCTGTAGTTTATGTCCCATAAGCCAATCGGTGTTTTTGGTACCTTGCCTTGCTTGTTTTTCTTTTTGCCAAATATAATTTAGTTTGTAGTATAGCTTGTCCAGTAATCTAAAATTGGAATTTTAGTAAATATAATGTCTTCTCTCGTCTCTGGTCGGCGTGACAGTCAGTGACAGTGACGTTTCGTTCGTATCGTATCTGCATTTTCTTAGTAGTTTGTGTTTCGTTTTTGCAAGTTTGTATTATAGATTAAGAATAGTTTAAGTGTAGTATGCACGCACATTAATTTTTTACTTTTTGTCTGCATACATTCAATTCAATAATATTGTTAAATATATATATTTTTTGAAATTTGAGTAATATTGTCAAACCTGTAAATAATCGGCTAGTATAGCCGCGTCGTCGGCGAGCTGGGGCATGCACCTGGGCCACAACGGAAGAACAGCGCTGGCTTTGCCAGCTTCATGCTGAGCTGTGGCCCTTTTGTGGCAAACAGTGTTGGTTATTTTTTTTATTTACTATTTATTTCTATCTGTGTTTGTCATAAATAAATGCTTTTCTTTCTTTCTTTCTTTCAACCTTGTTTCTTTTTATACGTTTGACTATGACGCACCTCGTTGTTAAAATAACCTACTTACTCATAAGTTTTCTGAATTTTATAATTATATGTTATTAATGATTGTAATTCATTGCAAAAGTTACGCAAAATGTGGTTCCTAGTCCTACATTCAATTTTCTCAACAGCGTCATCAAGCTATGGGCGGCATTCGAGAGCTTTGGATTATGTGATGGAATCTCAATCAGATAATTAGCTTTCGATATACATATAAGCCCATGCTCTTTTATTGAAGATTTAAAACCCTCCACCAAAAGGCTCTGTATGTCCGTGGAACTTTCCGTATACATTTTGAATACTCGTGTTGTTTGCTTTCCGATTCTTTGGGATTCCGTCTGTGTTTAGCCTGCCCTCTACTTTGGCTATTGTTTTTGGCACATTTAGCACCGAAAAGTAAACATCAACAGTAAACCTTTTGGCTTATCACCAAAGAATGCTGGCTTGTTATTGACGTCCACGATCCGTCGTTCTAGTAATTTGTATTCTCGAGATAGGCATTGATTCGACTCATATGTTCGCGAAAAGATCATTAGTTAATATTTTTTTGTTTTTGTTTTTAGTTGGAAATTTCAGCCGAGCCAATAACTACCCCAAAAAAAACAATTAATGGAAGAAGGATCGTGGACATCAATTACTTTGTCAAGCAATTATTGGAAATCGCAAGCCATGGACCTATGGGCTGTACTTCTAAAGAGCTTGAACTACATGGTGAAAAGCAAAATGGCTTACTGTCAACGTTTACCTTTCGGTGCAAAATGTGCAATTGCAAGTTTTATGTAAATAGTGATTGCTGTGATGAAAATTTTGTAAACCTTAATTGCTGTGCTGTAGCTGGCACGGTAGCAATTGGTTGCGGACAAGCGCAATTAGAGGAGTTCTCTTCATGTCTTAACATACCTACTATATCGGAGCGTCTATATGATAAAAACCACGAAATAGTGAGCAAGCACTGGGAGAAAGTTGCAGGTGAAAATATGAAATTGGCCGCTGAAAAGGAAAAAGAAATAGCCAAAGAAGAGGGCAGGGTAAATAAAGACGGACTTCCAATTATCGACGTAATTGCTGACGGTTGTTGGTCAAAGCGATCATTCAAAAAAAATTACTCTGCCGCCTCTGGTGCCGCTGCAATAATAGGAAGAAATACAGGACAAATATTATATCTGGGTGTAAAAAACAAATACTGCCAAACTTGCGCTACCGCTGAAAATAAAGAAACGGAATGTAAAGAACACGTGTGTTTTAAAAATTATACGGGAAGTTCCACGGGCATGGAGAGCCAAATTTTGGTGGAGGGTTTTAAATCTTCAATAAAACAGCATGGGCTTATATATGGAAAATTAATATCTGATGGTGATTTCAGTACATATTCAAAAATTCTCGAATGCCGCCCATATCCCGATGTCACTGTTGAGAAAGTAGAATGTAGGAACCACGTTTTGCGTAACTTTTGTAACAAATTGCAAGGCTTAATAACCGATACAAAATATCCCATCAAATACAGAAAACTTATAAGCAAGAAGGTTATTTTGACAATGAGGTGCGTCATTGTCAAAAGTATTAAAAAAAACAAGGTTGGATCCGACGTTCAATGCCTATTTGAGGATATTTTAAGGAGTCATTTGCACGCTTTTGGCGATCACTCAAAGTGTAAAAGTTACTTTTGTAATAGAGATGGCGTGGATGAGGGCATCCCGAGGGATTTTTTTTTAAGCTCACTGTGGCAAAGAATTTGCTCGCTGGTTCAAAGCGTTGCCGGTCACTCGCGGAGCTTGTTCCAGGACGTTGACAGCAACGCTGTTGAAAACTTTCACAGTGTTGTTGCGAAACTTGTGGGAGGAAAACGAGTAAATTTTTCCAAAAAAGCGTCGTATAGAACACGGTGCTTTGCTGCGGCTGTTGGATTCAATACGAGAAAAACCGTTTCATCTTTATACACGTCTTTGAACAGTGGTAAAAGTCCTCAGGGTAAAATAAAAAAACTAGAAAGATCAAGAATCAGAAAAGCTTTACTGAATAAAAATAATAAAAGACCAAAAAAAAAAATATTTACAAAAGACAATAAAAACGGACAAAATGACTGCGACTACGGAGAAAATTGCCAGAAACCTGATATGGCAGATGAACAATTTGAGGAGCTAAAAACAAAGCATTTAGAAAACCTGAAAAAGACGGATGAACAAAGAAATAGAATACAAGAAAAAACCGTCCTCCAAAGCAAATCTAGTGAGTGGATGGAACTGAGGAGATCGCTTTTAACTGCTTCCAATTTCGGGAAAATTATTAAAATGCGATCTGACACCAGCTGCAGTAATACGGTCAAACAATTGTTGTATAAAGCAGATATCAGTCAGGTCTTATCAATAAAACATGGGCGTGAAAATGAGAGGACTGCAATTAAACAACTGGCTAAACAGCTTGACATTGAAATTGAGTCATGTGGCCTCTTTATTGATAAATATTTGCCCTACCTTGGAGCCACACCAGATGGTGTGTACAGTGACGACGGTAGTCGAAATTAAATGTCCTTTAACGGCTCACGATATAGGTATAGAAGAAGCAATCAAACAAAAAAAGGTCACGTTTTGGAAACCGAATAAAAGCGGTGTCCTAGAAATGAATAAAGCACATGATTGGTTTTATCAAGTCCAAGGACAACTGCACATTGCACAGAGGACAAAATGTATATTTGCTGCGTGGTCCAATGAACACGAACCTCTAAAGGTAGAGTTCATATTGAAGGATGACGTTTTTTGGCAGAACAAAATGGAAGCAAAATTAACCACATTCTACATGACCTGCATATTGCCTGAGCTGGTGGACCCACGGCACCCTCGAAATATGCCTATTAGAGATCCGCCATCGATCCAAGAAGCCATAAAAAGGAAGGAAGAAAAAAGAAAGCTCAACAAGCAGCCAGACCGATAATCAACGGAGTCTAGCTGACTAGCGACCCGCCTAATATGGCACATATACATCAACCATTGCACTAAAACTAAATCGGTATAGTAGTTCTTAAGTTTATCGGTCACAGACAGACAGAAAGAAGATTTATCGGATCGGACTGTAATAAATCTCGGTTATTCCTACTTGTTACCACCGAGTTCTTACCACTGGTCACAGCAGGGAATTTTTTCCCCATTTGTTACCATCTGGGGACTAGTTTCCCAGTTGGATTATGGAAGGAAGTTACAACTTGGTTGGTGGTAACAAAGAGGAAAACCCTTGAAATCCCACATCTATAGTTTAGGTCGGTTCACATAGGTAAGTGCTTCAGAAAATAAAACTAAAATAGAATACCCATGGGGCAAGTTCTATTTATACAGTGAATTAAAGTTTAGTATATATATTACGCATCCAAGCTTGTTTTTTTGCTAAACCTTATGACATCCCAGAAATACCGTACGACGTACTGTTAGGGCGTTCATCAGTTCCTGATTACAAGAAATATAAGTTCGGTATGGGGGTCACATTTATCTGCAGTTGACTGTACTATAGAATTGTACACGATCTAGGTCCATCAATACTAATATTATAAATGGGAAAGTGTAAGTGGAGATAGTTGAAGGGATGGAGAGTGACCTAGGCTACTTTTTGTCTCTTTCTAACCCCCCACTTCCCCAAAATGGGGACTGAAAGTTTGTATGGACCTACGATATAAACGAATTCCACGCGGACGGAGTCGCGGGCAGAAGCTAGTTTAGGATATACAGGGTGAATTCTAAATCGTGAATCGTAACCACGTTTACCGGTAAAGCTACTTAAGACTATTACAGAGCACTAGTGTTAATTACAATTAAGGACCCGCTTAATTAATTATGAACAAAACCAGAAAGTGCGTCCCCACTTGTCATCCGCCTTGGTCACCCTACACGAGTCACGTGACTTGCAACGCAATGTTTACCTAAGTGCAAAGGTTATCTTATCAATATCATGCATTAAATGCATTGTGCAGTTTGTTATTTAAACACTCATAAAATTTTCCTTTAGTTTACTCACATAAAAAAGAAACAGTTTTGCACCATCCTCATAATTAAATTTTGTCTCGGTACCGGCGACTCAGGATACCTTCTTCCGAATAGTTCTTGCGTTTGATCAATTCTGCCAGTCTGAGCGTACCAAGATACCATATCAAACCTTTGTATGTTCGTGTACGGATACGGTGGAGGCATTTTTATACCATTAATCGTAACAAAACTGAATTATTTTATGAGTAAATACGATTTAAATACTTATGTTGACAATGTCGACGATGTTGACATTATTGACAAAACATGCCAAAATTCTATCCAGCCAACCTCAATATTAGGAGGTTGGATATCTAATGTTGAAATTTTCATGACAAGTGCGAAACATAAATGTAGGGTGACCACGAGATTTTAAAAATTAGGATAAATCAAATTAAAAGTGGGCAAAATAAAAACGTACTTAATTTAGGTTTAAAAGCATTGTAAGTTATTGTTAACTATGTATAGACTTCAAAAAAAATATTACGATTCACGATTTAGAATTCACCCTGTATATAAGTGTTTCAAGTACAGTCAGCTGCAGAGAAATGTGACCCCCTGCCGTACTAACATTGTATGGCAATGGGGTACATTGAAGTTTAGGACAAGAAGAATTCTAATTGCCAATGAATAAATAATTATACACTTGGGGGAAATGATTTATTTACAACTAACTTATTCTGTTACTTAACTACTAACATTAATTACAAAATTCTATTGGGAACATAGTTTCCGCTTTATGGAAAAAGAAACCCGGTATAGACGAGGGTCGCATTTCCTCCGACTGACCTTATTTATACTATGCTGCTTTTATTAGTAGACCATATTATTTCATTTCACGCGTTACGTGCAACAACAGGCCCGTGTTCGATTCCCATAAAGAGGGTATTTTTTCATGACTAACTCAAAAATCAATCTAAATTATGTCTTCAAATAAATATATGTTTAAAATCCGATTGTTTTCAATTTTTTGTTCATTAATTTTTATAAGTCTATGCTGTGTGTACGTGAAATTAAATAAATAAAGGCGCCATCTAGTGAGAAACTAGTCTAAACATCACATTACGTGGTATCTCGGTGATGTGCAAGTTAGACCGTCCGTGGCGCTGTTATCGTTGGTTATCGTAATTATGATAGCCTGTGCGGGGGGAAGGGTAGCCGGACGCTCAAGGCCATTCAGAACAGGGACCCCCTTAAATATTCCGGGCTATCAGAATACTTTAGGACTTCTTATCTGTGTAATCCTTACTAATATTATAAATGCGAAAGTGTGTGTGTTTGTATGTTTGTCCTTCTTTCACGTCGTAACGGAGCGTCGTATTGATGTGATTTTTTGTATGGAGATAGTTTAGAAGCTGGAGAGTGACATCTGGCTACTTTTTCCAGCGGGAAAACATCTAATTCCCACGGGAAAATTCAATATGTTACATTTTAATATATATAACCTATAACCACGCGGGCGAAGCCGCGGGCATCAGCTAGTTTTAAATAAAATAATTAAGGTAGACATTATTTTTGCAGCTTTCTCAAACTTGTTAAGTTAGACTTAGCGCCTAACTTAACATATCTATCAAACTAAACTAACTTATAAATTGTAACAAAAAATTACAAATTATAAAACACTGGTATTCCTTGAAGCAACCTACAAAATTATAGCAATGTCTAAACTTTTGAGGACTTGCAGATGACACCGTTGTTCGTTGCTATTTTTTTAGTATTTCATCTAATTCAGGACACGTCTTTGAAAAATACTAATGAATTGCAAATTAAGGTTTGTGTAAATTACTGTGCCTACACTACTACTACTACTATTTAAAATATGTGCTTAAAATAATTTTTAATACAGTTGCTCAAAAAGTGGTACTTTTTGTGGCTGCGTAGCGTACGAGAAGCTCAATTTCTCGAACTAGTGCTTTTTACTTTTTAGTTCCAAACTATAGCATTCGCATTTCTCAACCGATTCTCGTGAAACTTTGTGAGCAGGTATTCCAATAGTATGTTGTCACTGTCAGTGTCATTTGTAAAGTATGGGTTCGTTCAAAAATAACTTCGAAGCAAGCATATTTTATCGCAATGATATATTAATTTATTATTTTTCGCAATTGTATTAAAAAACGTCGTTTACAACACGTGTGAAATGTCTTTTACCACTCGTACCGAGTCTTGCCACTCGCTTTCAGCTCGTGGCAAGATACCTCGGTACTAGTGGTAAAAAGACATTATTTTCACAGTAGTTGTAAAATGTACTAGTATGAGATCCGTACACATGATTTATAAAACGAATGACAGGTGTCTGTTTTTTATACTTATATAATTTACTTTAAAAACAAAGTTTTAACCGACTTCAATTTAGTACTCCGCCAAGCCACGAGTACATAATTGAGGAATTTCATAAGTCATCTGTGGTCTTCATCATCAAATCCACTCCACCGAATTTATGATTTCCGGGTGTAAATATACGAGATATAATATAAAATACGAAAATCACTACAAGCGTGCCTAATATAATTGAGGAGTTCCCTCAATTCCTCATGGATCCCATGATCCAACTGATTTTTTGAAAAAAATGGGACCCACCTGGAAGCATATACTTACAAACAAAAAAAATTACGAATAGGCTCATCAATGACGGAGTTCTGATGTAACAAACATTAAAAAAAATAAAAATACAACCGAATTGAGAACCTCCTTTTTTTTGAAGTCGGTTAAAAAGTGATAGGCACTTCAATACAACTGACCTAGTCTTACTCATCTTAGTGTAAATTCCGGTTAGAAGCGTTATCCCTCAGGGATTAAGTGAACTTGCCAGAGCTTTTAAAAATTCCCTGTGTTTTTCATTTACGCCACGTTGGCGTCGCCCAATTAAAACCTTCAAGAAACCGAGCAAATTTTACAATACAAACCAACACCCCTAGTAAAATGTGGAGTGATAAGTATGTTTTAGTTATTAATGTTATTATTGTGTTAATCCAAAAAAAAAATAAGAACACCTATTGTATATTTAATTGTTTGTTAGTTCAGCTGTAACGATTTCGATGAGATTTACGATACATGGTTTACGGGGGCAAGATCGAGATTTATGTTGTTTTTTAATTTATTTTTAGAATAAATATTGAAGACAACTTGCGGGAAAACATTTTACTCCTATCATTTCAGAAAATATGTTCTTATTGAGGGTTTACCCTTGAAATCTCGACAAACTTTTAATCGAATTTCAGTTCAAAGTCAACGTTTCGCGTATTTTCATTTGATCGAATATTCTTTACATCGAACAATTAAATGATGTATTTTTAAAACACCGATTTTTAATATGTATAGTTTTTATTTAGTAAATACTTTGTCACAGATCTTTATTTAATACTTTATTATCTAATATTTTATTGTTTATTGTAAACTTTACATGTTTGAAAATCATTTAAGTATTTATTACTTCAATTAATTATTATACTAATTGTTAACAACTAGCCTTTTAGATTGTCACTGGTCGTTGCACCTACCTGAGATAGTATTTCCTTTCGGATAGCGAGTCGGGGTCTGTTTTTTTTAAATAATACATATTACTCATAACTATACAATTTTTTGATTAACTTGCCCGTTTAAAAAAAAGTATACTAATAAAAAAGTCGGTTCTGGCGCTTCGCCGGCCGCTGCCGCGGCACGCTCGCTTCACTTGCTCGGCTCGCGCGCTGTAGGGTCGCAGTTCTACCTAACACTCCTCCTCGCTTCGCTCGTCGTCGTACCTAACTGAGACCTGCCTTAATGTCACTTTGCGTGTGTGTCATTCTGCGTAAGTTTCACATTGCGTGTGTGTCATTCTTCGTAAGTGTCGTTTAGCGTATCAATGTGTTGCAATTAAAACTAGTTTTAATAATAGTAATTTGTTGAATTTTGTTTTTCAGAAGAATACAAGAATTCAAATTTGCCAAAAAGTATGCTACAGATGCTGAATTCAATCCTTAAAATATGTAATCTAGTATAAAATTGAATAGTTATAAAATGATATATCGAATAAATAAAAAGCGATATTTTGTAGTACTGCCTTTTATATAGTTGGTTAAAAAAGATTTTAAGCATTTAATATTCCTTGTACAGTTGCTCTAATTATTGTTTTAATATGTAATGAATAGTCGATGAAGCCATAATACTACAAGAGATAATATGTATACTGAATATTCTATGAATCGTTTTCGATGAAATGAAATTCGATGAAAAGTTTGTCGAGATTTCAGGGGGCACCCCTTATTGAGCCATATTGGCAATTGTTATTTTTGGTTTTGCAAACTTCACTTAATTTACAAAATGTTATTCAGCTTACGAAGAATTAAGAATAGTAACTATCATCATATTCATCATCATCATCATTTTCATTCATCATATCAGCCAAAAGACGTCCACTTCTAGACATAGGCCTCCCTCAAAGAGTTCCAATGACTCCCGCGACCTTTACCGGGTATATCCATACTAACTATATAATCTTGTTTTTTTTTTAATGTATTACTTCATTCATATATCATAATATCATCTACTACATAAATATGTAACAGTAAAATCATCTTTAATATTATTTAAATATTAATTCAGTACCTATTAACTGTATCATAACTAGTTAATTGAAATTTTGCTTTTCATATCCATTTAAAAGCATTAATTTGAGTTTCGCTCGAGACACTCATTAGACAAAAGTAATTTTGTATCCAAGGAAATGAATCATAATTATACGAATTCGTAGGATTCGCTTTTCAATAAAGACAGATTTAATTTGTTTGATCTTCCGGGTCAATTAAAGGATTTCATTTCAGGAAACACATGGACACTCACAATTCGCATTCCAATTTTATAACTAGTTCTTCACGCCGAGTAAACGATTAGAATTATATTTAACTAGCTTCTGCCCGCGACTCCGTCCGCGTGGACCTCGTTTATATCGCAGCTCCATAGAAACTTTTACCCCCCCATTTCACCCTCTTAGGGGATGATTACGGGGATAATAACTATCCTATGTTACTCTTCATTCTTTCAACTATCTCCACTTAAAAAATCAAGTTAATTCGTCGCATATACACTTTCGCATTTATAATATTAGTATGGATTGCTTGAGATAATTACATGATTGTACACTGAAATGTAAAATGAATTCCTTAAAAGGTTTACATTATTTATAAGGGCATAAAAAACAAAAAATGGACTGATGTCATTTTGTCATTTGTTTCAGACATTGTAACATAATAGTATTAATAGAAGATTGTACCACGAGGTTGGTTTTACGAAGCTTTAGAATATAATAGAATATAATTTATTTGCATAGAATAAGTAGGTACATCAGTGTCATTAGGCGGTAGGTGACAAAAGGTAGCTTATTCTGCTATTTGTACTAAATACTAGCATGCAAATATCTTTTCAAATCTTATTTTTCAATATTTTGAGAGAGGTAGTCCTTTACACTATGATAATTCTTTTCAGTTAGGAGCTTACCTAATTTATTTTTAAATCTATTTAGAGGTAGCTCTTGTATACATTTTGGTAACTTGTTGAAAACTTTCATGCACATTGCAAAGCAGTGGTTTGAGTACAATTTTGTCCTTGGAACGCAATTATGAACCAACCGTCCAGGATTTCGTTGAATTCTAGTAGAATTGGTTGCAGCTGTTGTAAATAAATACATATGTCTCTTTAAAAACATGCAGATTTCTAATATAATTATATAAGCAAGGTAGGGGTAGTATATTAAGCTTTTTGAAAAGTGGTTTACATGATATATAAGGGGCTTAAGCACGTATACATTTTTTTAGTGCTATGAATGCAGTGCTAAAATGTGTACAGTTTCCCCATAAAATAAGCCCGTATCTTAAAATTGAGTCTACATATCCATGATATGCAGCTAAAGTGGCTTGCAACCCTGAAGTACGTCTTAGTTTACGTAATACATAGACAAATCTATTAAGTTTACATCGGATCTTTTCTATTTGAGCTTGCCAGTCCAAATGATTGTCTAAAGTAAGTCCCAAAAAAATAACACTTTGCATTTCTTTTATTTTGCTATTCCTATATTGTACATTTAGTCTTACATTTTTACCTCTTTTTGAGTTGAACTGTACATAGTATGTTTTATTAATATTAATCTGTAAGTTATGTCTTTCTAACCATTTAATAACACTGTCAAGTACGTCATTTACTTTAAATTCATGTTCCTCGATATTTTCACTCTTATTTGGGTGAGGACCAAATTCTTTGCCAGTAGTTAGCCTAGTTAATTGGTAGTAGTTAAAAAGTTCCGTAAAGGATATATCATCTGCAAACATAATTGATTTATATGGAATTATATCGGGTAGTTCATTAATATAGACAATAAATAACAAAGGCCCAAGCACGCTACCTTGAGGAACACCAAAGTTATTACATTTTTAGTTCGGATCTATAGCCAGTTTCTACATTCAATTTTATTGAGTTTGACAATTTCCACACACTGTTTTCTATCTTTAAAGTAGCTTTTTAACCAGTTGAGGGCAAGACCTCTTATTCCATATTTTTCAAGCTTGTCTAAGAGTAATGAGTGGTCAACAAAGTCAAAGGCTTTTGACATATCTAAAAATATCGCTGTAGTGTGTTGCTTTTCGTCTATGCTTTTAACAATGTGGTGAATAAGATTAAAGGTAGCTAGTGTCTCTGATTAATTTTTTTGGAAGCCGTTTTGCTCTAGCTTTATTATATTAAACTTATTTAAGAAATTCATGAGCCTTACTCATACACTTCTCAAAAATTTTTGCAAGTATCTTTGATGCTATTAGCTATTAGCTTTGATGGCTCGAAATTGTAAAAAAATACTTACTATCCGTGTCGCACCCTATATTTTTCATCACATTTGCGAGAAAACCAATGTATTTGAAACTAAATTGATACTAAACGCCATAAAAAATACAAAATGTCAATCACTCTTTTTGTTGAATTTGTCGCGAGGCTCGTAAGGCAAAAAAAACCCTTCGATTAAAACCCACGATTTAAAATCACTTTTTAAAATATTTTACCCTTACACTCAATTCTCTCTTCTGCTTATTTAAGAGCTAAGCTCTTGGCGGTGTAGCTCAAAGTTGGCCCTCAATCTACTCCGATCCCATGCAACCACTTTGACATCTCGATACGACCTAACAATCTTTTTTTGAGCTGCTCTATGTAGTTTATTCTAGTCTTTAGTTTATCTAGTCTTTAGTTTACTCTAGGGTTTCCTCTTCCTCGCTTCCCCTCTATCTTCCCTTCAATTATATTGAGTATGAACTTGTCATGTCGTATGAGGTACCCTATCATAGTTTAAGTTTCTCATTAATTTCCTGGTTTGCCTCACTCACCCTTAACACAAATTAGACCTCACCACCTCAACACTAAATTACATACTAAATATTACAATTTTAATTTATTTGTGTTTTAACGTCTAGACTTGTATTTATAAATTTGTTTTCAAACATCGTATTTGAGTTACAACCTCCTTGCTTTGTAACTGACGCATAAGTGACAGATACAACTAAAGGAAAAAAACGATTACGACCATAATAAAAACTAGCATTGTTGTAACAATAAATGTGTCATTACGAGCGCGCGAAACACTATATTTAATTGAAATGCCAAACGTAATATGTCTTATCGACTCCAAGACCGCAATATTCATGTACGCATTGAAGTAAGATAGGGATCGTGTTAATTATAATGCCCCCTTTCTCAAAGCACGAAAAGGAGAGAGAGCGAGGTGTATGTGGACAGAGGAGAGAGAGAGAGCGCACCATTCGACACTATTTTGATTTTATCTCAATACGTCAGTAGTGCTTTTCGCAATGGATTCCAAGGGTATTGTATATCATTAATCTCTAACTTACTCTTCCTAAAAAACAATCATGCGAGACACTAGTATTTAAATATTAGCTACCATAAGATTTTAAAGATGGTCATAATTCAGGCTTCTAAACTGTGGTTAGCTAGACGTCGCACGAACAGGCCTTCTCTGAATTCAAACTGTCCCACAATATTTTGTAGTCCAGATGGAACAGTGATTCAATTCAACCAATCACAGTAGGGCCCCGCGCCACGAGCAATGACTGCGGCCGCGCTGTTTTGTATAGCTCTAGTTTCGTGATCGTTAATTTGGTACTTAATTTTGATTTAGAATTCTAATTATTGGCAATTTCCTCGCAGTATGCGTAAAAAGCACTATGTTATGTCTAGGCCAGAAGTGCGATATAGATGGACTCGTCTTTTTCGTCTCCTCGAACCCACACTCGTCCATCGATAGCCTACTTTTTAGCCTCTTCAACAATGTAGGTACTATTGTTACCTAGTTCACATCCCAAAACCTAATGAAAATATTATCTTAACAGTGAGTCTCAATTTATTCTAAAGTTGTCGATTTTTGTTTTTCCGAATGTGGCAAAAATATTTTAAAAAGTTGTCGACTGCTTTAGATTAATCCATATTGACTCAAAGTGATTGTTCACCTTGTATTTGGAAACCAATTGTAAAACCTATTCCAAGTTAAGATTTACGAGTACGAACAGCCTAGATTCATAGCTGTGGCTTTGGCAAGCAATTAACTATAAACTTCGTTCCATTAATCTTCGGCACAATCAAATATTCACAAATAACCTTAAACAAGAACCTATTTGGTGGGAAACCAACGCCTAACAAGAGCTCCAGAGTTAAATAATCCCTTCACGATTTGAAATACAAGCCTCAACCTCAGTACTTATAGTTTGAATGATTTACTGTAAGATTGGAAATCGAATTAACTTTGTACAGGTAAATCCATCAACGTTAACTTCAGAACCTAGCATTAGTCTCTTCAACGGCCGATTCACTAAAGTATTAATAACTACTTAGATATACAAATTTAAAACTAGTGACTCTGAGAACTGTATAACTAGTGAGCCTGTCTTTATAAAAACGAGACGAAAAATTGAATCTATAAAAATAAGCTACGAGTCCATAATTATTGAACCTGTGAAACCTGTTTACAAAATTTAACGAGAATCGGTTGAAAAATTTGACCTGTAGAGGACATCAGCCGGACACCGGGACATCCGGATATACGAAACAATTTTGACCCAAGCTGATACAGAGAACTTCGTCCGCTGCGCTTGGTCGTTCAATTAAAACATACGCAACACATAAAACATAGATGGGCAAGAATTTTGATTTAAAAAAAAACGCACTGTAATCGGTTCATCCGCATGATCAAGTAAATATTACCAAATTAGCTTCCGCCCGCAATTAAATAATAAGCCGATTAATAAGAATACATTCGTATTTAATTCGAAATAAACCAGTAAGTATACTAAGTATGTCGTGTGTGCTGGAATGAACTGACATAGAGTAACCAAGCACACCAGCGCCTCACGTGGCCAAATACCGTACTAGCTTTATAATAGACAATGACACATATTGAATTCGGCCTATTCAAATTTAATTCCAATACTCCCACTAAATTTGACATGTATTTATTACATAAGAATTCAATATCTTTCATTTCACCTATATATCTCATACAGTAACCATAATAAACAAAAACACATCACTAACTTTAACAGAACAGCTTCTTGACAACAATATAAAATTACAATACTGAAAGTATCTGGTCTCTAAGGTTTGCAAATTGAACTGCAGGCAAAGCCTTTGTAAAGATGTCAGCAAGCTGCTCCGAACTTGGCACATATTTTATTACAATCAACTTTTGTTGGACCTTCTCACGAATAAAACTAAATTTCACATCGATATGTTTACTTTTCTTGTGAAAAACTGGATTATTTATTAGCTTAATCGCACTTTGGTTGTCCATACACAAAGTTGTACAATTTTGCTCAATCTCAATATCCTTTAAAAATTGCCTCAGCCATAAAAGATTTTTGGCTGCCTCACAGCTTGCCATAAATTCAGCCTCACACGTTGACAAGGCGACACACGGCTGTTTCTGACTGGCCCAAGAGATAGGACCTCCATTCAACATAAATAGGTAACCTGTTGTTGACTTCCTTGTGTCCAAATCCCCAGCAAAATCTGAGTCTGAATATCCAAGCAAGCTTTCCTGACTTTTATACTTAATACAAACATCTTTTGTTTTTATTAGATATTTGATTATCCGTTTCAATTGAACAACATGTTGCAAACTAGGATTGTTAATATATCTACTTAAAAAGTTTACACCAAAAGATATATCCGGCCTAGATACATTTGCTAAAAACAGCAATGAGCCAATGGCTTCTCGGAATGGAAAATCAATTTTATCACTTTCATGGCTTACATTGTTTTGTATAGGCACATTTGCAACTACAGGAGTGTTACATGGGTTTGCAGTGCTCATATTGAATTTTCTTATTATCTGTTCAATGTAACTTTTCTGATGAATACAGATGGAGTCATCACTCTGAACTATTTCTAAACCCACATATTTATTAAGTTCAGTTTCAGTAATTTGTAACCATGTCTTTAAATAATCAATGATTAAGTTTAAAACTCGATCTGATTCTGACATAACTAGAGCATCATCAACATACAAAATTAACAGTACTTTGTGTCGCTCAAAATTACCTACAAAAACACAGTTATCTGCCTGTGACTGCTTGAACCCAAACTTCACTAAAAAGTCAGTAAACTTTTTATTCCAGCACCTTGATGCCTGTTTAAGCCCATAGAGGGATCTGTTTAGTTTACATATTTTGTTTGGTGGTGCTCTCACTCCTTCAGGTACTTCCATATATATATCTTCTTCTATGACACCATACAAAAATGCTGTTTTCACATCCAATTGTCTTATATTCCACTTGTATTGGGCAGCAAAACTTAGTAATATTCTTATTGACTCGTATCTGGTGGTAGGCGAAAAAGTTTCACTATAATCAATCCCTTGAATTTGTGTAAACCCACGAGCACAAAGGCGAGCTTTATATTTCTCGTCTTCACCTTTTTTCTTTCTTTTGATGTTGAACACCCATTTTGAAGTAATAGTTCTGTGATTTTCTCGATCAACAAAACTCCATGTATCATTTTCACTGTGAGAATCCAACTCTCCAGATATTGCTTGCAACCATCTTTTGCACTCCGGACTGTTGACTGCATCACTATAAGTCAGTGGAATATCATATTCTAAAATGTTTGTTTCAAAAACACGGTTTCTACGTGGCCGCAAGAAGTATGGCATATCATTATTTAAACCTTCTAGGTCAATTTCTTGAGATGGTTCATAAGTATCATCATGCTCATTTGCATCAGAATATGTGCTGTCAACAGATGAACTATTCTGGCCATTGGTATTTTCAAGCTCTTCCTCTTGAAGCCGTTCTATCTCTTTCTGTTCCACTGTTCCTACCTCTACCGGTTCTATTCTTGCAGTTCCTGTTTGTTCTGTTACACTTTCATTCTGTTCCCCATAGCTAAGTGTAACTTCAACTTCATTTCTTTGGATAGGCAGTGAGCTTTGTTCATCAAAAACAACATTTCTTGACACTGTCACTCTTCTGGTTTCTGGATCATACATCCTGTAATTTGTATGATCATATCCTACCAACATCAGTTTCCGGCTTTTACTCTCCAACTTTGTTCTTAGTTCCTTCGGTACATGGACATAACCTAAACACCCAAATACTCTAACATGATCTAGACTGGGTTTTGTACTGGTCCACAGTTCATAAGGTGTCATATTTGGCGTTTGGCTTGAAGATGTACGATTTAACAGATAAACCGCACAGCGAACTGCTTCTGCCCACAGATCAAGTGGTACATTTCGAGCATACAACATGGATCGAGCACTTTCCATGATCGTTCTCATCTCCCGTTCTGCTCGACCATTTTCTTCAGGTGTGTATGGTGCAGTTAACTCATGAGAGATGCCTTCACTGTCAAGATATTCTTTAAATTGTTTGTTCTTGTACTCACCACCATTATCTGAGTGCAAAACATGCACACTATGCAAGAACTTATTTTTAATTATGGCATTATATTTCTTGAAATATTCTAGTGTGTCACTTTTGTTCTTAAGAAAGTACAAATGTCTATAAGCTGTGGCACCATCTTTGAAAATAACGAAATATTTCATACCTTGTACTGAGGGCACGCTCATGGGCCCACAGAGGTCACTATATACCACGTCACCTGGCTGCAGTGGTCCTCTGCTGGACTTCTGGAACGGTCTCCGGGCTTGTTTTCCGTAGGCACAACCCTCGCACACAAAACTGTCGCAGTCTGTTAGGTCCACACCATTTATCACATTATTATTGCACATTTTCTGTATTTCTTTGACGTTTAAATGTCCTAAACGCTCATGCCAAGTCTTCAAGTCCGACTTTTGCACTAAATTGCACTGATTTAAAATTGTCTTTACTTTAAGTTCATACAAATTGTTACTTTGCAAGGAGGCGCACATTACTATTTCATTATTCTTGTAAATAAATGCTTCGCTGTTCTTTTTCATTATTTCATAGCCTTGTCTAGTAACAACTCCTTCCGAGAATAGATTTCTTTTAAGTTTAGGCACATAGAGAACATCTTTCAAGATACTAGTCTCCCACTGACCGTCGACCCACTTCGAGATAAGAATATTTCCTTGTCCAACCACCTCCACAACTTCTTGGTTTCCAAGTTTCAAGGGAGTTCCATTATACTTATGTAGCTCTGTGAAATATTCTCTTTTATATGAAAGATGAGCCGAGGCGCCACTATCTAGTATCCATTTGTTGTCTTCATCTTGCTCTGTCCACTCGCAGTGTGCAACATTGAAAGCCAACATATCTCTTTGTCCTTGACTTTTCTTTTGAGCACGGCATTCCTTGGCAAAATGCCCTCGTTTACCACAGTTATAACATGGATAACGATGACCCTGGCGCTCTTTGTTTACATCTTCTTTTGGTTTTGCAGAAGTGGATACTCTCTTCTTTGTGGCTTGTTTAGCTACCAACAAAGCAGTTTCATTCTCTTCTTCTACACTCAAACTAGCCTCTTCATCTAATAACCGTGCAGTCAAATTTACTATAGTTTGTCTGCTTTTCTCGAGTGACATCCATGCCTGGCGGAGAGATCTGTACTTAGGAGGCAGTGTACTGAGAATCTTAGTCATGATTGCTGTATCACTGATATTCTCTCCACTTTCCTTAAGTTGTTTTGCCAAACTTTCAACTTTCGCTATATGCTGAGCGATACTGTCAGATGATGACATTGAATACTTATAAAATCTTTCATGGATCATCATTTTAGTAAGCTCAGACTTCTGCTCGTAGATGGATTCGAGTTTGGTCATCATCTCTAACGCTGTCTCGCAATTCTCGATGAGGGCAACTTGACTTAATTGCATGGCAGACGTCATGATAAACATCGCCATTCCGTCGTCTTTGTTCCATTGTGCGGCATTCTTTTCAGTCTGGGTTTCGTTGATATTCAACCCCTTTGCACGTAATGCACACTTAATTTGGAATTTCCACTGTTTAAAATTATTTCCGTCGAATTTGTCCACTTTACCGGTAACCTCCATTTTTAGGTTATGAAAAAAATGGTTTCCCGTGTAAGTTTATTCTTTTGTTCGCGGATACACTGCACACTACTTTACTGTCTTTCTTTATTAATCCATCACGCGCGAGGGCGCTGGGCCCATAACCAATTAAATAATAAGCCGATTAATAAGAATACATTCGTATTTAATTCGAAATAAACCAGTAAGTATACTAAGTATGTTGTGTGTGCTGGAATGAACTGACATAGAGTAACCAAGCACACCAGCGCCTCACGTGGCCAAATACCGTACTAGCTTTATAATAGACAATGACACATATTGAATTCGGCCTATTCAAATTTAATTCCAATACCCGCGACTTAGTCTGCTTGAACTTGGGATGAAAACTTTCCTTTATTTCAATATTTTCAATCCAGGCTATAAAATATCTTCGTGCAAAATTTCATCCAAATGGACGGCGTGATTGAGTAACGAACATTCAAATATCCAAACTTTTGCATTTATAATATTATTTAGTAGTGAAAACTAACTTTTTTGGCCTTTTTTCAGTGTATAACAAATAAATGGTATTTGACACTTTAAGAACTGTTGTACGAGAAACAAGTCTTTCTTTGTAAAACAGTTCTTAAAAAATAACAAATATTAAAATTTTAGAAACAAGGTTGTTACTAACAAAAAGTTTCGTAAAAAATATTCATTTGTATTTAGTTTTGGCATCTACCTTAACCCATGCATCCTACCAATGTTCAATCAATGCGTCCTACCAGTCATAACGTATGGACCTGAGACGTGGAACCTGACGGTGAAGCTAGCTAGTAAGCGGGTTCTCGAATGGGGGCTACGGCTTTGCAAAAGTGTTGTTGGACGCCCTCCGGCCAGATGGACAGATGACTTGAGGTGTTAGTGACTGGATGGCGAAAGCGGGAGAGCGGGTCTTATAGCGTACTTACCTTGGGGGAGGCCTGCGTCCAGCAGTGGACTGCAATAGGACGATGTATGTATGTACCTTTACCAGTCATGATTATGAATCGCGGTTCGATTTGAAACATAACGAGGTGTTTAAAAAATAAAAAAGACCGGGTTGCACTCCGGAAATGCCGGCAGAAGTGAAAACTCAATAACATTGTAACAGTTTTTCGATCAGGTCACGTGACATCTTACGGTGTCACCCTAAAAATTAATTTGACGCAAAATAAACAATTATCAATTATTTAGGCGGACGGGCCGCGGGCGCGTTGGGTGCGACGGGCCGCCGGCTCGCCCGTCGGCGCGCCGACAGGGGGCGGCAAACACAATACCAATTTGTTTTTGCCATTGCCAAATATTTTTCAAAGCTTTATCTCTTTAGGAATAACGTCTAAATTCGAACTATTCGAATTTGCAAGAACAGCAGACGGCGGTGGCGACCAAAATATCAATTTGTTTTTGCCGTTGGTAAATATTTTTCTAAGCTTTATCTCTTTAGGAATAACGTCTATAATTCGAACTATTCGAATTTTCTCAATAGCAAAACGGTGAAGGACGCGTTGGTATTATTAAAAATTGCTTTGCAGAATATGCTATTGCAAATAGTGTTTAACGGCTTTATACTCTTACGAATAGCGTTCAGTTTTGAATGAAGTCGAATCGGCTAGCAGCAAAAAGTGACCTCCTTCACATCTGACGTCACAAAACTCTGTCGCGTATTTAACAATTTTTCCCCATCCCAAAAAGTGCTCAGCGCCGCTAAAGAAGTTTTCACTTCAAAAATTGTGTGTGATTTATTTTAAAATGCTCCATTTTTCGAGTGTTAAGTAGGCACATTATGTACTAGGTTGGTATGCCAGGGTTTAAGATGCAAATGGAGTTATTTTGAATGGTAAATCTTTGCACACAATAAATCTCACTTTATATTCGCTTAACAACTTTCTTAGTTCTAAGTTATTTGAATGCCCGTGGCCTGTAGCCAACCCAACTTTTAATTAAATAAAGTTTTAACCGGGTCGGTAATCCATTGAAAAACAGAATTTTAAATAGTTTGTTAGTATAATACTATTGCATACTATCTCCAGCGCTGTTTAATCTTTATTCGGAATTCATATTTCAAGAAGCATTGGATGACACTGATATAGGAATTAAAATTAACGGTACGGTACTAAATAACTTGAGATATGCAGACAATAATAGTAAATCATATGAATTCATTGAATACGGTAGGCCTAGTGGTTCAGACATGCGGCTGCTAAGCGGCGGTCGTGGGTTCGAATCCCGGCTCGTACCAATGAATTTTTCGGAACTTATGTACGGAATATTTACCGTTAGATTTAACATTGAGCTTCGGGACCATAGTGTTTTTAATGTCTTTTCGTCTTGTGGATAACCGAATTTCTGTGTCAGTGGGCCTCTCATATTTGTGTAGATGTTTTACGAGGTCTGTCAAGAGTACTAGTATGTAAAGACACGGCACGGTAAGTAGATTGAGTTTGACAAAGTGCTCTCTGCAAGATTCCCTTTGGGGTATGCGGATAATGGTCCTGATAGCTCTTTTCTGGAGTCTGAAGGCTGCGTCAGTGTTGTAGTTATAACTATTTCCCCATAACTTGATACTATAATTAATTAAATACCTAATTAAATCTACTAGATTGAAAACGAAAACCAGTGGAGAGAGTTAGCCGCTACAAATACCTCGGATATTGGCTCACTGAGAGATGGGACCCAGAAATGGAGACACGTATACGGATAGAAATGGCTCGTAGTGCTTTTATGAAAATGAAAAACTATGCACGAATAAGGATATAAATCTTTGACTGTTGTCAATCCTTGTGTATTGTGCAGAAGCTTGGACTTTAAATAAATCGATTGTTAAGAAACTGAATGCATTCGAAATGTGGCTATTATAGGAGAATGTTGAAAATATCGTGGACGGACAAAATATCTAATTAAGAGTTTTGAACAAAATGAAGAAGAAAATGGAGCTCGTAGTCAACATAAAACAAAAGAAAACAGAATGTTTTGGTCATATTTACAGGAACAAGAACTATGAAATAAAAAGAACCATAATAGAGGGGAAAATAGAAGGTAAAAGAGGCAGAGGAAGACCTAGAACAACGTGGTTTAAAAATGTCAGGGACTGGACCGGTACTATTGACGCCGCCACTCTCGCCAGGATGGCGAAGAACAGGGAAGACTTTCGCTTGATGATCGTCGACATCCGTTAGGATATGGCACACTAAGAAGAAGAAGTATAATACAGTTACATTAAATCGTTTTCATGCAAACATTTACCGTAAAAACGTACTCTATAGTACAAATAACTTTATTACGAAGACCGCACCTTAAGTGTTGAATATGCGCATGATTATATACATACATATGGCATATAATTATCATGTATGATCACGGATTTCCACTTGCTACGTTCTTGACAAACTTTTCTTGCTTCAATCACTCACTGACTTGATCTACCTTCGGGATTTCTCCGATTTGGTCGGAAAAAGTTCGACGAGGTCGTCCCCTTCCAACTGTACAATCTTTGTTAAGGTCTTTTAAACATCCTCTCTACATGCTCAAATTTTCTAACCATGCCCTTCTCAATTTTCGAATGAATATTTATTTCAGAAATAAAATTATATTTTATCTATGACGAGCGTTTTTTGCTTACATACATACATTCACGCCTTTATTCCCAAAAGGGGTAGGCAGAGCACATGAAACGTATGTTCCAGCGCCACTTTTAGCATAAATGTGGGTATAAAAGATCGACAAAATGTGTTTTTTGCTTAACTATAACAATATGTCCCTATATAAGTATTTAAACCGAAGCAAACAGCTTTCTTGAAAGGAAATTAATCATTCGACCCATTATAGTTTTGTATTGACTATTTCTTAAAAATACACGCTCAGCCTAGGTCAGCAATGATGTACGGTCGATGTCAAATATGTTTAAACTATTGGACCTTTTTCCATTATATAATCAAACAAGGATCGTGCCGTTTCAAAGATCTGCCAATGTTCAAAATAACCTACGTGTGCCACAAATATCAGAGGTATTTATTTGAAGAGATGCAATTGAAACCTGCGCGGTTCCGAGTGAACCTAACGTAGGTACAGAACACAGTAAGTTTATACCAGAAGGCAATATTTTATTGTCATTTTGGCCTATTTTTCCTTCGTTAACCAGTACAGAACTACGGGTTCATAAACAGTCGTCCGGAACTAGTTGAAATCGAATTCTCCGTTGAGACTCGTTGCTATCGCAAAACGCTAGTGAAGTTTAAATAAATAGTTTATCAACTTTGGGCGACAATACTACACAAATGGACCTAATTAGAAAGTAAGCAAATCTTGTTCTATGGATACTTACAGACGACGTTTATACTCGTAGACACTTATATATAGATAAATTAACACTTAAATAACTAAGTGTAACTAAATAATTTTGCAAAGTGTTTTAACAATATATTTACTTAAGTAATTTATTGTAACTAACTAAATATAGATTTATTGCGAAATAAAATGATCATTGTAATTATTATTTAATAACATAGAAAACATCCAATACTCAGGGACAAATATTTGTGACCGTCTCACAAGTAGATGCCCCGCCCCTACCGGGATTCGAACCAGGGACCGCCCGCTTTGCTAGAACTGGGCCAAAGTGGTTGTCAATATATTATTGATTTTTATTTTATTATTTGTAAGAGTACCAAATAATAAAATAAAAATACATTGCAATGCAATAAATGCAAAAAATATATACATACCTACCTACATTATTATGAATTATTATTTTTAATCACCGAAACACCATTTTTCGAAAAACTAACGTGAATCTTAAAACAATGTATCTGACTCATACTCATACTTATTTACTTCCAATATCCCAAACAAGTTTTTACATTTCAAGAGTAATTAGTAGGTATGACAGTGGTAAATTTATTAGTAATCAATGTTGGTTTTATTATATTTACAATGAGCAATATGAATAAAAAATATCAAGTTAATCTTTAACCTTCTGCATATAAAATGTACTGTTGATTTTATCGTAATAACCTTAGAACAACTCCACTGCCGGGGAGTGTATTTGTATAGGCGATTAGTTAGAAATCTATTTTTTCATTCCGTTACGCTCGTTTCAACACGTTACGCTTGGCAAGTATGTAATGTAATGGTTGAGATTATCTATTGTGGCCGACTATCATTGGGATTACCATCGTCAACCTTGGACTATAGAGTAATTTTTTGAATGAACAACTTGCAATGGATGGATGCAATTCCGCCAACTCAAATAATCTGAATTATAAGCGAGCACGCGACCAATGTAAACTTAATTTCAATCAAGTGCACTTAGTTTGATAGGTCCCTGGTTTTATGGTTACACAGCCTCGAATTCTCCAACTTTAATATACAGTCTGTATAGACGTGGTTATGGCAAAGTTTCAAGTGTTTTACGACGAGTTATATAAAATACTAACTTCTGCCCGCGACTCCGTCCGCGTGGAACTCGTTTATATCGCAGCTCCAAACAAACTTTTACCCCCTTAGGGGATGATTACGAGGCTAAAAACTATTCTATTTTACTCTCCATCCCTTCAACTATCTCCACTTAAAAAATCACGTCAATTCGTCGCTCCGTTTTGCCGTGAAAGACGAACAAACAAACAAACACATACACTTTCGCATTTATAATATTAGTATGGATTTATACGATACATGTATAACCAGCATCCCCTGTATGCCGTATTAATTTCATACTAAAATCAATACAAAATTATCGCGAATTGACGAAATTATTAAGTTATTTTATGTATACTCGAGTCCCTATGTCAAAAATAGTAAAAAGGTTTAGGCAGGAATTGTAGCCGGTTAGGATGTAAATGAGACCTTATTAACTAGTCTATCTCTTTACCCTGTCTTGCATGGGCATTTTTTTCGAATTCGAATATTTTTTAGACTAATTTGCCACGACGGCTTCGAACAATCTACCGGTGGGTCGTATACGTGTGGAGTACAGTTATGTACGATCTAATAATGTGTATACAACGTCATGTAAATTTCTTAGTGATTGGAGGATTTTGAGATGTGGTGTTGGCGGAGAATGGATAGTATAGAGTGGACAGAAAATATATCAAACGAAGTGTTGAATAAAATTAAACAAAAGAAAACTATATTATTAGAAGTTGAAAACCGAAGAGCAGTAATGATAGGACTTCTGCTTTGTCACGACATTTTATTTAAAACTGCTATATAATGAAATACTGAAGGAACCAGAGGCAGGGGAAGGCCAAAAATAAACTCATCATCATCATATCAGCCGAAAGACGTCCACTGCTGGACATAGGCCTCCCCCAAAGAGTGCCAAAGCGACCGGTCCTGCGCCACCCGCATCCAGCGGACTCCCACAACCTTCTCGAGGAGAAAGGTTCTCGAGTGGCGACCACGTACCGGCAGGCGCGGCGTGCGTAGGCCCCCGACAAGGTGGACTGATGGTAAAAATAAACTAATTCGAACAAATAAGCTCGAGCCATGTCAGAAAGTAACGGAAATGGCAGAGGACAGACCGACTGATATTGATTGATTTGATCCACTGACAAGAGTGCTCTTAAGTTAAAGAAGATTTTTGTGATGGAGGCGATTACTCCTGATCCAGTCTCAAGTAGTACCAAGAGTAAGGGAGAGACGATATATGATACAGTCACCTCATTTTAAAATTAGGACCATTCCTTGTATAATTTTTGTGATGTAAATAAGAATATTATATGATTTTGAGTGCCAACATTCAAAATTAACAGGAAGTGCCCTGTAGGTTTTGAGTCCCGTGTAAGAATCAAATACGCGGCAATATGCGTTCATATCTTTTGATTGCAAAAACTTAGAAATGTTTAGTTTGCTGAGCTCCAAGTTAGCATTTAATTTAAATATCAACTCGATACCTTGACGCGTTTTTGAGAAAAATGTCGTGACGTACAGACAGACAACAAAGTGGTCATATTAGGGTTCTTTTTTGCCGTTTTAGGTACGGCTCCCTAAAAAGGGAAAAAAACTCATTTTTAATTCATAAAATAGTAATAGGAAGTAAATTCTGAAGCAATTTTCACGCTCCTAAACCTAGGCGTAAACACAACACCTCATTAACTCTGGAGTAATTCAATTTTTCGTGAAGCTGTTATCGTTATAGGGAGTAAGAAGGGAAACGGAGAGCAAAGCCGGTCATAAATTAAATCATAAGGTGGTGCCGTATTCTGATCGGGCAAGTTGGGGTATTGGAAAATTACTGGGGAAAAAAGGAAGAAGGGTCTTCTATTAGAAATAAAAAATGCTACGGTCAGAATCGATTTAAAAATTGTGCTTTTGTGAAACTGAAGTTACATGCAGTCTTGTGAGCAAATAACATAAAAAAAAATATTTTTATTTGATAGATCATTTACATTTAAGTATATATAAATAATGTTATTTATAAATACCCCTCCGGATCACTAAACTTAAGTGGCAGTGGGCGGGGCACATAGCACGTAGAACCGATGGCCGTTGGGGCGGAAAGGTTCTCGAGTGGCGACCACGTACCGGAAGGCGCGGCGTGGGTAAGCCCCCGACAAGGTGGACTGATGACCTGGTAAAGGTTGCGGGAGTCCGCTGGATGCGGGTGGCGCAGGACCGGTCGCTTTGGCACTCTTTGAGGGAGGCCTATGTCCAGCAGTGGACGTCTTTCGGCTGATATGATGATGATGATGATGATAAATACCCCACAGGTACATTGCATATTTTTGAAAAAAAATACAGGCCCGTGGGGGCTACAGCTCACAGAGTTAAGGTGGTTCGATTTCCATACTAAATGTCTTGTGATATTCGCAGGCTAACGGAGTGATATTTTAAGAAACTTATGTAACAAACTTTCATAAATTGGCTTTCCATTTGCACGAAAGCCAAGGCTGATGTGGTGACAGCGGTTTGAAACCTCTATAGATTTTAGCCGCTGATCGCACTGGCTACAGATAGAAAATGACAGCCGTTGGTTGACAGGATTTTGCCGGAATGTATTGTATATTTTATGGTGGTTAATTTGTGTGAATAAATAACGTGTGTTTGTTACGAGAAGGTTATTAGTTTGAATTATCGCTACCTCAAAAAGCATCCTTCAACTGGGTCTCCTAGATTAACCTTGAATAAATTAGAATAATGTGATAAAAAAAAAATACCAAAGTATCATGTCCCAAACGAATTTCTCAAATTATTCTAGACAAAAGGCGTTGTGTATGGAAATGGAACCACCATTATTTAATTGATTGTATCCTTGTGATAAGATTCGCATAATTATGGTCAGTTAACCCTGTCTTCGATGACATACGGCCATTCCCAATAATCAATCCACGGATAGTTTTCCTTACCAGCAGTTACATTTTGACAGATTACCCATAGAAATTGTGTCAAAATGTAACTGTAGGTAAGGAAAACTATCGGTGGATTGATTATTGGAACCGGCCACAGATATATATATACAATAGATAACTTTAACACCTCAATCTGTATGAAAACCGACCGTGTCACTTTTTTCTACCTACTGTGACGTCGCACGGGCGTATTAGTGATGTGAATTCCCCGTTGTCTGCGCAAAATCGATTCTGCAATAAGGCATTTTCTTAATATTCACGGATAACCGGCTACCACAACAGACGCGCGCGGAATGTAAGTCGGAAAGCCAACTCGGAGACCAAATTCTGACACGCGAAGTACATGCATTTGCGTGATCTATGTATATCTATATCAGTGGAACCGGCCATTATTCGCTATATTATAAACTGTTAGGACCGTTCTCAATTTAACGCTTTATTTTTGTTAAGTAGTATATAAAAGTATCAATTTGACGACCGGTTAGTCTAGTGGGTAGTGACGCTGCCTACGAAGCTGAAGGTCCTGGATTCGAATCCCGGTAAGGGCAAATATTTGTGTGATGAGCATGAATATTTGTTTCTGAGTCATGGATGTTTTCTATGTATTTAAGTATTTCTATCTATTAAATATATCGTCGTCTAGTCCCCATAACACAAACCTTATTGAGCTTACTATGGGACTCGGTCGATTTGTGTAAGATTGTCCCCAAATATTTATTTATTTATTAACTATTTATTTATCAATATGATAACGTCAATTTGTGAACTGAGATCAATTTGGCATATATGTTACGGAAATATATGTAAAGGCAAACCAGCCAGAAATAGAATTGTCAACACTGCCAAATGACAAAATTAATGGAATAATCTAAGAATATAAAAGAAGAAACTTGCTGACTGGCTGACTGATGAGTTGATGACTGACATATAAACAGCCCAAGCCGCTGGTTCTAGAGATTCCAAATTTTGCACGTAGGTTCCTTATAAGGTCTAGGTGTGCACTAAGAAAGGATTTTATAAAATTCACCCCCTAAGGCTTATACGGAGAGCAACATATTTTTAAGGTAAGAGATTTGAAACTCCGGTTTTAGACTGTTTAGGAAAAAACTACAATACTGATTTCAGCGTTTTTTTAGTACATCCCCTAAGAGGCTTAAAAGGGGGTTCGAAGTTTGTATCGAGAGCAAGAAATTTTTGAAGTAAGATTTGTAACTTCGGTTTTAGACTGTTTGTTTAAAAATTAGAAAATAAATTTCAACGCTCTTAGGCTGTTTGTTTAAAGATTACTATACGAATTTTGGCGTTTTTCGAAATTCATCTCTTAAGATTAATAAAAAAAATATAAAACCCCGCTCAAAGTTTACATGGAGAGCAAGAAATTATTTAAATTGAGAGATATCGGTCGTAGACGGTTTGTTTAAATACTAAAAAACTAATATTAGTATTTTTTGAAATTCATCCCTTAAGGAGGAACAAAGTGTGTATGGAGGGCAAGTTATTTTTGAAGTAAGAGGTTTCTTGTTGTTTGAACTCTAGAAAACTAAATGCCGCGTTTTGCGTATTGATTCCATAAGAAGGTTAAAAGACATTCGACACCGTACGGGGCAAGAAGGAGTCGGAATAAGTTTGTACGGGGTATAAGACAATTTTCAAGTAATGGTACTGTAACTTCGGTCAAAGACTTGAAAACAAATTAAAAAGGGTTGGGAAGTATGTATGGCGAAGAAGTAATTTTTGAAGTAAGGGAATTCTTTGTTCATACATATACTATTTGGTAAGCCATTAAGTAATTACTCAAAATACATAATTCAACTACTAGCTGAAAAAAAAGAGCTGCGATCCTTACAGAACGCCCAGCAGCTACCAAAAATGTAGGTAAGGTAAGGTTAGAACTGCGATGCTCACAGAACCGAAAAGAAGGTAATGTTAGATTAAAACTACGGATCATTTTGTTAATTTAAGATGATTATTTTGGCTAATAAAATATTTTTTTCTCTAACACCTTTAAATGGGAACTGGGGATGAAGTTGAACAGTTATTTATTTATTTATTTAAACTTTATTTCACAGTTACAATGTGTATGTGTACACAAATAGCGAACTTGATGCCATTAGGCATGCTCTACCAGTCAACCTTTAGGCCAAATTGAAAATAATCATATATATTAATTTATAAAGTTTTTCGTCTTCTGACAGCCTCGACTAAAGAAAGAAGAACTACTGAACGGATTTAGGCAAAAAACTGCAATAATGTACTCAATTACTTAGTTGAAATAATTTAAATAGTCATATGTCATAACGGAATATAAAGTATAGCAAACTTACATTTATAACTTACACTACTACTTACAGCATTTGATAGGTATACTTGTTTATATTATAAATAGCTAGCTTAAAACAGTAATGTACAGACGGGGAGTTTATTTCTGCCAACAAACTGCATTACAGTTTGGCGGAAGTTGTATTGTAAAAAAGGACTTTTTTCGTAAATAAATGCTTTTTTTTTTTTAATGCAGCTTAGTTGCACTGTTGGTGGGCAAATAGCCTATAATATAATGTAAAACTAGAATATAATGCTAACATACCTAGGTTAAGTAACTTACTAATACTATATGGATAATTTGTCCGAAATAAAGAGTTTATTATTATTATTATTATTAGTAGTAGACATGGAAAAAACCTATGTACAATCGCCCTCGAGCAGGGAAATTGCGTATTTTTGCGAAACGAAAGCTATTAAGTTCTATGAGAAATGCCAGTGAAAGTAAATCGAAAATGAAGGCCAACTCACCCCTGCTTGCCCGGCGAACAGATGAGTCGGTACCGACAGTCCACACTTCCACAGTCCTGAGCTGATGAAGCACTGGTTGATGCGAGGGTTTTGTGTCGTATTTCACCACGTTTTCAATATTTTTGGTCGCGACGAATGGGCTTGCGCGTGGAGCCGCGAGCAGCCATCAAAAACGATATACCCTACAACTGGCTTTTATAAAATGTCAAAAAAACTAGAAAACTACCCTACTTAATTGTCGCTAATGAACGCGTTCCCTTTTACGGTATATGGTAATAACATGCATTAAAATAAACTAAGCTAAGTGATGATGTCCGGAACCAACAACCTATTAATACATTATGAAAAAAAAACAGGCGTCTGTTGATGATACTTAAAATATTTATATTTTAAAAAACGGACATTTCACTTCATTTTCAGCAATTAAAACCTTTTACGCTTAAACCCAGAACGAAATTAGATGAACATGCATAGAGATAATTTGAGACCCTTGGAAGGATATAGGTACTTAGGATAGTTTTTATCTAATGTTAACTTTAACAATAATGTTCAATAAGATGGTAGAAGGTGGTTCGGGACAGTGATAATTAAACTTGCGCCTAAAATAATTTAATTTAATTTAATTTTTCTCAAGTTCTACGCGGACGAAGTCGCGGGCAAAAGCTAGTACAAAATAAATAAATAAATAAAAACATGTTTTGACGTACAGTCAAGGAATTTAATTTCCGACCCAGCTAAGGCTCAATATTGTATAGCAAACTGTCACCATAAGAGCTAGCTAGAGCACGACGTTCCTTTGACATATCGCATGCATTGTTATATGTTAGTAACTAGGCAACCAGATTAACAACGTTGACATGGTGAACTGAAATTTTAAACGTGTTATCTCCTCAATCCCCACTTCCTGGTGTAACTCTGCTATTTCTAGCTCTTAATAGATCACGGTTAGCGGCAGGTATTTTATTTTTCAAATTAATAACGTAATTGAAAAATATTTTTCAGATTTCTCGATTGACACTGACACATGTTCGTAATTAGAAAAGCAAATGATAACTTTTCGCAAAGAGGTTATCTGTAATGTGAAGTGACAAATAAATATGTATTGACAATTTGACATTTCAATACTATTACTGAAATTAGAAGTTTCGACCTTAATGCATTGCGAATGTCTAACGACATTTCAACGAAATGGGTAGGTATTTAAATTCCTTGACTGTACCAAAGTGGAAAGTGCGTTCAATCAATCAGCGCACAAAGTGCGTTCCGTAGCATGCCAATTTTAGTTCTGTTCACAATTTCACGACTTGACATTGATAAATTATAAAGTAGGTAGGTAAATAACGTATAACACTTAGAAAAGTTGTAAAACCTCCGACATTTTCATTTCAAAGTTCAATATCTCAAAATTGTCTATACCAATTTTGTAGAAACGTAGCTACTCGTAAGAACCATCACGTCAGCTTTCGGACAAAAAAAACCACATTAAAGACATTCCATGACTCGAACAAAAATTAGGGTTTTAAAGCCCAATATCTCGCAAACGAATCGCTGAGTTGAAAAATGGTTTTAAAAAGCCCATAATATATTTGAACAAGCTATCCAACGATACCCCACACCATGAGTTTAACAAAAAAAAAATACAAACTTTAGGCTAACCTAAAAAAAAAATTTTTTGTAGTTTTTATTCTGCTGTTTTGTTGTCGTGATTTATTTATATACCCATACCGAATTACAGTTTTCTAGTTGTAAGGGTCACTGAGCTAAGCCGAAGACGGACGGACGGACAGACAAACGGACATGGCGAAACTATAAGGGTTCCTTGTTGACTACGGAACCCTAAAAACTGACGATGCTCATCAGAATCATGATGTTCAACTGTTCAAGTTCTATATCAATTCCTGTAGATAATGATTCGACCACTATACTTTTTACTTAGTTCCTCCTCGGTGTGAGAAATCGGTCTGCCTTTACCATTAATTTATATTGAATGTATATAATTAATTTATATCGAGCCAGTCCGTCGATAATATCTTTCGGGCAACGTAATTGCAGAACAATCCGAACGATGTTGGCTTATTAAATTCAACATTTGGGGTGGGTTCCACCAAAACTTCCGTATTCGTGAGCGGTGTTCGTTAAAATCTCAATGTATGAAAAGTTTGACATAATTTCTATGGGATGTATTTTTTTTTATTATTTCGTACCTTGTACCACTGCACTTTTCAATTCGTCTGCCTGAAACCACTCTTCTGGCGTAGTAGGTTTATTTTTGCCTTCCCATGGATGTAACTCCTTCTGTGAAAAGTATTTCAAATATAGAGAAACCAATGGAAAGTCAGGGATGAAAAAAAAATACATCAAAACGCGATGCACGAGATTTTATTGTTCATGAAGGAAAGCCAAATAAAAACACAATAACCCCTAAGCTTACGTTTATTATATTGCTTCAATAAACCGTCTGCAATCGGGTTTTGTTAATAATTCATGTAAATACTTTGTACATTAAAAATTCCTTTTGATTTATGGACTATCATATTCATATTCATATTCATTTATTCGTAATTGTTAATACTACATGTCAGTATTTAGTTAAAAAGAAAAATATAGTTATATTATCATTAAATAAATAAAAAATAAATAAATATTAGGGGACAATTTTACACAAATCGACCTAGTCCCATAGTAAGCTCAATAAGGCTTGTGTTATGGGTACTAGACGACGATATATTTAATAGATAGAAATACTTAAATACATAGAAAACATCCATGACTCGGAAACAAATATTCATGCTCATCACACAAATATTTGCCCTTACCGGGATTCGAACCCAGGACCTTCAGCTTCGTAGGCAGCGTCACTACCCACTGGGCTAACCGGTCGTCAAACACAAAAAAATCATTACACAAAAAGTGTCTATAAAAAAATAATAAATTAGTATCTAGTTCGATGTAGTCATCGAACTAGGATTCGATCTCGTATTTGGCGTGTTAGCTCACTCTGATACGTTGGGATTGGCTTGTTAAAGCGATCACGAGCAAGAAATATTCACGCCGATTCATCATCAATATCATCATCATCATCATCATATCAGCCGCAAGACGTCCACTGCTGGACATAGGCCTCCCCCAAAGAGTGCCACAATGACCGGTTTACTTAAATTAAGTAAATGAAACCCTGGTTTGAGGAAATTAATTCTGAACTCGAATATACATGGTTAAACTAATTTAATTATCCTAAATGGAAGGAATATTCATCGAAGTATCGATGAGAATATTTAATAGAACACTGTTAGGCATTCTATGACTCGTCGTCAATTGTCACCGCTATTATTCTGGACAAGACTGTCTCGCTCAAGATGTACAGTCAGCATCAAAAGTAACTGCGCAATAGACGTCTTCAAAAGCTCTTATTCCCCTTTAATAAAGACTTTTGACGTCTTCGTTTGATGCTGACTGTATTATTGTAAGAAAGCATTGTACCTGCTTATAAATAAAGTCCAGTCAACATTTATTTTTGTTTCTTGCTGTCATGGAAAGCTTAGGTTCAGATTAATTTATTTCAGGTTAAAAATTATAATTATACATTCGCATAAATAAATTTATAGGTTGACAATAAATAATAAATATATGGGGACAATCTTACACTCATCGACCTAAATAAATACTTAAATACATAGAGAAAGCATAAATATTCGTGCTCATCACACAAATAAATGCCCTTACCGGGATTCGAACCCGGGACCTCCAGCTTCGTAGGCAGGGTCCCTACCAACTAGGCTACAGTGGTCGTCATCAAATGTCAACATTTTAAGAACTTCGATTGGAATATTAAATTAAAATATTATTCGATCTCCCAAAAAGGATCGTCGGTTGCTGTACAATATAAATAAATTTACCAAACCATTCATATATCAACATCATAAAAATAGACACACATTATTATCTCTCAATAAGAGTTTCTCTTAAACTTAAACTATGAGTATGGTTCCATTTTTTTTGGGGACGATTTTTCTTATTTAAGTGCTAGCATGCATATTTATATTCATATATAAAACTTGGTCACTAGTCTTGTCTCCGAATTCTCCGATCTTGAAGGAACAGAATAACTACAAAAAAAAGTTAATCGAGCTTATTGCCTTAATAGGTAATATTATATCATTTGGATACATATATAATTATCTATTCCTTGACACCAACAATACCAAATCTTGACCTCCATTAACAGAGATGGCAGATTTTCGTGGCATTTAAATAAAACGTGCTTTGTCCCTTTCTTACGAACACAAATGGCAAAGTGACAGATAAGGACAAACGATTTTTAACGCCATTTTAGTTAAAACAGGCTTGTAGGACGTTTATGAATACGGCCGTAAGTATCGATTGCTACCTACTACACAACATATGTAATTTCATAATAGATATTGAGCTACTTATCGTGCTATGTTATTGCAGGCAATCAATCTGAGGGCACGGCAGTGCCCCCGCCAAGACGAGCCAAGCGAAGCGCAACGCAAGGGCACTACCTATCTTTTCTCGAAGCGGTTCGTCGTTTTTTTGAACCCTCGTAACTTGGGTTTGGATTATACCAGATATACAAAATTCTCAGGATATGATGTCAATAGTAGAATTATTAAATATATAAAGTTTCAGTAACATAGCTTTATTTTTAAGATTTTATTGATATCTAAAAAACGCCGATTTCGTCACTGACTCACTGACTCACTGACTGATGTTGATCATCAAAACCTCTAGGGTACTTCCTAAAGTCCTAGAAAGCTGAAATTGGTATGTAATCTAGTATTAGTACACAATCAAGAAAATAATTAAAAAATTTGGAACTTCTACCCCCCAACCCTTTAAAGTAGGGGATGGAACTTTGTATGAGACTTCCGCAAATGTTGATGCTAGTGGTCTGAAAATCCTTGTTATAAATAATAAAATAGGTCTTTCAGGATCTTTAGTAAATCACCCCCCACCCTTTAAATTAGGGGGTTGAAGTTTGTATTTTTCCGCAAATTGTAAATTAGGGGATGGAAGTTTTTATGGGTTTTCCCATTCACTTGTTTAGAAATTACCTTACAAAAAGGAATGAGATCCCACCAAAAACATTACATGTAAAGTGATGCCAAGACTTCATAGCTCATACAGCTTTGAGCGTGAAAAAGATATCAGATCGCGATTAGCGCCAAGCTTCCTACTCCACACGGCGTAACTCTACCACGACCAGCCCCACGCTCTACAAATTCTATATCTTGGCTAAAAAGTATAGATCATCATAAATTCATTCGGCGTCTATGAGGCGACCGGGATGTGCCCAACAAAGCTATACTTTACACAGCAGCAGCTTGCCTTTTGCAAACAACTCAGGAAACCCAGCGGGCTAAAAATAGCTCATCCAAAAAGTCTATTTAAAAAAAAAACTACGTCACTCCGAACGGTAGGTAAGTGAGATTTACCGCCCACGGGCGCAGTGGCAAATCTCCCTTCACACCCAGGAGAAGACGTAAAATTGTGTACGCACCACGGGCGGTAATGTACAGTCGACTACAAAGATAAGTATGTTTTTTAATGTTACAAAGTTATGTATGTATATCTTATTACTATGGTAGTAAAGTCTATGTAGGTATACATATTTTTGTAACATCGTATGGATACATCTCTTTGTAGTCGACTGTACTATTTTGTTATCGGATTAGCGGCTCCGGAGATTACACCATACATAAACTAAGAAAGCTACAGTCTCACCGAATTTTCCTCTTTTTAATATTGGTGCCTATAGAAGTAAAGATGTGCATAGACTAGTAAAGTAACGTATTGTAAAGAATGCTGGAAACCTCCGGAATATAATGTAGCCAGAAAGTTCATTTCATACACAAGTGAATATATTTGAAACCATATAAATGGATCAGGAATTACCCTTTTATACAAAGCTTTGTCACAGAATTTTCCCTCGTACAATGTTAGTAGAGTAGGTAAAGAAAAATTACATTATTTATAGCAGAATAAAGGTTCGCAGGAAGCTTTTATAAACCCGTTTTACACCCGCCGGTGTCAATGCCACGTGTATCGAATATAAAATACTCATGCGAGGTAGCTGTAAAAACACGAAAAGGTACTTAGTTCATTATTCATAGCCGACGCAGGAGACTGACGACCGCACTTGAGTACCTACACATTGAATAATAATTAAACCCTAACCTGAGTACTTGGCTCGTATAAGTATACTTAAAAGGCTTGAATTTTGCAATCCGCCGCAGAACCAAGGTATACCTTGGTTCTGCGTTAGTAAGTTATATAACAGAATCGGTAAACTTTAGTGGCACTGGGTGAGGCACATTACAGCACGTAGAACCGACGGCCGTTGGGGCGGAAAAGTTCTCGAGTGGCGACCACGTACCGAAAGGCAGAACGTAGGTAGCCCCCGCAAGGTGGACTGATGACCTGGTCGCGGGAGTGCGCTGGATGCGGGTGGCGCAGGACCGGTCATTTGTGGCACTATTTGGGAGGTCTAGTGGACGTCTTTCGGCTGATAATGATGAAGTGAAGCAAAAACGTAAATGGCCAAGTAAGGTTAATCATACCCTTGTCACGAAACAAATTATTTAATTTAATATTTGTGTTTCGTGTTATTTGTAACGAGGAAGTTACCCCGATCATTTTATAAACGATATGCTACAGAGAAAGAATATAATGGAAAAACAAACCATCTTCGTCTGTAGCCCCCGACAGGATTCGAACCTGCGACCTTTCTATTAACGCTAGACTGCTCTACCAACTGAGCTACGAGGACAGTGACGGAAGCTGTATATATTCCCTTATATTCCCGCTAAGACTAGCGCCCTCTCTGTACCGAGTTATAGACTTGTTTCACAGTCTTGGCACCACTCTAATGGGCGAGCTATGCGCTCGCTCCATTCTTATCGAACCACATCAGGGGCCGTAGACAAGGTTACAATCGACAAGCGCTAACGCCAATAGAAACTAATAAAATGTATGGGAATGACAGATGCCGACGAAAAACTTTTCGTTAACATCTGTCATTCCCATACATTTTATTAGTTTTCTATTGGCGTTAGCGCTTGTCGATTGTACCTAACCTTGTCTACGGCCCCAGGTAGTTTCGGACAAGCGAGAGAGATGGCGCGCTGGTTTTTTTTTCCATTATATTCTTTCTCTGTATCATATCGGTTAATCATGTTTTTGATTGCAGGTGCTTTTGTCGATTCGGCTAAACTCGGCTTGGCACACCTCCGAGGTGTAATAATCACTCATCGCACCGCGGCCGATGTTGTACAACGACACAGTTAGCACAGTAATACAAATGTAATAGTGGGGCAGATTGCTGGAACAAATTGTCGTAAAGGTACTAGTTAGGTACATAGCTTTAAGTTTGTGATAGGAACCAACTCTTCTGTCGGCCACCATTTTCTTTTATGGCGGTCATTTTGAACAAGATTTGATTTTAAACTAGATGAAATTCGAAATCACTTTAGAATCACACACTTGGTGTCCAAATATACATATTTGGGGTCAGGGAATTCAACTAGGTATTTTTTCAGAGTCGAGTTCCCAAAGGATACCAAACGGAACCCTGTTACTAAGCCTTCGCTGTGAGTTCGTCTGTCTGCGTATCTTAATAGTCTACATATTCTATTGAAATCCCATACAAAATACCAACAATCCAATTTTCAATTACAATTTATTCTCAAATCGAACGAAACAAAACAAACGAAAACCCATTCGTGTTACCTTTATTTGATTTGACCGTTGGAACCATTTTGTTCTTTCTATATAAGCCCGGGACTCGGGAGGTTTAATACATTCATCAAGGGGCCTCCTTTTCCGTAGGTTGTAAGAGTATTCAACGAGCACTCTTGTTTTATACGACAGTAAAGTCACACCTTTGCCATGTTACGAGCCTCGCATACAAGGTGCTTGTTAACCGTTGTGAGGTGAATGTCTTTATTTAGGTAGAACTGTTTATATCGTAGCTCCATACAAACGTTTACCCCCCATTTCACCCCCTTAGAGGATGATTACCGGGATAAGAACTATTCTATGTACTTTCCCGGGACTCAAACTATCTCTATACCAAATTTTATCTAAATTGGTTAAGCGGTTTAAGCGTGAAGTGGTAACATACCGACAGCAATTCGGCTGTTTAGACAAATAAAAATGACCACTTCTTATAACCGTTGCTCATAATGCCCGTAACGCGAAAAGTCTACGACACAAAATGTCTTTTAATAAGACCCATTTTCTGTATTAAGTACCCACTTTGTAAAACCACCATTTCTGGAAATGACTAGGTACTTTCTGAAACGTCTGCTGCATGAAACGGCCGTTTTAAAAAATGCCGAGTTCTTGACTTGACTTCTGGTAATGCCCATTTACTGAAAGCACCACCATGTTTTAAGGGATGCAGTCCCCGCGAAGATCTGTTTTTTTAATTTTTCTTTCACAACTCGAAGGAACTGCAGTAACGAGTCTTTGATATTCATATAAACATGATACCTATATACACGCGTTCTTAAGAAAATAGGTCTTACCAGACAGACAGACAGGCGGACAACGAAGTGATCCAATAAGTAGTCCGTTTTTAGGGTTCCGGACCAAAATGGTAATTACGGAACCCTTATCCTGTCTCTCTGTCCGTCTGTCTGTCACAACGTTAAATATCTAACTGGCGTAATAAAAAATGTTTTCGCACTCGCAGTGGCAGATGACAGCATAGGTGTCATAGAAAAACCCCTTTACAATGGCTGATGATACCCCAACAAAACTAACTGACAGACGGACGGACAGCGGAGTCTTAGTAATAGGGTTCTCGTTTCAACCTTTGGGTACGGAACCCTAAAAACAAAGCTGGCACTGGCAATGAATCTAAAAGAACAAGTGAGATTTCTTACCTTTTTGTTTTGTTAGTAGCCTTAAGCTGTAGCTTCAGTGATACTTGCATAAATAGATGAAACGTGAAAATACTGTTTTTTTTGTGAATATGTGTGTGTGTGAACTTAAGAACAACCTGCATTATAAATACTTGTAATAGACATACTTAAGGGGCTCCCGTCAAAAATCAACGAAATTTAGTAGTTTTCATTTCGACACTCGTCCTCGGTTTATTGAAGTTAGCTTTCCAGGTGCAGATATGGGAAAGTTTGATTCCTGCTTAACATTTTTGATATTGAATAATTTAAAAAATGTTAATATACAATTAACTATCCATTTTTAAAGAAAGGTCTGTAAAAATACAAAACCCGACACCTCATCCTCATTTAAACTTTTATACACCCGAAACTCATACCTGCTCATACATACTGAACTTACCTATAATTTTGATACGCGTTTTATATTTTTTTTTGTATTTTTCATTCATAAAAATGGACAAAACCTAAAATTGCAACGTAAGAATGTAGCGGGTGCCTGGGCGGGCGACGGGCGCGGGCTCGTCAGTGTCGTTTCGACTTTGACGCACGTAGGACGTGTGCCAAATTCTCACTGCGCTCAGCTGGCTTTATTGGTGGTTGTCACTTGGTTGTCAACTTGTTCTTTATTTGTTTGTATAAATATTATTTTAACGTTTTAGTCTGTATATTGTAAATAGTATTACTTTTTAGTGCCTATTATAGATTTGTGTTTTGTAAATAAGTGTGTAAATTTTGTGTAACTTGGCCTGTGATCGTTGAAATGCCGAAAAAGGTAAATTGGAAAGACAAGAAACGAGAATGGATGTTGACAGTCCATGAAAGGTAAGTTTCTTTCTACTTATTATAAGTATTATAACATTTATAATGTTTGAGAAACGTAACTCAACTCAACTTACATTTAGTTTTGCTCTGTTTTGAAATTGACCTAACCACAATCTAATACGAAATTTCAAATAGTTTGTCACAGACGAAATGGCGCTGTGGATGAACGTTGGGCGATCGTTGCTTCATGTACACGAGTGGTCTAGGACTCGAACCTCACTGACGAATTTATTTTTGTGTTTTATTTTTGTTCTTTTGCAAATAGCAATAGAATTTTTTCTTGTTTGTTTTTTCATGATTTACGAATACTTCAATGTTTCCCAAATCTTTCTAGAAGGAGAAATAAACGAGATGCTTTGCAGGCTTTGGATATGAACAGCGAAGTCTCGGCACAAGCGATTTCTTCATCTAAAGACGCAGACGGAAGGATTATCCTTTGGTAAGTACCTATTTACCATTATTAATTTTAGTAATAAATAAATTTGCAAAATGAATAATTTGACATACTTAGTATCAAACAATTGCGTCTCATCTCCATTCAACGTTATATGTATGTACCTAAATCCATACTTAGATAATATAACCGTTTTCTCCATAAGGAGATATGTGGTCAGGTCAGTATTGGAAAGATAAATTTCGCTGATGATGTACCTAGGTGTTTATAATTCTAACATTTCCTTGTTATAGTTATGAAGAAAGCAGCAAAGATATTTTGATGTCGTTGAACCCTTTGGACGAAAAAGAGAATACCAACGTAGCCCCCGACGCCGACCGCGCCGACACTTGCAATCGTAATGCTGGGTAAGAGCTAAAAACCTATGCCTACATTTAGCCTAAGGCGGTCTTCAGACTGATGCGGTTTCGCACGTCACTCCCGTGTGCGAGGGGGACATCTCATTCGTCCTTCCGTCCGTATGTCAATTACCAAAATAACTATACATGGACCACTTTTTTTTTATTTTGAAATACATAATCGGGTTTTTTCTACTCACAATTGAGAGCACTTTCGAATGTTATACAAGAAAAAAACCTGTGTCCCAAGATTTTTTATTCCATTCCGTTACCGTTTCCATACTAAGCTTGTATGGTGGTAACGGAACGGAAAACCGAAAATGATATGTAACATTTTGGACAGTCTTTTTGTCCTATTAGGTTCGACAGTGCTCTCGTTTCTGATTAGAAAAAACCCGATTATATCAAAATTAAAAAAAAGTCTAATGTACAACTTTCCTGAAAGAGAATCAACGGGCACTGCAACGGGCAATCGGTAACTGTATTAATTTTTAGGTACCTACCTATCTGTATCTATTATTATAAACGAAAGTCGCCGCCCGCGGTTTTCACTAAGGTTGAAGTCAGACAAGCGTATTTTTTTGTATTTTGAGGCGCGTAATTTCGGTTCTATCTAGTACCGTAAACCGGGGATTCTGTGATTTAAGTTAAAATAAAAATGTTAGAATTTGATATTTTTATTGTTAACTATAAGTTTTGCTTTGCCCTAACATGGTCCATGCTGTACTCTATACCCTTGTAATATCTTGTAATACCATGGTTTGCAAATAATAAATGAATTATGAATTCATACATACATTTATACGCCTAAATAGTATTATTTGTTGTTTTTAGTTTCGTGACGCATTGGCTTTTACTGTAATGTCACGTAAATGTATTTGTCAATAAATAAATAAATAAATAATGATCACGCCTGTCTCCCATTAGATAAGGAACGAGATAAGATAATTTACGTGTTTACTGACCTTTTGAACTTTTTTAGCACTTTCGAGGAAGAAAGTCGTCCATTAAAGGATCACCACGACATGTCTTATAATGAAGATGACGCGGAGGATATTGAGGTGTTTAATTACTTTTATTCAGTAAAGCTTTACTATTTTCCCGAGGACGTGTATAAAGATGAAGATGAAATGTTTTTTCTCGTATTCATTCCAACAGCCGCAGCAAAGCACTGTGTTCTATACGACGCTTTTTTAATGTGATCTCCAAAAGCGTGTCAATGACTGGTATAGGACGTCGGAACCAACCTACCTAACCTAACCAAAGTGTGCATAGTTTCAAGGTTAAGCTTAAAAAAGAGTTGTACGAACACCAGCAAAGACAGGAAAATTTCAGACATGATACTAGTTTTCTGTAAGCAACCCCTGAGATACCTGTAGTTTATGTCCCATAAGCCAATCGGTGTTTTTGGTACCTTGCCTTGCTTGTTTTTCTTTTTGCCAAATATAATTTAGTTTGTAGTATAGCTTGTCCAGTAATCTAAAATTGGAATTTTAGTAAATATAATGTCTTCTCTCGTCTCTGGTCGGCGTGACAGTCAGTGACAGTGACGTTTCGTTCGTATCGTATCTGCATTTTCTTAGTAGTTTGTGTTTCGTTTTTGCAAGTTTGTATTATAGATTAAGAATAGTTTAAGTGTAGTATGCACGCACATTAATTTTTTACTTTTTGTCTGCATACATTCAATTCAATAATATTGTTAAATATATATATTTTTTGAAATTTGAGTAATATTGTCAAACCTGTAAATAATCGGCTAGTATAGCCGCGTCGTCGGCGAGCTGGGGCATGCACCTGGGCCACAACGGAAGAACAGCGCTGGCTTTGCCAGCTTCATGCTGAGCTGTGGCCCTTTTGTGGCAAACAGTGTTGGTTATTTTTTTTATTTACTATTTATTTCTATCTGTGTTTGTCATAAATAAATGCTTTTCTTTCTTTCTTTCTTTCAACCTTGTTTCTTTTTATACGTTTGACTATGACGCACCTCGTTGTTAAAATAACCTACTTACTCATAAGTTTTCTGAATTTTATAATTATATGTTATTAATGATTGTAATTCATTGCAAAAGTTACGCAAAATGTGGTTCCTAGTCCTACATTCAATTTTCTCAACAGCGTCATCAAGCTATGGGCGGCATTCGAGAGCTTTGGATTATGTGATGGAATCTCAATCAGATAATTAGCTTTCGATATACATATAAGCCCATGCTCTTTTATTGAAGATTTAAAACCCTCCACCAAAAGGCTCTGTATGTCCGTGGAACTTTCCGTATACATTTTGAATACTCGTGTTGTTTGCTTTCCGATTCTTTGGGATTCCGTCTGTGTTTAGCCTGCCCTCTACTTTGGCTATTGTTTTTGGCACATTTAGCACCGAAAAGTAAACATCAACAGTAAACCTTTTGGCTTATCACCAAAGAATGCTGGCTTGTTATTGACGTCCACGATCCGTCGTTCTAGTAATTTGTATTCTCGAGATAGGCATTGATTCGACTCATATGTTCGCGAAAAGATCATTAGTTAATATTTTTTTGTTTTTGTTTTTAGTTGGAAATTTCAGCCGAGCCAATAACTACCCCAAAAAAAACAATTAATGGAAGAAGGATCGTGGACATCAATTACTTTGTCAAGCAATTATTGGAAATCGCAAGCCATGGACCTATGGGCTGTACTTCTAAAGAGCTTGAACTACATGGTGAAAAGCAAAATGGCTTACTGTCAACGTTTACCTTTCGGTGCAAAATGTGCAATTGCAAGTTTTATGTAAATAGTGATTGCTGTGATGAAAATTTTGTAAACCTTAATTGCTGTGCTGTAGCTGGCACGGTAGCAATTGGTTGCGGACAAGCGCAATTAGAGGAGTTCTCTTCATGTCTTAACATACCTACTATATCGGAGCGTCTATATGATAAAAACCACGAAATAGTGAGCAAGCACTGGGAGAAAGTTGCAGGTGAAAATATGAAATTGGCCGCTGAAAAGGAAAAAGAAATAGCCAAAGAAGAGGGCAGGGTAAATAAAGACGGACTTCCAATTATCGACGTAATTGCTGACGGTTGTTGGTCAAAGCGATCATTCAAAAAAAATTACTCTGCCGCCTCTGGTGCCGCTGCAATAATAGGAAGAAATACAGGACAAATATTATATCTGGGTGTAAAAAACAAATACTGCCAAACTTGCGCTACCGCTGAAAATAAAGAAACGGAATGTAAAGAACACGTGTGTTTTAAAAATTATACGGGAAGTTCCACGGGCATGGAGAGCCAAATTTTGGTGGAGGGTTTTAAATCTTCAATAAAACAGCATGGGCTTATATATGGAAAATTAATATCTGATGGTGATTTCAGTACATATTCAAAAATTCTCGAATGCCGCCCATATCCCGATGTCACTGTTGAGAAAGTAGAATGTAGGAACCACGTTTTGCGTAACTTTTGTAACAAATTGCAAGGCTTAATAACCGATACAAAATATCCCATCAAATACAGAAAACTTATAAGCAAGAAGGTTATTTTGACAATGAGGTGCGTCATTGTCAAAAGTATTAAAAAAAACAAGGTTGGATCCGACGTTCAATGCCTATTTGAGGATATTTTAAGGAGTCATTTGCACGCTTTTGGCGATCACTCAAAGTGTAAAAGTTACTTTTGTAATAGAGATGGCGTGGATGAGGGCATCCCGAGGGATTTTTTTTTAAGCTCACTGTGGCAAAGAATTTGCTCGCTGGTTCAAAGCGTTGCCGGTCACTCGCGGAGCTTGTTCCAGGACGTTGACAGCAACGCTGTTGAAAACTTTCACAGTGTTGTTGCGAAACTTGTGGGAGGAAAACGAGTAAATTTTTCCAAAAAAGCGTCGTATAGAACACGGTGCTTTGCTGCGGCTGTTGGATTCAATACGAGAAAAACCGTTTCATCTTTATACACGTCTTTGAACAGTGGTAAAAGTCCTCAGGGTAAAATAAAAAAACTAGAAAGATCAAGAATCAGAAAAGCTTTACTGAATAAAAATAATAAAAGACCAAAAAAAAAAATATTTACAAAAGACAATAAAAACGGACAAAATGACTGCGACTACGGAGAAAATTGCCAGAAACCTGATATGGCAGATGAACAATTTGAGGAGCTAAAAACAAAGCATTTAGAAAACCTGAAAAAGACGGATGAACAAAGAAATAGAATACAAGAAAAAACCGTCCTCCAAAGCAAATCTAGTGAGTGGATGGAACTGAGGAGATCGCTTTTAACTGCTTCCAATTTCGGGAAAATTATTAAAATGCGATCTGACACCAGCTGCAGTAATACGGTCAAACAATTGTTGTATAAAGCAGATATCAGTCAGGTCTTATCAATAAAACATGGGCGTGAAAATGAGAGGACTGCAATTAAACAACTGGCTAAACAGCTTGACATTGAAATTGAGTCATGTGGCCTCTTTATTGATAAATATTTGCCCTACCTTGGAGCCACACCAGATGGTGTGTACAGTGACGACGGTAGTCGAAATTAAATGTCCTTTAACGGCTCACGATATAGGTATAGAAGAAGCAATCAAACAAAAAAAGGTCACGTTTTGGAAACCGAATAAAAGCGGTGTCCTAGAAATGAATAAAGCACATGATTGGTTTTATCAAGTCCAAGGACAACTGCACATTGCACAGAGGACAAAATGTATATTTGCTGCGTGGTCCAATGAACACGAACCTCTAAAGGTAGAGTTCATATTGAAGGATGACGTTTTTTGGCAGAACAAAATGGAAGCAAAATTAACCACATTCTACATGACCTGCATATTGCCTGAGCTGGTGGACCCACGGCACCCTCGAAATATGCCTATTAGAGATCCGCCATCGATCCAAGAAGCCATAAAAAGGAAGGAAGAAAAAAGAAAGCTCAACAAGCAGCCAGACCGATAATCAACGGAGTCTAGCTGACTAGCGACCCGCCTAATATGGCACATATACATCAACCATTGCACTAAAACTAAATCGGTATAGTAGTTCTTAAGTTTATCGGTCACAGACAGACAGAAAGAAGATTTATCGGATCGGACTGTAATAAATCTCGGTTATTCCTACTTGTTACCACCGAGTTCTTACCACTGGTCACAGCAGGGAATTTTTTCCCCATTTGTTACCATCTGGGGACTAGTTTCCCAGTTGGATTATGGAAGGAAGTTACAACTTGGTTGGTGGTAACAAAGAGGAAAACCCTTGAAATCCCACATCTATAGTTTAGGTCGGTTCACATAGGTAAGTGCTTCAGAAAATAAAACTAAAATAGAATACCCATGGGGCAAGTTCTATTTATACAGTGAATTAAAGTTTAGTATATATATTACGCATCCAAGCTTGTTTTTTTGCTAAACCTTATGACATCCCAGAAATACCGTACGACGTACTGTTAGGGCGTTCATCAGTTCCTGATTACAAGAAATATAAGTTCGGTATGGGGGTCACATTTATCTGCAGTTGACTGTACTATAGAATTGTACACGATCTAGGTCCATCAATACTAATATTATAAATGGGAAAGTGTAAGTGGAGATAGTTGAAGGGATGGAGAGTGACCTAGGCTACTTTTTGTCTCTTTCTAACCCCCCACTTCCCCAAAATGGGGACTGAAAGTTTGTATGGACCTACGATATAAACGAATTCCACGCGGACGGAGTCGCGGGCAGAAGCTAGTTTAGGATATACAGGGTGAATTCTAAATCGTGAATCGTAACCACGTTTACCGGTAAAGCTACTTAAGACTATTACAGAGCACTAGTGTTAATTACAATTAAGGACCCGCTTAATTAATTATGAACAAAACCAGAAAGTGCGTCCCCACTTGTCATCCGCCTTGGTCACCCTACACGAGTCACGTGACTTGCAACGCAATGTTTACCTAAGTGCAAAGGTTATCTTATCAATATCATGCATTAAATGCATTGTGCAGTTTGTTATTTAAACACTCATAAAATTTTCCTTTAGTTTACTCACATAAAAAAGAAACAGTTTTGCACCATCCTCATAATTAAATTTTGTCTCGGTACCGGCGACTCAGGATACCTTCTTCCGAATAGTTCTTGCGTTTGATCAATTCTGCCAGTCTGAGCGTACCAAGATACCATATCAAACCTTTGTATGTTCGTGTACGGATACGGTGGAGGCATTTTTATACCATTAATCGTAACAAAACTGAATTATTTTATGAGTAAATACGATTTAAATACTTATGTTGACAATGTCGACGATGTTGACATTATTGACAAAACATGCCAAAATTCTATCCAGCCAACCTCAATATTAGGAGGTTGGATATCTAATGTTGAAATTTTCATGACAAGTGCGAAACATAAATGTAGGGTGACCACGAGATTTTAAAAATTAGGATAAATCAAATTAAAAGTGGGCAAAATAAAAACGTACTTAATTTAGGTTTAAAAGCATTGTAAGTTATTGTTAACTATGTATAGACTTCAAAAAAAATATTACGATTCACGATTTAGAATTCACCCTGTATATAAGTGTTTCAAGTACAGTCAGCTGCAGAGAAATGTGACCCCCTGCCGTACTAACATTGTATGGCAATGGGGTACATTGAAGTTTAGGACAAGAAGAATTCTAATTGCCAATGAATAAATAATTATACACTTGGGGGAAATGATTTATTTACAACTAACTTATTCTGTTACTTAACTACTAACATTAATTACAAAATTCTATTGGGAACATAGTTTCCGCTTTATGGAAAAAGAAACCCGGTATAGACGAGGGTCGCATTTCCTCCGACTGACCTTATTTATACTATGCTGCTTTTATTAGTAGACCATATTATTTCATTTCACGCGTTACGTGCAACAACAGGCCCGTGTTCGATTCCCATAAAGAGGGTATTTTTTCATGACTAACTCAAAAATCAATCTAAATTATGTCTTCAAATAAATATATGTTTAAAATCCGATTGTTTTCAATTTTTTGTTCATTAATTTTTATAAGTCTATGCTGTGTGTACGTGAAATTAAATAAATAAAGGCGCCATCTAGTGAGAAACTAGTCTAAACATCACATTACGTGGTATCTCGGTGATGTGCAAGTTAGACCGTCCGTGGCGCTGTTATCGTTGGTTATCGTAATTATGATAGCCTGTGCGGGGGGAAGGGTAGCCGGACGCTCAAGGCCATTCAGAACAGGGACCCCCTTAAGGAGATTGATTGCAATTTTCTAAGTACAGTATACGTTCAGTATCTCTACTTTGTGATTAATTTAATATAAGAACATTTAATTTTCTATATATTGATTTAATCTTTCAAGATTCTCACACATTATTTATACTAAACGGGACTTAATCGCGTATAATGAATTAACTTATTTATTCCCTCACTGAGTGTCCACCAGTTGTCCCGTGACCATGTGATGGATGTTGCAACACATCAGATACGTCGGGAGACCCCAGTGAGGTAAATAAATAAGTGAATTATACGAGATTAAGACCCGTTTTGTATAAAAAAATTGATTTTCTACCTTTTAATAGCTATAATAATGACTAACCACAGCCGAAAAAGAACATATATATATATATATAACCATTATTTGTTTCGAGATGCTGTGTCAGACAGCAATTTTTAGTTGATCTAGCTATGAGGATGATCTATTTATAGGCTAAATTAACATGGACAGCGAACGATGGCCGTCGTGGCGTTTTCCAGAAGTGATCAACTGGGCAATTTCAAAAGTGGTAAATTAAAAAATAGACATATTTCCGTAAATGGACAATAGGCATGCGGCCTCATGTTCAAATTGATAACGTAGTGATGCTAAATGGATAGTAAACCATCAAATTATCGTAATATAGTATAAATTATAAAATGTTATTAAAATCATAAACATATGAACCTAGAAACTTTTGAAAAATAATGCATTTTTTTTTATTGTCCAAAAGTAAATTTAAAGCTGCCAATAGAATCCTTACACTTTTATAGAAACAAAATTCTACGACAAGTATTTACTTAAACGCAGTATTTCGCGACCGAATCAACAATTTACCGGATTTTCCATACAACGATACAACTACTTTGTACAAGTGACGTCATGCGTGGGTACGTCACCAGTATGAAGCGTTTTCTGCTGCCGCCAGCGACGTCAATCTGTCTCAATCTTTGTGTATTTATGTTCTTGTAGTTGCTCCCATAGAAACATTTGTTCCTCTCCAAAAACTGGTTCGAATGGCATCGTAAAAAAATCTTAGTCCGCATCCCTATTAAAGCTGTGATCATTTTATAAAGTGAGTATTTCCAGAAATGGTTGTTTTACAACGTGGGCAATATTAGAAGTACGTATTACTTGAAGTGGGCGTTTTACTATGGGGGCATTATAAGCAATGGTAATCATAAAAGTGGTCATTTTTGTTTGTCGCCCTAAACCGCCGAAATGTACCGATTTCAAAGTTGTCGTATTTTACGCCAGGATATATGTAGGTATTAGCAGCGAACGAAACACCATAGAATGCGATCTCCTTACAAATGTCTACCCAAACACGTGCCTAAAACCCGGTATGCGCATGTTCGAACTAAACGGCTGCCTGGCATCATTTTGACACCCCGCCCCCCCCCCCCGCATAATGGCAATGGCACCCATTCTGTGGGGCCATTTTGCGGCGCTACTTAGACTTCTATGGTTTTTTCGTTCTCTGGGTATTGGTATTTTTACCAACTTGCAAGTTGTCTTATACCGGGATACCGAAACTTACCATGGATGGGATGAATATGAATTTATGTTGACGACCGCTTTAGCCTAGTTGGTAGTGACCCTGCCTACGAAGCTGGAAGTCCCGTGTTCGAATCCTGGTAAGGGCATTTATTTGTGTGATGAGCACGAATATTTGTACCTGAGTCATGGATGTTTTCTATGTGTTTGAGCATTTATTTATCTATATAAGTATGTTTATCGTTGTAGTAAGTTATAAGTTTGACTTGCTTGTGTATCTGTGTGTCTGTCTGTGCCATCGTGGCTCCTAAGCGAATGGACTTATTTTAATAGGTACATACCGTACCCGGCAATAAATATTAGACATCGGTTAATTTCGGCTTCGCAGTGCGTTGGCACACACTACCTATGTAATGTTTGTCAGGCGTCGTACAGTTGCAATAGAGTGCGGTCGCATTTAGTTAAAAATATATAATATAGAGTTGTTGAAACTTTTAATTGTACGATGGCATCTTCAGGAGAAAGAGGGAACTCTTTAGTCACGCGAAGTTATTTACAATGTTTATAAAAAAAATGTAATGGAAGCCGACTGATTAAAAAAATACGAGGATGAAAATGTAAGTCATTATTTTAAGAAAAGGTTCAAGAGCGAGTTGCAAATGCCACTGGAATTTCAAGAACTCTGTCCAATATATTAAACGAAGTCAATACTGAGTACTGAGACACATTTCACTTCAGTTAAGTTCGCCACTCTGAAAAAAGGGAGACCGAAAAAGCAATTTAGATATGGACGAATTTGATTATGATGTTATTCGCAGAATGGTGTACGATTAAGATTTAAGAACTTTAAGACTTAAGATTTAACTCGCACTTCACTTTAGATTTCTTTTTACTGTCGAAAATAAAATCAAATGATCTATGTCTAATGTATTATATAATAATATATTATTTTTTAATTTATTAGAAGACACCTAATAAATTAAAAAATAATACATTATTGTTTTTATGCTTTTTCTAGTAAAAACAGCTGTCTATATACAGTGTTTTTTTTAAATGGGACAGTATGGGGAAATCCGAATCTAAAGGAGATAGAGGAAAAGTGTCCAAGGAGACATTAGGTGTTTTTTTATGTAAACAAATTTGGCTCGTTAAAATTTTTGGTCAAGCGTGAGTTGTTCTTAAAAAATCATAAAGTTGGTCAATTTTTTTTTTGAGGCGGGTCGGCTCTGTTTCATGTAAGGATTATTTCATTGTATGGAAAGAAAAAAATATGAACAGCAGAAGTTGGTCAAATTTAATGAAAACTAATCTTCATACAGTTGGTTTATTACTTGAGTAAATGTTCGATGTGGCCGCCGTCTTGTCTTATGCAGGTACGAGCACGCTTCAAGACACTTCTAGTTGCATTTAACAGAGACTTATGGTGAATTGTGATTAAAGTGAAAAAAAAAAAAAAAAAAAAAAAAGCATGAACTGATTGGAAACAAAATCTGCTGCAGAAATAACTTACGTTCCAAATTTGAATTCTTTGCTGCAGAAATAACTTACGTTCCAAATTTGAATTCTTTTTTTTATAATTTCAAGACTATCGCGTGCCATGATGTTTACGAAGATTAAAAAAAATGTTCTTCTCTTGAATCATCTGGAGCTCTTATCGATTATCGAAATTTAAAAATGGAATAATTTTAAATATTTTTTTACACGCCTAGGCACTTGTGACAATATTAAAAGGCGAATACTGCAATTGTATGAAGATTAGTTTTCATTAAATTTGACCAACTTCTGCTGTTCAGATTTTTTTCTTTCTATACAATGAATAATCCTTACATGAAACAGAGCCGACCCGCCTCAAAAAAAAAATTGACCAACTTTATAATTTTTTAAGAACAACTCACGCTTGACCAAAAATTTTAATGAGCCAAATTTGTTTACATAAAAAAACACCTAATGTCTCCTTGGACACTTTTCCTCTATCTCCCTTAGATTCGGATTTCTCCATACTGTCCCATTTAAAAAAAACACTCTGTATATCCAAAGTTTACATGTCATCGATTTGACGTAAACCAATAAAGTCCATAAATAGCAGAATTTATTTGATATTTAAAACGTCTCGTAACATATACGGTCGGTCGCCAGTGTTCAGAAATCATCGTAAACAGCCAATTGTCTCTTTCCAAACTCCGATGTACATTATTTATCAGTATCTGTATCCTCATCCATTTCGCTGTCAAAAATCGTTGATCGATTGTTTTTAATACGTAACTTAGGGTATGTTGCATCAACTAACGATTACAGGCCGATCAACGTTAAAGCAGTCTTTAGACCAGGCTAAATGCAGTGCACTAACTGCGCTCATACTCACTGATTAGAGCGAGATCGTTCATCTTTCCTCCCCAAGTTGGTGCCCTGCGTTTAGCCAGGTCTAAATGCCGTTTTAATATTGCACCGGCAGCTATCATTCATATTGACGAACGCCGCGCTAACGATTACTCGGATTGTTCGCTGCAACCAACCCCTAGTGGCGGAAATCAAGAATGAAACCTGGATTCACTCTGTGTTCCTGCTGAGACTTCTTAACCATTCTAAACACCTTTACGCCAATCAATATCTAAATTTTAGTGTTTGCTTGAAGTTTTAGCGATATTATTACCTACTTATCCACTTCGTCTGAGGGGTAGAGGCTTGGTTGTTCAAGCAGTTGGTAATAGTAAGCTATCTCTATTAACAAAATATGAAACCAGCTATCTCAAATTATTTTGAAGTGAAAACTTCTTTAGCGGCGCTGGGCACTTTTTGGGATGGGGAAAAATTGTTAAATACGCGACAGAGTTTTGTGACGTCAGATGTGAAGGAGGTCACTTTTTGCTGCTAGCCGATTCAACTTCATTCAAAACTGAACGCTATTCGTAAGAGTATAAAGCCGTTACACTTTTTGCAATAGCATATTCTGCAAATTTTGTAATAATACCAACGCGTCCGTCACCGTTTTGCTATTGAGAAAATTCGAATAGTTCGAATTTGGGCGTTATTCCTAAAGAGATAAAGCTTAGAAAAATATTTACCAACGGCAAAAAAAAAATGATATTTTGGTCGCCACCGCCGTCTGCTGTGCAAATTCGAATAGTTCGAATTTAGACGTTATTCCTAAAGAGATAAAGCTTTGAAAAAAATTTGGCATTGGCAAAAACAAATTGGTATTGTGTTTGCCGCCCGTCGCACCCAACGAGCCCGCGGGCCGCCGGCCTAAATAATTGATAATAATGATAATTATAATTGTTTATAAATTTGCGTCAAATTCATTTTTAGGGTGACACCGTAAGATTTCACGTGACCTGATCGAAAAACTGTTACAATGTTATTGAGTTTTCACTTCTGCCGGCACTTCCGGAGTGCAACCCGGTCTTTTTTTTTTACTAACGACTAACACTTGCCTAAGCATTCTGTGGTTTCCACTCGTCAAATAACCGAGGTCTTGGTTTCGTCGCCCCTCGAGCGTTTGCAATGGTAATGAGTGAGTATGTCATTCAATCATTGTACCACACGGGAGACTCGTTTCACTCTCAAATAGAGGGAGATTAAGTAATTAGAAAGTTAACGACTTTCGCAATACATTACTCTTGTTTTGCAACGGCACCTCACACACGCGTTAACAATCTTGAGGCCATGAAAGCTATGGGTATTTTTTCGGAATTTACGTACAGAATATTTATCGTTAGTTTTTGGGTACAGGAAAATATGGTGAGAAAACCGGTATGTTCCCAATAAGGTCTAGTTTTCCCTCTGAGTTGGAAGGTACCCATATAATTACAACAATACAATTTTTATCATTATAACCTTAGTTAATTTTGTATTCAGCACAAATAGCCAGCAGCCTAAAAATTATAAAATTGCTTGTTTAGTTTAGTCATAGTTTTGTTTATTTCTGGGGCTCTCACTGAAAACCAGCGTCACGGCCCCGTGACAACATGCTGAGTGAGGCTCCCGTTTAGCACTTTATATAAGGTTACATTTATATTGTATTTCTTTTTTCCGTGTTTTGTGTGCTAAATAAATAAATTCTTATTCTTATTCTAAATAACATTAAAAAAAAAAAAAAATACCAACGGTTTTTCAATATAGTGACTACGGTGCCGTTAAAAAGCCTGAGTCTTCTAGGTAGATGTCGCTACACACCTCCCTAAGGCGTTGTATGTAAGAGAGGACAGATTGAACGATTTGGTGATCGAGGCGGATTGTTACGATAGCAGAGCTCATTTGGTTAGTATAGCTACGGGCTATGTGTTCCAGTGGTCACCCGGTTCAAATCCAGCTCGGACCATAAATAAAAAAAAAAATCCTTTAATTTATTTAAACTCAGATTAATATCTTATTCCAGTTCGATGAAATTCAACCTCAAATGCAGCTATATGCAAAGGCATTCATCTACCATCATAGGATTTATAGGTTAGCTTGTTTAGCAAACACCCTTAAATCTTGTAACTAACTTCTTCATTTCAATTGTATTCCAATCTCATTCAATGTGGTGCTGCAGATAAAACTCGACAGCACTCAGCTCGCATTCATCTCTTCATCCTCAAAATTAAAATCCGGAATTTGAAAGACGAATAAATGCCTAAAAGACAATACTCGGACCCTCATTTCAGACAACACAGATTGTTGTCACTTTCGGTGACGTCAAATTATTTGCTATTTTCTTTTTTATCTCAATAGAGTAAGGTTTGAAATTGCTTACGTAAATGTTTGCAAAAAGTTTATATTCGTGTAAGCCAAGGGTCAATCCTCACTAAATACGTTGTGTCGGAATCAAATTGATATCTTTTAAGCACGCTCTCTCGTAAGTGATGGGTTGAAGCTTACCGTGTCAGAGAAAAGTAGACGCGATCATTATGAATTTTATTACAATAAGTTTTAGTGAAATAGACTCCGGGTCAGAATAATTTGCGGAGGTATTTAGCCCGGTTTTATTATTTGGGGGTAGTCTGCAAGTCGTAAATGGGCTTAGTGACGAGCTCGGGGAATATTCGCCAAAGCCTCAAACGTTTTATGTTTAAGGCTTCAGCTGATGACGTCAACGATGTTTACACTTTTGCAACTTATTCTATTGAAATAAGGGTTTCTTTAAAGTCAGCTTTACAAATTAAGCGAGAAACGATATCGAATTAGCGTTTCTTGCGTTCCTGTAATACGAAGAATGGAATGTGCACCCAAGGCACACGGCACCGCATTACGGTATGTGCCCACTAGACCGTAGCATACCATGACCGTAACCATACCGTCACATGCAAAAAAACCTTCTGAGTATGAGTAACCATAAGATCACGCCCACTAGACCATTCCGGTAGCGGTCAACACCGGAACGTACCATGCACGGACCCGTCCGGCAATTCTCACCAGGAATATTTTGCATGTGCCGTACGCGGTATCCAATCCTTTCATAAAAAACGTTTCACAAATATTCATTTTATAAACAACGATTGGCAAACTAACGATTAACAAATTAGTTGTTGTTGTTTCATAAAATAATGTTTTTCAAAGAGTTCATTAGACAAATCATTTAATTGAAAAAACATCACAATATAAATCATTATTTGACAAATTACTCATTTATTATTCGTGACAATTGGCAAAGTAACGTTTGGTAAAATAACGTTCAAGAAAATGCATTGTTTGGTAAACACCTTATTTAATAAATCATTAATCGTCTTGATAAAGTTTTAAACCACAAGTTGTATACTTCTATACAGGTATTGTATAAGTCTGTATGAGTACACGGATAAGTATTTATCAAGTAAGTTATCATTCCTAGCCTAAAAACAACTTTTAGGTCTTAAAATGTACTGATATAACAGGTGGATTACCAATCTATTCTGGTTTAAGGCAGGTCAGTATAGGTACGACGACGAGCCAAGCAAGGAGGAGTGTTAGGAAAAACCGCGACCCCACAGTGCGCGAGCCGAGCGAGCGGAGCGAGCGTGCCCCGGTAGCGGCCGGCGAAGCGCCAAAACCGATTTCTGTTTAAATAATATACTTTTCTCAAACATGCTCGGAAATGTACGCGTTAATATCACGAAATGAAGACGTGAAGTTTCTTGTTTATGGCTCCCTACATTACTTCTTGGCCTTACGCCAAGAACCGAAGAAAGAAGAAAAAAAAAAAAAACTATGGTACTATACTTTATGTGCGGTTAAACATGGTGCTCGAACGGCTTGTTCAAATGGCATGTTTAAAAAATAAAAAAGGCGCAAATTACCTATTATTTAATTGATTACCTAGTAGGTATTTATTTTAATTTTAATATTTTCTCACATCGTTTGAGAAAAGTACTATACAATCCTCGGCCGGAACAGGTATTGCTGGACTCGTTGTATTCGGCCTCGTCTACGACTCGGCCGTCTACCCCAATCTCGTCCAGCAATCCCTTATTTCACGGCCTCTGCAGTAATCTACTATTTTTATGAATTTACTACAGGAATGTTTCTTGGCCAGTCCGCTAGATACTTTGATATGACAGATATCTACTTTTATGAAACAATCATTTATCAATCGACGATTTGTAAAATGACCTATTATATAAACGATTTATTTGGTAAATGATTATTTTTAAAATCACAATTTCACATTCAATGTTTTTTTTTAAGTGTAACATTTGCTAATGAAATATTTGTTAAATAATTATCTATAGCATAAGCATTTTGAGGAATGATAGGTTTGTGAAATTAATAGTTTGTGAATCGTTGTTTTTAAAATGATCATTTATGAAACGTTTTTTATGAAATTATGGTAAACCGCCGTACGCTCCGTGTATGACACGCGATGCCGGCGCTCCGAGTTTGCTACGGGTTCTATTCGGTTTTATTTTTACCTTTGGTGATGAAGCTCGCTGGCTTAGAGACGATGGCACCCTCCCGCAGATTGAATAAAAAAACTTTAGTGAGTACTTAATTTTGATTAATAATCATTATTTTCAATTTCCTCACAGTAGGCGTGAAATACACTATTGTAAAGTCCAAAAGTGCGATATGTGGACTCTTCGCCTTCAAGGTCCTCACCTTCGGCTTGGAACTCGACCCCACTCGTCTCATATCTATTGCTGCTTTCTAGCCTCTACAACAATGTTCTACTGTTTCCTTTAATAAGAAATAGTTTTCCTTGTCAAAGTCTTCATGATATTGTTTAAAGGTTTTAATCTCATCAGGCGCGTATATCTTCTTTTCTCAGTCGTGTGCTTTATTTGGTCAGTGTTCGCGGCTATTTAGATATAGACTGCCAGTTCCGCATATTTTGTTGATGGATTTTACGCTTTCCTTCGTGATTTTCCATTTCTGGCGGTCATTGCGTTGCGAGAACACTCAACTACGGATGATTTGGTCAGTGATCTCAGCAGATCAGTCCATCGGGTTTTATTTACACTGTCCTCTAGATCTTTTACCTTCAAGCTGGCCAATTACTAGCCGTTCTATTGAACCATAGCCCTAAATATAAAATAAAAAGACACTTTTCCACTTTGTTGGCATAAACCCTCGAATTAAACGAAATTTATCATCATCATCATATCAGTTGAAAGACGTCCACTGCTAAACAAAAGCCCCCCCCCCCCCCCCCCCCCCAAAAAGTGGCACAATTCTTTCAGCCCCAACTTCCTTCCTTTCAGCAACAAATTTTATTCTTCTTCTTCTTCTTTTTCGTCGCATGCTCATGGTGACCTACACGAGGTCGTTGCTTTGCTCACTAATGCTTGCGGATAGAAGTCTGCAAGTTTTCTTTGCAGGTTTCCTTTACTGCGCCGGTTCAACGGGTTGGTGTCCTTCCACGGCTTTTTTTTCCTTCCACGTGTCCCACAACGGAACCTTCCTTTTCAGGCTATCTGGTTACTAAAAACGCTTAAGGGGCTCCCATACGCCAATGACTTTCGAATCCCTTAGTTTTCTAATATTGTTTGTAGCTTATTATATTAACAAAAACGGATTTAAGCAATATAGTATCCCACATTTACTTCAGAGTTCATTGTTTTCGAGATATTTGGCATCAAAGTTGAACAATTTTAGGCCAAAAAACTGGTTTTTGGCCATAACTTTTGTGTTAATTAGTTTAAAATGAAACCTAAACACGTTTTTAGAGACGTCATAGACGAACCCAAATATGTAGATTTCGTATATGTACGTATAATGTTTAAAAAAAAACATACAAAAATTAAGTATTCATTTTTTCCAAAATCCGGTAGAAAAAGTAAAAACCGATAGCCGTTTGACTTATAATTCTATCTGTAGTGCAAAAGTAGGAGATACGATTCAAAACCCTCGGGTAGCCCCTTAAATCGATTCCAACGCCGTTACAAAGTCCCAGAATCAGAGTTTCGCTTGTGCGGTTACATTTGCATACAACTATGCAATTTGCTAGAGCGTTTGCGGCGGAATACAGTTTGTTGGCAAAATGGAACTGCCATTTTCGTTTCGGCTATGCGATTCAAATATTTCAACCCGCTTTGGAAATTTCCAGTGTAACCTGGCTCCTGAGGTCGTAGCAACTAAATATTTATCTCATGTTACATTTTGCAACGTAGTGATATATTCAATAGGATACAACTAGTCATTGTTTACAGCGTGACCTGCAGAACACGCGAACATATCTTTTTAACAATAATTTTATTAATTACTAGCTTCTGCCCGCAACTTCGTCCGCGTGGAACTCTTTCATATCGTAGCTCCTTATATACATACTTGCGCCCCCTATGTCGCCCCCTTAGACGATGATTCCCGGTATAAAAAGTATTATATACGTGTATGTTAATCCAGGGCATTTATTTGTGTGATGAGCACGAATATTTGTTCCTGAGTCATGGATGTTTTCTATGTATTTAAGTGTTTAATTATCTATATAAGTATGTTTATCGTCTTCTATAGTACCCATAGTACAAGCTTTGCTTCGTTTGGGACTAGTTTGATTTGTGTAAGATTGTCCCCTAATTTTTTTTTTTTATAAATTAAATCTCTATAATTATGGAAACTGCTCACAAAATTTCACGAGTGTTGGTTGAGAAATGCGACCTATAATAAATAATAATAACAACCTTACACAAATCGACCTAGTCTCATAGTAAGCACATTAAGGCTTGTGTTGTGGGTACTAGACGACGATATATAAATTAGATATAAATACTTAAATACATAGAAAACTTCCATGACTCAGAAACAAATATTCATGCTCATCAGCATCACACAAATATTTGCCCTTACCGGGATTCGAACCCAAGACCTTCAGCTTCTTAGGCACCTATATAGCTAAGAACATCCTGACAGCGGGACATCTGTACATCCAGATGTATGAAAGAAATTAAGACCAAGTTGAAACGGAAAATTTCGTTCGCTTCGCTCGCTCGTTAAAAATCATTATGAAGTAGAAGTATTTTTTAAAATTAAATCACAAAAAGCCAAGAAAAAAATGTTTTTTATAATTTTAAAAAACCTTGGAGCTGCTGGATTCTTCTGTATTAATTAAAAACGAAATATTTAACAAATTTATGCGTTTGTTTAGTTTTTGAAGTAAAAACTTCTTTAGCGGCGCTGTGTACTTTTTGTTATGGGGATAAATTGTTAAACTCGCCACAGATTTTTCGATTCGTAAGATTCGATAGGTCACGTGACCGTTAGATGCGTAAGGTAGTATATCTTATACCCGTCGAGTGTTTTACAAGAGAACCTGAAGGCTAAAGGTCCGAAGGTGAGCGGCAAGGCATGCGAGGCCGAAGGCCGAGCTCCATTTAGGGCCGATGCCCGAAGGCCCGTACGGCAAGCCAACGCGGCCATACACTCCCCTTACTCTTTCTCATGAAACACTCACCAAGCGGACACACACTCGATCCGTGCAACGTTTCAGTTACAAATCTCTCACCCGCTTTTCGCTTCCTATAGCAGTTTTTCACTTCTCTTTTGCGAGGAAATACTTAACCAAAACAAGTCAGAAAGTAGGTATACGAGAATTAAAAAAAATAAATACTGATAATTAACGCAATTCGTGTAAAATTATTCCCTAACCATTTTAAAATATCAAAAATGCACAACGTTATTAATATTCAAGTTTTCACTCCTGCCGGTACTCCCGAAGTGCAACCCGGTCTTTTTTTAATAAAATGATTAATATGTGGCTGCCACGCGTGACGTCCTTTAGCTCTCAATTTGCATGAGCTACTTTTAGCGGTCGCTTGCAATGTCCGACTTTGACTATTAATTTTATTTTATTCCTTATACTTTAAGTTTAGTGGCGGGCCGAGACGGAGATGGCGGGACGACCTGGACTTATTTCGCAACGATTGGCCGGAGATTCTCCGAATCGGGACCGAGTGGAAATCGAGAGGGGAGGCTACGAAACGGTCAACGGCTATAGCCACGAGACCGTTAGCACTGAATGTGTCTCTAGTCTAAAAACGGATAAATAAGACTGTAAAATTTGTGGTTCTGTGAGCTGTAAAAATCGCGTGGCTCTTTTTTTTCTAAAATCATAATTTACAAAGAAAACTATATAATAGGGGTCTACTGAATAAAATAATCAATTGTCATATTTTCTCGAAAAAATATTAAAAATGTAGTCAAATGGAGAAAAAATCAACGCGAAAGGTTAAATAATCACGAAGTTATAAGTGTCCAATGTTTTAAGAATGGGTGTGTTCTGTCCCTTTTTCGCAAAACGCAACTTCATATGAATAGATAACGCTGGAAGATTGTGACGTCACTAATAGACGGCAATGTGCCGTGCCCATCGTGTTCGGCGCCGCCGTCGACGCGGCCCCCCGGCAGCATCCCGTAACGTGACGTCACACACTGTTTGCGTTTTCTCTCTCTAACAAGCAATATTAAAACGGTTGTAGCTTCGTAACTCTTTGAGATATCTGAATGGGATTTTCGTCACTAGGCATATTTTTTTGCCTTCTTTCTTTTGGAGTAGTAATAATTTTTGTGTCTACCCCTATCCTGAACCTGCTCACAAAATTGTTGAGAAAAGGAGGACAGCTGGACAAACTCGAAAGAACTTAGGCTCTAGCTGAGGCAGAGGAGCATTTCCCTCTATCAAAATTTATAAGCCTATGAAATGTATTTGGAGGTCTAGCATACTGGTTCGGTTTACACGAGCTTGTGTGCGTAGTGAATAGCAGTCAAGTTGTAAATTCACTTGAATTCTGTTTGTTGTTGTTGCCAACTAACCGTTTCTGGTGCATTCTGTAGCGAATAATTTAATATATATTCAATCTAAATTCCAAATGGTTAGGTTGAATTTGTATAACTAAACCAACTAAATATATGTATTAGTATTATCAAAGAATAATACATTTATAGACTCCTCCATTGCACGCTATCCACGTTAATCACCTGACCCCGTTCACCCAGGGGAATTAGCGGCAATTATTTTATATTCAACTAGGAAAAAATGATAATGTTCGGTTATGGCGCTTCGCCGGACGCTACCGCGTCACGGTCGCTTCGCTCGCTCGGCTCGTGCGCTGTAAGATCGTAGTTCACCTAACATCCTAACCGTTTTTTTCCCCTGAGGGATCAGGCAAGGGGATTCTAGTGTACAACAGCGTCCATGGACCTGTATTATACTCAGGACAAGCTGTGGTATTATTAATAACAAGTCCGTGCGAGATGGTAGCATATAAATAGATAGGTGTGATAGAAAGAGAAATATCACTTGTTCCTTGTCATAGTTCAACTTTTTTTATTTGTCGCAACTGATTTAGTGAAAATGCGGCAAATAAACCATTACCAGCCCAAATTAAGTAGGTTGTATATGGTAAGCCATCAGCTATTTGAAGACCAGTTCTTAATTTAGCTGCATATGAGCCTTTCCGTTCCTCGTTATGGCAACACGTATAGCTTGTGCTTAGGATTATAGGTCTATGCACCCGTCGAGACCTAAGATTTGATTTTTTACACTTCCTCAATTGCGTAGGTATTTAGAGTATTTTAGAGTGAGGTTGTGGCTAGTTTAAACCGATTGTCATAATAAACGACTATGATCGATGATGGCTAAGGAACTCAATCGATTGTATGCTTGTATATTTACATTTTAATCTTAAATCTTCTGCAAAAATTATAACAATTGTATGCATATATTGTTCCATTGGTGATTAACACCTCATAGCCAAACAATTTATTGTATTAAATACTGTTTGCCCTCTGTAGCGGCAATACAGAGGTCACAGGTTCGAGTCCTGTATTAGGCTTCAGACGATGATGGTTTGTATTTTAATTATATTCTGTTCTCTGTATCATATCGTTACTGATTAATAATTTATAGTTACCAATTTATTCAAATTACAGCCAATTCCAAAAGATACTACTCGAGCATCACTATATTCAACATTATGAACTTTCTCCCATCGCCTCGCCTACTTAACCCGCTAGTGGTCAAACGACTTAAGAAAACTTTATCCTCCACGTGATATAATTTATATTTAAGTGCTATTAACTGTTCTGTGCCTATATCAAGCAAAACAATACCTTTGAAATCTAAGACAAAGGTCTGCCTAAGCTATTGAGAAAGGGAATATTAATAGTGGCTGATACAATACGGCTTAAAACATACGAGTAGGTCCTTTCAAAAGATTTTAGTCGCTCGTAAATGAAATGCTGAAGACAAAGTAAATACATAATGCTGTGCATAAATCGTTTTATATTTGCTACGTTCTTATGTATAATATGTGTATTGAAATATATTTACAACCGTATGTATGAAAGCATAAATTGACCGATTGGTTATTAGAAAATTGTTATTATAGTGTAAAGCAATAGGATATTATGATTATTATTATTTCGACATTGTTTTATTATTTTGTTGAGTAATTTTGAATTTTTGTAATTGTATATTTATGTAGGCTAATGAAACTCAAGACATTTGCATGCCTGTACGTATTAGGGCTGAATAGACCTAGGTACTTACTGTATTATGACAAATAGATGATATTGATTGATTGATTCATTCATAAATGTTACTTATCTAAAAAATAAAGTAGTTAAGAAATGTCATGAAAAATCAGTACTAAAGCCAGATCTATATTAGGTATTAGTCTAACGTGACGTGACGTGACCCTATAGGTGTCATACACTTAATAAGGTTATTTTCACACTCACCTGACGCTCTCTAACGTGATGGCTCCTTTTGTGACAGGCTTCACATCACGACAGATTAGTATGATTCCGGCTTTTCTTTAGAGCAAAAAACGATACAAAAAAATATCATGTGCGAGGAGTCTGATTCATATACACCTCAAACATAAATAAGATTCTGACAAAAAATACAAGTTTTTACTGCCGACTGTACTTTTCTGTAGTCCGATATCAACTACTCATTAAGACGATTCTAACGAGCCCAAACTCAACGGGGTTACGTAGGTTAAGTACTGAATTCCCATGGCCACCTTCTGTCTCCTTCATCAGATCAGCTCGATGGTATGATACAAAAAAGCTTTTTGTAATAGCCAACTCCGATCCGTAGAAGATCCTCACTTTTAAATTATCAGTCTCGCTTGATATTCAAAAACAGCATAAATAATAAATATTAGGGGACAATCGTACAGTTATCGAACTAGCCCCCATAGGTACTAGACAACTATATATTAAATAGATATACATACTTAAATACATAGAAATCATCCAAGACTCATCACACAAATATTTGCCCTTACCGGGATTTGAACCCAGTACCGTCAGCTTCGTAGGCAGGCTCACTCACTTACCCCTAGGCTAAACCGGACGTCAGTGTTATTTAAATGAGAAAAAAATGGGTTGACTACTTAGATTTTCACCCTATTTATCCTTTCTGTTATTTTACAATGTCGAGTTCATTTTATTGAGCTTCTATTGTGCTTAGAATACTACATTTTCATTGATACTATGTTACTATAACCTACTGACGGTTAAATTTAAATTAAAAAAAAGTGTTAAATTTGCGAAAAGGTTTCCCTAACTGTGAATATTATCAATAAAATTATTTGAAATCGTTTTGGTTGTTTACATTTTGTAAATATTGGTAGCACCCTCGTTGAAAAGATTTATGGCACCATTTGCCGCCAGTCTTTGCGTTTTATGCCTGCTGTATACATTGGGCCAACGTTGGTGCATGAGCAGAAGGCAGCTATGCGTTATAGCCTATAGGGAAAGGTCTTTAATTCGATCTCTTTCGTTTACATAGCTGTAAAGTGTACAGCCGGCTTTATGTAGGCGATCGGCGCACGGCTCGGGCTCTAACTAGCCGCTCGCACCTGCGGCAGGAGCGAGCGGCTAGTTAGAGCCGTGCGCCGATGTGTTTGTGTGTCTCGCACACACACACCCATACACAAAGCGCATAGTATAGTATTATGAAATTTATTACGGTAGTATATTGCATATTTGCACAGGTCGCTTATTCATCTCACTTGAACATTATGGACTTCACAAAATCAAAATAGTTATTCAGCAAATAGACAACAAAGGCACTTTTATAAATCAAAATGTATATCTATAGACTCGAAATAGTACGAGTACATATCCATTCATAATAACCTTGTACCTTAGCGTTCAATTAACAACAGTTTTTAATTACTATGCCAATCACAATTCAGTCCCCTTCACACGCATTATGTTCAACTGTTTTTCAACATAATCTTGTAATCTCTTAATAGGGCTGTAGACATATGTTAAAATGTATAACGTAGCGTTGCACAATGGATAGTAAACCATCAAATTATTGTCATCATTATCATAATTTTGCGACCGGAACAGCATCAAAAGAACAGCTCGTTTTTCCATACAACGATTAGGTAGTACAAATAGCGGATTTTATGTCAATTAGTATGAAATTTATGGGTACCTATTTATGTTTTTTAATTGTAGTTGCTCCAATACAAACATTTTTTCCTTTGCATAAACTACTTCGAATGGCATCGTAAAAAAACAACTTAGGTAACACCCTATTGAGTCAACCTAGACACTATGTCTAATAAAAGCAACAAAAAAAAAAACAACTTACGGGTAAATGTGTCGGTAACGTGAGAAAAAATAAAAAAAACGCCTGCGAGGTTTAATTGTATTTTCATCAATTCTTTGTCAAAATTCACTCTTGGCAATAAAAAAAACAAACATAATAAAACTTAAACTATAGGTAAAAAAATTGGCATAAATCGCCTTCAACGGGCAAGGTGCTCAGAAGGCTGGCCGTATTCCCTCGCTGTATAGCGATACTAATACGCTGTGCGAAATAGTGGCCAGCCCTCTGGTCGCCCCAAATCTTTATACTCGTATACACGACGCGCACTTGGCCCCCATGGCCCCAAGGTTTCAACGCCAAACGCCGCAAACATGTAGCTGTTATGTTACTGTACTCTTGGCAACATAGTGCCGATAAACCAATATCCAATATCCGAATAAAGACGCAATGGCAACACGCTGGATTTAATATCCGGAGTGATGGTTCAATGAGGTCTCGAGAAATATATATGTCAACTATAATATTGATATGTACATCCCTATATGCCTCGAGGTATGAGGCGCTTAATGGCTATACAACTTATATTATATAAGGTGTTTGGGTGAAACCAAATAATTTTACCAGGCGTAATAATACCCGACGATGATGTTTAGAAAATAAAATAAGAGCTACGGTAGCCTAGTGGTTCAGGCATGCGGCGTTTTTCGGAACATGAATTGAATATTTACCGTTAGCTTTTCGGTGAAGGATAACATCATTCTCCTAGCGTTGTTCCCGGTTATGCCCCTAAAGGAGCTCGGGGTCCGCTTTGACACCTAATCCCAAGATTTGGCATAGGCGCTAGTTTTACGAAAGCGACTGCCATCTGACCTTCCAACCCAGAGGGAAAACTAGACCTTATTGGGATTAGACCGGTTTCCTCACGATGTTTTCCTTCACCGAAAAGCTAACGGTAAATATTACGTACATAAGTTCCGAAAAACTCATTGGTACGAGCCGGGATTCGAACCCACGACCGCCGCTTGACAGCCGCATGCCTGAACCACTAGGCTACCGTAGCTCATTTTCGGTGAAGGATAACATCGTGAGAAAACCGGTCTAATCCTAATGAGGTCTAGTTTTCCCTCTGGGTTGGAAGGTCAGATGGCAGTCGCTTTCGTAAAACTAGTGTCTATGCCAAATCATGGGATAAGGTGTCAAAGCGGACCGGACCCCGGGCTCCTCTGGGGCACAACCGGGAATAACGCTAGGAGGATGTCATATAAAGTAAGCTGGATTCGGCTCATTTTTTTTTCTCTAGTCTCTTTTATAAAAAAAAACGAATTGCAAGACACATTTGTACGCGACAAGAAATTATTTGTTAATTGGGTAAAGCCGTTCTTTCTTGTTCCTGATTAAGCAGTTTAAATCGTCTACATTTTAATCAATTCCAGTGTGTTACGAATATTAGTAATCCATTTATATGGCTAATTGGCGTAACACACTGGAAGAGATTAAAATGTAGACGATTTAAACTGCTTAATCAGGAACAAGAAATAACGGCCTTACCCATTTAAGAAAAAAATACATAATTAGACCTCCTGGGTTAAGAAAATAGTTTTTACTCCTGACAACCTCATGATTACTCTGGTAATATATTTGGACCACGTACCAGAAGGCGCAGCGTGGGTAGACCGGCACAATGTGAACTGATGAATGACCTGGTAATGGTCGCGGGAGTACGCTGGATGCGGGTGGCGCAGGACCGGTCATTTTGGCACTCTTTGTGGGAGGCCTATGTCCAGCAATACGGGTGTAGACTCGAAAATTATCATTACTCCAAAAGAAGGAAGGCAAAAAAATATGCCTGCTGACGAAAATCCCATTCAGATATCTTAAAGAATTACGGAGGTACAACCGTTTTAATATTGCCTGTTAGAGAGAGAAAACGCAAACGGTGTGTGACGTCACATTATAGGATGCTGCCGGCAGGCCGCGTCGACGGCGACGCCGACCACGTTGCGGCGCGGCACGTTGCCGTCTTCTGTGACGTCACATTTTTCCAGCGTCATTGTTTCATATGAAGTTGAGTTTTGCGAAAAAGGGACTGAACATACCCCCTCTTAAAACTTTGGACACTTATAACTTCGTGATTATTTAACCTTTTGCGTTGATTTTTTCTCCATTTGACTACATTTTTTATCTTTTTTCGAGAAAATATGACATTATTGACTATTTCATTTAGTGTCTACGCCCCCCTTGGCGTCTCTCGGCTGATAATGATGATGATGATGATGATTGATTTGGATTCCTCGCGAGCAGGACCATCCTGTACAGCTGATATAACATTATCAAAATACTTTTGACTAGAAGATCAATCTAATATTTGCCTTTTACATTCCTATTTATACAAGCGTGTTTCGCGTTCCCGTTCTGACACAATACCTCCGTGCACAAGAAAGTTGAGCAGCTACCACGAAACGTCAACTTCATTTATTTGTGTATCTCTTTCTCTTTTGCATAAGCAGGTACGATAAAGATAAAAATACACGAAAGAACGAAGTTTGCCTTTCGCGGTAGCCGCTCTAGTATCACGAAGATAATATTACTACGCTCTCAGCCCCCCTATTCTGTAACTTGTTTAAGCTCACCTCAACGCTCACCCTCAAATATATCTTGACACCGCGATGCGTAGTAACCAAGCGTAGGTAGAGGTCTAGTTTCGTGACGAGTGACCGGCGGGGTGAGCCGCTTTAGCGCGTAGCGAATAACAGCCCAGGTTATTTCGTACCACCGAGGCGCAAAGATAGAGTAACCGTGTCGCAACGTCGTCTAATGTTTATGTAAAATATACACAATAATCTTGGTTGAAAATTTTGTAGCTAAGATATTTTAGGGGGAGAAGATTTAGGTACATAAACAGAATTAGCATAAAATGCGAAACCAAGTAAAATTCAACGCACGAGCAATAACCGTAATAATAACTATGAAAGCACTGGTTTAGGTAATGCAAAGTAAGTTAAGTAAAATAAGATAAACAACATTATGCGTTTGACTAAGAGAAATTATTTTCGAGTGTATGGTTATATGAATAGTTCCTTGGGAGTTACGGTAGCCTAGTGGTTCAGGCATGCGGCGGTCGTGGGTAGCAATCCCAGCTCGTACCAATGAGTTTTTCGGAACGTATGCATGAATATTTCCCGTTAGCTTTTCGGTGAAGGAAAACATCGTGAGGAAACCGGTCTAATCTGAATAAGCTCTAGTTTTCCTTTTGTCTTAAGGTTGACTTTCGTAAAACTAGTGCGTATGGCAAATCTTGGGATAAGGTGTCAAAGCCCGGGCCCTGCGTCTTGAGTCTCTTTAATTCTATAGTTTTTATATATGAAAGAGAAAAATGACATCGATCAAGTAGTTAAAATACACACGTCATAATTATGTTTAAACTGTATTTAGCCACACAAAGATTTTGGTAATAAAATACATTACCTAAATAATTCACATACCTGTATGCCGCGCAGAGCTGTGAAGGAGTCGTTTCTCTCACCTCCGCCCAAAGGCACCTCCCAGATTATTCGAACACCCTGCAGGTAAAACGGAAATAAATGTAGTTACAAGTAATATAAAATGTTAAAGTCATAAGAATATGATGATGTCCTCCCAGACGTATCCGTCGCCACCGACATCCTGAAAATTTGTTTCTCAAAGATTTTATTATCATATACACCTAAATCCATCATAATATATACCCATTAAGACCTTTTCTCATTTTTTTAGTTCTTTTTGTGTTTTTTTTTTGTATACCTAAAATCTCTGTAGCAATTTAAGCAACCACCAAATTGTAAACTGGTTATCACTAGGGGTGAACTGAAAATCTAGCGCTGTGTGCAGCTAGTCTGTAGCGCAGCAAATGCCGAGTTCATTCCTGTTGTCGAACAAATATACAAGACTTAGTTTTTGTTTTTCTGTTTAATATGTATTTATGTTGTGTTTCTGTATCTGGTATGTTGTGTGGCAATAAACTACTATTCTATTCTATTCTATATGGAGTTTTCAAGGTAGTCTTATCTTATCTTATCTTATCTAGATGAGGGCCCTTTCGGATGCACTTCGACCCAGTGGGATCTTTTGTGCATTTGCCCTCTCCTTTATGCCTACTCCCAAGCTCGCTCCATCATTTCCACATATCGGATGCTGCAGCTTAGCGGGAGCACCTTGAATTCCTTTGGTTGCGGATAGCCGTTACCAAAGTTATTCATTCTTTGTCTGGCAAGGGCATGACATTCACACAATAAGTGTTCCATAGTCTCATCCTCCTCGCCACACATTCTACAGTCTAAACTATCCGACAGTCCCATCTTGGCCAAGAGATCATTGACCCTGAAGTGACCTGTGAACAGATATGATTCTGAGTTGCTTCCTATTGGATTTCCAGAGCTTGTTAGTCCAGCTCGAGGTAGTAATAATTATATGAATTATTTAAGGTGAACGAATTATTTTAGACACAAATTATTATGTGAATGATATATTGATTTTCTTTTTGCATTTCCTATCCTACATAAATTTAACTAAACGGGGGTTACGTATGACACAAGGGATAATGATGAGGACAATGAATTATATGAGATCATAATTTTGTGTACCTATGATATTGATTAAACATTTAGGATTATAATACAATATTTTTACTAAATGGGGTTACACGTTGTCAATGAGGTTGTGAACAATTTTGAATTTGGTGCCATAGTGCCGAGCAACATTTATTCGTTTCTTTTGGTGTAGTAAAACACGTCCAAAAGACAGACGAAAAGTGGATCCTTCGAAAAACGAAGGCGTATTATTTAGCCCCATCTCAGAAAGATCAGAAGATTAATGTACCCATTACGTATTTCCGCAAAAACTTCCAGGTCGTATGTAAATACAGACAAAGCTTACGGGGCGATTTGTCAACAAGCGGTCGACTTAATGGGAAAAATTCGGTCTAGCTACGCTATTAAGTGCACTTTGTCTTCCGTTCCTTCCATGCCAAAATGAACAAAAACTGGTCAGTAAACGGTAATAAAATACCAGATAAATCTGCCTGAATTAGTGGCCCCATATGGAGTCTGGTTAGGATTTCACCAACCCCTTTTTTCCCCGTGGGTGTCGTAAAAGTCGACTAATGGAGCCAGGTTGAAGTGTTTTGGGCGATGGGCTAGCAGACTATCACTGTGATATCACATTTTGACGATTTTTTATACCCACATTTATGCTAAAAATGGCACTAGAACATACGTTTCATGTGCTCTGCCTACCCCTTTTGGGAATAGAGGCGTGAATCTATGTATGTATGAAAATAGTGGCAATGTGACTACATTTTAAGCAGACTGCATGAAAAAAAGGGTAAATATTTTGTAACAGAAAGATAACTCGTAATTCATTATCATTATCATATCAGCCGAAAGATGTTCACATCATTTCAGCCTAGTAATCCAGCGGGCCAATCTAATCCAGTCATATCGTTAAATTACGAAAACCATATTCCTTTGATATTCTCAAAAGAGTGAGGTTTTGGTCATTATTGGTAGTATGCTGTAATTAATTGCATGTTTGCACGTGCGGAGGGACGGTGGGCATTAACCGCATGCAAAATACGCAAATAAGTGCATCTCATCATCGCTAATAGAGCAGAATAACAAAGGATTGTTGTTCTCGCAACTTATCATCGACTTCCGCAAAGTAACGATCGATTTCCGCAAAGTAACGATCGATTTCCGCAAAGTAACGATCGACTTCCGCAAAGTAACGATCGACTTCCGCAAAGTAACGATCGACTTCCGCAAAGAGACGATCGACTTTCGCAAAGTAACGCCTGATTCAGTCACTTACTTCATATCGTTAACATTATTTCTGTAGCATTCTAGTCTACTAATCGAAACTAGCACTGGCATGCAACTAGAATAATGTGAAAAGGCACTGGAATACACACATTCCAGTAAATAAGTCAGTGCAGCATTGGATTTGTTGTCTACACTATCCTAGTTGCGCTGGATTAGGCAAGCTGGAATATAGAAGTTTCTGACAAAAAGGTTTGGAACAAGCTTTTGTCGAAAACTGTACTTTTCTGTATACCATCATCAATTACTCATTAAGACGATTCTAAGGAGCCCAAACTCAAGAGGGTTACGCCGGTTAAGTACCGAATTCCCATGGCCACATTAAATCTCCATCATCAGATCAGGTCGATTGTACTATAATATTGAATTGCCATCCAAACTATCGGTTGAGGTTAACTGGTTCAAAAATTATGTTCCAAGATTTGTCCAACAGTTAGAAACAAGCGAATAGGTCAAGTTAAATAGAAGCTTGTAAAAAGACCGTCAATACGGTCACTGGACGGGATTGCTCACTGTAATGTGTATAATTCAGTGCCGGTTCAGAAAAAAAATTGGAACTGGAACAAAAAAAAGTGAACAGGCACTTGGGTTGAAATCAATCAGCGTTTGTACATTTCATGCAATTGCGCGAAGTGTGTGCAGATCCATTTGTCAAATCACCCTCGAGTGGAGAACTGACTATTGGGGACTCGGTTTTGTTCCCGTACGGTTCATATGTCCAATGGATCGATTAATTTAACAATAGAAAATTAATTAGAATTATAGAATATTAGTGAATGCAATTGTATATTAAACTCTGAATTAAAATTATAAAAGGTTACTAATCTCAAATTGACATAATAGTAAACCTAAACCTAGTTATAAGACATATTCTAGTGCATATTGTATGTCAATGGAATAAATGATTTTGACTTTGACTTTGACTTTGAATACAGTTAGTTGAGCCAGAACAATGGCTTGAGGTTATTAATGTTTCTTTGGTACATAGTGGCCATTAATATAGTCAAGCCAACCATTCGCGCCATAGAAAACGAAAAGGACGATAAATTATTAAAAATGGCTCCTCGTGTTGCCACAATGAATGACGTTATAAACAGACCAAATGAGGAAACCTATAATGTCCTCCAAAAAGCATTACAGCTACATTGTTTTGACGACTGCAATTTTTTTTTTCTGTACATTATGATACTGAAATACTTATGTTTACTGGCAAATTTTATTATTAGGTAACTAAATATACCATAACCACATTAAAGTCACTGATGGATCAAGAGTCTCCAATCCATACTAAAAAGTAAATTGATTTATAGAAAATAAACTAAATGCAAGGCATATCCTTTTACATTCCTAAGCACAGCAAATAACATTTTCACCTCACTACCTCGGAAAGCCCTTTTTGTATGTTTGATACATATTGAGAAAATCGCTTTTTATCCACATGAGAAGAAAGAGTTTTGACATTTAAACAGAGCTTAAGGTGACATGTGACAGCTAACAAAACGTAGAACGTTAAAAGTGCTAAATTTTTAACATCACAATTAATGAATTGCATCGAGTAAAAAACACTAAATACAGTCTTACAACATTATTTTAATTCATAAAGATCAACATTTAACATTCATCTTCATTTTTGTTATACAAACGGATAAAATGTTCGGACAGTCCAAGTAAGTCGATGTGCGAACAAAACGCATCCGAAATAAAAAATAAAAACTTTTAATTCAAAACTTTTCAATTACCTAAGCCACTAACGCTAAAATATTCGCATGTTTTTCTAGTTTGGTTTGTTATTAAAAATGAATGATTTGAGTGACGAAGACGTAATAATTAACACCTGTGGAATTACGGGAAACCGTGCAAAATGCAGAATTGTGCTTATTGCCTGAAAATCCCGTTTAAGATAACATGAATGCGTTTGACCTTTTCAATACATGGAGACACAAAAAAGGTGCAAAAACCTTTTCAGTTAGCAGCAGCTAGTTATTGATTAAATATAATATAGTATAATTGCAATATTATTATTGTTAATTAATCAATAATACCTTTTATACTGTGACTCAAATGTGAATAAATACAGACTTATTAGTACATACATATGTACCATTTTTGTCAAAGCTGAATAAATTGACAAAATGTAGGTACCTAGTTATTTAATATAATATAATTAAAACCTTACTTACTGAGGCTGGAATTATATAATTTATTCTAGTCTATTTGTTAGGTACTATAAATGTTATGATTGTATGTCAATATTGGAATAGTTCCATAAAGACTGGATATGCTATTTTGTAATATTTTCGATTTTACCAATACTCCTAGTACTTCAAAATTATAGTATTGACAAAGAGGTAAATAAATAATAATTGATAGTACAAACCCTTTTTCTTATTTTCCTCGCTGTAGTGAGGTGAAAAGTTTTGTGTTATACACGGGTGAAAAGTTATTTTACGTCTCGTGTGTTGAAACACTCGCTACGCTCAGGATTCTATTTTTGAACCACTCGCTTCGCTCGTGGTCAATCATAGAATTCTTTCCCTAGCTCGTGTTTCTTTCATTTGAAACAACTCTCAGGTAAAATACAACTTTCCCCCCTTGTATAACAAATAACTATTTTCCCCCGGTCTTATAGTTAAAGCAATGACGCGTAAATTCAGTGTCCGAGAGGCAAACGGATGGCTCGCGGATTGTCAGCTTGTTTGTTTATTATAAAGATTTTTTTACAAATCACTTTCTCAAAAATATTTAAAAGTAAATTAAGACATGCTCGCGTGTTCTACGTCTCACAAACCCACTAGTATTTGTATTCTTCCTAGATCACATTTTTTTTTTTCAATTTTGATGGAAATGGTATCAACATGGTAATAACGAAACGGAATGTGCTCAAACGGGCCCGTCTCATCGCTCACACGCCGCGGCGATGGATGGACGAGCACTAATCAATAACAGGGATCCCGCGGGACGTCGTTTGTTCAACGCTACACTATTTCAGTTGTTTTTATCTGCCTAGTGAAGAGAAAAACTGTTGAAGCATTGATATGTTTCGTAAAAGAGTTACTTACTTACTTTAAAGTCAATAATGGGTAGTAGGCTGTTTATGTATTATATATTTTTATTTGTGATATTTATGTATATGTATTTGTGTATGTATGTTTGCGCTATTTATGTACGTGTATTTATACAATTATTTAGTTTTTTAGCTAATTATAATCTCTGCACAACCTACTGCATAATCTAGTTTTATCTCTTTCTCCGATACACAAAGGTTGTCTGGGAGAGATCGCTCTTCAGCGATAAGACCGCCTGTTGTCTACCTCTAGTGAGAGGTCGAGAAAAGAAGGAGTGTCGGCCAAGTAGACATAAACGGTGAGCGTAGCGAGGCCGGAAAGGGGCTGGTAACCCCTTTTCACGCCAAGGTATGTATAGTGCTTTTCTCAAACATGCTTTGAAGCCTATTATAAAGTATACATGGTTGAGAAAATGAACATTGTTGGCCTGTTCAAAATTCATAAAAGGCTCGTTCGAGCAACAAAAATAAAGTTTTGAAGCCTCAATTCTTCATGACCATCTTTTGCCACATTTCCGAGCATTGACGTGAAAAGCATTATATAATGTCTCCGTTAAAAGTGTAAATAGATGGACGCGTCTTCCTCTAGGTCCTCTACCTTCAGCTCGGAACTGAAACTCACTAACTTGCCCATCTATTGCCTACTTTATAACCTTTACAACATTGTATAATTTATAATGTAAGTAGGCTGCAATGACACTTTTACAAGTCAATTTCTACCAGCGTTTTATAAATATAATATATAGAAAACTGTCAAGAAGAAACGCCGTATATACACATGAAATATGTAGGTATCTTATTCTTAGCAGGTTACTTTTCTCCCCTTGTTGTCTGCAAAGTGGTCCGTTTCCTTCATAAGCGATTGCAATTAATTCCCTTGACCTTATGGCCCAGTTACTTGCATTTATTTGTTGTTTCCGTACAACGTTTAACTTGATTAAGTACGAAATACTGGATCCACTACTACTCGCTGGATCCACAGAAAACCAGCGCCATTGGCACTGCTGTGTCAACTGCATTGCTGAGTGGAGACCTTTTCGGTAGCACATCCCTATTTGTTCGTTCTTACGGTGCATTATGTGAATGTATGTGTAATGATGTGTTATCCTAATAAATTTCTATTCTATTCTAAATATGTCTTCTGCACTTACGTCTATAGCAGTGTCAATAACGAGGTAAAGTGGCTTGTACGCATGCGTGACCTGTGCTCGTAGCACGAACAACCTGCGCATGCACACACGTCGAGGCTCCAGAATCACCTAAAACAATATTACATGTTGATATTCCCAGGATCAAAGAATATATATATATATATATATTTTTATGGTATAGGAGGCAAACGAGCAGACGGCACCTGATGGTAAGCGATTACCGCCGCCCATGGACACTTGCAACACCAGGGGTGTTGTGAGTGCGTTACCAGCCTTTAAGATGGGAATACGCTCTTTTCTTGAAGGTTTGAAGGTTCTTGGAGTTCGTTGCCATATTAGATACGTCTTCTACGTCACTATTAGTTATCATCATCACATCAGACTTTTACCAGGTCTTCAGTTCATCTTCTGAGGGGTCTTCCCACATCTCCCTCCCAGATCGTGGACTAGTGGACGTGGTCACCGATTAACACGTTCGCAACCAAGAACCTGTCTGGTAGGCACTCGTAATGTTGCAGGATTACGAGTGCCTACCAGGCATTTGGCAGTAGTATAAACCTACACGCCTAGCGAGTTCTGTCGGTTTCTGGTGTATTGTTCCATTTTTAGTCCGGTTGCGAAAGTGTTAATTAACCTGACGCAATAAATTAGTAGCCGTATAAAAATGATACAACTCACATACGACACCCCGGAGAGACAAAGAATATCCTAATTCCTTAGGCCAAAATCGATCATAATTTACTTTAAAAACAAAGCTCTAAGAGTTCCCTCTATTTCTCAAGAATCCCATTATCAGATCCTGACCTGATCATAAGACCAATTGGAAAGGATTAGGTACCCTTTCAAACAAAAAGGTCCTTTTCGGACGAATTCAGAACATCCTCCTTTTTTAAAGTCGGTTAATAATAATAGGAATAATGACTTAATCAGAAGTTAAACCTCAAGTCAGTCAGCGACTCAGAGTGACTTAACATCTTGTTTTCTATTTTGTGACCGAGGTGATATCAATTCTATACTTTGGAGATAATCTTGAACTTGGCGTAAATGACACGATTGCAATAATTTTAGGTTAAATAAAATTATTAATCAACATTTAACTTACTGAATAACAAATTATTTAAAAAAAAAGTCAATACTTTTTTTAAATACTTATAACCAGGGAGCGTACATTTCATGCCGATGACAGGCGTATGACGTCAAGCTACATACAGGATGGAAAAAGTTTGAAAAGAGCAACGGCATAACGAACGTTTATTTATCCGTACCCAATAATGGAAAATGTGATTAATCAATGATTAATCACTGTTATCTAATCAACCTCTTCCGTTTAAGTAGATCTAATATATTGACACTTGAGACGGACATTGAAAGAACTTTATCTGACATTGTCACATCAAAGTTTACTCTTTGTCACAAATAGGAGACATGCGGAAACAACATTTCAGTTAAATTTAATAAGATCAGGAAACTGAATGCTTTGCTAGTGGCCTAGGTCGCCATGGAGGCTATAAAATTATTGTGCCAAATAAATCCATGTTTAGTTATAGATAATAAACAAATTTATTGTTCCTGCTGTCAGCAAAGTTTGCCACCAAAAGCAAGCAACATCAAATTACATTTGCAAACAATAAAACACAAAGAACATGAGGAACATAAAGAAACACAGTTTGATTTTAACATGGACTTGACCAATTTCATGATAGCATCGATAGACACGTTGTTGTGGCCTAAAAGTAATTAAAAATAAAATAAAATATTAGTTACTAAATACTTTTACGGTTACTAATTCGTGTCACTTCGTTTTTTGAATCAACCTGTGTGTTTATATGAATACGTCATTATGACGAAACCGGCATGAAATGTACGCTCCCTGCTTATAACAGTTTGATGAGTCTATTAGCGATGATGAGATGCACCTATTTGCGTATTTTTCTATTTTCGTATTAACGTGCGAAGAACGAGTAAGTAGTGCATTAACCGCAAGCAAAAATACGTAAATAGGTGCATCTCATCATCGCTGATAGAGCAACGCGTTTTTTTTATCGGAATAGCAAAGGAATAATAATACATTGTTCTCATACATAACATATCATGGACTTCCGCCTGATTAAATCAATTAGTTTGATAACGTTCAACCGGTTTTGTTTTGCTAGTAGGTACCGTTTATTTTCCGAGGTTGTTTCTTTTACGCGTTCCTTCTGTTCAGGACAGAGTCAAGTGCAGAGCGTTAGGATCGCATAAATAAATATGGTTCTCGTTTGCACAGCCTCTGTTTACTTCTTACAAAGGGTAAAACGGTATACCATTATAAATCTTTCTTAAGCAAGCACAAGGGATTAAAATATTATATTTCGTAATGACTTTCACCAAAGGATTTCTCCAAGGCGAAATGTAAATGTTCCTTAATGAAGGCTTAGCAATAATTTATTATGCATTCCTAAAATGGAAAGAAATTTCTGTAACAAAAATACCTTTCGCGCTATCAACTTTGGATGGGGAAATCATTCTTCTGGTGCGCTTGAATTTATAAAGTTCTGATTCAATTTGAAGATAAACTCAATCATAATATTGAAAATTCTTTGTTGTTTAGAAAGTAGTCTTACCACTTTTCCCAATTAAATCTTGTGAAATTATGTTTTTAGAATTTAATTACAACTTGTTTTGTTGATTGGTGGTTGAATTTGGACCTTTTTAAATTAAAAGATTAACTATACAGTGTTCTTTGACCCTCGCTATTTTAACTGTTTGATAGTACGAGCAGTTACATAGGTAAATGTTAATTAAAAATGCTTAGTTAAGAGCTTTGCGCGGAGACAGCTTGGAAAATAATAAAGTTAAAAAGTTGGCTGGCGCGGTGCCTAATGAACGCGCACACTAGCTGATGGTCGAGACTCAGTTTCTGGCTGTTAAGATTAAAAAAAAAAGAGGTGAAATTTTCTTTCGTAGCCAACTTTGAGAAAATGGTTATCGATTTTTTGAATTCGCACATAATGCCATTTGATTACATTAAAAAAGTTATATATAGGATTGACCATGGCGAAGAGCCAGAGATAAAGGTCGATCGAAAAATTCAAAACAAAGAAGTCAGTATTGATAATCATACCGATATTTCTATTTTCGCATAACCTCCGATGTCAAAATCGTTAGGTAGAAATTTCACTTTGAGATATTCTTCACCATCTGAAACAAATATTAGAATTAAATAAGTAGATACATTTTAAATCGTATAAAAAAATAGACTGTTTATTCCGTTCTTATAGATTACATTATTTTGAAATAATCTTAATATTAAAGATTTAATGAGTTAAGGAGTAGACCAACTGCTATTGCTATTTATTAAAATTACACATAGGTGTATATGCAAGTCATGCTTAATTTCATGTATTAATAAAATTAAAAGGTTAAAAAAAAAAATGAAAGACTAGGTTTATAGGATTTCATTTTTTCCAAATTTGCAATAAATTTTTTTTTTTTAATTTATTTATACTTATCATTATTACATAATACACGGCCAGGCAGCGGACAAAACCCAGCAGGGTTTAACTGCCACTGCATTCACTCAATAGATAATATATATATTTATATAGGGGCACGCTGAAGGCGTGCATGCAGTTTCTTATCCTATTGCCGCGGCTTAAGCAAAAAAAAAAAATGTTAATTAAAATGCTGCTTTATGTATGCTGGTTGGTTGTATGAAATTGTGTATCGTTATGCGAAAAAGTTTTTTAATCATTCCTGAGGAATTTATTCCGTCAGCAAAATTTACAAACGAGCTGAATATAATAAAACTCCAAGAACATATTTTCCAAATTAGTTTCCTCTTTCACAAATATCTAAGTCTTGGTTGAAATGTTTACCTACTAATAGACAATAGTACTCAATGAAAATACCTAGAACTACAAAGTCAAGGAATCAACTCAATATTAAATCGGATGAATGCACTTCATTGATACAATACTAGTAGTTAACGAGCAAAGATCCTTTTGTAGTCTCTCGAAGACTAACTAGCTAGCCTCAAGTTTCGGAACTCATTAAGACTCAATCTTGTTACTCAGAGTCTAAATCACCTCGATCGCTTTTGCTGTTCACACAAATATATTCCTTATTACTATACTCATAAATCGTAGTGTGGCGTGGGTATTCACCTCGAGGTGGGCTATTTTGACTTTCCAGTACAAAGAAAACAAAATGGCGATGCTGGGTTTGTTTTTGTTTTAATTGCTGCCATCAATTAAAATTATGTACACTCTTAGGTACGGTGTATATTCGTTAGGTACGGTGTATTATTTGCTGGGATAAAAACCCGGAAAGTTTTAGTAACTCTAAAAGTTAACTCTGCGCATTTTGAGTCAGCAAAAACTTTCAACCATGCGCCTAAAGAATTAAAGCCCCTAGAGGACATACAATTGAAAAGTAAATGATTTAAATGATGCCTAAGGTGAGGCCTCTTGAGGAAATTATCACAAAGGTGTAAAATGGGGCTTCGAATTTCCTACTCTATTACGCGAAAACTACATAAAATGCTACAATTATATGAGGCCCACGGCTACCCAAACACGATTTGATTCATTTGCCTCGATAGATTGGGAGTTAGTTGAGTTGGGAGACAAAGTTAGCTCTGATTTTGCGTTTTTTGGTAGCCCGAGTAGACCTGAACCATTTTTTTGCTATTCAATTTTCAGTAGTTATTTTTGTATCCTTTTGTTCCTTATTATATGTGTGACAAGCAAGTGGGCTCCTTTAATTTTAAATATACATAAATCAGTAGAATTAAGCACATAAATACAAAATCACGCACAAATCGGACACGCATAAGTCACTTCTTTTCAATTTTTATGTGAATAGTTAAACGTTCAAAATAGATTTTCTGTCATTTGTGCTACTAATACCCAATATTACTTTCAAACCCGACTATTACAACCCGATTTTTTATATTTTTCCTCTTAGAGCCCGTTCTTAATCAAAAAAGTTCGAATACGTTGAATTAGTATGTGGAATATTTTTTTATCACACAGGGCACATTGTGTTATACGGTGTACGTGGGTGTACGTGTGTGTATTTGTCATAACATCTGACATATAGGTAGGTTTGACATTTGTCATTTATGTTGTCCACACTATTGATTTTGCAAGTGCATTTGAATAAATAAAATAATACTCGTATAACAAGGAACATCGTATCGTTGTACAAACTAAGGCGATTATGATATTAATATAAGATATATTGCGATTCCGTTAAATCCAATCCCATCCCCAATGAAATTGACGTGTTTTCTTCTTTAAAAATCAGCAGTGTCAACGAATTGAATATTATGGAAATACATTATCGGAATTTATAATATCAACTCGGAATCTGCAAGCATGAGGCAAATTGTGTTATTGTGATCAATTCAAGACGAAATATAGTCACCCGATTGGATACAGTTCTTCAAGATACCTAATGATTACACTTAAACTCCATGTTTTTAACAGATTCACTAGCAAGAATTGCTACGCGCTACGCTCATTACGACACGAATCATTGTTTCAGCGGATTCCGTGGTTTTCCCCCGTATGTAGCGGAAAGCGCCTACGGTGTCCAGAGTCCTTCACCGTTTTGCTATTGAGAAAATTCGAATAGTTCGAATTTGGGCGTTATTCCTAAAAAGATAAAGCTTAGAAAAATATTTACGAACGGCAAAAACAAATTGATATTTTGTTTGCCACCGTGCACCGCCATCTGCTGTTCTTTAGACGTTATTCCTAAAGAGATAAAGCTTTGAAAAAATATTTGGCAATGGCAAAAACAAATTGGTATTGTGTTAGCCGCAGCCCGTCGGCGCGCCGGACCCCGGCACCGTTGCGCCGCGGCGGTGCGTTGAGCCCGTCGCACCCAACGCGCCCGTGGGCCGTCCGCCTAAATAATTGATAATTGTTTATAAATTTGCGTCAAATTCATTTTTAGGGTGACACCGTAAGATGTGACGTGACCTGATCGAAAAACTGTTACAATGTTGTTGAGTTTTCACTTCTGCCGGCACTCCCAGAGTGCAACCCGGTCTTTTTTTTATCAAAAATATCTTTTGCCAGAAATGGTTGATGGGACAAAAAGTAGGTCAATGTAAATTTAAACTACACGAGTGCCTCGGATTTACTCGGACCAATATTCGTACGGCTTGTGTTTGTAATTTAAACACTGCTAGAGGCGGTCGAGTTTCCATACAAAAGTAAACCGTATGACATAAGTAAATAAGTGCGTCATCATCATCCCTTAGCGTTATTCCCGGTTGTGCCCTAAAGGAGCTCGGGCTCCGCTTTGACACCTAATCCTAAAATTTGGCATAGGCACTAGTTTTATGGTAAGTAAATAAGTGCGTAAGTTTAATAAAATTAAAACATTTAAAACTCATCAGATTTTTATTTCCTAGCTCACTTAGTAAAAGTATAACAATGATCAAAGAAATTTATTTTTTGTTCTCATTGTCACATAGCACGACATTGTATTTTTTTTATTATTATTATTTGTTTCATATTCTTAATTTTGTTTCATCTTTATTTCTAGAATAGTAAAATTCATTGACATGCACAGAATGTACGACGAACCATAGAACTATTACCACCTTTATAAAATTACTCACTTTCATACAATAAATTATTTGTATTTTTTATTTGTAGGCTTAGCCTATTATGGAATCGGAATCCCTGCCTCTCCGGCACCCCATTCGGAATCCAGAGTAGGTATATTGAATTGAAATCGTTTTTTTATTTTACATTTGTGCACAGGTTCCTTGAAATTTTCATTACCTGTCAGCCCAATCTAATGTGGGATACTTTTCGTACACCAGTACACATAATAGTTTTATATCTACTCACTTGCTTGTGGCAACCACAGTAGCCAATTTCGCGCACCCCTAAACTGATTGTGGCAACTGTGGTTGTCAAGCGAAGTTTGCTGCCTTGATAAAAAAAAAAACAAAACCTTTTTTAAATTCTAAATCAAGTGAGTGGATATAGAAAACTCTCGTGAAAATCAGATATATATTAAATTTATTATAATGAGCACGGGTCGCTCACGTACTTACGAATACGTACGAGCGGTCGAATATCGCCAGCTAGGCGGCACAAACCATCCACATTCCACAATCACTATTAGAATTCTGTTGTCTGATTTCGATAGCCTCCCGCACTTTGCGCGGCACGAAGACCTTCTCCCTCGCCAGAACGGTTACCTTGTCGAATGGGTTCAAAACATGTCGAGCGATTTTCGACCTTAAATAGTGAGTAACCCTTTTTTTATATTTTAATACTAAATAGTTATCTTATAAAGGCTTGATGTGTCTTACCAACAGGGTCTTCCCACCGCACAGTTGTGGCTATAGGCGTGATGTTGGTGATCCTGAGCTTGTAACAAGAGCAACCGCAGGGCGTCAACACTCGGCTTGGACGCAGCAGGGCGCAACCTTGCGATCGCTCGCCAGGATCCAGATCGCAAGTTTCACCTGTAAAACAACAACATTGTTAAGACAACAGTACATTTAAGGCGCCGTAGGTTCATGGTCTTCTCTCCCTCTCACTGAGCATAAGCGTGAGCGAGATGGAAGTGCGTGCTCGGAAGCGCGGATATCATGTTTTTTAATTTTAATTTTTTGGCCGTATTTAATAAGTAAAAAAGTAATCACTGAATTCTCTCAAACATGATATTGCCGATTTTTAGAAGCAATTATTATTATGTTTAGCTTTTGTGCATAATTTGTTACGAATATTTTAAGTGTAGTTTAGACCTATGTTCGTGATTTTTTTTTATCGAGCGAAAATTGCTTAATCATGTTTTGAATCACTGATCTCGCTGCAAAAAAGCCTCAAGATTACTACTCGTAATTTTTTGAAACCATATTATTATAAACAGACACATTATATTGTGGCAAAAACTCTGTTCGCTTAACTTCGCTGAACCTACGGCGCCTTAAGTCCAAAAGTTCTTGGCCGTTTGGAGGCCAAGGTCACCAGGTGTTGCGTGTTGTCGTGCCCGCGGTACCTAGAAGAACTAGGTGGTATGGCGTACACTGTAACTCGCTTTCAACTAAGGTTCGTTTTCACACACTTGAGGGAATACCGTTGGCATTTCCGTGTTTCTGTCGTACTTGAAGAATGGCGTCGAAAGGGTTAATCTTTTGGTATCCCCAGGGCTCCATTTTTCTTCAGAAATAAGTTTTTTTTCCCTGGATTCGAACAGTAAAGGACAAGCTGAGATCATGAACTGTCGTAGTTAAATGTATCTTAAAAGTTACGTAGAGGAACTTGTATAAGTATCAGACCTCGGACAGAGTGAGCCATTTATACGTCATTAATGTCAAGTGTAGATGTTAATATAGATATGCCTCAAGATGAAATATTAAAAAGAATTCATGAATAATAATTAAACAAAAATGACAGTGCATTATGTACAAAACGAGTAAGTATTATTTATTTATTCAAATTTTTCTTTGTTATTGGTTATTGTAATAAAGAACTATAATTTTTTCTAGATTTTCAATTTTCAACGCACTTCTTCTTGAGTTTAATATCCACTTATAGATGGAAAAAGACCTTTCTACTTCCACTGAAGTGAGCGGAGTGAAGTTGTACATTAAAATACCGTCCACATCTGTTCCTTCCGAAATTTTTTCAGCATAGTCCCTAAACAGATCTAAGTCTGGGTTTCTAGCTATGACGTCTTCTAATATGCTTATCATTTAAAGAGGCTTGCTATACAATTAATTTGTTTCGCTAGTTATGTAAAGATCTAAATAGAATAATTTAATTCGTTATTCAATTACATCACATCTGCCATTGAATGACTACGTAGGTATGTCCATATTATGCAAACTCTTAAAACAGCTCACCCTGTCCGAGGTCTGATAAGTATACATGTTTTAGCAGATATTTTGTCTGAATAAATTTTAACTTTTCATCAGACAAGAACATTTAAAAAAGTCCCTTTAAAGACTTCTCGATGTAATATTGCTCGAGTTTCATGCGCAAAAACTCACTAACACTAAAATAATAGAATTATAAAAAGTTTTAGCACAATTAAAGTAGATAATTAAATAACTTGAACTTTTATTTTTAACGCACGTGTGTTCAAAAGGGCATTCTCCGGTTAGTGTAGGTACCTATGAAAAAACTCAATCGTGATTTTTTACATATCAAACACTAGCTTCCGCCCGCGACTTGGTACCCAGGATGAAAACTTTTGTATATTTTGGTTGGCTATTCATCCAGATCGGGTTTGGGAGTGATTGAGTAACAAACATCCAAACTTCCAAACTTTCGCATTTGTAATATTAGTAGGATAGAGGAGTTCTCGAGATCACGGCACAGTAAAAATAAAAGATATGAAGTCTACAAAATTTAATATATAATATAACCTTACCCAGAATAACCCAGTAACTTACAACCTCCCTTCTTATCCCCTCCACAAGGAAGCACTTGAAGAACAAGCTGCGGCGCCAGAACTCTATAGACCATCAACGTTGCCCGTGCGTCGGTGGCCGGTGCACCAGGTATCCTCGCCGCGTCGGGGGCCGTGCGGACGACTTTCACGAGGGTGGCTACGATGCGGTCCGTCTGAATAAAAAGGAAATTTTAGCAGTGCTGATGATAAACATCGATTTTGATGACGGCGACATTACGGGTTTTTCCTTTGGTGGGCTCTGATATGGGACGCAAGGCCAAACTTGGTCTAAAATACCCTTTGACAGTCACGGCAGTAACGTGGTCTTGCTGAGTTATAAGTAATATAAGTATGTATATATATGTGTTTTGGGAGGAGGGTTTGGGTCTCTCTCTGCGTAATTGGCGTTTTATGTTCAAGGTTTAAAAATGGTCTTTCTCGATATTTACACGTAGTACGGTAATAAACGTAAACCTTTGCTATAACAAAAGCTATTCTAATTATTATGACAATGGTGAAATTGATGATGATATTGATACCGTTGCAGATGTCGACAATAATTGTAGCAAACACTTTAAATATTAACAACCATGACGAATATAGATGACGGTGACGATTAGGTTCGACAATAATAACAATTATAATGTTGATTACAATTCTGACGACGATTGCGAAGGTCATAATACTCATTAACCTAGCCACTCACTTTAGGTGCGTAAACATTGTAATGTATACACGACTTCTCGTTGTGCTCTAGGGCTCCTCTGCTCGGTCTGATCAGTGAGCATGTGCATTCGCGTTCCTGACACACTGCGCAGGTGCGAGCGGCCTGCGCACACGGCTTACTCGGGGGATTTTCACCGGTCCAGCGATATGGGGTCGCCCACCAACAGATCTAAAGAAAAATCTTGCGTAAGTATAATTTTGATTTGAACATGGGTGAGCGGCCAACGAGACAAGAAACTAAGAAAGTGGGACTCGATAAAGGCTAGAAAAAAAGAACAACATTTCAGCGGCAGGACTCATAGGATCATTTCAATAGTTCATATCTGTACAAAATAGTTATAGTCAACGATACAAACTTTTACAAAAACAGTAATTTGTGGCACTGTTAGTTGTTTCAAATCATCTCTCCAAACAAATCCAAACGCGCCACATATACATAATTAATTTATCCTGTTGTGTTTTCCACGCAACGCATTCGTTTGTGATATCTCCGATATAACGTTATTTGGTTTCAGCTACAATAACAGTATGATTTACATTCCTCGCCCCGAATTCGGTTCATCTACTTCACATCCAAATCGCATTTAAATTTCATGCACTCATTCTGACACGTTACATAGATCGCCGTGCGTGGAAGTGAGCGCGAGAAACACATTAAATTGCGTGGCATGTGAAGCGACGATCAAAAATATACCTCCTGGCCCAATTCTGTATATAATAGGAACTGAAATTAATCCTCTAGAGAAATATAATGTTTTCCCGCCTCCACTCTTACATATGGAATAGGACAGATAATTGGATATTCGATGTCTATAGAAATTATTCTAGGTGAGATGGTTTTTATTCCTATTGTTCTATAATGTTTAGGATAAGTCACTGTTATAAAATCAAACGTGTATCGTTCAAGAACTCTCCAGAAATCCTTTCATTTCTTATGGATTCATATCATTAAACAAGTGAAATGTAAAGATTTTTCGAAAAAACCAACTGCTTTTTTGAAACATTAATATATTTTTTTCGTCCACATCCATACACATACATAAATACGTTCGAAAAACAAAACCCAAGAGGGTTTCAGGGTCAGGCAGTCGGATAAATATAAAATCGGTCAATATTGGGACCATTTACGGAGTTCGCTTGAAATAGACGACCAAGTAGCCAAGCACCAAACAAAATGTAATGACCGCTATAAAATTGCCCGCAGGTGTGGCTCCTCTTTGAGAAGTTCACAATAATCGAATTGAGCGAGTGCAGAGGCGATTCCTAGCAATTTTAAGCTATTCATCCCCAAATACCCGGGTACTAAAGTCAACTCGAGAACGTTTGCATTCAACCTTTTAAGTCTAAGTAACAGGAGAAAAATACTTGACTTATTGTTTCTACATAATATATATACTCGTAAGTTGGTTAATGGAAGAGCGTTTACGTTGTCCCGATCTGATAAAGACAGTTAATTTCACCATACCGAGCAGATTGCCAAGGAAAGGCATGTAAGCTTTTTAAACAACGCTTTAGGAAGACAAGGCAAGGCAATAACTCGCCAATTTCAAGGTTATTCAATGGCATCCCGGACCACGGGAAACAGAGACTAAATTCACGGCTATCACGCGTCGGCTCGCGAGCTCTCACGATTTTTCTCGCACTATCCGTCTCTCACGCCAGCACTCACCTCACCTGTAAGCTGGCTAATCTTACAATTATTTTTGTACTAGGTTAGTTTTTTAGCATATTGATATTGTTATCTGTTGGTGATCCTTAAATAAAAATAAGAAATTCAATAGTAAAACTGCTGACTAACTAGAAAATTATATTTCACGGGCTACAGTCAAAACGGCTTGATGGATTTTTACATTTGAAGTGTCGTTGGCTTTAAAGTTTGAAAATTGTTTTTTTATTTTATTTTTTATTTCGCTTGTTAACAATGCCATAACATTTCTATAATTATTTATTTTCGTGTACCTCTTATCATGTGGATTGGTTTTAGAAATAAATGAGTTCAGTGTATGCTCTTAATTTACACATGATTAACTCATCAGTCATTACTCGTTAGAAATGTCTGATAACGAAGTCGTAAGTCTAAAAGACTATACAAAAATAAAAATACTCTGCAAAAAAATCTTGTGTCTTTTTTTTTTTCAAAAACTTACAATTTGCTGCTCTCTGTGAACAGGAAACTATCAAAGAACAATAATCTTCCTAACCCTTCTGGATCTTGTTAGTGGGATCTTGTTAGTGTTTAGGTTTGTTTTCTTATCGTTTTATACAAATTGCCTCTTTGTACAGGAAATATTCACAGGGGTTATTTATTCTGCATAAGGATCCAAACAGAAATATCTGCTAGTGATTTATTTTTAGTTGTTTAATAATGAGTTATCGTAAGTTTGATGCGCTGCTTGGCGGCCACTAGAATACGGTGGTTTCCGCATGTTTTCAATTGATAATCATAACGTAGTGTTGCTATATGAACAGTAAAACATCAAATTATTGCAGATAAGTGTTAAAAAACGTATAAATATATATATAAATAAATATAAACACCCCGCCATTACCCAATGCAAAATTCTCCTGCCTAATCTGCGGAAGACAATGCCGCTCCCACATAGAGCTGCGGTAACGGGCTGATAGACATTTAAAAAAGTGGTTTACTATATTTAATGTGTGTTTTATAAACTCGTGGTAGGATGTCGAAGTGGTGAAATAAAACTGTACTGAGTTGCTCTGAAAAGAGAACGGTTTTTTATTATTCACAAAACTAAGGTTTAGCACAATTGACTTTTCTTATGGAATAAAATTACAAAAATAACTTACCTGAAAAGAGAAACAACATTAAAGCAATTATTCCACTTATTCTTCTTATACTATCTTTTTAAGTAACTATTAACAATTTATACACTCGTTAGATTACTTGCACATTTGTATAGCGGTAAAACCTTTTGACCTATCAACTGTCACTTGTCATAGACTTGCCACAGATAATTCCAAACCGACACACAGAGGTTTATGCGCAGCGATACTGCAATTATGAATGAAGTAAAACAGACTTCATTTACATCTCCCCCCCCCCCCCCCCGATCTGTGTGTAAAATGAAACTGTTAATTTATAACTTCACATAAGTTCCAGTAAAGGGACAAGTTTCGTGATGTGAAACAGGTTAGATTCAGATTTCTTATGGCCTGTGTCTATCCTATAAATCGAGCTCGATATTTTCTCTAATACTTTATATGGACCAAATTTTAATTCGTGTAACTTTTTCCTGTTCAGGCGATTTCCATTTTCCACGTACACTAAATCTCCTATTTTAATCTCACACTCTTTCCTATTTCTATCGAAACGTTTTTTATTATTATTGTGTGACTTTATGGAGTTTTGTAATGCAATTTTACGATCATGTATTAATTCACTATATGTTCTTTCCCGTTTTAATTCATTTGGTAAGACCTAAAATGATTTTCCTTCCAGTAAATATTTTGGAGAAAACCCTGTCACCGTGTGTTCTGTTTCATTATACCTTTGAATGCACTCGTGAGCAATGGTGGTCCAAGCCAATTTATCTTTCCTCTCATTTATTTTACACCTTATTTTGTTAACCAATGTTTGATTTAATCTCTCATTTAGACCATTAGAAAATGGAGCGTTGACTGCAGTGAATATGATTGGTATATTCTCTTTATCTAGAAAGTTTTTAAAATCCTTCGAATTTATACCCGGATACTGATCCGACAAAATCATACCAATTTTATTTCCCTGCGTCACATTTTTTACAAGTGTTATAAAGTCACCAGAATTTTGAGTTTTAGAGGTCTTAATATAAGCATACCTAGTGAAGTGATCCACAAATAAATGTAAATACGTTTTTGTAGAACGTGAACCTCCAAAACCTCCAATAGTGTCTATTGACATTATCTCAAATGGGTAAGTTGCAGGGCCTAGGTGAGACATTAAACCAAACTTATATTTTCCCCTTGATTTATTTTTAATGCAGATTTCACAATTGTCACAGATCATTTTAATGTTACTTGTTAAATTTTTCGCGGTATAAAACGGTTTGATTTTGCTTTCTATTTGCTGTGATCCTAAATGACAGTAATAATCGTGTGTATTTTTTATAAGTTTTTTACTAAATTCCTCCGATATTATAATTTTTTCTTTTTTTCCTTTTTTTTTGTAGTAAAGTGTATCTTTTAGCTGTAGTTCATCCCTATGTTGATTTATGTCTTCGTTATTTTCCTGATCATTTTGAATATCTTTGAGTTTAACTAAGTTAACACATTTTAGATTCTCTTCTTGACTATCACACGGGTCTAATACCGGATTTCTACTTAAAGAATCTGCCTCTACGTTGTACTTTCCTGGTGAATAAATGACTTCAAAATTAAATTGAGACAAATAATATGTCAGGTCTCCTAATTCCTCATCCGTTCTAGCCTTTATATTCATTTTCTCCAACGGTTTGTGATCAGAGAAAACCGTAAATCTTTTACCTAGGAGCCAATATTGCCAGTATTTAACGGCTTCTTTGATGGCTAAACACTCGAGATATATGGCCTTTTTCTTCTTTTGAGCATCGTTTAATTTCCTTGAAAAGTAAGCACATGGTTTCTCTTCGCCATTATTTTGTGGTTGTTTCAAGATCGCGCCTATCCCTTGAATACTTGCATCTGTATAAATGTGTATCGGTAGGTTCGGATCAAATATTGCCAATATTGGTTTTAGACACAGTAGTTTTTTTGTTGACTCAAATGATTCCTGGCATTTATCTGACCAATCAAATCTTTGTCTTTTCCTTAATAAGTTATGTAAAGGATCTAATATTATTGAACTATTCGGAATATATTTTCCATAGAAATTGATTTTTCCTAAGAACTGGCGGACATTTTTTCTGTGTTTTTGGTACAGGGAATTCTTTTATAGCAATCAAGTTGTCTTTTAATGGAGTAATTGTGTTATTTCTTATGATGTGGCCCAAATACTTTACCGAGTCCTGAGCAAAGTTACAATTCGAGAACTTTAGTCTAAATCCCTCCTTTAAGATCGCCTCCAATAATAACGATAAATGTTTCATATGGTCTACGAAAGTTTCAGAAAATACTAAAATATCGTCAATATAATTCACAGTAAAATCTGTCAGTCCATGTTTCCTGATTATACTGCTTAATATCCTCTGAAAAATTGCAGGCGAGGTTTTTAAACCAAACGGTAAACATGTCCACTGAAAGTGGCCCTCCTGAGTGACAAACGCTACCTTCTTCCTGTCTTCAATTTTTAGAGGAATTGACCAGAACGCCGAGTTTATGTCCAGTGTGGAAAAAAACCTACAATTTCTTGTCTTGATCATTAAATCCTCAATCAACGGGAATGGTTGTGACTGAGGGACTACAATTTTATTTAAATCACGGAAATCTACGCATAACCTTGATTTTTTTCCTTCCTCTTTCTTATAGGCCAATGTTACCGCGGCTGCGAAAGGACTATAAGACTCTTCAATTAAGTTTTTCTTTAATAACATTGATATTTGTTGTTCTATTTCTATTCTATCCTCAATAGTGCACCTATATGGTCTTTTACTGCAATATTTATCAACTATCAAATCAATATGAGCCTCATAGTCCTTTACAGCCTACATCAAACTTGTCCCTTGCAAAAAGTGATGTATACTTGCAAATTAGTTCATCAATTTTTGACTGTTGATGTAGGTCCAGGTGATTTACACTTATGTTAAAGTTTTCGACTGCCAAGTGTTCATTAAAATTTATTTCACAATCCTGTTGCGTTTTTCCCAAAATACCCTCATCCTCATTTTCATATTTTTTGTTTTTTGTCATTTTGCTACCTGTGAAGCCAGGAATTAAGTTAGCATTTTTCAGATCAGACACTTGTTCTTGGACCTGTAATGTTAGGATGGGAATGTTTTGTGAAATTTCCAACTTTTCATTTTGAATTAAGTGAAATTTTTCTATGCAATCTAATCCAATTAGAAAATCATAATCGAAATTTTCTTCATCAATTACAAACACATTAACATCTTTTTCCACCTCTAATATTTTTAGTTTCAAGGTTACCATCCCAATGGATTTTTTTACGCCATTAATCGTTTTCAGACCCGCACTTTTTATTCTGTCACTGCTCGAGTTATTTTTTAAGGACAATAATCTCGAATTTATCAAAGATACGTTAGATCCTGAATCATAAACTCCTAACACTTGCAAGGTATCATTGATTAATAATTTTATCTTGATCAATGGCGGGATTACTAGTTTTTTTTGGTCCATTTCATTTAACTCGGTCTCTAACTCAGAATTATTAACAGTCCTTATTTGATCACGTTTGAGTCGATCATAATTTTTATTTTTAAACCAGCATAGGGACTCGGGGTGATACCTTTTTCCTTTATTTTCCTTTTCACAAATTCTACATGGCTGCTCCTTGACATTTTTCTCTTTTATTTTATTTTCAAACCCAAAAGTCTTTTTTTCCCATGTCTTTCTCTCCACTAAATATTCTAAACTCCTAATGTTACTAAATAACTCCTCAGTTACTTGTAAAGTATCCCTTTCAATTTTATCAGTTACATAATTTGGCAACCCCGTAGCGATCAAATCTATCAAAGTTTGTTTATCCATATTTTTATTAATCTCTAATAGCAGTCTTTCTTTCTTCAAAGCGTAATCTAATAATGAGCCCTGTTTATACTTGTACAACATTGCATACCTGATCGGTGACCAACCCTTATCCGCATAAGTCTCACAAAAGTTTTTTTTCCACAGAGACCACTCTGAAGCAACTGTATGCTTTATGAGCATAGTACTGTACCAGTCCAGACAGGATTCTTCTAAAAACAGCCTAAAAACTTCAATCCGTTTTGTGTCCTCTTCTATTCCCAAACGGGTACACTCCGCTTCAAAAGTCATAATCCACTGTGATACATTAGATGTCTTTCTTGTGAATTTCTCAATTACAAATCTTTCCTTCAAATTTTTCAAGCCTTGAGGATTAGATTTATCACTCTTCATTTGAGCAAAATTTTCTAGGATTCTTGATAATGCTTCCTCAGAGATCCCGGCCCCCGGAGCCTGTTGTTGAGTCTTTGGTGACAGTTCTTCCAACAAATATCCTTTGAACTGCATATTGCCATCTTCATCTATATAAGCCCCTTCTATTTCAGGCGTGACTGAGATCCAAACTTGCCTCTTATCATGTCTCCGTTGTAGAGTATTTTTCACTCTTAGAACTGCTTGTGTTTTTATTATTTCATCATGCAATTTCACTGGCTGGTATTGTTCCGGAATTATAAAGACATTTTTATCAACATCCGTGATGGAGGAGACGCAGATTATACTGGTTTTCGGGTCCTCACTACTTGCTTTTACCACAAACTCAAATCTTAGTTTTTCCATCTTTGTGCATGAAATAGCTGGAAATGTTGTTTTATAATGTGTGTTTTATAAACTCGTGGTAGGATGTCGAAGTGGTGAAATAAAACTGTACTGAGTTGCTCTGAAAAGAGAACGGTTTTTTATTATTCACAAAACTAAGGTTTAGCACAATTGACTTTTCTTATGGAATAAAATTACAAAAATAACTTACCTGAAAAGAGAAACAACATTAAAGCTATTATTCCACTTATTCTTCTTATACTATCTTTTTAAGTAACTATTAACAATTTATACACTCGTTAGATTACTTGCACTTTTGTATAGCGGTAAAACCTTTTGACCTATCAACTGTCACTTGTCATAGACTTGCCACAGATAATTCCAAACCGACACACAGAGGTTTATGCGCATCGATACTGCAATTATGAATGAAGTAAAACAGACTTCATTTACATATATATTAATAAAGCCCCGGCTTGAATCGTCTGATAAAAACGTAGAGGACAATAATGAAGTGTAAATTACAAAAAAAAAAACTAAAACATAAAAAGTTATAGAACTTGAAAGTTAAGAAAATTGCGTTTTATTATCATCAGAGTAAATTTAAAATTTCTACTTATTAGGATTCTTACGCAAGGTGCCGATCCGATGCAGAGGCTACAGACTTACACCGGTATTCATGAAAGATGAAATTAGTTTCATCTTCAATTCGCGATAATATTTCTTCTGTATTCCAAAAAGGTATTTAGGTTATGACTTATAACTCTGATTCATATGAGGAGTCAGTTTGAATACATGTACATGAAATAAAAAAAGAGAGAGCGGTATTTTTGTACCTTATTGTTCTGGTAAGCATATGAAATTTTATCATTTACGTCCAATTGTAAATTTGTAAGAATAGATTGAGCGACACAAAATCAAAAATGAGAGAATGAGCTTCAAAGATTGAAATGTTTAAATGCTCGTTGTGTATATACTTTTTATGTTATGGCGTATAATTTGAACTCCGAAGCTGTAAATTATGTATTTTGTATAAGTAAGTTACGAACTGATTATAATGTATGTTAAGGTATATAAGTAATTAAGTACCATTTTTCGCTTGATTCTTTAATGCATATTAATCCACATAATCTACGTAGTTTTTTAATCAATAACGTACGATAGGACACTATTGTCGGTTGATTCTTTATTAAATTTTGTTTCGGGTGAAATTGAGTTAAGAAAGAGAGGTTAAATCCACTTTTTTCAAATTCTACTTTCTAATGTTTATACATCAAACGTTTAGGTGTCATCCTTTGCAAATAATTGATGTTCCCAAATAAATCACAATCGTTGGCTTCTAAAAATGAAACTACAATAGGTATGAAAATATTCGAAAATAACGCGAGTGGTGTTCCGAATTTACCGAACTAAACGCGATGGTAGGCGGTTAATTCGATAATGAGTTTCAAAAATCATTAGAATTTCTTGAATTCCAAATCCACCATTCCAATCTTTTTTGAATTCCAAACTTTTGAGTACATAGTTTATCATGCCTAGAATCGATCTGCATTCATTACTTTTTTTTCACTTTTGTCGCTTAATTCGTTGTTACATAACGCAGTCCGATTGTTATAGGTAATTTTACAGTATCCTCTAATTATAGTGGTAACCATAACATAACTCAACCCTATTGAGAAGTATAGGGTTTTTAAATTGGTTAGTGGCAAACCAAGTTAACTCGATCAATAGGGTTACCCCTCTATCAGTAAGGTTACCTTGTCATAAGGTTACCAATATGGATAGAGTTTTAAGGTGAGTTTTCTTTCAGTGTGTTGTTGCTTACTTTCTGATGTGTATCGTTCCAGACCTCCAAGTTTGCGGATACCTTGGCGCCCGGCACGACCACACCGAGCCAATGCCGCGCCGGCTTCAGCGCAGGGTGCCGCGTTGCGCATGCGCGAGTCACGTGGCAGTTCACAAACCATTCGTCCGTCTCTGTCTTTAACCTGAACAAAGAAGAGAAGTGCCAACTACTATATTTGGACCCGAAAACGTCGAAGGGAATAAATTATAAATAACGTAATAGTGACACTTAAGGCGGTGCATTGGAAATTATCGCGTGCTTTGAAACGCCGTTCTGACTAGATTAAGGAACAATAAGGTCTGATTTTCAGATATATGATTCTTGATTACATGATTGTTTATCTGATTTTATCGATACATGACTGCTTAAAATTTCCTCTATAGAAAAAAAATCCAAAGTTGGGTCTTTATTTTCCTTTTTTTACTCAGTCTACTCAAACGATACATTATTTTACGACACAATTAAGTTAATACTATAGTATTTTATCTCATCTAAAATCTCACTTTATGGAATTTAAACAAAACTTCACTAAGTTAGCTATTTATCGAAATTTGTCCAAAAAAGCTATTCCCGAAGAGTGACATCTATTTTTCTCTTACGCGGAAGGCATCAGCGTGTCTCTGTCTAGGAAGCGTGTACGAATCAAATCAAGGCATCCCCTTAAGGGGCTACCCGAGGTTTTCATCGATTTTTGACAAGTTTTGAATCGTATCTCCTACTTTTGCACTACAGATAGAATTATAAGTCAAACGGCTGTCGGTTCTTCAATCTCTTATCTCCATTTTTGTTTACCGGATTTCGAAAGAAATGAATACCTAATTCATTTTGTATGTTTTTTTTAAACATTGTCTAAAAATACACTTATTTCGTATCTCTATTGACGTGAAAGATCTAACATTTATTTATTTATTTCTTAATTACACACAGCAACTATCCTTACAGGTAACCCTAATACAATAGTGCCTTAACCTTAAATTAAAAATAATCCTTATTACTACTTAACTAAATAATTTAAATTAAAAATTCAATTTTTTACAATGCATAATAGTCAATTTAGATTTCAATATGTCATCAACATATTACCTATACGAAATCTACATATTTGGGTTCGTCTATGACGTCTCTAAAAACTTGTCTAGAGTTTTCATTTTAAACTAATTTAATTAACACAAAAGTTATGGTAAATAGGTTTTCTGTCCTAAAAATTGTTTAACGTTGATGCCAAATATCTCGAAAACAATGAATTTTGAAGTAAATATGGGATACTATATTGATTAAAGCTGATGTTGTTAATTTAATAAACTACAAAAAACATTAGAAAACTAAAGGATTCAGATCGAAGGTCTTTGGCGTATGGGAACCCCTTAAATGGCGATATTAAAACAGTACCTCGGAGCAAAGAAATTTGGTGTCCAAATCGATGGCAAGAGCATTATCTTCATCATCTCAGCCGAAAGATGTCCACTACTGGACATAGGCCTCCCTCAAAAAGTGCCAAAGTGACCGGTCCTGCGCGCAGACTTAGCGGACTCCCGTAGAATCGATGGCCGTTGGAGCGGAAAGGTTCTCGAGTGGCGAACGTTATCTTACTTACCTATACCACACCGCCGACGACCGCTTTAGCCTAGTTGGTAGTGACCCTGCCTACGAAGCAAGAGGTCCTGGGTTCGAATCCCGGTAAGGGCATTTATTTGTGTGATGAGCACGAATATTTGTTTCTGAGTCATGGATGTTTTCTATGTATTTAAGTATTTATTTATTTTTAATGTACCCATAGTTCAAGCTTTGCTTAGTTTGGGACTAAGTCGATTTGTGTAAGATTGTCCCCAAATATTTATTTATTTTATTTATACTTAATATTATTACCGTCTGCTCTATAATTTTATAGGAGGTACTTTGGTCAAGAGGTCCTTTTAAAAATATATTCTCTGGCACTATCTGTTTGTATATATGTATGTAAATAATTTATTGCACTCTAGACATTGTTAAAATACAGACAAAGTAGGTTAAGTAGGTACAAATGCGAATTTAACCCTGTAAGTAATCTCTTCCAGTTAACCTTTGAGCAATTAAAACAAGATCAGGAACAAAAAGATGGCAACTGTTCGGACCCGTCAGTGGGTCCTAAGAATTCAAAAAGTAAAATAAGTGACAGCTAGTGTCAGTTGGAAATAATGATTTGGCTCCCGGGCTGGATATAACCTCACTTTGGAAACAGCGGCCGCGCAGCACCGGGCTGCGGAGAGGATTGTATAAATATAAGTGGAATCTGTTTTGGAACCCTAGTGCGGAGGTTCATATAAATTAGTATTTGTATGCGCAAGGCGCGAGTGGTGAAATTTGGATCGAGTTGGCGTCTGCGGGGAGAGATTGTACAACGTGGCGTGCGGCGGTACCCCGCCGGCCTACACGGAGCCCTCGGGAGACGTAACTTTAACTCGACCCTTTGACTTGACCCTACTTTTGACTGAACTACCCGTCTTAAAACGAAACCGCCGGCACACTCAGTAAGTGTTGAAGTTTTAGTAAATTTAAGTGGCTAGTTTGTAAGTGGTATTCTATATGACCCACGTATCGTGAGGCATCAAACGACCCCCTAAGGGCGTTTTGAACACCAACTAACACGTGTACAGAGACGTATCAACCTCTATGCTAGTAAAAACAAAATAAAATATTATACACATTTCAATAAGCTAGTCGCTGTGTGAGCTGTAGAACTCGCGAGCCTTTTTTTTTAATTTTGTAAACGTGACTTGACATAAAATTCTATGTTTAAATATATAAAAGAAGAAACTGACTGACATATCAACGCACAGCCCAAACCGCTGGTTCTAGAGATTCCAAATTTGGCACGTAGGTTCCTTGTAAGATCTAGGGGAGCACTAAGAAAGGGTTTTATCAAAATTCATCCCCTAAGGTGGTGAAATGGGGGTCTAAAGTTTGTATGGGGAAAACATTCTTTTTTGAACTAGAGACTTGAAACTTTGTTGGAAGATTACTTATTAGGATAGAAAAAAAGAACTTTCAGAGTTTTAGAAAATTCCACCCCTAAGGGGGTTAAATAGGGGTGCAAAGTTTGTATCCGAAACTACTGATACTAGAAACTTGAAATTTACACCAGGACTTCCTTTTATGACGCAGGCAAGGGATAAGATGGGATTTTAGGAAATTCCATGCCTAAGGGTGTTAAATAGGGGTGCAAAGTTTGTATGAGAGAAACATTATTTTTTTAACTAGAAACTTGAAACTTTGTAGGAAGATTACTTAATGAAATACAAAAAAGTACTTTCTGCGTTTTGAAAATTCTACCCTAATGGGGTTAAATAGGGGTGCAAAGTTTATATGAGTGAACTTTATTTTTTGAGCTAAAAACTTGAAACTTTGTAGAAAAATGACTTATTAGAATATTCCATGCCTAAGGGTGTTAAATAGGGGTGCAAAGTTTGTATGAGAGAAACATTATTTTTTTAACTAGAAACTTGAAACTTTGTAGGAAGATTACTTAATGAAATACAAAAAAGTACTTTCTGCGTTTTGAAAGTTCTACCCTAAGGGGTTAACTAGGGGTGCAAAGTTTATATGAGTGAACTTTATTTTTTGAGCTAGAAACTTGAAACTTTGTAGAAGTTAAATAGGGGTGCAAAGTTTGTATGAAGGAACTTTATTTTTGGAGCTAGAAACTTGAAATTTACACCAGAACTTCCTTTTATGACGTAGGCAAAGGATAAGACGGGATTTTTGGAAATTCCATCCCTAAAGGGGTTAAATAGGGGTGCAAAGTTTGTATGAGAGAAACATTATTTTTTGAACTAGAGACTTGAAACTTTGTAGGAAGATTACTTATTAAGATACAAAAAAAGTACTTTAGTTAGTACAATTCACGCGTTTATTCCCAAAAGGGGTAGGCAGAGCACATGAAACTTATATTCCAGCGCCACTTTTTAGATAAATGTGGGTATATTGCAGTGATAAGTTGTTACCCCATCGCCCACAACACACATTAACCCTGCTCCCTTAGTTCACGACACCCACGGGAAGAAAGGGGGTGGTGAAATCCTACCCTACTCCACACAGGAATAAAGTAATAATTATATAGATTTTTTTGTCAAGTCACGTTTAGTTTTGTGAGCAGGTTAATTATTAACGAACCTGCGCACAAAACTTCACGAGAATCGCGATTTTATCTTAGCAGGCGATTGATAAATAATTGCCACTTTGCAAACTTCTTCTTTTCTTTTCAGTTAAGCACTTTTGTCAGAGTGGGCGACTGGACGTGGCTAAAAGATGTCTTCTTGATACTAGGTGGGACTATTGTGAGAGTTCTCCATTTCTTTCTATTCGTAGTACAGGGTAGGGTAGACTGGGTACGGTTGTGCCAGGGTACGGTAGTGACAGTCGTCGTAACAGCGAAACTATGCGGAATGCGGGGAAGGGTGCTAAAGGAGAGAGAAACGGCATGCAAGTCTGAACGCGTTCCCCGGTGTTGCGTCAACAACGCGCGCGGCGTTAACGCAAGCAAGGGCCCACATTGCTTTTTTACAATCAAAAGTAAGTTTTTTGTTCAATTTACTTGAATAATTATTGTTATTTGTATAGATATAGATTACCTCGGTTTTTTTTATAAGTTGAACATTATTAGTTAATTACGGGTGGTTAGTTTTTACGTTATGGCAATTTTTGTTTAAGAAAGTATGTACTCGTATGTATTTTCAATTAAAAACAAATAATTTAATTAATTGTCTATACTAAAGATTATGAAGATTATGTTGTATTATGGTCATATTTCTAACAATAAAAAGTCATTATAAAGTTTTTTGTTGTATGCCTGTCACAACCGACCTCAACCACTGTCACAAACGTCCTTGAGGTGTGGCCGGTTGTGACACGTTCCCTTTTTTTTTGATCCTATGACTAATACAGCGTATTTTGGCACAATATTTAAGTATATTTACGTAGAAAAATTTACAAATTAAGATTCAAATACTTTTCTCCCAGTTAACTGGTAAATTAACAAAATTGTTGGCGATCAAACTAAAATTGTCACAACTGTACCCAGTCTACCCTACTTTGACCGCGAAAGACATAGACTTTACACTCTCGCTCACACTTCTTATCAGTCCATCGTCCACTTTACAGTCTAGAGGAATGTACAGGCCTCGGATTATTTTTCGCATAGTAAAGATGAAAGAAAACTATGGAGTCGATATTAAAATTAAATTGTTATTTATATTCATACTCATACTCATTCACTTAATTAAGTACGAAATTAAATTATAAATAAAATAAATCATTTGAATAGGAATATATTATAATTTTAAATAAAAATAAAATAAATAAAAACATTACTTTCGTAATGTGCTCCTAGTTTCCAAACTCCATAGAGCTTGTAGATACAGAAATGAGTGCCTCAAAATCTTGACAAGGTATGGCATGTGTATTGTCCATTTCAAAATTACAATTGTAAAACGAGTAAATAATGGAAACTTTTTCCATATTTTCTGGGGTAAAACTGGTTCTATATTGGTTGAAAACCACTTGTGACTTGAAAAAGATCGTTCTACGTTAACGGAAGTTATTGTAGCATATTATAGAACTCGCTCAAATTGTTCAGTACTTGGCATGTGCCTTAAGTCTATGAAGTCCGGATTTCTATTGAGTACACTTTTCAATTTATTTTTAACTGTTTTAGGGCCGTTTACCGCAACAAAGTAGTCTGAACAAAACAAAATAGTAACTAATTTGATATAGTTACAGGGTAAATGTAACCCTTTACCAAGCGAAAGGCTTAACACCTCCCAAATCATACTAAATAAATTTATTTTATTTACATTAAGTAAGATTAATTTTCGATTAACATTTTCGATCTGTCAACCGGCATAAGGGACAAAAGTATTACGGGACTAAGAAAATTAGTGAGTATGAGTATGAATATGAGTTAAAGTTTAGTTTTAATATTGACTCCATAGTTTTCTTTCATCTTACCATGCGAAAAATAATCCGAGGCCAGTTTATTCTTTTACATTATTAATGTAAAATAATAAACTAATTACTTACGTGAGTATGTCACTTTCAGGGTAATAATTCGGGAGGCTTGGCAGCAACATAACCACCTCGGCTTCCGCAGACTTCAAGGGACAGAGCTGCGTGAACGCTGCTGGCAACACCGTGGGGGAAGACGACTGCCAATACGCAATTACGTTGTCGCAACCGTACAGTTGGGTAGCACAGAAGGATACTTTGATAGTCTTCACCCTGAACAAAATAAAATTCTAGTGCTTCTCCATAATACCTGGCCCCTATTTCACAACTCGACAATTGTCACCTGACAACGACAATTCTCCGTACATTGCTGGTTCCACAAGTAACCTAGCGACCACCTTAACTTCTAGAATAAGCAATGTATGGCGAATTGTCAGTGTCAGGTGACAATTGTCAAGTTGGTGAAATAGGGGTCTGGTGGTCCTCAACGTGGGTCACATAAGTAAAGATGAAAATGATATTTATGAAAATAAAATGCAATGTTAATCCAATTGTCTGAATTTAATGTTATTGAATGCTGGGTAACTTTTGAGTACGGATCAGGAATCAACTCGCGAAAAAATATAAGTTACGTAATAAAAAGTTTAACCATGCAAAAAGTAGCAAAGTTTTAGTGAATTTATCCCGTGGTAGCTGATTTCGTTAAGAGAAAAAATCACGATAAAAACTTGTGAACAACCGATAGAAACTTATTTGTTTCTGGCTCTGTCACTAGCCAATTATAAATAATTATTGATCGATATTGAAGTATTGCTCAAGCGCCAATTAAGGGTTCAAAGCAGAAAAAAACATGACAAAGGCGGGTTCCAATAAATCTTCCACTTCTGTTCTAAGTACCTATTGAACTTTCCAGATTCCGCATGTCATTCATGATCCTATCAAATGTAAAAAAAATATTTGGATCAATCAATTTTTTCTTGTAGTTATTCTTTCCCAGTAGGCCTGGGACAATAGTAAAAAAGTTTCTTAGAGTAATTAATATAATTAAATGGAATCCTAGCGAGAGCCCATCCTATCCTTAGGAGACGTCCCACCATAAAATGGGTTTAACATTGTGACATTAAACACTTTCTTAGTTGGTTCACCCAATAATTATGGTTTTATTAAATTACATTTCTTACGGATCTTTAGTAGACGTAATCATGGCAACGAGCTTCAAAAAATAATTAATTGGCCCTTTTATATTGATTAACAAATTATATCCGCTTCTCTTTGTCGACGTATTTTTTCTGCACCAATTATTTGGGTTAACAAGTTTTGCATAAAACGAAAGCTGTCAGAAAGCAGGTCATGTCAATCTGTGCGGATCGGATACAAGTATGTTCAGATTGTTAACGAGTATATTGTCAAAGAGCTTGTGTAAGTACATATTTGTCAAACCAACCTTCTTGAATGAATAATACGCAGGACAGGCAAATCTAGCACGAAACGAACAGGTACCACGTCCCACCAGACTTCCATTTGCGCTTGCACGACATCGTATACCTTTCTTGTCCAAACCTAAAAGAAATTGTAATCGATAGATTTATAAAAGTACTTACTATGTTCATTAATTGGCGTTACAGTTTGAAACTGAAATTGTGTTTAGATTAACGCAATTTTGACTTTTATCCAAAAGTCCTTATTCATATTTGGTCTAATTCAGCCTAAATTTTATTCATCTAGTGTCGATGGTTTCCTATTTCTTTGGTTTAGATTGTGCGAGACCAGAAGCTGGCGATAGCCGTCGCGAAGCACTACTGTTGAAGAAACGAGAGCCTTTCCATAATTACGTTGCTTTACAAACGCCGGGAATACGCGAAGCGCGACTGTCGCAGCAGAAAGACCGTTTCTTTATTAACGTTGCGTAGGTTGTCGAACCAATGACATCGTTCTCTCAGTTACGTAGCGTCACAAACGACTGAGCAACAAGAGGCAAGACTAACAAACTTGCGACCTAATTCGGCACGACGGACCAGAAGCTGGCAATGGCTAAAGTCCTATCTGTCACGAAGGTCTTGCTCGGAGCATGTCTACGGGCATTGCGGACAATACAGCATATCCACCATAGTTTGAAAGGCCGTCCCGCATGCTGGGTACCCCATTTTATTAGGTTTTCCTTACTACGGCCGACCTGGGAGCATAGTCTGTTTAAGGATTTCCAGTAAGCCACGGCTGTTTGTGTCCAGCGGGAAGCATTTCTTATCCTAAATGTACGGCTACGATTTCCAGTGGCAGCGGTAGCAGCGCGTCATACCTGGGAGCGAGATGTCGCGTTCCTATATGTATATGCCTCGCTCCCACATATGGCGCAGGAGGCAATTTACGAATCGTACGAATAGGACGTCGCAGGCAAAAGCTAGATAAATATAAAGACTGAAAATAATAAGTTTAACAAACCTTTCCGTCCGGACCTACTTCTTCAATGGTCCTTTTACACAATATACTGGGTTTGAAGTTAGGCTTGAAGCTTTCTATTGGTATGCCTTTCATAACCAGTCTGTAAAAAAAGCAACCTGTGTATAGTTCAAATTATTTCAACTGAGCTGATATAATTATCGTCATATGGCATTCAAGATAAACAATATTATAGTGTTCGGTGCACGCCATATTTTGCAAATAAAAGGTGACCACCACATATAATTTTCAAAAAAGAAACATAATACTAACTGTATAGGGTCAGGCTCATAAAACCCACTTTCCCTAAAGGTACACTTATTTAGAAGGAGCACTTTCTCCGAATGTGCACTTGTCTAAAAATGTGCACTTTCCAATTGGTACAATTTTTTAGATAAACCACATTCTCAGATGGTATTATAATCTCAAGGTGCAGTTTCCCAAAAAGTACACTTTCTCAGATAAACTACATTGTCAGATATAATTGATATTTTTACCCAAAAAAAAATCCTCGCAAGGCAGGCCCATGGAGGGCCCGCGCAAGCTAGCCATCTTCACTATATGGCCAGTCCGACCCTGTGAAATAGTGCACCTTTGGAGAAAGGTCCCAATTGGGCAAGTGTACCTTATGGGAAAGGTTGCCTTATGGAAAAGAGCACTTTTTGAAATAGTGCACCTTTCGAGAAAGTGCCCTAACTGGGAAAGTGTATCTTTTGGGATCGTCCATTTTGCGGGAAAGTGCACATTTCGGGAAACTGGGTTTTATGAGCCTAACCCAAAATCAATGAACACATATAAAATAAATTAAATGAATTGAGAACCTTCTTCCTCTATTTAAGTATGTATTTTTAAAAATGAATTGTTAAGAGTTGCAGAAAGTAAAATAAAGAAAAAGGCACAATGTAAAATTGGAAAGACTTTATCAGACCAATTCATTTTTACGAATTTATTAAACTTCGTATGCAAATACAACGGAAGCCGACAGATGCGTAATTTGAATTTCTGTTACGAGATTTCATTTGCACAAACCTAACCATAAAATAAATGTATTAGCTAGTAAATCTTACTTAATATGAAAAGCCGCTCCGCCATATGGATTTTTCATAATCCTGTTGTAACTTTACTACGAGTATTGCAGGATTTTTTAAGGTGCTTTAATTTTTAATATGTAGGTATGAATTCAGTAATACCAACATAGATACACGTTAAAATACTCAGGCAGAATTAAACTTTGATACGAGACCAGAAGAATATACGTCAAATAATAGAAACTTAAATATTTTAAGTTCAATCAGATTCAATATAAACAATTAATGGAGAGTTTTGGCACCTCGGTGGCAAACGTGCGTACGACCCGACCCACCTGATGTTAAGGCTTGCACTGCCAGGATCCCGTCTAGCGGGCGCTCTGTTCGTATATGTTTTACGCTACTTATCGGGAAAACCACAGAATCGACTACGAACGTAGCTCTACGAATTGGTAAGCAGTGAATGTCTTAAGCAGTCACCGTAGCCTATTGACGCTTGCAACTCTGTACTAAAATATATTCGTGAAAATATTGATAATAACGATGACGATGCACATAATGATGATAACGGCGACAATAACGACAATGGTGACAACAAGGGTATACTGACTGCAGCACGGCACGGTGCGTGCCAAACCGCGCACCCGCATCCAGTGCGCTCACGCGCACGGCGCACGCGCTGCGCTCGCGTACCACCCCCGCCGCGGGCTCCGCAAGCACGTTCAGGTCCATTTCTAATTCAGCTGCCATCTGAACATAAAATATAGGTACCTACTCGTTACTTTTTTCTATGCCCGTACTCATGTGACAAACCAAGTCAATATTTTAATCTTGTAATAATTTTATTAAAAATAAGTATTATTGGACAGCAGCGTTAATTTGGTGGCTGATTAATTGACTACTTTAAGTGGTTAATAACACAGAGCTCCTGTGCTTTGAAAGGCAACCTAAGCCGTAATTTTTCGGTTGTTGATTGTGAAATCAGTCATACATTCCTTACATTTTAAGTACTTACAGAAAGTTATTCTGACAAATTGCAAAGTATATAGTGGATTTTTAGGAACCCAATGGTAACCCTAATTAGAAAAATTTAATTAATTTGACATATTAACAATTATAATTCATATTATTTTTGACATGTAAAATTTTATATTTTATTAATAAATGAGTACGAGTATGAGTATGAGTAAGATTACCTGCTGCCCAGTCTCTTTTGTAAGTTGTGCGCCATGGCACAGCGACTGGTCACTCATCTCGCCCTGCTGTTCTGTAAAACTGGCAGAGTTGAGGTGTTCCAGCCAGCAGGAGCAGATTCCCCAAGCCCTGGACTTCCAGTAGAAAGGGTACGGGATCGGACTGGGAAAAAATGTAGGTAGTATTTTTTTCTAGTCTATTTTATACATCCGTGTATTTACAATTACAATATTAACGGCAGAACCGATAAGATGATTGTAAAAGAACGTTAATGATGTTTTCGTTGTTGATCATGATGATTATGGTGCTAATGATGACGTTGTTGATGAAATAGGTACATACTGAAGAATGGGGATTAATATTGTTGTTCACCTATGGTTAACAATCTGGATTGTGGCAGATAGAGGGCGATTCGGGAAAGCCGTACCCAAATTCACATAATACTCGCAATCCGGATCGTCTTCGCTGTTTACGTCATAGTCCTTCTCATGAGCCTGCAAGCAACGTTTTAGGTTTAAAAAATATTGTAAGTACTTACCTACATGTTTCCGGGTTGAGATGATAACAATTACCTCAATAGAAATATGATCCGGATCATAATACACCGAGTCAGCCGCCACATGCAGCAGCCTAGTGACCGCGGTGGACGACAGAATCCGGATGTCAGCACTGTGGAACCCTGTGGATGTGGCGCGGCAACAGACAACACCGCGAGTTATACCGCCACCGGCCCACCAGGCTGGGTGGATACTAAACGGACCTGTTTTTAAAGATCCTTCTGCAGTGAACTCCTAAAAGAATAGTAAGAATAAAAGTTGGTGTGAAATAAACAACAATCGAAAGCTCGAAAGCAATAGACGTTCAACGGCATAAAGGTATTGAACTTGCTTTGCTAACATCTAGTGAAGCAGAATACATTCTTGTCGATGAAGTGGTAAAAATGCCTTTACATTCGGTGGAAAATTCACGCTCTTTTTGCTAACAAGGAAAACTATAAGGAAACTTCAGTGATGAGATAATTGAGTTTGGTTTATGTTTCGTAAAATAATGTCTTACTCAGTAACACTGAGTTAAATCAATAAGGAGGTGAAGAAATTAAGGCGCCAATAGATATTTAGATGCATACAATGCTTTATAAGTAACATGATTCAATTTCCATCAGAAGTGATAAGTAAGTGAATTCAGAACTACGACAAGTACTACGGTCTAAAATAAATATGACCACATGTGAGTTGTCAAGAAAGTGGGTAGATTTGTGTGTGAGTATTTCTGAATACGAATGTGCCACATGTATCACAAATTCTAAAGCTACTGGAAAAAAACTCGAGTCCATGTGGCCAGCGTACAGTTTTCAGGCTGCTATCATAGGTTACAACAAGTACTCAAAAAAACCGAACTAACAGTCTTTTCAAAATAGTTTGGTGCGGGTAACACTTGATACACCGTTTCGTTTACTCAAAAAATGTTGCTGCGGTCTTAATATATGGAAGAGAAATATTTCCGACTGCCGTAAAATATTTGAACATAAATACGAAATGAATTAAACCTACCAGATTTTTACTATAAATTAATACGTAATATGCATGTCACGAAACATCAGAGACTCGTTTAGTGATGGGACATGACGGATCTTGAGTAAATCGGTACCGGTGGTAACTAACGAACATTTTTGTAAACTCCGTTTACCCTTACCTGATTTTAAACTTGAACAGCACAAATAACAATAAAATAAATTGAACCGCCTAAATAAAACAAATCGACACTGTAAATCGAAAAGATGATGACTTTGGATTGATTTATTAGCTAATACCACCATTTCGATGTTAATTAGTGAAAATTTGGAACGAAGAAAAAGAAAAAGTATCGCATACAAGGCACTAGCACTCGTACTGCGAATTTCGCATCTACCCACAAATTACAGAAAAAGCTAAGGCCCAAATAAGTTTAACGAATATCAATACATCAAGTTTCGATACTTTCACCTCTCTAGTCTGAGATTTTCACAGCTGTCACCCGCACCAAGTTATTTTGGAATGACTGTAAGTCCCAAGCAGTTTCCCAGACAGCAGTTCATGTAATGGTAGAGCGCAGTTCCTAAACTAAAACTCCTGGAAGAGATCCACTACCTCTCACACAAGGAAAATCAGGGGTCTCTCTAGAATAAGATTAGCGCAGAACCGGATAGAACCTAAGAGGAGTCAATACATAGAAACAATGTGAAGAAATAAAATTACCTCCACCGTCCAATCTTGCCAAGCGTCTTCAGTAAGAAGGAAAAAAGAAGCATGTGCCTCATTACATAGCATCACCAACGGTGCACGGTGCTCATTCCCTAGTAGCTTAGTACCCAAATCCACGATGTCTTCCTTATTTTTTGATAGTTTCGGCTTATCGTCAGGGCATGTGCAAGGAGAGTCCAGTTTCTGCACGACAACTACGAGGACATAACACAATAGGCATAAGCTTGTAGTATCGATCAAAGGTATCGCGTTAGTTGAAAGTGATTTCTTTCAGAATAAATATTATTTATTTATAAACCGTTTTGGAGTAGTGTGTTACTAAAAAGTATGGATAAATCCACGAGAACGCACCCGACTTTTTTCCATTGCGATTGCGTAGGTACAAATAAGTCGACCGCTTTAGTTCTTGTTAATGTACCATAATTGAACAGAATCGAAGTGTTGTGATAAAATAAAGAGATTTAGCGATCTGGGAGATACAGGCCTATTCTAAAATAAACAACAAAAAACAAACTTTCATTATATTTTTGTTACATTTGTAACACCTAACCGGAATAACATAACTCATTAAAAAGTGACAGTGGCACTAAACGGATTTTTTTTCCGTTTTGTGCCATCGGTGGCAGATCCAGTGGCATACAACGGAATAAATGTAAAAGAGACAGCAAACTAAAATAAGACAGGGGGGCACGGGGACCTTTCGCTACTCTTCGGTCCCCCTTTGTCGTCACTGGCACCGTCTGAGGTAAACAGTTTGTCCTATAACTTGTGTGTTTCTCATAGCGTAGGTGGGAGGGTATGGTGAAAGGGGGGGGGTGATGAAAATCCGAAGCTAAAACTGTTTCAATGTCGTTAGCTAGTGAGGAAAGCCATCGTAATATCACGAAACTCTAAGGTCCATACTAAATTACAATCGTTCCATATGCTGACACGTTTTGCGGTTAAAAGACAGATTTTGCGTTTTTTTCGTCTTAAAACTTTGGACACTTATTTACTATCACATTGTTTAATCTCTCTTGTAACTTTTTTCTTAATATTTTATTCAGAGAACATTTGATTTTATTAAGTGTCAACATCCCCTTAGGGAATTAAAGATTTCTTCGTTGAGAATCCCAAATGACTTACTGCGTAGCTCGGGTGCCTCCATATAGCAGGCGATGGGCACGACCAGCCCTTTACCCAGACTAGTGCGTATGCGCACCTCGTCGCGGAAAGCGCGCACGTCAGTCGGGCTGAAGAGTACCTGGCCGTGCAAAATGCAAAAAATAAATATAAAAACAAAAACATTCAAAGAGAGCCAAACAACAAGGAAATCAAAAAGGGCTTCGAAAATTTAATCTATGGGTTATGGCGTACGCTGTCCAAGTTACCTTAATGCTTGCAACTAAAGTTCATATTCGCATTCGAATATAAAGAGGTTGGCTTGTTTGTATCACTTTCGTATGTAAAAAATGGTGTCCGAAAAGTTGAGGGATTAACCATGACTTCCAATGGCTGTGCAAAGATGCGTGATAGAGAGCAATGCGCGGCCTCTCGCTCCCACGTATGCCCCGCACTGCGGCCGCATGAAGTCGTTCTCCAGCCATAAAAATTCAATAAAATGATTTTCTACATGTGCTAGATAGGTCGGTCCCAAATAAATGGAAAAATACTAGTATACCTAGTGTATGAACCAACGAAGATGCTGAAGAGAACAGCAATAAATCCATACTTAACATTATAAATGCGAAAGTGTGTCTCTTTGTCTGTTACCTCTTCACGCTGAAACCTTTTCCAGGCAGAGGTATTAATATCTACCACATACTACATGTCAAGCATATATCTACTCGTAAAGAGTCCTTACTCCTACAGGAGCAGGCAACAAAAGGCAGACGAGCGTATTTTGCAAAATGCTTCCTTTACTTACCCATAAAAAAATAATTATAACTATAGGATATACGTTGCCGTAACTCTATTTTTTTTTTAAAGACGTATATATACAGTCATCATGCTTCACCGACGACACGCGCTTATTAGTATTTATTCAAAAACTGATAAATACTTTCTTATACTCCATCACTTCCTCAATAAAAAATAATAATCTAGACTATAGTCTCCGCAAAGTCATCATGCTTTACCGACGACACGCGTTTAGTCTCCGCCGAATTTTTTATTGAGGAAGTGATGGAGTATAAGAAAGTATTTATCAGTTTTTGAATAAATACTAATAGTTGCGTCATAATCTTGAATGAAAAGGAAGTATTTTGCACAATACGCTCGTCTGTAGGAGTATGGACTCTTAATGTCAATGAATAAGATTGACTTCCGATTGTCATTTCGCGGGCAGAAGCTAGTTATAAATAAAATACCTTCAGCTCACTATCAGAGCCAGCTGTGACCCGCAGCCCTCGAGACCCGTACAGTTCAACTTTGAGCTCGCTCCGTGTCGGCAGTGACACGGACAGACGGATTTCAAACTTGGACACGTTGACTAGTCTGAGATGTTGCTGGAAAAAATGGCTAAAATAATTAACAACTCAGAAAAGTAGAAAAACTACGACATTTTAATTTCAAAGTTCAATATCTCAAAACTGGCTAAACCGATTTTGTTAAAACGTTGCTAAGAATCATCTCGATCACGTTAGCTGTCGGACAAAAAAAAACCGTGTTAGAATCGGTCCATTAGTTGAGGAGCTACCATGCCACAGACAGACACACAGACACGTCAAACTTAAGCCTTGTTCGGACTGGGCTAGTATTTTAGTGCGAGTCCATACATTTGCTGCAAGTACGAGTGGCTTTTGAAAAGATAGTTTATAGCTTGGATTAAAATATAGGATAGTTTTTATATGGGGTCCACGCAGACGAAGTCGCGGGCGGAAGCTAGTATAAAATAATGCTATATTGTTATAACAATTCAAGATAAAGAAGAACGTTTGGCACCATGTTCAAGATAATTGGGCGTTAGATATACCATGAAGAAAGCGAAGAAATCGAAATTTTGGGTAAAGATTACAAATTCTATGATTATTTTCACAGGTATTTGTGCTATATAGTAGTTTAAGACGTTTAAATAGGTTGACGATGATAATATTTATAAGTGTTAGGTAAAAGTCAATCGCTCGGAGTTGACTTGAGGTGAAATGATCTACCTCCAAACAAACTAATCATCATTAAAAAAAATGAAACTACGCGTAAACCTACTAGACGACGCCTCAGAGGTCTGATTGACTAGTTCGTCAGTCAAAATCTCCGCGAAGCCCCCTTCTGCGGAGGTGTTTCTGTCTGACAAACTAACCAAACACTCCATCCACGTGAATAGGGTCAAGAATTGGACACGACATACCTAAAATATACTCCAATTCTAGCTACCGGATTACTTCAAAAAAGTGCTCTTTGGCCTTGTTTCGAAGAAACGGAGGGTATGTTCTGATTCTACTGGCCAGGTCAACATGTAAGTAAATATGGAATACTATTTCAGTAACCCTCGTTGTTGTTAATACGATAAGCCATAAAAAAACTAAAAAAACCGACAGTGACAGATCGAAAGTCATTGGGAGCTAGGTGCCCCGCCAGGAACTCGCCTACCGGCGCCTACGCCGCAGTCTCTTTCCGCTACATACGAGATAAACCACGGCATCGGCTACGAGCGTAGCGCGTAGCGATTCTTGGCAGTGAATGTGTTAACGCTTGCTAATGCAGTTGCTTTTCTTAGAATACACTCCGATAAAATATCTTTACAACTATTTCTAAAGGGAATCAGTAACAACGTTAAGTTACTTCTAAAAATGTGAAAGACGTGTATTGGATTTTCGAAAGCTTTTAAAATTAAGTGCGTTTTTATCCCTCCTCTAGAGTCCTTCTAATGAGTACCTACTTTAAACATAAAACCAGCGATGAAATACAATATCGAAGATATAGCACTTGTCAGGCGTTTATTGTTACTTTAATATGTACGATCCAAATTGTACTTTAGCTGGTTGCAATAAAATTGAATTTAGAAATAGTAAACGTTATCAAATATACGAGTATCGTAAAGTAATTTTTTGATAGGTATTGTTGTGGGTATAGCAATAAATTTAGCAGAAAAGAAAATTAAATATAAAATGTATAAGCGTCAAGAGCCTTAATATTGTTTTCTTGGACTTGTATTTCAAAGACTTGAATATAATTGAAAACACGAATAAAAAAGATATTGTATCTTGTATCTTCCAATTCCAAGGGCGTAGCGAGATACGTTCATGTCACGGTAGAACTTCAGTTACGTCATTTTAGAATAAGTACATATTAATAAATTAAATACATGCCGACATAGAAAATAAACTATAAGCGTATTCCTGTTTTCAATCAAAACACAGATAACTAAAAATAAATAGCTTACATAGTTTAGTCCAATTAATGCAAAAGTTGTAATGCATGCCGTGGTTGCCTATTATCACTAGGGTTACAATTAGACAAACATAAGAGGCTCCCGTTTGGCACAGTATAATTGTTACCTTATGGACCTTTTTGATTGTATTTTCTTTTTTCCGTGTTTTGTGTGCTAAATAAATAAATTCTTATTCGTATAGGTACTTAATGTTTCCACATAAAATGTAACATTGTGAACTCCGTTGGCAATCCTTAGATAAATAAGTAAATACTCCAGATAATACTATGACTTGCCTGCCTTGCCTTTATTAACCTAATTAAAGGCAAACACAATCCTACTAATATTATAAATGCGAAAGTGTAAATAATTGGATGTTTGGATGTTTGGATGTGTGTTACTCAATCACGCTTAAACAGCTTAACCGATTTGGATGAAACTTTGCACGAAGATAGTTTATAGCCTGTATTAAAATATAGGATAGTTCTTATCCCGGGTCCACGCAGACGAAGTTGCGGGCGGAAGCTATAGTCTGTTAAATATAACCTAAAAAAAAGCATTCTAAGATAAGAAAATGTACTGTTATTTTATTACTGTTACCGCGTAGGTTTGTCCTAGAGAGAAGTTCACAAAGTTAATTTGCTCTGGAACGCAATATATGTATTCAGGTAATGTGGTTCGTATCTCTACGGGTGATGGGGATTCTTGCCATACTGACAGCTCTCCAACACTGTGAACACACAATATACATAGTTAAAGCAATGACTCATATTTTCAGTGTCCGAGAGGCAACCGGGTGGCTCGCGGTATTTGAGCTGCCGAAGCGTTATGGAACCGTCCTGTGCACCCTGAACTGAGCCAACTTGGATTGGGGCGGGCTTGGAGGGGGGGTAAAAAAAGAATTGCCGCCAGGTATTCGATTGAAAGAGCATTTCATATAAACAGCGCACACACTTTCAGGCAACCGCTCTGAATAATAGGTATCATACATAACAGAGCGTATATTTCGTTACGTAAAAACTTGTTGATTTCACTATCAGTTCTATACCGTATCAAAGTCAAAAGTAAAAGTTATTTATTTTTCAATTTAGCCATATTTCATGCACCTATGAATGTCAATAAACTACCACCTGTTCGGAAAAAAAACTTCGACAAGAACCGGCGTGAAAAAATCGGCGAGCTATATTTTATACAAAACAATATAACATGTTCAGTATCACAGTATTTTAAAATTACATTGCTACAGTGTAATTACAGTGCATATTATTAATTTTGTGATAGATTGCTCGTGCAGGGCAAATACATTATCTGTTTGACAGATTTGAATATAGAGCCAGTAAATTCGGTAATGTGTTTTGGAATTTAGTTTTAGTAAGTAGTATGCATATTTAAAACCTGTAAGTCTGCCTTGAGAGCTCATCAAGACCGAAACTCCTGAGGGGCTGATGCATTCTCGTATCTACGGGTTTTTCCTTGCAGCTGAATTCACATGAGCTTCTGTTCAATATGTTTTGGACCCATAGACTTTTGTTACCTGTCAAAAACAAACAAAATATTTAGTGGCGCCCAATCATCCGCTACTACGCACACTGTGAATTTTTGCAGCGATTCAGTAGCGCGTTTCGTGAACGCGCGACCACATCGCGGCATGTGGCACCTTGATCACGCTTTTTTAATTCAGCCTCGCTTCTGCATCGCAAACGCGCGAATATTTTGATTTAGTATTGCTACTGACTAGCTATAAGGGTATAGGAAGAGTGGGGGGAGGGGCCCACGACTGCATCGATGCTGCCGTGCGCCTTTGCGTCTGAATAAATTCTGTATCGCGATAGTAGTGCAGTATCGCGTTTATGTGTGCGAGGATATTATGCCCAGCGACAGTATCGCGCGCGACTGCCGTGGCCATTTTGGGACTGCATTGCTACTGAATCGCTGCAAAAAGTCGGCGTATGCAACCTTCCTTATGTTGCAGATTTTGAAACTGAATTACTATGTCAGCCTGTTTTGTATGAACTGATGTGTATGTGTACGTGCGTACGTCATTCATACACAATAATATTTTCATTTTGTAGGACCATAACGAAAAGAGTCAAAATACTGTTAAGCTCACTGGCTTTATATTAAAGTATTTATACATATTAAATATATAATTCGTTTACTAGTCCCATATAATATATCCCATATCCATAACTCAAGTAATATTGAATTTAGTATGGAACTAGTTCAATTTGTGTAAAATTGTCTCTCAATATTGATTGATTGCCACACGAAGTTTGGAACCACTTGGAAGTCTAACAAACTTAAAGCTCGACCTTTTTTTGTCTAGCCCAGTGAATTCGCATTAATGGCTTCAACACGAACCAACTAAAACTAGATGTTTGTTCTTCATTCTCTGCCCGCAGACATAATTATCGGCAAAAGACCTGATCGGTATTAAAAACATTTTCCTCAATTTTGTCCTCCAGCTCTTAAAGCCATCAGCCATCAAACTTTGTAATAAGTTTCCGGGATACTAAATCATCTTAGCCCAATACATAGTCTAAGAGCCAGTCTGCGAGCTACACTGGCCCATCGGAACTTATAGAGAAAATGAAATAGTTGAATCTGTAAAGGTAGCCTTGCCAGTAAATATTATTAAAAGCTTCATTTTTCTAAATACACTTATAAGTTGACAAAGATCTAGTTATTTATGCTGCAATTAGTACGAAAAGTAGGTGATTTTCATCGAATGTTATTCTTATAATTCGACACGAGTAGTGTATCATACAACGTTTCACTATGCCTTGTGCGAGGAAATAAAATAAATATTTCAATCTCAGCTTAAAAAACAGAATAAGAATGTATCTATGTTATCAGGTACTTATTATCTGAAGCTGCATTTAACAGCTTCTCCGCATTTTTTGCTGCCAAGCTTATTCACTTAAAACCATTGTTTAGTGGTTTGGGAACGCAATTAAAAGTAACTCATTATGCTCCATAACAAAAAACCACAGTTCTAAGAAACAAACTGAAAGTATTGGAATGCAAATAAGGCAATCCTACTAATATTTTAAATGCGAAAGTTTAGATGTTTGGATGTTTAGATTTGTGTGGATGTCTATTACTCAATCACGCCTATACGGCTCAACCGATTTAGAGGAAATTTTGCACGAAGATAGTTTATAGTCTGGATTAAAATACAAGATTGTTTTTATCCCGGGTCCACGCAAACGAAGTCGCAGGCGAAAGCTAGTAATACATAATTATCAAATAATTATCAGGGATTATGCTCAGTCAGTGACTGACGGCGCAAACAAAAAATATTAATATTAAACTGAAAAGTAAAAAGCGCTAGAGTGTAAAAGTGGCACTTTGGCTGCCTGTAAACGCTCTCTTCGAGCACATGAATTAAAAAAAAATGACTCATATCAAATCTATTATGCACATATTATTATATCCATGTCTGTGACGATTCGGTACAAATATTATTTATTCCATGGCACACCACTCACAAATGGAATTAGAATAAATTAACAAGATGTTGGTTCAGTAACGTCACTACTGTATCTTTCAATACAAGAATATATAATACTATCATTGTGTTTAGATCTCACTGATTTGTCATACGAAAAATAAATTATACTATGCCAAAAAATATGTACTGTAACTGAATTATACAATACAATACAAATAGTCTTTATTGCTCATCAGACATTACACAATCAAAATATGTTTGTAATAGATTTAACCTCTATTATGCCGATGTCAATAAAAACAATCAAATCATGACCTAGAAGTTTAAGTTGCAAGTTCGAACCTGGACGGATCCGGAACAAGGCATACAAAAGGTTAACCCGGTTGCGTACGTCTTTTTATAATAAATTCACGTTTGTCTATGGATAGTAGTCTTAGTTTTCCAATTGTACTCACGCACTACATTATGTTGGAGTTGGAGAACTAAGTTTAATTTGATGCTCCTGTATATCAACAGCACGCCTACTCGTAACACAGGACGGCCCGCGGGCGGTGTTGCGGCGAGATAGACTATCTGTCTCTTTCTAATTAGAATGCTTAGAAAGCACCGGATACAGTATGTTGTAGCGACACAGCTCGCGGGCCGGCCTGTGATATCCGTAAGGGGACATATTTGTATCTAAGCGCTCATCACTCAATACAATAAATTTTCCCCTATCGGATATTGCATTCAGGCCTAAACTAACACTTCGTCAAATTATGCATGAGTTTGCAATATCACATTCAAATGATAAATGAGATTGATTACAAGTAAGCGAGATCTCAGACTATAATTTACTCTTCTTTATAAATATCTAAGACGTGCTTCAGCAGGAATTCGCAAGTAGCTACTTTAGGTTTATTTATGAATCTGACCTTGTTCGATATCTGCTCATATCATAATATATCATGGTGATCAATTTGAAAATTGAGTTTTTGCTACCGTTTACTCGACTCGATCGTTGTTAATATAATCAATCAATGACAGTAAATATATTAATAGCAAATAATGACTAAACAATTAGTTCTACATCAGCCGAAATACGTCCACTGCTGGTGAAGTCTGCCAAAGATTGCCAAAATGAGGTCCTGGGTTTAATAAACTTTTTACTAATATATGTATAATCATAATAATAAAAACCTTTTATTTCCCGTAAAAAAATGTAAATTACACGTATTTTTTCCTTAGAGATTAAATAAATAATCTAGTACGTAGTTCTTTTCTTTCTTTTTTCTTTATTTTGTATTCGGCGCTTCCCTAGGTATATATTTTTGAGTTATATCCTCTCTCTTGGTTTAATTTTTATTGTGATCCCTTTGGCAGGGTATAGGTCTCCTCCAATTTCTTCCACTTGTCTCTGTTGTGTGTTGTGTGCCACTTTAAGCCAATTGTTTCCTGCTACTGTTTTTATTTCGTCCTCCCAGCGCTGCTGAGGTCGTCCCACGTCTCGTTTTCCATAAGGACCGGTCCATTTGGTATATGAGGGTCCAGCAAAACTTTTACTATTAATTTATAATTCATTGATTTTATTAAAAAAAACTTCGTTGGTTACAAGACGTGTGAAATGTGGAATGCTCAATTACTGATTTTTTACAAGCTTCTATTTAACTTGACCTGTCGTTAGTTTCAGTGTGGGAGTAATATTGGAACTGAATTATGAACCAGTTAACTTGAACTGATTGAGCTAAAACTTGGAATACACCTTTGGTTCCGATGCAATATTATGGTACAGTAGAGTTCTCAAATATATACACAGACAACTAGTGATTTGCTGTTGATATGAAACTATTAAAAGAATTTCTATTAGGGAAAGCTTATTATACGATAAATGAATTTTTAACTGACATATGCACTTAATTAAGAATTACTACATACTATTATACTTTTATATTTTTTTTAATAATTTTGACTACGAACTTAATTATGTATATTTTCAAAAAACTTTTGAGGACCTACCGAATGGTAATTATTTGTAAAGCATGCTGCATGTAGTCAAGCATGACACAAAAAAAAAAAAAACAATATTTGTATGCCGAAAGGTACCACATAGTGATACTCATAAAAATGTAATACCTAATCTACCTATGTTGGACAAATAAATCTTTGAATCTTTGAATCTTTGACAACCTTTCAAAAATATATATACAGATACTTTATTGTTACTGACATAAGACAGATGTGTAGATATTTTTAAAAGGTTGTCTGTATAGATATTGGAGAACTCTACTGCACCATCGAGTTGATCTGATGATGGAGACAGAAGGTGGCCATGGGAATTCAGTACTTTAACGACGTAGTCTCGTTGAGTTTGGGCTCGTTAGAATAGTCTTTATCTATAGTTGACGACGGTATACAGAATACTACAGTTGCATTGACAAGCTTATACCATTTTTTTTGCTGAAACTTAATTTTTTAGAAGCCTGCATCGCGAGTGCTCTCTAATAAGGATCACGTATTCGTACAAACGCCAACACAATTAACTGACCATCCTGTATTTAAATAGAACCTTATTACAATGCACGTAAAGTGCACGGATGGTCTGCTGTGTTGTCGATAGTACGGTCGAAACATGTCGAGCGATATTCTACCTCAAAGCCGTGACGTGGTGATCCGTTTAATTGACGATCGCTTTAGCCTAGTTGGTAGTGACCCTGCCTATGAAGCAAGAGGTCCTGGGTTCGAATCCCAGTCCGGGATCGATCATTTACTTGTGTGATGAGCACGAACATTTGTTCCTGAGTCATGGATGTTTTCTATGTATTTAATTATTTATTGATCTATATATATGTATGTTTATCGTCGTCTAGTTCACATGGTACAAGCTTTGTTTAGTTTGCAAAAAATACCTGTCGCGCTCTGTTCAATCCCTGGCATAAGATCCATTCTGCCAATCATCGTCTCCTCTCTCTCTTCTCGCTGGGCCTTAGGTTGAGAAAGACTATACAGGTTGGGCAAAGGTTTGTTTGATATTCTCTTTGCAAATTTCTTCTTCAAATTACCTTCTTGGTGCCAGATGTTTTCGCACTCCGCATTGTACTTCTCGAGCTAAAAGGTTACGAACATTCTGTTATTATTTTTTCACATCTCATGCTCGAAAAGTGTGTCATATTACTATTAGCCTTAGCAAGCGGGGCTAAAGTAGAACATTTAGCCTCTAGGGAAAATATGTAGACATATTTATGATTTTTAAAACATTTTATTTTACCAATCAAAGTAATTCACCGTATTAAATCGACCAATCATACTCTTTCAAAAAATATTTGTATTTGCTATCACCTAACCAGAATACAGCTAGATATTAAAATCAACCAATCAGAAAACAAAATTCATGTCAAACATTCGGTGTTTTTAATCCTTAAATCACAATCAATAAAAAAAAATCTGCCTCTGACCGTCAATAGCCGCGTCCAAACGTTCAAGCGTGATTAACTACATACTTGGCATAAGCTTTCAGTTTGAGCGGGATACACTGCTGTCTATCTCGCTTTATAATCTTATGCCCCGTATGCTGTCCGCCGCGCTCGGCCGTTTGATCGCGGCTACAGACGGTGAGAGGCGTTTATTCGTGGTGTCAATATTTTGTATCTGTGTCAAAGCAATTTATAAAAAATAAAGACCGGTTGCACTCCGGGAGTGCCGGCAGAAGTGAAAAATCAATAATATTGTAACAGTTTTTCAATCAGGTCACGTGACATTTTACGGTGTCACCCTAAAAATGAATTTGGCGCAAAATTTATAAACAATTATCGATTGTTTAGGCGGACGGACCACGGGCGCGTTGGGTGCGACGGGCCGGCTCGCTCGCCGCCGCGTGCCGGCGGCGAACAAAATACCGATTTGTTTTTGCCATTGCCAAATATTTTTCAAAGCGTTATCTCTTTAGGTATAACGTCCAAATTCGAACTATTCGAATTTGCAAGAACAGCGGAGGGCGGCGGTGAACAAAATATCAATTTGTTTTTGCCGTTGGTAAATATTTTTCAAAGCTTTATCTCTTTAGGAATAACGTCCAAATTCGAACTATTCGAATTTGCTCAATAGCAAAACGGTGAAGGACGCGTGAACAAAATTACAAATTTATTTGCAGAATATGCTATTGCAAAAAGTGTTTAACGGCTTTATACTCTTACGAATAGCGTTCAGTTTTGAATGAAGTCGAATCGGCTAGCAGCAAAATATCAAGTTTGTGACCTCCTTCACATCTGACGTCACAAAACTGTCGCGAATTTAACAATTTTTCCCCATCACAAAAAGTGCTCAGCGCCGCTAAAGAAGTTTTTACTTCAAAAATAATGCCGCCAAATTGAACCATCTTTACGCCTTGAAATTTATTATTGTTTATGGATGGATAATCTTCGTTTCTAATATTTTCTCGCAGTCGAAGTGAAAAGTAGAGTGTATAACTCTGGTCTGAAAGCCATATTATTTCTCGAACAAATTTCCCTCACTTCGCTCGGGAAAATAACCATCTCGTGGTAATATGGCTCATTTTCGCCCCTTGTCATACAATCCATTATTTAAACAGGCAGCGCCATGGATTGGGTAAGGTAATGCAGCTAACTGGCCGTTGTAGATAGTGCTAATATACTATTATTTATGGTTGAAAATACATTGCGTTTTATTTATCAATAGGTACTTTTAATTGTACGCATATGGCCCCTAGCGCAGTAAACATATGTACAGACAACAGACCAGTGTTCGTGAATTGATAACAGGGCACAGATATATAATGAATAGACAATACAAATAGATGTGAAAGAGGGCTATGGATAAGTCTCTTCATAAATGTTACGAAAAAAACATTAGTGCCTCGGTGAACTGTAGAATTCGCGAGCCTGTCATTTTTTTAGTTTTTTGTAAATAAAAAGTAAATAGCTGATCGACAAAAAAAAAGAAAGTATTATTTAAGCTGCTCACAATTTTGATACTAAAATTGATTGAGGAAAGCACCCTGTGGAGGAGAACAGTTAGACAAACGGACATACAAAAGAATGTCGGCCCGAGCTGAAGCTGAGAACTTCCCTCGTTCAACTAGTCACTATTAGTAGGTGGACCGCGGCTCGCGGGCGCGGGGGTAGGACGTTAACGGAGCGCGGGCGACGTGCGGGAGGCGAAGCCCCGGCGCCCGCATGCTGCTTGCGCTCCTTTATCGTCCTACCTACACTATTAGTCAATCATGTTATCGTGGGTTACGTGATATCACTCAACCCATGAACAGTCGACGACAACGATTGTTTAAATTACAACACCTTTTCAAATGAACTCCAAAAGTGTAACATATATTTTACGTAATATGTAACTCAACTAAGCGCTTTTGTTCTTTTACGTGAATTAATAGCCACTCTATTACATTAAAACAAACGGTCAATCGGAATTGTTTCGACAAAATACATTATATCTGCACTATGTTTGTTAGTCGTTTGGCGTAAACAACATTGAACAAAGACCACGGGTCGCGAAAATTATTATTTCGTCACTGCATGTGGTATCTGTTACTGGCTCCCTTTTAATCTTTTACAAACCAAGCGTTTTACGACCCAAAAACCAGATGCCCATTTGATAATTAGCTCCAGCGATACATGTTTATGATCCCGAATGACAACAAGCCATGTCGAACGAAAATGACGTAAGTTCACGGGATTTTGTATGATTTACTTGTGTTTTTTATAAAACAACTCTAATCGGACCGGCACTTCAGCCGCTTTGGCGCTTAAAGCGTGTCGGGCTCAAATATCACCAATAAACAATGTTTTTAATAAAGCACCGCACAGAATGTACGATAAGAGCTCAGAAACAATATCTGGCTGATTGAAACCCAGGGCAAAAGGGCGGGTTGATGTTATACATGCAATTCAGTTATGTCATTTCGATGATGATAGAAAATATGAAACGGGAGTTATTTTTGCACTCGTTACTGGCAGTCTCTCTTCAGAGTTATACACAAACAGTGCCGCGAATTAAAATGTCCAATGAGAGCATGGACAATACAAACACTACCCAAATGGCAGTGTCTGCAGATTTCGAAGTATTCAAGACGCCTTGGCTAATTGGGATAGCAGTGTCTTCGGTTTGTTTCATTTTGCAGCTGCTGGTATTGATTTTGATACCAAACGCAAGGAAATACGATGAGAAAGTGTTGTTCCAGTTAACAATTGCAAGACTCGTGAACACAGTGTGCGAATTCGTAATTTCAAAAGGAATTTTGCAAGAAGGAATTTTACAGGACGTGGTGTTTTCGTCATATTTCCATTCGGATTTCGCTCTAGTCTCCTGGATGTTTGTGTTTACGAAAAATCTTTACGACAAAGTGGTTTTAGTGTTTGTTTACGAAAAAATAAGATTGCTTATCGTGTCATTTTTAGTGTGGACCTTGACATTGCCCGTTGGTGTTATGAGTCCAGTGTTCCTGTGTATCAACGTAGAATATTGGAACATTTATTACAAAGTCTACTCACAAGTGAAGTTTTTCATGTTGATTTTGAATGCGTTGATTTTTGTTGAAATCTTCCATGTCGCTTGCAAGATTGGTGTGGACAGAACGAAAAATATCAAGCATCTGGTAAAAACTTCTGTAATCGCTTTCATTCTAGTATGTATTACTAGTGTGCAAGTTTTGACGACGGATTTGCTCTCGTATTTTATTGGTAGTAATTTGGATTTGAATTTAACATTTTGTGTAATAAACTCATTTCAAATATTAGCGTTTACTATAATTTTTGTTATTTTAGCAAGTAAAAAATTGAAATCGGATTTGATTGTAGTCATAATTGCTGAATTGAAGAAGCTACTAATGACTTGATAGTCCTATTTATACAAACAGACAGAAGAACACAGTCGCACCATAAGCGGTGGCTTTTTGGTACGAAACCCTAAAAGTGGAAAATTAAATTAACAATAAGACGCTAATCTGAATTACAGTACAGTCAGCATCATATATGTAGTTAGTAGCAGCCAAAGTATCCAAATATATCGTAACATCTCCTTACTCCTATAGTAAGGGGAAATAAATAGATAACTGTGTATGCCAATTGCCAACTATTTTAATTTTAAATAATAATCCTTGTAATCATTTGTATGTTAATAATAATTAATTAATAACTAAAAATACTAGAAACAATAAATTACAAAACGTTTTCCATGACATGCATGATTCAACTATTTAATGAATCATCCGGCAACCATTCCACGAACTGAATTGTCGACGAAATGAAAATACATGAAACGTTGACTTTGAAGTGAAATTCGACAAAGTGAGTGTCGACAAGTTGTTTATCAGGATAGTGTTTCTTCAAATAGTTATTTCATAAGATTCTTGTTTTAAATGTGAGCTCATAACATTCTGCTCATTATAGTATTTTTCAAAGTGGTTTTTGTATTCGAAACACTTCATTTAAGATAAAATGCCGCTTAGTATAAAAAAAACATTTGCCAAATATTGCAAAAAATGCAGGACGTAACGTTGACACTCACACAAATATTAGGTCGCTCAAATATTATGACGATTCTCATTTTGTATTTTAAGTAACTCAAATTAATTTTTGTAAGTTGCTGTTCTGTTGATTTCTCGTCACTCGCAGTCAGTCGCTCACTTAGTAATACTATAACCTAAATTAATTATTTATGACACTTAAAACTTTCATTTACAGTCACTCGTTTAAATACTACCCTTCTATAGTAATAAGGACTCGTTGCGATATATTTGGCAAATTTTGCTGCTACTAACGATATGACGCTGACTGTACTTTGAAACCGATTTCTATCCTGGAGGTCACACTTAAATTAATTGTTGGAGCATACTCATTTTGGTTCATCTTGTAACAGCCGTAGATACACTACCATGTCAATACACAATGTTTAATTAAACGTTTTAATTGGAGTCTTACTCTTTATTGAGGAATAAGTTTCTGTCAAAAATTTCATTTGCTTCTATTGCCAACTGTACTTTTCTGTATACAGTCATCAACTAGTCTTTGAGACGATTCTAACGAGCTCAAAGGGGTTACGTGTGTGAAGTCCTGAATTCCCATGGCCATCATCAGATCGGCTCGATAGTACCAAAATTTTAAATTGTCATCCAAAATATAATTAAACCCAAAATTTCAGCTCAATCGGTTGAAGATATCTTATATCTACTTCAAAATTGAGTTGCAATATTCCACCCGAACAAACATGGTTACATATATTCCAAGTTAAATTAAAGCTCTATAAAATACAGGTACATATTATTTTAAATACAAAAGAATTTCGTCCACGTTAGTAATTGAAAAATATCAGCGTTTTATCAGCGGTAGTGTCCTACGACTGTGACAGTGATCATTAAAATGAGAATGGCCCATGTATATTTTTTGTCTAAAGGTGAAACTTATATCAGAAATATGTATTAGAAACAAAGTGAACATAGTTCAACTCTATTGACAGAGAAATTAACACTTTCAGTTCGTGGTTAATTGAACCATCTATGACAAAAATTAGAACCTATTATTTTACATCTCTAAGTCATCACTTTATTGGACAATTTTGACATCGGTTAATAATGCCTTTGGGTTACTTTGCTTCAAAACTTAGTTAAGTGACGCTGCTTTACGAGTGACATGTGGTTTCGTAGCACAGTGTAGTCGATTTGCATTAATACACGAGTGGTCTTGCTTAGTTCTCCTAGAAACGCAGCTGAAGGGCGAATATTCACCAGAGATGTACGAATTTAATTTAATTGAATCATTTGATTATGCTTAATTAACGCAATACCTCCTGAGACGGAGTACGCTTGCTGTGTTTTTGAATTAGGAACTGTTTGACATTCAGTAAAAGTTCAAAGTTCAAATAGGAGGTTGATATAATAGGGTAAATCGCACGTAAAATTAACTTTGTTCCCCTACAAACATAATTGGATTTAGTATAACATAGCCAGTTATTGAAGGGGCCACAGGGGGCGTCAAAAATGCCTATGGATTCTGGTGTACGGCGGAATCCAACACAATATTCAGCGATATCGCTTGATCGTCAACCCGCCGTATTAAAAAACGGCGCTGTTATGTAAAACGGCGGATTAAACCATTCCACTGCGACATAGACAACGTATCTACCCCTTTTTTATATTACAACATTGATTGATTAGAACTAATGATAAAGTATTATTAAGCAGTATTCATGTTTAAGAATTGCGATATGATTTGTTTATATGTAGCACATTTTCGTTATCAAAATGTCGGAAGTGGGTCGGTGGCAGCTATCGAAGCATAATTAATAATAATTAGTACCTACGACATAAAATATTGTATTGTTAAGTATAGGTCATGACCAATAAAGTATGTTATTGGGATATTTTTCTTTTATCAGCCATTTTAAATTTAGCAATTCACCTGATGCACGGAGTTACTTTTTACCCGACTGCAGCAAAGCCGAAAAGAAAGGGTTATGGTTTTAGTACGTGTTCCATCGTAGCGCGAGATACTGAACCGATATTGATAAATGAGGTCAATCAAGCGCAGTTCTGCTCCTTGTGGCATAGGCTACCTTTTATATAGAGAGAGATTAAAGGTTTTTTTCCAGTTAGTTTTCCGTAGTTGGGTTATAGTTTTTTAAACTGTTTATGGCAGTAACCTAAAAAATATTATCACTCTCCTAGAGTTTTATGCTTAAGGAGCCTAAAGGTGCGGCTTCCAACCCAGAGGGCAAACTAAACCGTGTCAAGACAATAGTAGCTGTGAGATGCACACCTCGGCCTCGCGAGAAAACTTAAAAATATATATATTGTCTTTCGAAAATGTGACAAAAAAAACTGTATACTTACTTAACGAACCTGCTTACAAAGTTTCAGAAAAATCGATTGAGAAAAGCGACTTGTAGAGGAGAAGAGATGACACCGGACAACGGACAGACAAACGGTTTCCGCTCCTAGCTGAAGCATAGAATTTCGTTCGCTTCGCTCCCTCTTTCGGTTAGACCGGTTTCCTTCACCGAAAAGCTACTCTTACTTAGTCAAAAATATTTCGTACATAAGATTTTGAAAAATCCAGTCGTGTACCAGACTTGAAAATGTTTTTGCTTTGTGTTACAATAGTACATTACTACAGAGGCCGGGAAGGACGGCGTTCAACCATGAAAATTAAAGTTTGATTTCTTGGAGTTTTTTTAATTTATTTCATTGCATGTTTGAGAAAAGCAATATTCATACCTCGGCGTGAAAAGGGGTTGCCAGCCTCATAACTATCCGACCTCGCTACGCTTGCAATGAAATAAATTAAAAAAACTCCAAGAAATCAAACTTTAATTTTCATGGTTGAACGCCGTGATCCTCCTGTACCACAAATCAACGTCAATATTTCATACTCCAATACTCTTCTGTTGTTATACGATCAAAAGTACGGTACCATCGCCAACACAGTTAACTGACCATCCGTGCACTATATGCGCATTGTAATAAGGTTCAATATAAATACAGGATCTTCAGTTAACTGTGTTGGCGTTTGTAAGACAAGTGTTAGATCGAGTTTAGTTCGGCATTTTTGGCGAATTTCGGAAGAAAACTAGATTTCCCGGAAATGAGAGTCAGATCGATTTTTCGACCCGGGTAATCTTTTGTATTAACATGAAAGAAAACAAAATTCAAAAAACTGTCAGCAGACTACGGAAAACGAACTAAACAAAAAACTTATTCTTATCATACAAAATTTAGCCGCCAGCCTATGTCACCCGAACCATAATTACAAATCAATTGATACGTCATTTATCAAAATCAGTTCAGTATCTTAAACGCTACCGTTGATCACACGTAAACATATCCCTTCCCTGCCTTCCCGGCCAAAAAATAATCGAAATCGTTATTGCTATTTTTGAGAACTAGTTTAGAAACAAATAAATTAAATATTCGATCTTTGCTTGGTTAATCATGAAGGATGACTCAATTTCGCTAGCGCTAAAATCCCATATTGTCAGTATTGACTTATAACTTTTTTTACATCATACATGGCCATAAATCAGCAAATCCCACTTTCTGGCCAGGGAGAGACGATAAATGTTGTACTCAGCACGGGCGGTAATAAAGAAAGGCACTGATCGCATATTTATCGCCCTTGCCTTCGGCTCGGGCGTCATATACCTGCGATCTGAGACAATCTTTATTTTACCATCCTAGTACGGTAGCAAACAAGCAAACAAGAGCTACGGTAGCCTAGTAGTCAAGAACTACGGTAGCCTAGTGGTTCAGGCATGCGGCTGTCAAGCGGCGGTCGTGGGTTCGAATCCCGGCTCGTAACAATGAGTTTTTCCGAACTTATGTACGAAATATTTACCGTTAGCTTTTCGGTGAAGGAAAACATCGTGAGGAAACCGGTCTAATCCCAATAGTTTTCCCTCTGGGTTGGAAGGTCAGATGGCAGTCGCTTTCGTAAAAACTAGTAACTATGCCAAATCTTGGGATTAGTTGTCAAAGCGGACCCCGGGCTCCTTTAGGGGCATTACCGGGAATAACGCTAGGAGGATGAGTACGGTAGCAAACAAGTATACAACCTGCCTAATCCTATACTATTAAACGAGCAATTTTTATATTTAACTATATATATTATTATTTTTTATTTAATTTGTATCCATTTTGTTTTATTAAACATCCCAACCGTTTCGCGTTTTTCACATGTCTCTCATCCCATTGTGCTTGTGTTACTTATTTTACTAGTATATTAATTATTTATGTATTTTATGTATACGTTTGTATCGGCGGTATGTTGTGTTGCGTTCCGTGGGTCACGTACGGTGCTGTCTGAAAATCAGCGCTGTAGGTGTCTGTCTGACACCTCGGCATAATGCTGAGACAGCGACCGATTCACTGCCGCGAAGACACACACATTATGTGTAAATTGTATTGTATTTGTACTCCCTTTGTCTCTGTGTGTCTTTTGCGTAGTGAATAAATGTCTTCTTTCTTTCTTTCTTTATATTTGCAATCAAGTTCTCGAAAACGGCTTCAACGTATTCGTTGAAATTTGGTATGTAGGGGTTTACGGGGGCGAATTATCGATCTAGCAAGGTCTCATGTCTGGGAAAATTCGGTTTCTCCTTATTGTCTATATTTTCACCCGAGCGGAGCTCAGTCGCCCAGGCACTGGTAAGCAAAAACCGCTACATACTGACGCTTCTGACTCAAGAAGTGCGTTACAATTGTGTTGCCCTTGTTGATTTGGGCATGAATCAATCTGTTGACAGCCAGAAACAAATGCACGTCACTCGCTCTCAACACAACTTGGCCTCAGGAGCTCTGAGCTGTTATTCGCTATGCGCTAAAGCGGCTCACCCCACCGGTCACCCGTCACGAAACTAGACCTCTACCTGCGCGAGTTACTACGCATCGCGGTGACAAGATATATTTGTGGGTGAGCGTTGAGGTGAGCTTAAAACAAGTTACAGAATAGGGGGGCTGGTGTCTTCACACAACACCACATAACTACAGAGCAAGTAATGGGGCTCTACGGCTGCGGTCTACTGTAAGGTGGGTGCTTTTCCATGTGGACTGCAAATAATTGAAGAGGTGAGCGAATCGAAAACAATGAGTAACTATATTTAAGTGGTGTGCGCGGTTGTTATCGATGTAAAAAACCAAGATAAGCATGTAATCTATGTATATGTACCCCGTGATTTGTATATGTTGTTGCTGTTCCTAAAGTAATAAAAAATAAATTATTTTCTTAGCTTGGGCCAAAAGTCTTCGTATGCCCGGCTGCCCAGCTTTCCTTCTACAGTTCGCATTTCTCAATCGATTCTCGTGCAATTTTGTGAGGAGGTTCAATAAGTATGGTCAGTTCGGTTAAGTGCGCCACAGGGGAAAGTGCGCTTCCAGGGTAAGTGCTGATATTGATTTATATGACTGATTGATGGATGAGGCGCACTTTCCCCTGTGACGCACTTACCCGAACTGACTATATTTGTAATTTTGCGAAGCGAAACCTTATACAATATGTTACCAGCGTCCTATCCTGTGACCATGGTGGCTCATTGCATGTGTGTGGAGCAGGCTTCTGCGTGGTTCTGGCACACCAAAAAAAAAACTAAAAATATTAATGAACGTCTCATACCCATTGTTTCTCATCATCCGTAGCACTGGTATTTTCCGTGATGGGTGGGAGGTGATCCATCTCCCGAAACACGTCCCGTAACACGGGCTTCACATCCGCACATACTGTTCTGGGAACCATCATCAACACGTTAGTCAGGCAAGCTTCAACAGACTACAGTCTAACATTTTTTTTTATTGGTTAAAAGATATCAATAATTATCGATTAGAATTGTTTTGTTTTAATTTACTTCTATAAACAACGGACATAAAAAAATTGACAGTAACCGACTCGGTCCGAATAGTAGAAAATGCAGTTCCTGCGCCCGCCATGCCAGGCAAAATACGCATAAAATACAGGGGCAATTTTTTTATGGGCGTTAGTTTTACTTTTGCCTCGAAATTTGGAATGTTTTACTCTGAATCATGCATGAGCACTACTATTCTTTATTCTGATAAGGAAAAAAATAACATTCTATTATTCTACTTCGTCACGTTTTTTGCTGGCTTGTGAAAAAGGCGGTTGCACTTTTTGTTTGCAGAGGGAATGCATTCTCGTATCCCCGGAGCCCACACCCCACACCCTTAACGCCGCAGTGGCTTAGTGGGTATTCCGTTTCAAGGGCGAGTTCCACAACCCAGACAACAATTTCTGCCCGATGACGTAAATTATGACGTGAATTTTTGGTGATTTTTTTCAATTTTACGTCTTAAGGAAATAAATGACGTCAAAAATCACGTCGAAAGTTTTCGTATATCGGCTTACGTCTGAAAATGACGTCACTAATCACGTTGTTAATTATTCTGTTCCGTCATAAGTCTAATAATGACGTTGCTAATCACGTCGTAATTTGTCCTATTTCGTCAGTGGTTTAAAGATGACGTTGTAAAACACGTCGTAAATTTTCGTATGTCGGCATACGCCTAAAAGTGACGTCGCTGATCACGTTATAAATTATGGTGTTTCGTCAGAGGTCTGATAATAACGTTGCAAATCACGTCTTAATTTGTCCTGTTTCGTCAGTGGTTTAAAGATGACGTTGTAAAACACGTCGAAAGTTTTCGTATGTTGGCATACGCCTAAAAGTGACGTCGCTGATCACGTTATAAATTATTGTGTTTCGTCAGAGGTCTGATAATAACGTTGCAAATCACGTCTTAATATGTCGTGTTTCGTCAGTGGTTTAAAGATGACGTTGTAAAACACGTCGAAAGTTTTCGTATGTTGGCATACGTCTAAAAGTGACGTCGCTGATCACGTTATAAATTATTGTGTTTCGTCAGAGGTCTGATAATGACGTTGCAAATCACGTCGTAATGTGTCGTGTTTCGTTAGTGGTTTAAAGGTGACGTTGTAAAACGCTTTGAAAGTTTCCGTATGTCGGCATACGCCTAAAAGTGACGTCGCTGATTACGTTGTTAATTATTCTGTTCCGTCATAAGTCTGATAATGACGTTGCTAATCACGTCGTTATTTTGTCCTGTTTCGTCAGTGGTTTAAATACGACGTTGTAAAACACGTCGAAAGTTTTCGTATGTTGGCATACGCCTAAAAGTGACGTAGCTGATTACGTTGTTCATTATTCTGTTCCGTCATAAGCCTGATAATGACGTTGCTAATCACGTCGTTATTTTGTCCTGTTTCGTCAGTGGTTTAAATACGACGTTGTAAAACACGTCGAAAGTGTTCGTATGTTGGCATACTTACGCCTAAAAGTGACGTAGCTGATCACGTTATAAATTATTGTGTTTCGTCAGAGGTCTGATGATGCCGTTGCAAATCACATCGTAATGTGTCGTGTTTCGTCAGTGGTTTAAAGGTGACGTTGTAAAACGAGTTGAAACTTTTCGTACGTCGGCATACGCCTAAAAGTGACGTCGCTGATCACGTTATAAATTATTGCGTTTCGTCAGAGGTCTGATAATGACGTTGCAAATCACGTCGTAATATATCGTGTTTCATTAGTGGTTTAAAGATGACGTTGTGAAACGCGTCGAAAGTTTCCGTATGTCGGCATACGCCTAAAAGTGACGTCGCTGATTACGTTGTTAATTATTCTGTTCCGTCATAAGTCTGATAATGACGTTGCTAATCACGTCGTTATTTTGTCCTGTTTCGTCAGTGGTTTAAATACGACGTTGTAAAACTCGTCGAAAGTTTTCGTATGTTGGCATACGCCTAAAAGTGACGTCGCTAATCACGTTATAAAGTATTGTGTTTCGTCATAGGTCTGATGATGACGTTGCAAATCACGTCGTAGTATGTCGTGTTTCGTCAATGGTTTAAAGGCGAGGTTGTAAAGCGCGTCGAAAGTTTTCGTACATATGTTGGCATACGCCTAAATTTGAGTTCACTGATCACGTAATCAATTATTGTGTTTCGTGAGAGGTCTGATAATGACGTTGCTAATCACGTCGTAATATGTCATGTTTCGTCAGTGGTTTAAGAGTCCGTATACAGCCGTTTGCTGAATTCGCTAGAATTATTGAGGTCATATCTCATGAAATATTCGTTTTCCTACAGATTTTATTGTGTAATATGAAAGATCATTTCAATTCAAGTCAAATAAGTGGAAATGTTGTTTACATTTAGCTCTCAATTTACCATATTTTGGCTCAGTCCAACAGCTGTTTTCCCAATTTTCGCTCGGAGACGTGTAAAACGACTTAGATTTGAAGAATGAATTGATTTCAAACCGACATAAAACAAATAAATATATATTGGATTGATAGTCTTCTTAGGATTAAGTGGAAAACATTTTATTAGTTACATATTAAATTGTTGAGTAAAACCGTATTTCCATCCAACAACTTTTTAGTAAAAACACACGAAGAATCGCCAGTATTTATGGCCATTTAGCACATTATTTCAAAAATATGAAACCATAATAAGAAACTCCAGTTCAAGCGCTATTCGAAAAAATAAAAAATAAATTATGTGTAGAAGTAAATTGTGGCATAAAAAATATTTCAAATCACCCTAAAATTCGTAATAAAACACCGTGCACGGCGCTCGATGCGGCAGTCACGCTCAGTCCAAGCCGAGCTAAAGGGTCCTGCGTGGGCCCGGCTCGAAGCACTCCACCAAAAAAAAAAAAAAAAAAAATCGATGCGGCAGTCACCGCCAAGCGGTTTGAGAGAGCGGTCACGTCGCTCGTCGATTTCAAGGTCACGTAGCTATGGGCGCTTGGGCTAGCGGGAATCATAGCGCGACGAGGAAGTCTTGATTGATCATTTGGTAAGTGATGCTTTTTCTTACTTTTGACTTTTTATATGAAATTGCATTTGTACTATCTAATGGAAATATGTTCATTGTACTACTAACATTTTTGACCTATGTTCCATAGAAGGAGGTTCTTAATTAGTCTTCATGTTTTATCTATATATACAGTCGTTTGTAATATTTCCGATTTACGGAATCTTATTCCTATTGCCTTTATCTGTGTGATATAAACTGCTTCCTGCAGTGTCCTGCCCCCCTAGCACACTAGGTTTTATGTCCGACATAAAGCATTTGTCCCTCTTGCACTCACATATTGGCCAGAACGGGACGAATGCTTTATGTCCGACATAAAACTTAGCGTACTAGCCCCTCTGGTGCTACTTTTGTGGCCTTTTTAATCATTTCTGGTTTTAACCATATTTATTTTTTTATGCAATTTTATCTAACATCTGCTTCGATGACAGGTCTCAACATATCTGTCAGTAATAATTGGTCATATTTGAAAAATTACTCCAACGGTAGTCTAATTTTATGGGTACCTATCAGCTTTCTTTTTAAAGGATAAAGCTAAAATCGGGGGGTATCATCGGTTTCCTCACAAAAAAAATAACGCAATTTCTGCTTCTTCTTCTGCACCTTTGTTAGTAATTTCTGCAGTGTCATTCCACTACTTGTATAGAACTCACGCTTAAAGAGCATATCGTTTTGCATCTTGTAAGTCATTTATGACCTTATAGTGATAATATGCAAATATTATGAAATTGATGATACAACTATATATAAAGATTAATATGAAGTTGTGTCATCTTTCACTTTAGTTGTGGACGGACGGTGCAACATGTTTTATCTCCGTATCTTTTTAACCGCCCATCTTTTCCTTGATCAAATTCTTACTATTCATGTCGCTAAAGTAGTATACTATAATACAATATTTATCAATTGATTGGTTTTATTATTTTAGATTCAAGTATGGCGCCTAGGAAGACAAACCGTTCATTTGGTACAGTAAAAAGAAAAAAAAAATTGTGACCCTAAAACATTAACACCAGACTATAACGACATCAGCACAACGCTGGAATCTGGAAAGGTTAACGAATTATTCTTATTTATCTGGTGATTAAGCTAATTATACTTTAGCCACATTAACTGTAAACAAAAATAAACTGTACCTACATTTCTAAATTACCTGGTATTTTATTTCAACACCTACACTAAAACAAAGAAACGAATAAGTCAGGTAAAACCTTTTTACCTAGAATTTGATAACCTGGAAACTGAAAACTCTAACAGTAATTAAGTATCGACCGAGTGAGCGGAAGTGAATAAGGTATCCCTTTCATCTTGGACAAAAATGCTTTCGTATGTCTGTCCTGATTTCCGGCTGTTCTCCTCTAGAGGTGGCGTTTCTCAACCGATTCTCGTGAAATTTGGTGAGCAGGTTCGGTAATTATATAAAACTTTTTGTCGAGCCCGTTTTTGGAAATTTTTCAAAATGGCGGAGTTATGCAAAAAGACACTCGCGAGGTCTACAGCTCACAGAGCCACTTGTAAATAATATAAATAACCTAAGTTTTAATATGAGTAAAGATAAATAATAATAAATATTGGGGTCAATCTTACACAAATCGACCTAGTCCCAAACTAAGCAAACCTTGAACTATGGGTACTAAACGACGATATACATACTTATATAGATAAATAAATACTTAAATACATTGAGAACCGATATCCATAACTCAGAAATAAATAAATGCCCATACCAGGATTCGAACCCAGAACTTCCAGTTCGTAGGCAGGATCACTACCATCTAGGCTAAAGCGGTCGTCAAACAAGCAAGTACTTACTTAAATTAATTTGTAGTAATTACATAAATACATTATAATGAACGATACAGTTCTAAGTTACCTGATTTTTATTTAAATACGTATAGGTAGGTACATATAAATATTAAGAAACGAAAAAGTCAGATAAAACGGTTCAGGCACCGTAGGTTCCGCGAAGTTAAGCGAACAGAGATTTTGAAACAATATAATGCGTCTGTTTATAATAATATGGTTTCAAAAAAATACGTTTAGTAATCTAGAGGCTTTTCTGCAGCGAGATCAGTGATTCGAAATATGATTAAGCAATTTTCGCTCGATAGAAATAAATCACGAATAAAATATTCGTAACAACTTCTAGAAATCGGCAATATTATGTTTGAGAGAACTAAGTGATTACTTTTTTATTTATTTAAACGGCCAAAAAAAAACATGATATCCGCGCTTCCGAGCACGCACTTCCACCTCGCTCACGCTTATGCTCAGTGAGAGGGAGAGAAGACCATGAACCTACGGCGCCTTAAAGTATCAAAACTACTCTACGCCGACCTAGCCGCCTCGCTCGATCCCCACTACCAATACCTGCGCTGGCGCGCTCGCGCTCGGAGACGGGTAATGATACCTACAATCGAACTTTTTCCGGGCCGATACGGACTCTTAAGTGACGTTGTAAAACGCGTCGAAAGTTTTCGTATGACGGCATACGCCTAAAAGTGACGTCGCTGATCACGTTATAAATTATTGTGTATCGTCAGAGGTCTGATGGTGACGTTGCAAATAACGTCGTAATATATCGTGTTTCATCAGTGGTTGAAAGATGACGTTGTAAAACGCGGCGAAAGTTTCCGTATGTCGGCATACGCCTAAAAGTGACGTCGCTGATGACATTCATAGACCGTGGGCCCACTCCCAATACACCTACGTCTCATGAGTCATGACAACATGATAGAATGCATGGCAGCAAGTCGAGAACGTTATGCTGAGCAAGGCAAAAAAAAAAAAAATTAGATCTTCACTTCCGGTCAAAATTTGTATGGGGATATTTACGTCATGTCACAAAAGTACGAGACGTGTAGCATCCTTTAGCCCTTTATTCGTAGAGAGAGAAAACCTAAGCCGGCCAGTCCTGAAATGGCCGGAAGAACCTACTTGGCAGACGGCGTCAGAGTTGCCAACTGTGGGGTGTTGGGAGTCTTGGGAGTGGGCCCACGGTCTATCAGGGGTTTAAAGATGACTTTGTAAAATACGTCGACAGTTTTCGTGTGTGTATACATTTTACAAGGGCCTGAACTATAGGATACCGTGAAACGAAAACGAACTTCGTTCGTGTATCTCCCTCTCTGTTCCTCGAATTAGCAAGTGCGACAAAGACGGAGATACACGAACGAAGTTAGTTTTCGTTTTGCGGTAGGACCTCTGTGTTTTAGGCAGTAGTAAAGATCAGTATAACTATTTTAAACACACTTGCAAATACGTTTAAATATAGTACAAAACTTAAACAATTACACAAAGTACTTTGCCGTTCCCTTAATTCAACCAATGAAAGTGCGGCGTTATTAACGCGCGCTAGCAATTTTTCCCGTTCCGACCAATCACACGTCATAATCGCTATCTCTGATTGGTCGAAAGCTCGCGGTTGTTAATTCGCGCCAGTCACATTGTTCTGTGAATCTGGCTTTAGTTTAGTCGCTTCCGGAGTCACTTTAGTGTTTAATAACTATGTAAAACTATAACCTGTATACCCTCAAGTGTATAAAAATTAGTATGGAAAACTAAGAACAAATATTTTATAATTATTATATTACTCATTAGCAAACAGAAGCTGAATATAAAATTTACAAACACCGTTTTCTTTTCTCGCCATAAAACCTGTTCGAACCCGTCGCGTCGCAGCCATTGTTGCATCATACTTAGGGATGTCCCACGTTTACTTGATGGGCTAGGTGTCAGTCGATATTCGATAGTAAAAAAAATACATTGCTTTGAAATTTAACCGCCAAACTCGCACACATTTCTAATTAAAACGAAGAGATCGCTGCTAATAATAGTGTTAGGTAACTTTTGCGTTTAAACATATCGACGCTGGAAATTTTACAAGCGACATTTTTGGTGATATTGAGTTACATACACGTTAGAATCGGCAGATTTTTCTGTATCGAATGGGCTGGCAGTCTCGTGTCCGATCTCCGTGATCCCTTCGGTGATTTAGCAGATCACGACCATTGTTTTCTACTAAACGACTTCGTTTTTAACAATTTTGTGCAAAATGGAGATTAGATTAAATGTTTTTTCGCGAAAATGAACCACAAGAGCTTTTTACTTTTATTTGTAAGAATAGATTAAACTTAACTTATGTAGATAATTTGGTTTACTTAGTTGCAAATAACCTTTCACTTGTTGGTTAACCGCTTTTAACAGATTATTGGTTGTTAGACAACTTTACCGTTCTGTTTTATTATGAATCAAGTAAGCATGGTAATAGGTATATACAGGTATATTTATGACACATAAATTATTTTTATTGTTGGTACCTAACAATATATTTCGACCTCAGAGCATAGAATCACTATTACTATCACTACATAGTATAAAACAAAGTCGCTTCCCGCTGTCTGTCCCTAATATGTATGCTTAGATCTTTAAAACTACGCAACGGATTTTGATGCGGTTTTTTTTTAATAGATAGTGATTCAAGAGGAAGGTTTATTTATATGTATATTATAGTACCCGTGAGAAGCCGGGGCGGGTCGCTAGTACTACTTATATTCATACATCTGTGATTTCGACACTCTCAAGGGAATGATCCTATAAGGGTTCCGTTTTTACCGATTGAGGTACGGAACACTAAAAACCTATAGCCTTAGATTTAAAATGAATAAAGGAAATCCTTACTACTATTATAAATTCGAAAGTGTGTTTGATTCTCCTTTTTAGGGTTCCGTAGCCAAATAGCAAAAAACAGAACCCTTATGGATTCGTCATGTCTGTATGTCCGTCCGTCCGTATGTCACAGACATTTTACTCGAAAATTATAAAGTGTATTTGAATATAATTTTGAGGATAGGTGTATTTTGTTTGCCGCTACACTTTTGTTATTAAATTACAAAAAAAAAATTTTAAAGGGGTGCACTCCATACATAAAACTGAAAGTCAAAAAAACTTTTTTCATTGCAAGCCCACGTGTGGCACATCAATCGATAGGCCTTTCGAAATAAATATAAGGTTTCACAGCAATTTTTTTGATTAAGTGAATGAAGTCAGAGATAATCGCCACAAAAGTCACTAAAATTGTGTCCCCCCCCCCCCCTCTCATTTTTGAACCGTGTATTTTAAAAATATGAAAAAAATCATGGACATTAGGGCTCATTAAATTCTTTCAGCGAAAATTGTTTTGAACAAGATCGGTTCAAAGGTTTTCGAGATATTTCTAAAAAACTGCCTTCCTTAAAGAAAAGGACGTAAGTGCCGTAAGATTTCAGTCACGATACGACCTTTTTAATAGGCACGGAACCCTTCGTTGTGCGTGGTCCGACACGCACTTGGCTGCTTTTTTTGTGTGTGGAGAATAGTTCTAGTTAGAGTGACATAGGCTACTTTTTGCCGGGATAAAACATATTATTCCCGTGGGAAGATCCATTATGATGTTAGTTCCCCTTGACCACGCGGGCGAAGCCGCGGGTAACAGCTAGTAATAATAATAATAATTCATGAAATCATAATAAAAACAAGTAACATAAAAAGTCACATCTACACAGCAAATTATTATTTTAAACCTAAACCCAGTTTTAAAGTTTCGTTTCTTAGTATTTGGTGGATAAATATTATACAAAATACTTACTAGTACGACCGTTAATTGAGCGTTAATATCGATATCGAATTAGGTATCGCTTTTCGCATTCTCACGCACTAGTCGCGACTCGCACACTCGCAGTCGGGAGTTCCATAATTTCGTTTGTTTCGTTGTTTTTGACCGGAAAACTGGTGAGTATGCCGATAATAATTTAGTTATTAAACGCAATCAATTAAAACATCAAGTACTGGGTAAGTGAGTCTTGTCTTTTGTGAAGTGTTGTAACATTTGTCTATATGTATATGTAAATTATTTCAGGTTGTGTGTGCTCGAATAATTGTGCGGTTTATTTTGTTGTATTATGGACGATAAAAACACTTATACCGTCGCGGAAGGAGATGACGAAGAAAACAAGAAGCATTTTGGCCAAGATTTAAACAAACTTCTCAATGATTAAACACGAAGCACCAGACGATCAAACATGGCAGTTAATAACCCTTAATTGAGAGAAAATTTATGAAACAGGTAAAGACTTTTGTGACCGTTTCGTTGAAGATCCCGCATAGTTTTTTTACCATAACCTAGTTGCGTTGGGAGGACCCGAATCGTGTTTTTTTATTCATTTTATATCTTCAAGCCAATGTTTCATCAAATTCACCCTAATATGTGCTGTTTGTCTTTGCAGCGGATTTAATGACTGCCCGTATAAAGGCAAAACAAGCGGAGTCAACAAGTGATTTGAATGATTACGATGATACCAAAAAACGAGACAAAGAAGCCAATTCGAGTAATTGACTATGACGCTTCATTGTCATCTGAACCTGAAGAAAGTGCCCTGGACTTGTGTATGATTGGTGAGTTATTTTTATTTTGACAGTTAATATAATTATCACTATTATCAGAAACAAGGCATAAGAAAGGTTCCAATAATCAATCCACCGATAGTTTTCCTTACCGGCAGTTACATTTTGACAGATTACCTGTAGAAAATGTGTCAAAATGTAACTGTTGATAAGGAAAACTATCGGTGGATTGATTATTGGAACCGGCCATTAATCTAAATAAGAACCTACTACCAAAAACAAAAGAACTAAATTAATATAAAAACTTAAAGTATAGTGGAGGAAAATGAAAGTTTGGCACATGTCAACTCTATTTGAATGACGTTAAGGTCCAAAAGTGCTAAACATTCAATTTCCTCGACTGTACATTGATGATCGCTTAAGCCTAGTTGGTAGTGACCCTGCCTTCGAAGCAAGAGGTCCTGAGTTTGAATCCCGGTAAGGGCATTTATTTGTGTGACGAGCACGAATATTTGTTCCTGAGTCATGGATGTTTTCTATGTATTTAAGTATTTATTTATCTATATAAGTATGTTTATCGTCGTCTAGTACCCATAGTACAAGCTTGGCCTAGTTTGGGACTAGGTCGATTTGTGTAAGATTGTGTCCCCTAATATATTTACAATTAATTGCTTCTAACTAAAATTTAATTAAAACTAAAATAAATCTAAAAAGTAGTGCCCTCGCGGCATGGTGCCGAAGATGCTGGCATCATTTCCTCGCTCAATAGCAATACTAATGCATTGTGCAAGGTAGCTGGTAGCTCTTTGGTGGCCAGTCGTTTTGGTTAGTGAGTTAGTTTGAGTTATATATATTAGGTAAGGTCGGGTAAGACTAACATAGTTTATTAGACGGGGTACTTTGTAGTATATATTAAAGTCCATATTATGGAAACTTGTAGTCTTGCCCCGGTGACTGTCATACCCCGCCTTACCTTTATTAATTTACTATTGACGACCCTATATGTAGAAGTATGTTTCTCCATTGCTAGTTCCCATAGCTCAAAGAGCTTTAGTTGCTTTATTTGGGACAATAATCTTTATAATATTCTTTTAATACTGTTTAAAAGAATATTAGGTTTACTTAAATTAAATTAAAAATGGTTTTAATAAAGTGTCTCCTAATGTTGTATAGATAATAGTACGGAACCCTTCGTGCGCGAGTCCGACTCTCACTTGTCTGGTTTTATTTAAAACTCTAATCAGGCAATTTATAAAAGACTTGTGTATCTCAGTGGTCCCAATTAGTGGGACTATGGCTGTAAGTTACATTTAATTTTCAGGTAATGTAGCAGGGAGCTTTGTAAAAAAGAAAAATAAGTTAAATGAAATATCACAAAATGACTAAAACATTGAAGGTAAAATATAAAATATTTATTCAAAGCAATATTCATTTTTTATACAACGACGGTGGCAAACAAGCGTACGGCCCGCCTGATGGCCTGATGGCTTGGTCTGATGCTGCAGCCAGGATGTCTAGCATTGACAAATAATAGGAGATATTATGTCTGGATTAAAATCAAGTATTTTATTTATTATAGTTGATTTGCGGGCCGCTTATGGCCGGTTATGCCGCTTCGACCAGCAAGTGATCTATTGTGGCAGCCCTTTTTTTAAAGGATTATTTGTAGCTTTTCAGTTTATTTTGAAGTCTGTACTTTTTATTTTTTTTATCTAAATTAAATTCATGTTTGTTTGTAGGTCATCAGCATAAAGTTATGCATTTTTTGACAACTCTGGTAGAACAGAACAACCAAATATTAACCTGGATTAGAAGCCAAAATGAAACTGATGAAATTATGAGAATAAAAGAACTTATAAAGCTTCCTGTACAGCTGCCTATTCGTGATGAAAATGAATTATCAACACTGGAAGAATATCTCAATAATGATGTAAATTTTGGAGAACTTTACATTAAAAAAAAATGGTTCTAGATTATTTTTTGAGTTAATAAAGATTTTCATGGCATACACTTTTGTTTTGTTTCAGATACAATTAGGTCTTTGGGAACATGTCCACTAACGACTTTGAAAAATCTAGCACGAAAGTTACGCGAGGTCACTATAAGTCACCATTTGGTCATTAGGCATGGCGTCACGTTTACTGTGACGTCTGCTGGCGCTTTTCAATGACGTCGGTGGATGTGTTTCCAATGACGTCTACAGACGTCATCGGGAATTCATGACGTCGATAAACGTCTATACTATGATGTCGACAGACGTCTACCCGATGACGTCTATAGACGTCTTACTAGTGGCGTCACGTGACGTCAACTAACGACGTCGTGTGACGTCCATTAATGACGTTATCCCAGCGTCATCACAAAGACGTCATGCGACGTGAACTAACCACGTCGTGTGACGTCCTTTAATGACGTTATCCCAGCGTCATCCTAACGACGTCTTGCGACGTGAACTAACCACGTCGTGTGACGTCCATTAATGACGTTGTCCCAGTGGCATCCCAATGACGTCATGCGACGTGAACTAACGACGTCGTGTGACGTCCATTAAAGACGTTGTACCAACGTCATCGCAACGACGTCATGCGACGTGAACTAACGACGTCGTGTGACGTCTAATAAACACGTGATATATAAGGACCAGTAGACGTCGCCGTGACACGTATACTGGACGTGCAAAATCACGTCATCATATGTATCAAAATGACGTCAAGTGGTGACGTCAATAATGACGATAAATTTGTGACATCGCCACGTGAAACATGACGTCAGTACTTACGTCTAAAAGACGTGAACTATGACAACCTGTCGACGTCTTAAATCACGTCAACATATGTATCAAAATGACGTCAAGTGGTGACGTCAATAATGACGATAAATTTGCGACATCGCCACGTGAAACATGACGTGAACTATGACGACGTCTCAACGTCTTCCTACGACGTCTGACGTCACGTCACTATACGGATCAAAATGACGTCAAGTGGTGACGTCAATAATGACGATAAATTTGTGACATCGTCACGTGAAACATGACGTTTGAAATCACGTGATGTGACGTCTAAAATGCCCAATAATTCACGTCAATAATGACGTGACCTTGCTGTCTGGGAATACCTCCCGCTATTATAGATTTGCCCTGGGTCCGGCCTTAACCCTCACTGCCGTTTTGACGGGGCATCATGCATTCTATCTGCCCTGATGGCACTGTCGGAATGGCAATAATTGTACCTTTTGTTTTCACCACAAACATCACAACCGAATTTCACAATAGCAAGTTATCTTTGAAAGTTTTTTTCTAAACAGTCCGTGGAGTAAACATACAGTTACTTACTCTTTTCCAGGTATTAATGGTAAATTATCAGCCATGATGAATAAAATATTCACACAAAACTTATATTATGAAACCATAAACATAAGTTGCACGTAAGTAATATAAATGATTAATTCTGTATTTAAGAAAAATGTTTTCGAAATGTCCCGCAAGTTTGACTGAATTATCAAAATGTGACAAATCAATCAAAAAGTGACAGATTACGTTTTTTTTTCAACTTCCTATTCAATAAGTTCGTCAGCCATAAAAAAACCTCTCCAAGACATTCCAATACACAACACTCTATATTTCAAATGTTAAACAAATGAAAATATGAATGCCGAAAGTAGAATTCACCGAATGACTATGCAAAGAAATACCTACATGTGGCGCCATCTAGTTTACAATTGACGCAACTAATCCAGCGCGCATTCCTGAAATGTGATTGTGCTGAAAAGGCAGCGGCCTATATACGTAATGTATCTGCAATTAGATAGATGGCGCTAAATACAATAAAAATGTTATCTACCTAGTTTTATTAATTATTCTAGTATCCGAGTTGCTCTAACAAAGATTAAAATGCCCTAGTAAATTGTAGCCAGCTGTCACATGAAATAGATCCTCATTCTAGTTTGACTAGGATACCTACTCTATAGACTTTCATTTATTACATCAGGTTCATAACTTCATAAGGCTTGCAGAATTATTATGTAGGTGTGCTAGGCACCTATTTATATTTCGGGAACCATCCTTCCATAAAAAGTTTACCTTCCTTTTATTAGAGTTACTATTGGATTAGAGAAAAAAGTTTATTGACTTCCGACCGCACATATATAGGCAAATAAAACCGCAACCATTAAAAACTATGCAGTAGCATGTTAAATCATGTTAATTCTTGTAATCTTGACATTTATGCAAATTTATATTGTAATTTTTATCGTGTAATAAATAAATCTAAATCTAAATCTAAATGTTTTGTATGTAAAAAAACGCCATACATCCATCCATACATACGAACTGCTCATAATTCCCATGGCAGCTGCGCCATAGAGTTTTTCGAGCCATTACAGTAATTGTTCGTATCAATTAAGTCTTTGCGCGCCATTAAGCGCCACGCAAGATTAACTTATACTCGTAGTGTCACCCGCTTTATGACACGTGAACGAAGCAGCTTACAGAGTAGCCAACGGTTGCAATCATGTTCAATCCGAGTCGGGCCCTTTTCAGCTAGGCTAGGTTTAGTGATTCATAGATTCACGCAAGGAGTAAGCAGAGCACAATAAACTTATGTTCCCGTGCCACTTTTAGCATAAATGTGGGTCTAAAATATCGACAAGATGTGATATTGCAGTGATATGTTGCTAGCCCAGCGCTCACAACACACTTCAACCCTGCTTCCTTATGGCCGGTTCCAATAATCAATCCACCGATAGTTTTCCTTAACAGCAGTTATATTTTTGACAGATTACCCGTAGAAAATGTGTCCCAAATATGTAGATTTCGTATAAATGTTAGATCTTTCACGTCGATAGAGATACGAAATAAGTGTTTTTTTAGACAATATTTTAAAAAAATCATACAAAATTCAGTGTTCATTTGTTTCAAAATCCGGTGGACCAAAATGGAGACGAAAGATTGAAAAACCGAACCGTTTGATTTATAATTCTATCTGTAGTGCAAAAGTAGGAGATACGATTCAAATCTTGTCAAAAATCGATGAAAACCTCGGGTAGCCCCTTAAGCCACTCTCTCACGACGCGTTCCGGTCGCTTTACCGGGCTCGGCCAATAATGCAACAACTATTAGGTTTAAAGAAGGAAAGAAGGATGTGAAGTTTTCCACGTATTATGCTGACGTTCACGACCGCAACACCAGGAGGCGTCACGACCGCCTCTGACTCGACTGGTTAAGTCAAAATAGTATTTGGACACTATTGGTCCAAAAGTGTACTATGCCGTACCTTAAAATAATAAAATTATCTAATGTTAAATCGTTTATAGTTAAATTGAAAACAAAACTGATTTCTGACGCGTTATACACGGTTGATGATTTCTTTAAATCGTCCAGTAGACGGTGCCTGATCGCTAGACCAAATCGAAACACCTGACGCATGACATACATTTATAAGAATGACACGTAAAAAACTTTTATTTTATAAAAAAAAAAAAAAAAATGAAGAATTCCATATTATAGGCTTGAGCTATTAGAACAGCATTTGGGTTTAGGTGAAATCGTTAGTTTTGGTATCAGGAACCTATAAGGCCAAGCGAGAGAGCAACATATACCCAGATTTATATTCTCAAGACTGTACAATAGGCATGATTCCTAGGTTTTTTTTTCGATGCCATTCGAACCAGTTTTTAGAGATGAGCAAATATTTGATTAAATATGAGCCACTACAATTAAAGGACATAAATAGACAAAAAAATGTATCGAAACATGCACTTCATACTAATAGAAGAATGCTGTCTATTTGTACTAAGCGTTGTATGGAAAATCAAGTAAATTACTGTTCAGTTTTGGTCGTAAAATACTGCGTTTAGATGCATACTTTTTTAACAAATCTTTTTTTATTAGGGTTCCGTAGCCAAATGGCAAAAAACGAAACCCTTATAGATTCGTCATGTCTGTCTGTCTGTCTGTCTGTCCGTCCGTATGTCACAGGCATTTTACTCGAAAACTATAAGGTGCATTTGAATAAATTTTTCAGGATAGGTATATTTTGTTAACCGCTACATAGTTTTGTAACTAAATTACTAAAAAAAAATTTTTTTAGGGGTGCACTCCATACATAAAACTCAAAGTCAACATTTTTTTTTGCATTGCAAGCCCACTTGTGGCACATCAATCGATTTTCAAAATAAATATAAGGTTTCTCAGCAATTTTTCTGATTAAGTGAATAGAGTCGGAGATAATCTCCTCGAAAGTCACTAAAATTGTGTCTCCCCCCCCTCTAGTTTTTGAACCGTGTATTTTAAAAATATGAAAAAAATCACGCTGATAGGGCTTATTAAATTCTCTCAGCGAAAATTGTTTTGAACAAGATCGGTTCAAAGGTTTTTGAGATATTTCTAAAAAACTGCCTTCCTTAAAGAAAAGGACTTAAGTGCCATAAGATTTTAGTAACGATACGACCTTTTTAATAGGCACGGAACCCTCGTTTTGCGTGGTCCGACACGCACTTGGCCGCTTGTTTTATTCATGTGTAAGGACCGTATTGGCAGCATTAAATTTACTCTTGGACAATGAAAATAAATACATAACTACCAATATTATTTGTAACCTTTCAAGTTCCATTATCTATTTATTATTTCGTTTATATTTTGCAATTAACACGTAATGAATTTTAACATAGGAAAACCCTATTTTTAACCGACTTCTTAGAAAAAGGAGGACGTTCTCAATTTGGTTGTTATGTCCGTCATTTATGAGCCGATTTGTGTTTTTTTTTCTTTTTTTTTTATCTCTGCCCCCGGGACCCTCTAACAAAAATGCAGTAGTGACTTAATCAAATAAGTTACGGTTTTTCTTACCGTGTCTGCAACATATCTGCGAAAAAGTGGCATAATATTAGATGCTTCTTCGCAAGTCAAGGTTAGCTCTATAAAGCATGCGAAACTTTGTTACCTGAAGCCACTCTATTTCCTTATGAGCTCTCTGTTTTATTTATTCTGTGACGCGCGTACATATTACGCTACACTCGGCCTCGTGCAGCCATGGAGGGACCCGTTTAAGTGTTAATTATTTTCATTGTTGCGTGCACAAAATAAAGTGTCTCGCGTAAAGGACTTTCTGACTGGAAACCTTAATTAAGCAGCATAAAGGGTTGCTTTCTCTATCTATCTATTCAGCCCGCATCCACCCACTGTTGAGTATAGACCTCTTTTTTATTAAGCCACTCTATTTGCCTCCTGTTCGGCAGACATGATCGGTGCATCGGGCTGGTGTCTGCCTGCTGACCGTTTCGATGACCTTGGTTGGCTTTGGTTGATTCAGTAACCCGTTTTGTCTATCTCCCATCGTTTCTCATCGCCAAGACTTGGGTGTCCCGTCATTCGTTTGCCGACGTCCGCAACTTTCGTTCGGCGCTGCATTTTATAGTTACGGACAGGATCTACGAGGGAGGATGCCTGCCATGGCTCTCTGCGCCACATTTATTTAGTGCAGGGGCACAGAATAAGTAATAGTACTGCAGGTGTTGCCTCAGTGCTTTCAAACTACGTGTAACGGACACGTTAATATCTTCCGCGCAGAGAACGTTTCACTTCACGAATAACATTTTAGACAAACATCAATTAACATTCACTTTTGCAGTTTTATTCATATTTTGCTTCGATGAGACTTTAGATGAAGTTAAACTCAGTTATTTTAACTTGACTCGGGTAAAAAAAAGTAAAAGAGGACCCAGGGGACTTTGGAATTTTAGTCGTCGGAATTTGATTGTATCGCGTGTTATAATCGAAATTCCATAAAAATCCATAAATTGTCCATAAAAAAAGAAATCCATAAAAATTTAACGTTTTCTATAATCATTATTTGCCCCTTATTAGGCTTTCTCAGAAACTGTCAAAATTTTAAGATTTACCTTTTTTACGAAAGGAAATGCATGGATGCATCCTGCCTGACTGGGGATGACGGAATCCCGGGAACGGCTAGGAATACCGTCTCACGGTGCTCTACGCGCTGCGTTACGGCGGCGGCACGGGAACGCTCGCGCTCACTTTCGTGACTCCACCTGCAGTTGTCCCCTTGTGAGACCCATCGCGGGTGGGGGGAGATGGATACTGGTCCCCCAGAATAACATTGTCAGTGGCGTGCCCGAACACCCTACACGCCCTCCAACTCGAGGACCTCTTCACTGGGTAGACCCGCCCGTGACTGCCACCCGGAGTTGCGCGGCATGCCTGCGTCCATTTCTGCGGTGGCGCGTTTGGTCAACCTCAGCTCGGGCTTCCTGCTCGCGCTCTGCTACCTCCTATTCGGCCATAACGTGCTCGCTAAAGTCCAGTATCCTCTTTCAGACCGAGTGCCGCTATTCAGACCCCGTATCGTGGTCGCCTTATCACGCGATAAGTGACAAGATACGAGCGTCGTCTCGTTCTATCGAACGGTGTCAGCCAGTGACGGACGCTCTATCCTGTCACTTATCGTGTGATAAGGCTGTCCATGAAACGGGGTCTGGACACCATAGCCCGCACTACGGCTGGCAGCGACAGATCTTGCTTTATTCGGGCGACCAACTCCTGTCTCTGCACTCCAAACCACTCGACCAATGTGTGCTGGGCCGCGTCTATGTCGGTCCTGCACATGCATGCCGGGGTCGGCATATAAAATAAACCTATCTTAACCTACTATACCAAGTTTATGTAATTTGTCCAGAAAATGTTACGGTTTTAGAGAAAATCACTCTTATGGTAAATTATGATTTTGGCAAACACTAGCGTTATGGATGTCGAAGGTATCCGTACACATATGTTTATCCGAAACTCGTTGATTTGTTCTCTAGTTTAAGCAACAGCCTTTGTAAAATCTTCTAGCTTTACAGTGCATGCTCTTAATCCACAATAAGTAAAAAAAACTTTGCTTACCCGCGAATATACTCGTGGGTATATGTTTGCATCAATACAATCGCCACGCTAGACCATGAACATGGCCTTATTTTTCTTATTCTTCGTACATCGTTTTCAAATCCAAAAGTGCGCTCAAAACTTCACGTTTCTCGGAAGTACCAACTATATAAAGTTTAGCCTAACTTCAGTTCGAAACTGAATTTCAAATCGTTTCCCGTTATCAAATCGAGATTTTCCATCCACGTTCATATTTAATGACCAGCAGATACCATACAGATAGGAACTCCGCGCATCGAGTTCGTGCAAGTTGGATTTATCTGAACCAACTTTTTGGTGGGTTGTGATGATCGGGCCGCTTATAAGGTAACTTGAATTCGCATATCAAAGAGTTTGTCAGCTAGGAAACTCAAATTCTCACACAACATGTACCAATGTTATTGTATAATATATCTAAATCTAATCCATTTGTCTCTGTGTGTCTTTGGTGTGGTGAATAAATGGCTTCTTTATTTTTTTTACAAACTTTTATTTAACTTGCCCTGTTAGTATGCATGTATGTATGGGACAAATCTTGCGAGTTTTTGACCCACTTCCCGGTGACCGATTGAGCTGAAATTTTAGGTATATGTATAGTTTGGATGACAATTCAATATTATGGTACCATCGAGCTGATCTGTGATGGAGACAGAAGGGGGCCATGGGAATTCAGTACTTAACCGACGTAACCCCGTTGAGTTTGGGCTCGTTAGAATCGTCTTAATGAGTAGTTGATGATGGTATACAGAAAAGTACAGTTTGCAATAAAAGCTTGTACTAATAATGAAATTTTTGACAGAAACTTATTTACTTTCTTTCTTCCTTTAAATTCTAGCATAGCTCACTCTTTCTTCTACTTAAGAGTTGTCAAGTTTGCGTGTCATCGATGTACAACTCCGTTTGGAAGATCTGCGGACGAAGCGTGGTCGCTATTTTCTCACTTATAGTTGTCGATAAGAAATCCTTCACTCTTACACTCGCATTCTTGTCGGAACGTGACTGATGGCTTATCCACAGCGATAATTCAGAAGCGGCATACCCGAAAGACTCGGCCAAAGCCCTCCTACACGTATACCGGACAACCTAGCTGGACAACTCCAGTCCCTATTCGTCCCGGTACCGCCGCATACCGGGTAGAGTCAGTCCGACCCAGGTCGGGCCTAGCTGAGTTTCTTGCTGGACTCTTCTCAGCTAGGCTAGGTTTTAGCGAACCAGCGATAAAACTCCCAGTAGTTCGACACCACTTACACCCCAGATTCGGTTGATACCGTTCAACCAATCTCACTGGAGCGCAAACTCGTAGAGTATTCCAGTGCATAAACTTTCCCGCGTGGTCGTGCCGGAGGCTCCCCCTGGATTTTCCCCAGGCTACCTATATTGGCTATATTGGGTCCGTCCTATTATAGCCACATTCAGGTTCAAAAAAAAAAAAAAAAAAAAAAGGACAACTCCATATAGCCATGTGATCGTCACTTTAATACAAAGTTTCGTTTTGCCAGCCATATTAGAGCCGTAACCACTATAAGTTTATACAAAAGCGACCTCCATCTGACCTTACAACTTAGAGTTCACCTTTATTGGGATTAGATCGGTTACATATCAAATGATATGTCGTATGATTTCTTGCTAAAATATCGAAACAGTGTTAAAATAATCAAAGTGCGTGAAAATCGCCGTGCAAAACTGTTGGGCGTTCATTAAATCCCTGCCAGTCACAAATGACGCCTGACAAGCGATGAAATATTGAGGAATAATCACGTAAAACAACCTTTATAGTACTAGCAATATGAACAGTTATTGTGTTATTCATTAAAGATGTTCTCTATTTTACTGCACGGCTATCACCACATGGCGTGCGAGCTCTCTCGATTTTTCTCGCATTTCTTATTAGAAAACTTAGAAAGAGACGTATAGTGCGAGAAAAATCGAGAAGCAGTCGTGCTGATTACTGTTTTAAAAAGTATTCGATGTCTGAAATATAAAGGTTGCTGTAAAGTTGGTTGTTGTAAATTTTATCTATCATACTATCATACATAGCTACGGTAGCCCAGTGGTTCAAGCATGCGGCTGTCAAGCGACGGTCGCGGGTTCGAATCCCGGCTAGTACCAATGAGTTTTTCGGAACTACTGTACGGAGTATTTACCGTTAGAAACCGGTCTAATCCCAATAAGGTCTAGTTTTCCCTCTGGGTTGGAAGGTTAGATGGCAGTCGCTTTCGTAAAACTAGTGCCTATGCCCAAATCTTGGGATTAGGTGTCAAAGCGGACCCCGGGCTCCTTTAGGGGCATTACCGGGAATAACGCTAGGAGGATGATGACATCATACATATCTACCGCCGAATTAAATAGTTAGATATACAAATGTCACAGTATTGGGTGTACGTTGTATCTTCGTGTTGTGGCACTCAAATACGATATGGTGTATTATTTATTGTTCCGGGTGTCCACAGTCGCACGCCGATGACTCTTTGCATTCCCATTTGTACCAGAGGTATGCAGTTTCCGACACCAGTCCTTAGGCGATTCAGTCCGCACCAAATTTGTCGGCCACCAAACTAAAGACTCAGACATTTGTATAATCTAACTATTTAATTCGGCGGTAGATATGTATGATAGTATGATAGATACAACTTTCAACAACCTTTATGTTTCAGACACCGAATGCTCTTTAAAACAGTAACGATTTTACTCGCACTATACATCTCTTTCTATGTTTTCTAATAAGAAAGAGGAAAGTCGAGTCTAGTGCGAGGAGAATCGAGAGACCTCGCGCGCCATCTTGTGATAGGGGTGTGTAATGATCGGTATAACAACTTTTGATATATTTTCAATGGATATAATAACATTTTATATAATTTCATAGGATATAATCACTTAAGGCCATAATAAACTTTTGATATAACAACAAAATAGATAATTTTATGGCGTATAATGTTTAATAAGTATAAATGTTTTTAGATATAACGTTTACCAAATATAATGAATATGTATTATGGTATAAGTATTAGTGGTATATAAATGTGTTGTGAGATATAAAAATATTATGCATGTGTGGAAGCGCTTCAGTAAATAAATTACACTTGGTTGAGTTTTAGTGTGCCGCTTTTGGAGTGCTTTTTTATATTACATCATTGGTTACAAAGTGTGTACAGTCGAGGTCATAAATATGTTTACACTTTTGCACCTTATTACAAGGCAATAAGGTGCAAAAGTGTAAACGTATTTATGACCTCGACCGTACACCGATTTCTGCCTGTAGGTACCACTTGTAGCCAGAAACGTTAATTTAAATAATAATTAAATGTTTCTTAATTAATTAAAACATTTTAATTATATTGTTCAGTCTTTGTTAACTCAAGAGGGAAAGCTGTAAAGTTTTGAACAAAGAAATTTCTATTGGAAACATCGACTTACAAATTAGTTTACTTGAGTTAAAGAAATTTAAGACGCTTCTTATCGTTTTATGTTACATTCTGAAATGGTTACGTTCTAAAGGAAATAAATTATTTGAAGTTACTTGTATAATAATATGTATAATTTGTCCCTTACTTTTCTCAGAAAATAAGCATGCTAATATTTGTATATTTACTATGTGGCCGTATAAGTACTACTAGATGACGATTTGTATCAAAATATTGAAAAGAAAAAGCCTGAGTCTTCTATTTTGGATACGGGGGCCAACAAACATACGGTCTGCCTGATTGTAAGCAGACAATGTCAGTGTCGGCGTTTGCCAGAACCCGTAGCTTATGGACGCTTGCGAGTTTCGAAAGATCACAAGTTTTTTCAGACTGATCGAAGAGTTTAGTTTCGTATAATACACTCAGAGGCAATGAAAACGGGTCACTTCCCATGGATTACTTTACAAAGTGACCCGTTTTCATTGCCTCTGAGTGTAATTCCCAATGTGAACTATGAAGGTACGCTACCTCAGAGGCAATGAAAACGGGTCACTTTGTAAAGTAATCCATGGGAAGTGACCCGTTTTCATTGCCTCTGAGTGTATATACTTTTTTTACTTAGGATTTTTTTCTAAAAAAATAGAAAAAGAAGATATAGGCTACAGCTGACATACATCTAGTATAGTTGTCTAGTCATTGTTAACACGATAAGTCAAATTATCAGAGTAAAGTCAAGAATAAATTAAACATCATAGAGGCTTAGTATCGTCTTAATGAACACACTAATGAAATAAGGGGAATTAACTCTGACGTGGTTGTAGAATGAAATTAGTACTAAAATTCACATAGAGTACTTTGTACGTAAGATATTATTGTAAACTAGTTATCAAATCTTATCTAGGTAATAAAATAATTGTATTTAGGCGTTGGCGTATATTTAATTAAAGTTATCGTTACAGTGACGATGATATTGTATTGTATTTGCTTACAGACTTAGACGGTTGGGGGCTGGGCTCTAGAAGATTTAATTTTAACTTCAATAAAGCGAGTTTGTATGTTATATCTTGCTTGAAAACGAGCTATTCGATCGATTACAGGGATGCCGCGGAAGCCATTTTTTTGGCATGCGGATTTCGGGGTCACTCACTAAAAAACGTAAAAACAACGCAAACGTCAAACGCGTTGAGACTAAATTACAATAATAGCGAACAAATAAAAGGCGCGTCTGATGTTGCTCACAGAAACGAAATGAAGTTTGTTTTTCTACTGGCGAAAATATCTGAAACGCGCGCGGTAAGCGTTCTTTCTTGTCGTGAATTGCACTACATCCGCATCCGCAAAAATTCTGCATCGATTTTTGCGGATGCAGATGTTGAAAGGACCATGGGCAGAAATGTCCCCCCCCCACCAACAGAAATGAAACATGTCTCATTTAATAGATCTTAGCAACCTGATGATTTTTTACTATGACGAGGATCGCCATATTTATGGGGTTTTCTTGGAAAACCGTGTTTTGTTTTTACATATTTTTTAGTAATTAGTTTTATTAGTTTATTTTTTTATTTTTTTATTTTTAGCTGAAACTATTAAATAATATAAAAGATTTCTGTCCTAAATATATATTTGTGAAGTATTATTGTTAGTAACATAATATTTTATCAACCTTCTCTTTGTAACTTTCAATGAGATGAGCAAAAAATATGTAAAAACAAAACACGGTTTTCCAAGAAAATCTCATACATAGGGCGATTCTCGTCATACTAAAAAATCATCAGTTTGCCAAGATCTATTAAATGAGACATGTTTCATTTCTGTTGGTGGGGGGGACAGTGCCCATACAAATTTGCCCATTGTCCTTTATGCGGAAGTTCCGCGGTTGCGGATGCGAATGTCTGCAATATCCCTGGTCGATTACCGCATTGTACGCGCGTCAGCAGCTAAAAGAGTGACAAACTTTAAAAGGCCAAATATGCCATACGTTTAAATAAATAAGCAGCGGGCTTAGCATAGTTGCCATTTTATCAGTGACTGATGGATAAGACATCCGTCACTGATACCACATACCTATGTTAGTGATAAAATAGCAACAAAGCTACGCCTGCTGGTAGATCTAAATATCACTTTTTGTAAAAAGTGTAGTTGTGGAAACATTACAGTTGAAATATCCTTACAGTAGTACCACAGATATAAGTTACATCGGCAATCTTCGTCCACGCCTACGAGTGCTGACAAGTACCGAATGAAATCGATCGACCATTTCAATAAAGATCTTGTTGCACTATACGTAAGATAAAGTAGACTGTGTTAAGTTAAGATATAATAAAACTAATATCAGCGCTTTTAATTTTCATCCCTATACCCTACGGGTTAAAAAGAGTTAGAAATTGTGAATTAATGTACAAGTAATTTTTAATTGTCTTGGATGATTCTTTAGAAAATCCACTTGTAAATAGGGTTAAAAAGGGTTTAGCTGTTCATCTTTTCGACTTTAGCCTTCAGGTTTTGCTTGCAAGACACCCGGGGTAAGTGATTCCATAGTAAGCGTGTTCTGAAGTGACGCTTCGGGCTTTAGGCTCACAGGCCTCCCTTGAAGAACACTTGGGTCAATGGGTATAGTAAGTGCCCGCGTGGAATAACATGTAACCTACAATCTATCCACGTACGAAGTCGCGCGGAGCGTAAGCGCGCTCTGAAGTGACGCTTCGGGCTTTAGGCTCACAGGCCTCCCTTGAAGAACACTTGGGTCAATGGGTATAGTAAGTGCCCGCGTGGAATAACATGTAACCTACAATCTATCCACGTACGAAGTCGCGCGGAGCGTAAGCGCGCTCTGAAGTGACGCTTCGGGCTTTAGGCTCACAGGCCTCCCTTGAAGAACACTTGGGTCAATGGGTATAGTGGGTACTCGCGAGGAATAACATGTAACCTACAGTCTATCCACGTACAAACGACAACACTGTTAACTGACCATCCTGTTTTTATATAGAACCTTATTACAATGCACTTAAGGTGCACCGATGGTTAGTTAACTGTGTTGTCGATTACGAAGTCGCGGGGAGCAGCTAGTGCTTGATATACGGGAATGTTACTCAGAGACGTAACGTTTTGAACGCGCGTTAGTACATTCCAACTGTCATTTTACCTTATAGAAATTGTTATTTACATCTACCTAACGTACGAACAATGCAACGCGTTACGTGATCGACCTGCATGTTTAGGTCATAATTCTGAAGTCATTGTGTGTACTATAAGTACCAAATATGGGGGGAACTTAAGTGGCACCGGGCGGGGCACGTTACACGTAGAACCGATGGTCGTTGGGGCGGAAAGATTCTCGAGTGGCGACCACGTTGTGGTATTCTCCGCCCCAAGCCAAGTTGGCTCAGTTCAAGTTGCACAGGGCGGTTCCACAACACTTCGGGAGCTCAAATACCACGAGCCAGCATTGCCTTAACTATGAGGAAAAACCAAAAAGTACGATTATGAGTAAATAATTAAACACCGTTACTGATTGGTAACAGAAATTGCTAGTGCGTCATCATCAACAAGTTCACATATTAGTCTAAGATAAGAATAGAGGCCCGAGCTTCATCCATCTGTTTAAAAAATGGCAAGTACCTATTTAGTATATTACAAAATATTTCGCCAATGGGTTGGCTAAAAGATTCTTGGCAAGACTAGAAATAGTTAAAAGTTCAAAAATGACTTTATTTTCTTAAACCTTGCACATTTAACGAACGAATTACTTATATCGAAAGTATAAATATATTCGTTCAAGCATTATATAAGATACTCTTCGCCTACACATTGGCCACGTGCCATTACTCCGCCATCATCACATAACAGCCGAAAGACGGCCACAACTGGACATAGGCCGAACCCAAAAACTGCCAAAGTGACCGGTCCTGCGCCACCCGCATCCAGCGGATTCCCGCGACCTTTACCAGGTCATCGGTTGAACCTTGTGGCCTACCCACGCTGCGCCTTCTGGTACGTGGTCGCCACTCGAGAACCATTCCGCCCCAACGGACATCGGTTCTACGTGCTATGTGCCCCGCCCATGCACTGCCACTTGAGTTTAGCGATTCGGAGGGCTATATCGGTTACCTTGGTTCTGCTGTGGATAATTGAGGCAGTGTAGAGTTTGGCAAATCACGTGTGGAGTGTGGTGTTGGGGTGGTTTGCTCGGGTACCTGTCTGTACCGGGACTCGTAGTGAGGTGCTGTGGAGAAGTAATGTGCGGACCGCGGAGGCCTCCCCGGCGGCGGGAGCAGCGATGTGTGATGTCATTGTCTGTCACGTCGTCATATTCTAAAATAGTTGCCGTAATGGCGTCGGGTGGGTCTTGCAGGGTGTGCTTGGGCCGGTGGATTCGCCGAGCTAGTGAGGTGCTGTGGAGAAGTAATGTGCGGACCGCGGTGGCCTCCCCGGCGGTGGGGGCGCGGTAATGTCTTGTGAGTGAGGACTCGTGTTCGTCTCTTGCAATTAATAAAATATCGGCAACGCCCTTGTGATTCTTCTGGAACCGCCTGCGTCCATTAGGCTACGGTATATTTATCATGAGCAGAGCGTATGCTTGTTGCCACCGCCGTAGTGTATAAAAAACTCACTTAACAAGTGATATCTTTGGTGACATCTAAAAAACAAAGTGAAAATACAGTACCTAAATAATAAGTAGGCGTTGTCGTAATACAAATAGAGTTTACAAATAGAACACTGTTTGTTGTGCTGTCAGAATGTTATCTTCAAAAACCCACCACGTGTTTGCGTTCGTAACTTCTTATGTTTTTGAGTTTGTTTTCAAAACAGCTAAGGAATAGTACATTACTCATTCATTTATTCATTTATTGCACCATGGTGATTATAGAAGTTGTTTTACAATATAATGAGGTATCTCATGGACCCTGGATGGGTATAGCAAATGTATCCTTAAGAACTAGAATAATTATAATTAAACATCACAATACAGATACTTACATACACTGTTGAATAGCAAGTAACATTCACCAATACTAGCATATAATTATTATTACATTGTAGAATTAATAACTTAGATAACATTCGGAATAGGCTACAAATTATTTATCAATTACGAATATCACAATCATTTAAAAAATCATTAACAGAGTAATAGGTTTTTTTGTAAGAAATGTTTTCAACAATTTTATGTATATTTCATCTCTCTGTTGTGACTTAATATAATTAGGTAGATTATTGTAGTATTTTACAGCGGCATAATGAGGGCTATTCCAAAATATTTGAAGTTTAGTTATAGGGATTTTATGTTTGTATTGGAACCTTTTGTTTTGCTGTTTTTGGAACAGGTTCATATTGTTCTTAATTCGAACATACGACTATTGTTCGAAAGTTGCATGCCTGAAGCACATTGTAATGTTTCATATTCACCTACCCTTTTTATTAGGGTTCCGTACTCAACAAGGAACCCTATAGTTTCTCCATGTCCGTCTGTCCGTCTGCGGCTTAGATCAGTGACCATTACTACTAGGAAGCTGTAATTCGTCATGGGTATAAATAAATCACGCCAACAAAACAGTATAATAAAATCTTAAAAAAATTTTTTTTTAGGGTACCTACCCTACACTTAAAGCGGGGATGTAATTTTTTATTCTCGTTAAACCCATGGTGTGGGACATCTTTGGATAGCTCGTTTAAAAATATTAATTATGCGTTTCATAAAACCATTTTCACATCAGTGATTCGTTTGCGAGATATTGGGCTTTAAAGCCCTAATTTTTGTTCGAGTCATGTGTCCCCCCCCTGCCGGCTAAATGGCTACTACTGGGGATGTGAAGAAATTCGTGGCAGTAGTACATACAATGAATTTAAAAGGAAAACTATCACGGACAAGAACGCATAAGTAGTTACCGAGTAATAGTCGACCAACTTAATGTGTACTTGGAAAGGCCGATTTTCGTACAAATTCGGCCGACGCAACCGCACCGCACGTCGATGTAACTAAGACAGACAGGTAACCACGGAACCCTACACTGCGCGTGGCCCGACACGCACTTGGCCGTTTTTTTATTTAATAATATCTAATCATCACATGCGTTTGTATGTTTATTTGTAGATTAACACTTACTGTCCACATAACTTGCAAAAAAATGGATCTAATACCTATTATTACTGCTATTTGTCATGAGATTGAATGTTTTAAATACATATATGATAATAGTTCATTTGCCTGTGACTGTCACTAGGACATTTACCTTATGAAAATGCAACGGTATTACGGCCTATCTATATGACGAGATAAAGTAAACAAAGTGACAATTCAATGTCGTACCGGTGCACCTTAGTTATCTTTATATTATTGCATCAGTTGTAGTAACGTGACAGACAACTTTCCACGACATAGTGACTGTTTGTGTTCTATAATTAGTCTTTGGCACTACCTATTTACGGAGTTACAACGTACAGCCTCAGAGACTGTAATAATGATGCGAGAAATAAATAAATATAAATAAATAAATATTAGGGGACAATCTTACACAAATCGACCTAGTCCCATAGTAAGCTCAATAAAGGCTTGTGTTATGGGTACTAGACGACGATATATTTAATAGATATAAATACTTAAATACATAGAAAACTTCCATGACTCAGAAACAAATATTCATGCTCATCACACAAATATTTGCCCTTACCAGGATTCGAACCCAGGAATTTCAGCTTAGTAGGCAGCGTCACTATACCCACTAGACTAACCGGTCGTCAAAACAATTCGAACATACGACTATTGTTCGAAAGTTGCATGCCTGAAGCACATTGTAATGTTTCAGATTTACCTACCCTTTTTATTAGGGTTCCGTACTCAACAAGGAACCCTTATAGTTTCTCCATATCCGTTTGTGACCATTACCACTAGGAAGCTGTAATTCGTCATGGGTATATATTAATCACGCCAACAAAATGATAGTATTTTGTTAGGGTTCCTCCCCTACCCGTAGAGAGTTTTTAATTTGATTTATTGAAACCCATGATATATGTGATGTCGATAGCTTGTTCTAAAATAATATGGGTCTTCAAAAACCATTTTGCAATTCAGTGATCCGTTTGCATTAAAGCCCTAATTTTTGTTCGAGTCAAGTATCCCCCCTCCCCTGCCGTCTAAATGGCTACTACTAAGAACGTGAAAAAAATCGTGGCAGTAGTACTAATGAATTTAAAAGGAAAACTATCACGGCTAAGTAGACAATACTGTTTACCGAGTAATAGTCAACCAACTTAAAATGTAGGTACTCGAAAAGGCCAACTTTCGTACAATTTCGGCCGACGCAACCGCGCCATTTACTTGGCGCGTCTCGACGTAACAAATACAGCAGACGGAACCCTACACTGCGCGTGGCCCGACACGCACTTGGCCGGTTTTTTATTTCTACTGAACGCCAATTATTGTTTCCCTTAATACTGAAATGTTGCACAGATGTTGAATAGCCGTTAAAAACACTGGGACGTAATAAATCCTTGCACATTTTTTTCTTACTTCGCTTTTTCCATTTTACAATGTACATGCTAAAACCCTTGCACACTGGAAGCAGATAAATCACAGCTGACACCGCGTACTCTGAAATTTTGCGGTTAAACATAGTAATTTAAACTGGGGAGTTTCCATACACCAGCTAACGTGGCTCCGTAAAAGGAATGGATGACATTAAAATATGTTTGTTGAGACTTAAAGGTAAATATATAACTTTGCAGTTACATTTGTCCTTTGTCCTGACTGACTCACTCACTCATCAACGCACAGCCAAAACTACTGGGACTAGAAACTTGAAATTCACACCAGAACTTCCTTTTATTACGTAGGCAAGGGATAAGACGGGATTTTCGTAAATTCCACCCCTAAGGGGGTTAAATAGGGGTCCAATGTTTGTATGGGGGAAACACTATTTTTTGAACTAGAGACTTGAAACTTTGTAGAAAGATTACTTATTAAAATTTAAAAAAAGTACTTTTTGCGTTATAGAAAATTCCATCCCAAAGGGGGTTAAATAAGGGTGCAAAGTTTGTATGGAGGTAACTTTATTTTTTGAGCCAGAGACTTTAAACTTTGTAAAAAGATTACTTATTAGAATACAAAAAGAGAACTGTCAGCGTTTTAGAAAATTGTACCCATAAGGGGGTTAAAAAGGGGTGAAAAGTTTGTATGGAGGGCAAGAAAATTTTAAAGTAAGTGATTTGTAACTTATGTCTTAGCCTGTAGCTAAAATACAGCAAAAGAAATTTCTGCGTTTTTTTTTAATCTCCTAAGAGGGTTATGCAACATCGGTTTTGGACTGTTTGTTTAAAAACTAGAAAACTTTTTGAAATAGTCTGTATGATGAGCAAGACATTTTTAAAGTAAGAGATTTGTAACTTCGGTTTAGACTGTTTCTATAAAGAATAGAAAAAAAATGGGTGTTTTAAACGAGATTAACCCCTAAAAGGGCTAAAAGGAGTTGGACAGTTATACGGGGAATAAGACAATTTTAAAATAAGGTAACTTCGGTCAAGGACTAGAACTTTGAAAATTAAACAATTTAAGTAGTTAGAAATGTGCGATAGTACTTAAACTTGTATTATATAACGGGCATATCAATTTAGGTTTAGTAATTTAAACCTTTTACGCCTAAATCCAGAACGGAATTACATTAACATTGGCATATAGATAAGTTGAAATCCTTAAAAGGATTTAGGATAGTTATTATTTCGAAAATCATCCCTTTAAGATGGTAGAAGTATGTTTGGGGCAGTGATAGTTAAGGTTACGCCTAAAATAATTTAATAGCAATTATTTTTCTCAAGTTCTACGCGGACGAAGTCGCGGGCAACAGCCAGGTACTTATTATTTAAAGTATTATGTTTAGTTATTATTAAGTAAGTAAGTACCTATATACGTTGATACGTTTTGCACAGATTGGCGAACAGTAGCACAGGAGCGAGACGAGTGGCGGAAAAAAGGGGAGGCTTTTGACCAGCAGTGGGACACAATTTAAGCTATAAAAAAAAAAAAAACCTGTATATTACTACATGCCATCATGATATTTTCAAACCTACCGAGTCCTACCTAAGAGAATCCAAATGCAGATCTACCTAAATAATACTAAACCAGCATAATAAATTAGATGGACGATGGACAATTTATCAAATCCAGGTAAAGTCAGTAAAATGCTGCTTATATATAAATTAAAACCCAAGCAAAATATTTATCTCTGTATGACATCAATTATCACATTTATCACGGCAGTTATATTGAGAAATGTATTTTAAGCAGCAAGGTCAAACACGGCAATATCTGTACTATCTCTACTTACAAAGAGAAAGTCTGTGAGGTTGTAATATTGCAAGTGTGTATGATAAGGGAAAATTCGGAAAAAAAATTTTTTTTTATTAGTCAGTTTTTTTTTTTTTTCACATTTGTATATAATGTTCTTTTCGGATGAACACGCGCTATATTATATGGCGCGGCTCCGCCTGCTTTGTTATACGCGGGTAAAGCCACCCGGTTAGCTAGTATGCTAGCAAACAGATGAACAAGTTAAATATAGTTAGTAGTCCAAAGGTATGACAATAATGCAGAACTTAAAGGTCTTAAAATTATTTACTCTTGTCAATCAAAACGCGCACACTATCTAGGTTTACATACTTAACGATTTTCAACCAACGATATAGTAGCGTAAGGTTGATTTTTATATAATAGTAATGTTGGTATATAATGTAGGTATGAGGGTAGGTTGGAGTGTTGTGGGCGTCATTTTGGTGTGTGCTGTGAGGAAGGAACAATGGTGGCGAAAAATCTAAGGAAAAGCTCAGTGGCAGTGGTTATAGAACGTAATATTGCATTCTTTAAATGGTCACGTAATTTAACAGTCACCTACGATTTAAGAAGAGAACATGTGAAAACCTGTTTGTAATACGGCGGATTATATTATTCCACTGCGACACACCTACGTATGTTATTTCAGCGACAAAGCAATATAATGGCAGCACCGAGCTCATTTGATGATGGTTATAGAAAATAGCCATATCAACTAATAAACTCAAAATCCTGTCATGTTTGGGATCATTGAAACCATACTGACGATAAGTTGATGACTGTCTCAAAAATATAAAAATATAGGTACATTAGAAAAAACCATATAATAACCATTAATGTCCGGTACATTAGGCAATAAAAGCTTAAAAATAAATATTTTTTTGACAGAGATTTGTTTGCTGCTGATGACCCTGGTAATGGTCCCGGGAGTCCGCTCGATGCGGGTAGCGCAGGACGGTCATTGTGGCACTCTTTGGGGGAGGCCTATGTCCAGCAGTGGTCGTCTTTCGGCTGATATGATGATGAGAAACTCGTTGAATTTCACTAATAACAAGTTTCAATAAGCAAGTGAGCGTCAACTTTTGGTACTGTTGCCTGGCTGCTACCGTTCGGTAGCCGTTTACGACAAATTCCACCATTTATGTTGCTTTAGCGGAATCGTAGTCAGGTTCAGGGATCAAGGCTATTATGTAACTAAAGCGCCCAGTTAAACTTGAATAAGTTAGATGGTCGTTATCCTTACTAATATTATAAATGCGAAAGTGTGTGTGTGTGTTTGTTTGTCCTTCTTTCAGGTCGCAACGGAGCGTCGTATAAATGTGATTTTTTGTATGGATATAGTTTAGAAACTGGAGAGTGACATAGGTTACTTTTTCCAGCGCGAAAACATCTAATTCCCACGGGAAAATTCAATATGTTACATTTTCCTATAACCACGCGGGCGAAGCTGCGGGCATCAGCTAGTTACCTATACTATCAAGTTTAGCACGGGCAGATATAATGTTTCGTGATAATATTTCTGAATTTTTAGGGTTAAAACGGAACCCTTATAGGACCACTTTGTTGTCCATTTGTCTATCTGTCAAGACCCTTTATCCCGGGAACGGGTGGAGAGGTACCTAAAGTCCCTTGTAGCTGTGAAAAATCAATCTTCTAAGTTAACGTGAAAAAAGATACGACCGTTTATACTAGTTAACTACTAATAAACTGTGGATCTTGTTGTCTGAATAAGTATTTTTTTTTTATTATTATTATGTATGTTTTTTCCATATCTCAGGACCATGGGGTCCCGGACGCCTACCCCTTTTGGGAATAAACACGTGAATTGTACTAACTAAAGTACTTTTTTGTATCTTAATAAGTAATCTTCCTACAAAGTTTCAAGTCTCTAGTTCAAAAATTAATGTTTCTCTCATACAAACTTTGCACCCCTATTAAACCCATTCAGGGATGGAATTTCCAAAAATCCCGTCTAATCCTTTGCCTAAGTCATAAAAGGAAGCTCTGGTGTAAATTTCAAGTATCTAGCTCAAAAAATAAAGTTCCCTCATACAAACTTTGCACCCCTATTTAACCCCCTTAGGGGTGGAATTTTCTAAAACGCTTACAGTTCTTTTTTGTATTCTAATAAGTAATTTTTCTACAAAGTTACAAGATTCTAGCTCTAAAAATAAAGTTCCCTCATACAAACTCTGCACTCCTATTTAATCCCCTTAGGGGTAGAATTTTCAAAACGCAGTAAGTACTTTTTTCGTATTTTATTAAGTAATCTTTCTACAAAGTTTCAAGTTTCTAGCTCAAAGAATAATGTTTCCCCCATACAAATTTTGCACCCCTATTTAACCCCCTTAGGGGTAGAATTTTCTAAAACGCCTTAAGTACTTTTCTGTATCTTAATAACTAATCTTCCTACAAAGTTTCAAGTCTGTAGTTTAAAAAAAAAATTCTCTCATACAAACTTTGTACCCCTATTTAACTCCTTTAGGGATGGAATTTCCAAAAAACCCGTCTTATCTCTTACCTACGTCATAAAAGGAAGTTCTAGTGTAAATTTCTAGTTTCTAGTCTCAGTACTTTCGGATACAAACTTTGCACCCCTATTTAACCCCCTTAGGTGTGGAATTTTCTAAAACGCTGACAGTTCTTTTTTTTATTCTAATAAGTAATTTTTCTACAGTTTCAAGTTTCTAGCTCAAAAAATAAAGTTACCTCATACAAACTTTGCACCCCTATTTAACCCCCTTAGGGGTATAACTTTCAAAAACGCAGAAAATACTTTTTTTGTATTTTATTAAGTAATATTTCTACAAAGTTTCAAGTTTCTAGCTCAAAGAATAATGTTACCCCATACAAACATTGCACCCCTATTTAAGCCCCTTAGGGGTAGAATTTTCTAAAACGCTTAAAGTACTTTTTTGTATCTTAGTTAGCTTTACTGGGCTTTTTCCGCAAGTCGACATCCAGTGTGCCTATTTTGCGTGAAGCTACTCTATCCACCCCAGCTCCTCCAGAAAGTTTGTGAGTGCCTTGGTGTTGCTGACTGCGTCCAATAGTGTGTCCGGTGACCCTAGGTGTTTTTTCCTGTATACTTCTACCTGCTTACAGTCCAGTAGAATGTGTTTAGTTGTTTCCTCTGCTTCCATGCACGCTCTGCTCATGGGGCTGTCTGTGATACCTAAGTTGGAGAGGTGTCTGTTCAGACTGTTATGTCCTGTTATTATTCCAACTATCTTGCGTAGTTGACCTTATCTGTGTCTTAAGTAGTGCGGTTGTGAGTTTGTTGTCGCGTTTCGACAAAATCGCTTTAGTCTGTCTTCATGTGTCTATCTCCTCCCAGTATCTTTGGTGTAGGTCTTTGTTGTATAGGTCCAGTTAATTATGTATGTAGCTTTGTGGCAGGGGCATAGTTGGCTCCGGTCCATATGCCGTTGTTTCTGAGCCTTTTCTTGCCAGTTCATCCGCTGCATCGTTTTTGTATCTTAATAAGTAATCTTCCATTAAAGTTTCAAGTCTCTAGTTCAAAAAATAATGTTTTCCCCATGCAAACTTTTGACCCCCATTTCACTCCCTTAGGGGATGAATTTTGATAAAACCCTTTCTTAGTGCTCCCCTAGATCTTATAAGGAACCTACGTGCCAAATTAAGAATCTCTAGAACCAGCGGTTTGGGTTGTGCGTTGATATGTCAACTTTGCACCCCTATTTAACCCACTTAGGGGTAGAATTTTCAAAAACGCTGAAAGTACTTTTTTTGTATTTTAATAAGTAATCTTCCTACAAAGTTTCAAGTCTCTAGTTCAACAAATAATGTTTCCACCCCCCTTAGGGGTTGAATTTTGAAAAATCCTTTCTTAGTGCTCTGCTAGGCCTTACAAGGAACCTACGTGTCAAATTTGGAATCTCTAGAACCAGCGGTTTGGGCTGTGCGTTGATATGTCAGTCAGTTTCTTCTTTTATACAGCGTGTCTCTGACTTAGGGGCTTTAAATGCAAATGTCCATTACGGTCCTGAAACTGAACCACTTTTGTTCCGCAACTTTGTAAAATAACTATTATTTCTATCATTTATTCGTGTTTGAACTTTAACTGTACCATCAATGTATTGCAAACACGGCCTCATTATTTGACATCCATGACACTGACAAGTATGAAAACTAACAAATGGATGATGTACATTGAAAATGTTATTTTATTTGTATGGAATAATGAAAATATAAAAATAACATATTTTTGAAAAGTTGTAGAGCAAAAGTAGTTCCGTTTAAGGAGCATAATTGACATTTGCATTTATAGCCCCAAAGTCAGAGACACGCTGTATATTTAGACTATGCCGCAAAACAACGTATATTTCGACGCTCTTAAGGGAATCAAAATTTAAAGGGTAGTTTCCGTTGAACTAGAACTATGAAATTTGGCAATTAATATCGTCTTATACTACAAGTACAGGGAAAACTATACATTTCATATTTTTTTCATTCATTTCGGTGGGCGAATCCGACTCGCACTTATCCGGTTTTTTTCTCTATTCTATTCATCAAGAATGGAATACAGCTAGCATAAAAAACCATCAAACTGTATTCTGAGAACGGAAAAGTAACTGAAAAAAAAATTTTTTTCATAATAAAAGTAGCCTATCACCCGGAGAATAGTTTTGAACCGATTTATACCTCATTCATCAAAACTAGTCCAGTATCTTAATCGCTACGATGGAACACACGTAAATACAAACGTAAAAAAAACTGCTTTTGGCTCTGCTGTAGTCGGACAAACCCCTTCGGCCGCGTACGCAACCAGACTTTCGTAACCAGTTGCGATCGAATACTTTTTCGGTCTTGTACGTAACTGGTTGCGATCAAAAACTATTTTGTTCTTTTTCGTAACCAGTTACGAACGAACACTTTTCATTGTTGTACGAAACCTTTCGACCGTTGATAAACTATAAACTTGATAAAGTCAGCTAAGATTATATTTTATACACCTTGTTATACAGTATAAGTACTGTACACGTTATATATCCAGTCAAAAATCAGAACACAAAATTTGTACAGTCGAGTTCTCTAATATCGACGCGTCCAATTGTACAAAAATATGTGAACACAACCTTATTTGTATGGGTATAGGGTCGTGTACACATATTTTTGTTCAATTGGTCGCGTCGATATTAACGAACTCGACTGTACCATCTGATAATATTCAAATACTTTGTTGGCAAATATAATATTATAACCTTGTTCCTTAAAAGACACTGGCTTAAGAGACATGAAGCACTGACATTCCTTGACAGTAACTACTATGACTTAATTTGCTTGACATTTACAGTTGTTACTCGTCAATATAAACAAAGTATTAATTAGCCATGAGTCTGGTACGAGCATACGAGAACATAAATAGTTGCATATTTATTGGATGTCCAAATACTGATTTATTATTGATACCCGACATGGTAAGGGTACGGATGTTGTGTGACTTAAACTTTTTTATACCAGGTAACACTCGTGTATGTGCCGACCATTTATCAGCTGATAACTGGGAGGACTTGATGGAGGCACCTCTTTGCGATGAGTTTAGTCCAGCTCATACGCAAGAAATTGTGAATGTTATGCGACAAGCATTAATTGTAATTCATTCGACAGTATCTAATGTACTAGGTGCACCCTGTTATAATTAAATTACATATATATTTATTAAGCGTTTCTTTTGCTGTAGTTAATTTATGATCAACAATGGAACAATACAACGATATCGACAGCATCAAAATAGAAGGTTGCTAAAGAAAAACTATTTAAAGTTCAAAAAAATATTTATTTAAAAATAAAAAAGTTTGTAGTAATTTTGTTTGAAATAAACTAAACAGCTTTTCATCACACAGTAAAAATCAAAATCACTTATATTTTCTTCTAATATGTAGGTACGGTCAGCACCAAAAATATGTACATTTACAATTTTGACTGTCAAATATGACAGACATAAGTTATGAAATGTATAAGTACATATTTTCATGCTGACTGTACATTGTTCCTTATTAAAACGTAAAAGCATACGGACATATAATTTCTAAACAGTGGCCCACACACATACATCCGGCCTTCAAATCTTTAACAGCGTTAGCAATTTCTTCATCAATTTCTAAATAAGTTTTTGCCTTTTTGTTGTTGCATTTGAATGTCCGTGTAGATTTGCTCTCTTTTAATAATACGTCCAATAAGTGAGCCATCGTCGGATATTTCTTGCCAATAAACCTGTTGATGCGGCTATGCCACCCTTCTATATTGTTGGTGGTTCTTATTTCCTCCTGTTCACAACAGCAAATTTTAGAAAAGGCTGTTTTTGTGAACCACTGTTTTTTAAAATAATTATTAAATTTCTTAATATCTTCGCCCTTAGGGCTCTTACGCATTACATACTGCATACCGGTTTGTATGAAGTGCTTTGGCAGCCGTGCCAGTCCAGCACATCTAGACACATGTCTTTTTTTAACTCGTGATGAGATATTCAACTTTTTGGCTTTTCGGAATAAGCATCTATTGAAATGGAAAAAGCATCCCTTGATCTCTATCTTTGGATAAACTTTTCTCAATGCATGCATAGCTGCTATCTCAAAATCCACTGTAACCTTTGTCGGCTTCCAGTCAGGAAAGCTTGATTTAATCAGATACAACATAGTTTCATATGTTTCTACCTTTTTGTCAGGAAGGAAACAAAAAATTAAAGGTTTTATAGAACGGGTTTCTTCGTCTAGACCATGTATGGTGTACAGTTGTTTAAACCCCACCGGGCACGACTTAAATGTTCCATCAGCTAAAATATGCTTAAAACCTCCTTCTTCGATCGATGTTCTAACTTTTGCCCCACAAAATAAAATAATTCGTTTATTCTCTTCCACGTTATCATAATCTCTTAATAGAAAGTTTAGGAATTTTTTCGGTATTATCACTTCACTTCCTGCAGAAAATCTAATTTTTTTGACACCCAGGACTTTGTTTCTTGCATTATTCAGTCCTGTTTTAACTCCCTCGTATGTTGGTATATTTTCTATCAAATCCAACCCTTCATTTTCAAGATTAAAAACCATAGCCTCGTACTGTTTCTGAATCGAATCAAAATTTGTGCTTGACCTTTCCTTAAGATTATCCAATTCCTTCCAAATTCTGTTTTGAACAAAATTAGGCTTACATTCACTATGATGTTCTCTCTCTTTTACTATTTCATTTATATCGTTTAATGTTACACTTCCCTTGCATCCATTTTCATTGTTGTAGTAGCACAACCAGAACGAACCTTTACGATAAAATTTCTTGCGATGATATCTTCGTCCTGCTAACAACATCGAACGCCCTCCTCTTCTTGTCGTAATAAAATCAATTGCAGCGTTTATATCATTCATTTTTATTACGTACATACATTATTTGCAGATATGCGAATAATAACTAATGACAGCTAACAATATAATGACATTGTCTAGAGTAATCAGATTAGAACTCACCTGAAGTACTGTTTAAGTGGCCAGTGATTTGTTATATTACCTACTGTAAAGGTTTCATATAAAATCTAAATATGTTATATTGAGTTTTGAAAAAACCTATAGCTAGACTAGCTAGATGGCCCAGACATTGGTTTCGTATAAGCACGAGAAGTGTTCGATCGTAACTGGTTACGGGTAAGACGGAATTAGTTTTTGATCGCAACCGGTTTCGTACAAGACCGAAAAAGTATTCGATCGCATCTGGTTACGAACCTCTGGTTGCGTACGCGGCCGAAGGGGGACAAACACCCCTCCATTGCGTTCGTGTCCTTCACTTACTAATCGCATTTTAACACTTTCATTGCCTGGAGACCCGTAGTGCTCTGCCGTAGACGTTTTCCTCTACATACGATCTTTCCAATGTTATCGGCTACGAACATAGCGGTACCAAATCTCAGCGCGCTTCAGCAAAGCGTCGACTAGCAGATGTTCAGCAATGTATTTCGAGCGCTCGTTCTGACGCGTTAGCTCGGAACGCGTGGATACAAGCGCGCGAAACAGATTGAAACGTGGTTTGGGTCGAAAGCAACATACAATAATAGACTTCCTTATTTCATACAGGCCATGGGTTTGGTGTTCGCCACATTCAAATGAGCTGCATGTGTCTGAGCATGATCGCTCTCTTCATCGCGCGGGGCAGTATGGGAGTGGCGATTCTAGCCATGACGGACAAAAGTCGCAGAAACGATCCTAGCGTTAAGGTAATACGGCTTATTTTCCTTATACACTAATCTAAGTCTTTACAGTTCACTGCGTGACGACATTTCAACGAGATAGATTTCACATGTGATGCACGCGTTGCGCAGCGAAATCGGTACCGTGTGGGTGACGCAAATTAGGTTGGACGTCGCGATGAAAACTTCTCAGTGCAACTCTGCCATCGATATATTTACACGGTGTGCTCTATACTTGTTTGCTTGCAGATATTCGATTGGAACAAAGAGACCCAGGGTCTAATTCTCTCTTCGTTCTTCTGGGGATACATCGTCATGCAAATCCCTGGTGGGCTGCTGTCCAAACGCTTCGGAGGGAAGCCTATACTGCTAGTGGCTCTGTTGGCCAATGGAGTCATAAACCTGTTGATACCAATGCTTGCTGACATAGTAAGTCAATCTATTGATATACTTCTTCCTCATAGTTTGATCGCGGCCGCTTATGGTCCCTCTGTATTCAGAGTGATCATAGTAGGTATTCTTATGAACATAATCTGACACAATCTGAATACTTTAAGGCTATTTACATCAATCACACTGTTCGCTTATCTTCTTGGTCGAGAGGAAAGAAGCTGTAAACAAGACAACTAGGTACTAAAATAAATCTAGTGAGTGATTTCCATTGATGAGTGCCATTCTTCTAGACACCTATTAATTTAGCTACGTTAGAAAATATGAAGTTTTTGGTTTACTCTTTTGATTTGTACACGTGCCGATGTATTCCACTCCGTTTTTCCTATAGCGTGCTAAATTCCTACATATGCTTTTTCCCCAAACAAAGTATTTTTAATATTGATGTAGGGTTGATTTACATCTGGCCTGGTTGTTTCATTTTACTTGTAATGCCATGCGACATGTTTGGCGCGAGAGCAAAATGTACAGAATGTTGAATTAGCTGACCCATTCTGATCTAATATAAATATTAATTAAAAAAGAGGTCTGAACCTTCCTACGTGTAACTGTATAACTATAACACAACTGGCCATCTCTACTGTGCCCCATGCAGCAGAGTTTTTAAGAGTAAGTTTGGCCTAGCCAGCCACATCAGAGCTCACAATACCCTCCGACCACGTGGTCCTACTGCTTTGTCCTACTGATAGGCCTGAACCAACCTGACCACCTGAACTTTTTTTCCCTGTTGGTCCGATAGACTAATCGGTCTACGCGGACTATTTTATTCCTTAGGCCACATGGTCCCACCGATCGGATGACGTGCAAATCCATAATCAATCACCGGCATCAAAATCGCTGGGGAGGACTATATAATATTTAAATGTTCTTACAGGGTGGCTGGCATCTAATGTGTGCTTCCAGAGTCCTCATAGGATTGACTCAAGCATGCTTGTACCCTGCTTCACATACCCTTATAGGTCGATGGCTACCTGCCCACGAACGGACCACGTATACCGGCATTGTATATGGAGGTAAGCTGATTAATTAATGTTACAAGAAAAACATATTTCTCACACTGGATCTGACAGAAACATTCTAGGGGTTGATGTACATATATTGAATGCATTGATAGGTACAAGTTTTACATAACTGACGAACGTCGAAATGCTTTACAAGGAGCAATGCCTAAGCCTCACCTGAACTAACAAGCTAACTTCTTACAAGTTCTTAGCAACGTGTGTATAATTGATCTCCATCACCTATCCTATCTTTCACCATGTGTATTGTGTCCTGTGTTGCGCTATTTCATGCCAGATCACAACTTGATGATTAGGTAGATCTGAGGTGATGTAGCTCGAACGAGACCTATTCTAACGTAACCTAAATAGATTTTCTGTTTTAATTTCAGGTGCAATTATTGGCACAATAGTAGCTATGCCGGTATCTGGCATTTTAGCTGAAACGGCAATCGGATGGAAACTCATATTCTATTCTATATCAGGAATACTTTTTGTAACCGCTGCTATTTGGTATCTGGCAGCAGCCAACTCACCAGGCGATCACCCACTGATGGGAGATGATGAGAGAAAGTACATCGAAAAAGGACTGAATTCGGGAGGCCCTGAGGTAAGAAATCAGCAAGGATAGGACAAACGCCCGTCATTTTGAAAACTTAACCCTGTTCTGTACAGTAGAGACTAAATAATAAAATAAAAAAATAAATGAAAAAATTAATGCCTAATGATATTTAAAATTAAAATTAAATAATTATTAATTAATTTTTATTTTAAAATTTGGAAAAAATTGTGGTCATTCTTTTCCATTGGCGAAAGTGATTTATCGCCTTAATCATCGTCATTTGAATAATTTGTCACTGGAAACATATAAATTATGGTACTTAAAATAAATTTATAAAACATTACTTTTGTCCTTTGTTTTGTATTGTCACGAATAAACTATTCTTATTCTTATTTAGTACCTAATTTTTTTTATTAATATAAGGAAGTCTCTACTGTACAGAACAGGGTTAAGTTTTCAAAATGACGGGCGTTTGTCCTATCCTTGGAAATCAGGCAACCGAACGCTTTCAGAACTTCGATCAGACGGAAACATAAATAAATTACATAGGCTCACACCATATTGAGGTTTTTGTATACAATTTAAGCTTACTTTAGTTTGTAGCTTAGTTTCTCAAGGAAAGGTAAGCTAAAATGCTAAAAGATTTAACAGTGTGACATTACGCACCTAGGACTACTATAAAAGATCAAGTTTCTAAACAACAAAACAGTCAAACAATTATTTGAAACGGCAGAACGTAACCGGGGACTATGAGTAAGTGGAGGTGCACTAGGCGACTTAAGCAGACACTGTATCGATGCAGGTGACAGGGTAATCTATGGCATAGCTAATGTTCCAATACAGAAGTGCATTCGTGACAGGCTTTTTTTCCTGCAAAATTCGTCGAGTGTAGTAACCGCTGTAAGTGGCAATCACAATAGATCTGAAAATGTTGCGTCGAAAAGCTACCAGAAGTTAATGATCCAACCCCCGACCAACAACCGACCTTAGCTGAATCTTTTCTTAGCAATGTTTCCTTTATGAACACATCTTCTCTTGCTCTATTTCCAGGAACTACGTACACCATGGCGTGACATATTCCGTACAAAGGAGTTCTGGGTACTAGTCGTCACTCATATCGGCAGTGCTGTTAATTTCGTGCTTTTCTTTGTGGATATGCCTACGTATCTGGAGCGGGGACTGCAAATATCTTTAAAAACAGTAAGAAATTACGTACTATTTTAATATACAGGGTGAATCCTAAGTCGTGTACAGAAATATGTGTTTCTTACTGTTTAAACATGTGGACGTGACAACAGACAAACATATGTAAACGTTATTTGTTAATTCGTTGTCAACATTTTAAATTTCTATAGGTACATTCCTCTGTCCTCCAGTGCCTAATGATATATTTCTTTCCTATTTCAGAGTGCGTCTCTCTCAGCGCTTCCGTACATCGGAATGTGGATAGGCTCAGTGGTGTCAGCCGCTGTTTGTGAGCAGATTTACAATAGGAAAATACTCTCTATGGGAGTATGTAGGAAGCTATTCAATTCTATATGTAAGTATGACGAATACGAGAAAATGTAGTGACCGTTTTCAAAATTGGTTACTTTCCTAAAAAAAAATTGATTATGTTAAATTGACAAAAAAAAACTGACGGACTAAAACATAATTCTTTTTTTTACCCAGGAAAAAAGGGGATGTTTCATTGGTCTTCCTCGGAAAATTATTTTCAACCTATTCAATTATTATTTTCTTCGGGTTATCGTAAATGTGACCCAATGCTACTTGACAGTTTCAATATTAAATCATAACAATATAAGGGACCAATTGGTATGCGCCGTATGGGTTTCCAACCCCCGTATATAATAATATAATAATTGAATTCCCATCGTGCACTTTGCGACTTAAGGGGCTACCCGAGGTTTTTATAGATTTTTGACAAGTTTGAATCGTATCTTCTACTTTTGCACTACAGATAGAATTATAAATCAAACGACTATCGGTTTTTCAATTTCTTATCTCCATTTTTGTTAACCGGATTTTAAAACAAATGAATGAGGATGTTTTTTTTTAAACATTATCTAAAAAACACACTTATTTCGTATCTCTATTGACGTGAAAGATCTAACATATACGAAATCTACATATTTTGGTTCATCTGTGAAGTCCCTAAAACCTGGTCTAGGGTTTTCATTTTAAACCGATTAACACAAAATTTAAGGCCAGAAACCAGGTTTTTGGCCTAAAATTGTTCAACTGGTGATGATATCTCGAAAACAATGAACTTTGAAGTAATTATGGGATACTATATTGCTTAAAGCAGTTGTTGTTAATATAATAAGCTACAAAAAACATTAGAAAACCAAGGGATTCAGATCGAAGGTCATTGGCGTATGGGAGCCCCTTAAGAAATCCTTTTTGAGTCGCACTACTGCCTCAATTTGGAATTCTCTTCAGGCGTCTGTATTTCCGGAACAATACAACCTTGATGTGTTCGAAGCAAGAGTGAACAGACATTTTCTGGGCGTGCGTGATCCACCTAATACCTTGTCTTAACTTTTCATCAGGTTAGGCGATGGTGAAACGTTACGTATCCCATTTTTAATAATAAAAGGTTTACTTCACCAACATTATTATTATTGTTGTTACTCATACTCCTGAACGTGAAGAACGAAGCTCCATTAATGTTGTGAAAGTAACAAACATGCCTTTCACATGGTTTTTACCTATACGTATACCAAAGTGAGTATTTAAGAGAAAATGTTTACTGAACAGAAATGTCTGTCTCAGTAAATTTTTCACTTTGACCGAAATTTGGGTATTTGATGCTCCTATTTCATTAACTATCGGAAACAATAAAATAAGTAAGCTCCTGAACCTTTTATGTGACCCTGGTACCCCTTCATGACTTTGATGACAAAATGAATCAATTAATTAAATCTACAATTTCACACTTTACCAGTCTAAATCCTTTTCTCTGTTACTTATCACGGTCGTTCACTCCCCAGTGCCCACAAATCATGCACGCTATCATTTTTATAAAAACGCCCTTCCGCCCTGAGGCGTTTTACACCTTATCAAATTTGGCCATAAATCTCGGAATCTTGCACACGAAATGTAAGAAATTTAGACAATGGGAGTAAGTTACATTGTTGAGATGGTAATTCGAATTTTGGAATGTCGTAAATATTCGGAATTTACCAATTTTAAAAGCTGAAAGTTAACGTGGCTCACAGATAATCTATGTGACATCTTTATTCTCAGAGCAAATATTTCGTTTCTAACATAATTAGGTTAAATGGTTATTAAAATTACTTTCGGCATGTATTTACTCTGTATTTTAATACCATGGTCCATGTTCACCAATGATGTAATATAAAAAACCGGTCAAGTGCGAGTCTGACTCAATCTGACTGAATCAATTGAATCAATATACTTATTTTAACCCAACACAACAGAATTCAATTTCAAACAACGATAACTTTTACACCAAGACCATCAAACTACCAAGACAATTAGACAATTGAATGGCTATCTTTTTTTAGACCTGCTATTGAAATATACCCGTGCCAACCCCATTAATTCTAGAAAAATCTTAACAGCGCGAAGTAGGAATGGGTTCAGCGCCATCTATCGGCCCCATTTGGTACTAACGTGCAAGGGCAATCAGCTTAGTACTATGTTGGTGTTTTAGCGATTATTGTTTATCACGTGAACCGATCTCGATTATTATTTTTTTATTTGAAAGGGAGTACTTCTATTATAGTCTTGTAGGAAAACAAAAAAATACTTATAAAGTTGATTAAATTGCAAATTTAACTAGGTAATTATTTTTGTAAATAAAACAAAAAATACGCTAGATACAGAAAAAGTTGTACTTTTCCAGTAATATTTATGTTTATCTTAATCACAAGTAATTATTTCAAATTTTTCGCTTGGATAACTTCGGAGATAAGGGGGTGGGAATGGTATTTTTTTTACATTTTCCTTCATAGATCAAAATTTTACCAATGTAGAAAAAAAAAACTGTTTTAAAGCGTCCAACTCAAGCCCTTTCATATGATACCCTACTTGACCTAGCAGCTAAACTTTGAATTTCCCCCCCCCCCCCCCCTCTTATCCGTAATTTTAGATAGATATTAAAAATATATATTAATATTTTTCATGTTCCATACACGTGGATTAACTTTCTTTAAAATTATTCCTAATCTCATATGGAAAGCATTAGTAATTCCTGAGATATTTAACTTTGTGACAGACAGACAGACAGAGTCACACCATAAGGGTTCCGTTTTTACCTTATTGGTCCGGAACCCTAAAAAGAGGTGTAGATAGGTCGTCAATGGACACGTATAAACATGTCTCAGCTGTCAGATTTGGCGGCCATTTTTAAACACGGAATTTCATATAGACAACGTATCTACATCTTTTTATATAACATCATTGATGTTCACCGTGTGATTCAATCTGATTTCCCTAATATATCTACATATAGGAAGTGCGGCAATGAATTCTGCTCCTGAGTGTAGTATTAAAATAATAATTAATAATAACTATTATTATTGTTTGTTATTAAAAAAACTATAGTCTCTGTGTCTTGTAGAGCTCGCAAGCCCGTCTTTTTTTTTAATTCAATTTCGTAAAAATGAACAGACAAAAAAAAATTGAACCTACTCACAAAATTTCACGTGAATCTGAAATCTATAGAGGAGAACAGGCGGGACAGACGCCTGACATACGGAATAATTTTCGCCCAGCTCGTTCAATAATTAAAAAGGCATTAAAAGTCTTGCTCCATCTAGCCCGATCTTGCCCTTTTTAGCTTCCTCAACTGCCCCATTACTAAAACTAAGGTGGCAACACTGATCCCAATGCTGGTTGAATCTATGCATTTTATACCTTCTTTTCGGTTCTGGGAGCATCGCAGTTCTAACCTAACCTAACCTACATTTCTGGTAACTGTTCGAATCTGTAATTCTTACTTTAATAAAGGTCTTGCTCTCTATACAACCTTCAAACCTTGTAATTCTCTTAGGGGATGAATAAAAAAAACGCTGAAATCGTTTTCTAATCTTTATACAAACAGTCCATAACCGAAGTAAAAAATCTATTATTTTAAAAATATCTTACTCTCCGTATAAACTTTGAACCCCCTCTTAACCCCCTTGGGGGATGAATTTCAAAAACTTCTGATCTTTACGAGTTTGTGACTAAAATTAAAACTGGATACAATTTTTGATTAAATGCCAATCAATATACGGGTGACCAACAAAATTATGTAGTGACAGGTCGTCAAACGGAATTGTTGATGGCAAACAACCGCACAGCTCGCCTAATGGTAAGCCATTACCGTAGTTCGTCGAGACGCTTCCAAGTCTTACAACACCAGGGGACTCACACGTGAGCTGGCGATTCACTTAAACATGTCTCACCTCTCGATCTTGTTTTAGTCTGCAGTCCCACAGGAAATCTACGGGAGCCCATTGCTCACCTTTATATGAAGACATTCCTGTGGAACCGTACCGTGCCACCGTGCGCCATTTAGGTTCCAAATTGTGAGGATAAATGCCGTGCCGATGGTGAGCCTTATTATAGTAGAATTTGACCATGGTTAGCTCGATCAACGCTCTAGCTAACTGCATTATCGAAAGAATCTGCTCAATCGACAAATCTTTCCACCAGGTTGTTCTCTCTTACAATATGAAATGTATTCTTCTTGCAGCGTTCTTTGGCATGGCAGCGTGTCTCGTCGTGCTCTCCTTCCTGGGTCCCGAGAACAAGATTGCTGCCATCATTGTACTCGTCCTAGCTCTGACGTTAAGTGGCTTTTGTTCTGCAGGGTTCATGGTGAGTTTACGTACACACGGTTTGTTATGTTTCGTTGTATCGAAGCAACACGTTTTAGCTGAAAATCGGTAACATAATAAGGTCTAGGGTAAAGAATCACAAGTTTTTAAAGCAAAATTCAAATTTGTTTTCTGCGAGTTGTTTTGGAGGATTTTTTAAGATTTCAGTTTTCGGATACCATAACAATGGCGCTATTAAGAGAGATGAGTAACCATAGCAACATTGACATAACACCTGTGCACACATTTATCGCAAATGTATATAGTGTGCGTTAGCCATAAATGTGTGACTATAATCTTAACCTATAAATTATACCACATCAATAGTACCCTGCGCTGTTAAACTAAGAAAAAAATACAGAGAAAACAAGTTTACTATGAAAAACTTTAGCTGGCTCTATTTAAGAAATGTAAAAGACCACCTGCTTTCCAGATGAGTCATCTGGACATGTCTCCGAACTTCGCCGGCGTGTTGCTGTCCCTAACTAACTTCTCAGCGAACTCCGGCAGCATTCTGACACCCATCATCACTGCTCTTATCCTGAATAATGATCCGGTTTGTATTACTATGCTATCTGAAGATTTTGTATATTCTATAAAAATATAATTTTATCAACAGCCTGTTAAGCATGAAGTCATGAACATCGTCATATTAAACCATATTTTTCCTAGCTTGATTAGAATGACAGATGCCAAACTAACGTAACTAGAGGTGCTACCACTGTTATGCAAAATATCGATACTATTCGAATGTAAGTAGTGTATACCTAGTGCTAAAAGAATTGACGGTATAGGTACTTAATATTGTTGGGAAATGTAACGGTATTGAAATAAAAGTCTATAGTACGAAGCAGATCATAAGCCTTTGGCCCTTTCCTTCAGGAACTTTCGTTGTCGACTGAGGTGTCTCCATATTTTTCCAACACTATGATTCGCATTTAACCATGTTTCATCTAGGAAAACAACTTTGTCCCAGTCGTCAATAGTTTTCACTTTTGATAAGAAGTCAAAACGAGCAAGCGCTATGTCCGATCTTTCGACAGGATTTTTCTCTTATTACTTTTTTATACTCAAATCGTACAGATGACTGGCTTCCTTTAAATATGTCAGCATCTTTTAATGATTTCGATACCTTCGTCAATGTTGGTAATTCGTTTCTAAAATAGTATGTTTAAACATGGTTTCTTATAGCCCAAGGTATCCAAAGAATCAACGCCGGTCACATGAGATATTCTTCTGCGTGTTTTACTTGGCGATAGTAATTTGTTGTCTTCAGTACCCTCATCGCCGAAGTTTTGTTACACAATATTTCATCGTTTTTTCTTAATCGATAACCCTCACCTCTAGCAATCCAAGCGTATTGAAATAACATTGTAATGACTTTCACTTACGAATATAAGTAAATATTACGTAGTGTTTTCACGGTATCTAGACCTTTAATTAACTGTTTTGAGATCAAGTCTTTATAAAATCCGCATATTAGACGTGATTTAATTTTTAGAAGAAATATTTGTCCCTTGGAAAAAATATGAATTTTGCTTACCGCCTTACAAAGTTACATCATATCAAGTAGTGACATCTATCATTCTAATCAAGCTAGAAAAATATGGTATAATAGTTATTGTAATCATCAGCGTTGAAGTTATCATGGTTACAATTTTTATCGTCATCGCATGCATCATGATTATACTTTCAATATCGTCATCTTCTTTACTCACCGGAATTCATCTGTAATCTTTCAAACAACAGAACACTGCTGCTTAATGGTTGTGAAGAGCAGTTTTCTTAATCTTCACAAAAGCGTTTGAAATGTTGTATACCTGAGTGACCATAGTAATCTTTGGTTTTGAGTCTGATGTAGAAAGACATAAGTTTAACGGCAGCAACTGCATTGTAAATTTCCAACCCTGCGGTGAAACAAAACTTCATTTGATCTTAAAAAATATGGTATAAATTCCATAAAAATAAATGGTTATTCGTAGGGGACAGACTTATTGGAGAAGAGGGCGGTTGAAACGTTTCGGGAATTACCCATTCTACTACTCAAACAGACTAAAGTGCGGTAACTGAGAAACAATCAATTTCATTTCACTACAATGTCATTTTTTTTTTATAGACTGACGTGAGCCGATGGCGTATAGTATTTCTAACGACTGCTGCTTTGAGCGTCATTACCAACACCGTCTACGTGTTATTTGCTAGCAGCAAACGTCAGCCTTGGGATGACCCTAACTTCAAGAGATCAGCAGATCCTGGTAAGGAATATAATATATCACCTTGCATCGTATTCTGAACTGTGAAAGTTCTATAGGTTAAGGAGGAACCTATAAAACTTCCCTACTAACTTGACCTTTATAAGAGATTCGAGGTCAAATTAGTAGAAATTAATTAATTAGATGGCAAGATGAAATAGTGGACTTATGTTATTTACGGTGTTATGAGTAATTATTTGGAACATATTGCACCATGGGTGATGCGGGTATCAAGCAGACTAGTTATTTGTTTGTTTTAATCAATGCAAGTGTCAATATTTTACCATAGCCAAAAGGAGTGCAAATATGTTATTTATAATGTTTATTGTTTGTTTTGCAGAGGAATTGACTCCTGCTCTGGCAAAGAAAGCAGAATCCGAGAAATGACTGACACATTAACTGTTGAAATAAAAATAAATAGACAAGCCATCAAAAGCCACAATACATGTATGTTAAAGGAAATAAACGAGTTTGTTGGAAAGTAATCTTGTTTCTATTAACTAAGAATTACCAATAAAAACATAGTTACGGTTCCAGCTCAACTTTCGCACTCCGTCATCCGTCAATTCATTCTCCATTCCAAAACAATTCGAACCCAATTGGATCATCACCGTAACAGCCAGCATCATACACAACCATTTATTTAATCGTAATGCGAAACATAATTTTAGAAAGCAATCAGTGTATAGCTTCAACAGGCCCAGAGTAGGAGTGACGAGGACAGTTCGGTAAAAAGGCGTTTCTGGTAAAGTTTGCAAAATAAATTTTATAGGTATGTAAGTCATAAGATATTTAAATGTGAGCCTTTTTTTAATCGAACGAGTTCCATGCTTCAGCTTGGGCCGAAAATCGTTCGTGTGTCCAGTGTCTGTCCAGTTGCCATAAAATGGTTTCCCTTGAAATGACAATTAATGCACGATTTGTCTCATCTTATATCAAATAGGTACAAGTCTTTCCCTACGGTACCTATACATTAAAGTATACAGTTGAATGAATATTTGAAATCGAGTGAGCAGTTTCGAAGATTACTCCCTACATATTTTATACAAAGGAATACCTAATATTAGTTTTATTTTTGTTTTTCGAAGCTTATATAGTGTCCCACTGCTGGGCAAAGGCCTCCCGTCTCGACTTCCCCTTGTCCTGAATTTTAGCAATCTCTGACCAATTGTTACAAAAAGCGTCCAAACCCGTATCATGGTCGGCCTTATCACACGATAAGTGACAAGATAGAGCGTCCGTCACTGGCTGACACCGTTCTGACGACGCTCTTATCTTGTCACTTATCGCGTGATAAGGCCGACCATGATACGGGGTCAGGTCATCCCACCATTTCCGTCTCGGCCTGTCTCCGTGGCGATTTTGGCCCACCTTTGTAGATGCATGCGGAAGACGTAGCCCATATTAGTATTTATAGAGAAATTATACGAGCAACTGTTTTCAGGAGTCGACTTACTCGTGCAGATGTAATACTAAATGTTAGTGGCAGCTAAAGATCATAAAATGTTTTATACAGTTTTATGTCTATTCAAAAGACAAAAATATTAAAATAAGTAACTAAGTACAACACTTATATGCTAGAAGTAATTGAAACAAGTACGATGTGTTAACACTTTATGTTAAATCACTGAAATGGCTATAGGTTTCACACAGTTATGGATAAAATAATGAGTATGAAATGTGATGCTCAGTTTATAAATATACTTATAAATATTTTTAGAATTTTATTAATAAAATATATTCACGTTTCTTAATTGACGATTTATTTAGCCTATTCATCTCATTAAGAGTAAAAGTCAACGATATCTTATATCAGGAATAGCCAAGCAGCCCGGCTCTGTTTTTATAGCGTTCTCTTAAGGAAATAAGACAAGTTTAATCTTAAAATTTTTTTAGATAACGTTGATGATGAGACCTTTATTGAAGAACTTTGTAGGCATGTTAAAATGATTTCCCTTCTATATGAATTGTACCGTTCGAATCCTCTTGGCGTTATTCTCGGTTGTGCCCTAAAGAAGCACGGGGTCCGGTTTGACATCTTATCCCAAGATTTCGCACAGGCACTAGAGTTTACGAAAGCGACTACCACCTGACCTGCCGACCCAGAGGGAAAATTAAGTAGACCCCTTTTGGGATTAGATAGGTTTCCTCACGATGATTTCCTTCACTGAACAGCTAACGGTAAATATTCCGTACATAAATTCCGAAAAACTCATTGCTATATACGAACCGGGATTCGAACCCAGGACCGCCATATAACTCGTGTATTTACTCCCGGAAATCATAAATTTGGTGGAGTGGAATTGATGATGAAGACCACAGATGACTTATGGAATTCCTCAATGATGTACTGAAAAGTACAAAAGTACATCACATATTCTGATAAGATTCCGTTGAAATAGCAACTAATGAAGTGCCAAAGGTGATCCTTGTGGAATCGACGGAAGTCCTCAAATATTATCGGCCCACATACAGCGATTCGGTTTTTTTCTCTAATAATCAATGCAATTGCTCTCGGAAATCAGTTCATGTGGTAAATTGGAAAATAAATGTGGAAATGTTCTCGAGGCTTGGCGGAGTTCTAAATTTAAGTCGTTTAAAATTTTGTTTTTAAAGTAAATTATTATGTTATAAATCTCTATAGTCTAGGGGCTCTGTGAGCTGTAGCGAAATGGCAAAAAACGGAACCCTAATGGATTCGTCATATCTGTCTGTCTGTCCGGCCGTATGTCACAGCCACTTTTTTCCGAAACTATATGAACTATACTGTCGAAACTTCGTAAGTAGATTTTTTCTGTGGGCCGCATTATAAGATTTTCACACAAAAATAGGAAAAAAAACAATAAATTTTGGGGTTTATCCCCGTACTTAGAACTGAAACTCAAATTTATTTTTTCATCAAACCATGTGTACCATGGGTACCTATCTATGGATAGGTCTTCAAAAATTATAATATACTGAGGTTTCTAATATTATTTTTTTCTAAACTGAATAGTTTGTTAAAATGTGTTACAGGGGGGGGGGCTGTAACTTCTGAAATAAGAGAATGATAAAACTTAAAAAAGTATATGATGTGCATTACCATGCAAACTTCCACCAAAAATTGGTTTGAACGAGATCTAGTAAATAGTTTTTTTTTTTAATTTATTTATCGTATGGCGGTTACACACTGGTTATATATACAGATATACATTTGCAATTAAGAATTAAAATTTACAATTTTGCAGATAAAAGCTCGCTTCCTTTGTCAGTCGTTTAAAGTCTTCAGCTGATCCGTTGTATCTGGTGTTGGGGCACTCGAATACTATATGTTGTATTGTTTGTTCCGAGTGTCCACAGTAGCACGCCGGTGACTCGCTCCATCCCCATCTGTGCCAGAGGTATGCGCAGTTTCCGACACCAGTCCTTAGGCGATTGAGTCTGCACCATGTCGATTTTCGTTAAACCCCTTGGGTCATCAACCTTAAGCTCAAAGATGGCATTGTTGTTATTGTGCTGCTGGGATTCCCATTGTTTCATCCACACTTCGCTATCCTTCCACGCTGGGTCGTATGAATGAAAAGTTTTAGCAGGCGGGTTTCGGGATTTAAGGCGGGTGTTAAAAATGCTACACAGGTCTTCATGGATGGGCAGCAGGGTATTTCCGGATATTTTGGTGAGTTCCCGCGTTAGGCATTTTTGTCTGCGGATGTCGGGTGGTGCAATATTACTGAGGACGGGTAACCAATGGATAGGTGTCGGCAGGATACAGCCTGATATAATCCGCATTGTGTGGTTGAGCTCAACATCCACTCTGGCCACGTGTGCACTGTTCATCCACACAGGTGCACAGTATTCTGCCGTCGAGTAGACGAGGGCCATAGCAGTGGTCTTTAGGCAGCCAGCACTGGCACCCCATGATGTGCCTGTTAATTTCTGGACTATGTTGTTCCTAGTCTTGAGTTTTCCAGACAATTTATCAAGATGGTGCTTGTACGTCAAACTCCTGTCGAGAGTCACACCAAGATATTTTGGACTGAAATTGTGACGCAAGACCGTACCTCTAAACCTAACTTTCAGCTGTTTGTTCGCTAATCGGTTGGAAAGGTGGAAACAGCAGACCTCAGTCTTGTTGGCATTTGGGCATAAGCACCAGTGCTGGAAATACTCGTCCATAGCTTCCAAGTCTCTCTCTAAAACGGTTTCTGATGTCTCCATGATTTTGTTTTGGGTTACTAGAGCCAGATCATCAGCGTAGCCGAACTTTCGCGAGGTCGTGTCAGGTATGTCGTGGATGTAAAGGTTAAAGAGCAGGGGAGCGAGCACAGATCCCTGGGGCAAACCATTGTTTAGAATCCTCACTTTACTTGACAGATGGCCCAGGTGGACTTGGAACGGTCTGTTGGTAAGAGCATCTTCTATTACTCTGTATATTCTCAGGCATGGAACGGCTTTTAATAGTTTGTAGAGCAATCCTTGTCGCCACACAGTGTCGTATGCAGCTGTCCGGTCTATAAATACTGCAGAAGACTTTGACCCGGCTTGGAAACCTGCCTCGATATGTGTTGTGAGGGCGAGAACCTGGTCACAGCAGTTTCGTTTTGGCCTGAAGCCAGCTTGCTCTTGCGGGATTTTTGAGAGGATAGTATCCGATATGCGATTATAGATCAGGCGTTCCAATAGCTTGTAGATGACACTGAGTAGTGCTATTGGGCGGTAGCTGTCAGCTCTATCCTCGGGTTTTTCAGTCTTAAGGACAGCAATGACTTTTGATGTCTTCAATTTGGGTGGAATTTTTCCATGTTGTATCATATTTGTATAGAATGCTGCCAACCATAATTGGGTCCGCGCGCCGCTGTATTTCAAAAACTCTGGGAAAATGCCGTCTTCTCCGCAGGCCTTGTTTACGTTGATGTGTGCGATTGCCGATTTGATCTCGGGCATGGTTACAGGGCCGCTATATTTATCGTCAGGAGTGGCCTGGGATTTTTCCAGCTTCAGTTTCTTACGGACTTCACGGGTGTGGAGTTTGTGACTTGGCGCTTTCGAGAGCTCTACTATTCGGTTTCCAATGGCATTTGCGCTTACTTTTGGTTGACAGCCATGAATCGTTTGGCCAGAAGTTAGTCTTCTCAAAAGGTGCCATGCTTTACGACTTGAGTGTGTGAAGTTCATCTTTTGAACTGTCTGTTCCCATTTTTCCTGACGGACTTCGTCCAAAGACCTTATAAGTTGGTGGGCCGTATTTCTGTCGGCAGTTTCCTGAAACTCCTCCCAAAGTTCTTCAGTCTCACTGTTCCAGCATGGGACATACTGTTTCCTGTAGCCTCGTGGAATGCACTGTTTTGCTGTCGAAATAATCAGTTTTTTAAAACGGTCGTAATTTTTTGCCAAGGGTTCAATCCATCTTATTCTCTCGTCCAGTTTTATGGCGTATTGCTTCCAGTCGGCTTTTTGAAAATTCCATCGAGGACCTGGGTAGCATTGAACCAAGGGGATTTTTATTCCAGGAGGATAGGGCGGTGCTGGCTGTTCGGAATATCAGAAAGTACAGACTTTTTTACAGGGACTGGTAAACCATACTGATCCTTTGAGACGAAGACCAGGTCGGGGTTGTAATCTCGGCCCCATCGAGCGGATTTAAAAGAGCCTCTGGTTTTGTTGTCGTGTACAAGAAATGAATTTGTCTTGTCCGCCCATTCTGTAATGTCTCTGCCGTTCTCATGGATATCCTTGTAGCCCCAGGATGTATGATGGCTATTGAAGTCACCCACATAAACGCAAGGATGTGCGAGCTCCGGTAATGCAGGTTTCGGCCATTGGCTTTTCGGCGGTTTGTAGATATTGCATATCTTAATTTCGCCCATCTCGATTGAGTTCACGGCAATGTTCTCGTGCTCGATACTATTGGAAATGGTAACAATGGATTCCGAAATGGAGTGGTGAACGTAAACAGCTGTACCATACTGAGCGTGATACGTGGCTGCTACCAGGTTATAGCCAGCAAGGTCTCCTCTGCGAGCAAGTTGTATTTCATCTGCAGCATGTGTCTCTTGTAGTAACACTACGTCAATATCCAAATTATTAATAATTTTAGCTAGGCAGTCAGATTTAGATCGGCTTATACCTTCTATGTTTAATTGGCAGATGCGGACTGAAGGTCCGACATCCTTTGTCAGCGGGCTCTTGGGAGCGCCTCTTTTCGCATCGTTATTCATATTGGTTCGTATTCGTATCGATTTCGCTGATAGGGTTCCAGTGTGCGCTGCGAGATTCAGAAGGAACAGTGCAGCTGCCGAGTTTGTTGTTCTTTTAGCACCACCCGGAGGTCACGTGTAGGGTTTCTAGGGTTAATCCTACGGACGTAGAACAACAACGACCTCCAAGCCTCCGACCTCCTCTTTAATAAGTACGTCATAAATCGTAAACCGCAATTTACCTTTCATTCAACGGATTCGGAACCCTTTGTGCGGGAGTCCGACTCGCACTTGGCCGGTTTTTGTATTTCAAAAACCTTCAATCAAAAGAATGAAACAATATAATTTTATATCCATATCATATTTCTGCTCAGGAGTTAGGACGCTCAAACTTTATGAAGGGTGGCACTGGATCGAAGGGTGTTTTGGATGCGGATGTTTATATCCTCCTCCCTTGTAGTAGTGTCAGTGACTGTGCAGCCTAAGTACTTAAAGGAAACGCCTTTGTAATTGACATCCCCTACATGAAGTTCCTTCATTTTACCGGCTACAGTCGGAGGACAGACTAATGTGAAGACGACAGTTGTTTGTCAGTAGTTCGACGAACGAAGAGCTTTTATTGCCGTTTTATTCTTATCGAATAAACTCTAATACTCGTATGACGGTATTAGAGTTTATTCGTTAAATAGCTAAATAGACATGTCTTTATAAGTGTCATCACGTAATTTACATAAATAAATAAGATAGCAAAAATAAACATGATATATCAAGGTTTGGCGCAGCAGAAACTCGTAAACATAGAATAGAAGTAACTCAGCACGTAACAAAAACGTCTCTGAGGAATTAAAATAATTACTCAGTCTGGAAATCTCCACACGTGACAACAGTGACATTGAGATAACAGACCACGTTACTCTTATTACCGGTAACTAAAGTTCAATTTAAGAATGTAAACATTTTATCTTATGAACGAAGTTCATCAGTTGGCTCAGCAAATATGAATTCAGATAATGTCTAAGAAGTGTAACAAAACAGTTGAATTTGATATGAATAGGATACATTTGTCTTGTGTAACAAAGGATTTATTTTAAATACACGTTATAATCAATTAATTGTAAATGAAAATGCATCAGAGCTTTTCAATATGGACGTGGAATTTTTGAGATATAAATATGAAGATGGGGCGGAGGGGTTCATTATAAAAAAAGGTAAGTCATTTTAGATTGTTATTATTAAAATATTGTCTTTAGCCTTTTCTAGATCGAAGTGAAATTTAAAGAAATGTGCTAAAATATGCTAGGCTTTACACAAAAGCGTTTCTTCCTAGTCGCAAATATAATTAAAAAATTGTGAAGAAAAACGAATGTAGTGTATTGTTATTTAGTAGATTTGCGTTTTGCATTTTGAACAATTGCAAATACGATGTACCTAACGCTTGTGTGTGAAACCGAGTATAATTCAAAATAATCAGATTAGCGACCTTATTAATCTGTACATTTTACATTTGCCAACAATAAACCTAGCGATGGTAGGTAACACAGTTGTTAAAATAGTGTAAAATAACACATTAGCCTTAAAGGTATTCAGTATAATTCTAAATAATCAGATTAGCGACTAAATTAATCTGTATATTTTACATTTGATGACAAAAAACCTAGCCATGACTTTTGACAACTGTGTTACCTACACACAGTTGTAAAAATAGTGTAAAATAACACATTATATAATGTTTTTTACCACTTCTATGTCATAGCAGTGCACTGTTCTTAAATTGGATAACTTCCCTGATTAGCAATCATATAATCGACCAACTAAAGAATAGGTATTACGTATTTTATAAGTATGGTTCCTACTTTAAAAGATAATTAGTAGCTGCTGAAGTGTTGAGGTATATTTTCTATACTAGATATTTTGCCGTTTCATAAAGATTAAAATATTAATAGACATTCCACTCACGCCCAACATTAAAAGTCTCGAAGGGATATTAAATTTGTAATTGTGTCCTCATAAATGCAAACTAAGATCCAAAGCAGCAAAAGTGTATTTAATTTTAATTTATAGACAGATAATTCAGTAAGTACTGCAATAAGTATAATCTCAATTAGTAAAAGAAAAAAAAAAACAATTGACGGATGATCAGTATTTGATAAAACGCGTCGTACGGTCATGGACTTTAATTATTGTTGAGCCATTTAGAGCTTCTTATACTGGACTTCACTTTTTATACTGGAGACTACAAAGCTTAACTATTAAAAAACCAAAATAAGTGACACCTGAATGGTTCAACAACTAAAGTCCTTGAGGCTAAATTCTGCTGATTGCTGATTGGGTTTTTGCAGTATTCCCGCAAAAAACAAAGCTTACCAAAGTTTATCAACAATAACACTCCACCTTTTCACCACATTTTTTCAGAATATTTGGTTACAACATTTTATACCTTATTTCTAATAAGTTAAGCTTTATTTTCACAGGGTTCAGGATCGGCGTACGTCACCTGCAAGCCGTGTACATGTTTGCGATCTCCGTCGTGCTAGGCATGCTGCGTGGGAGCTGCGGTGTGGCCATGCTAGCCATCAATGACCCGGCGCGGCTCAACGACACATACATAGAAGTGAGTTATAGGCCAATTACACAGCAGATAGCTCCAAGCATTAAAACGAATCCACATAAATGTCTGAGGGGCTACCGCGAAGTTAAAACGAACTTCGTTCGAGTATCAACCTCTCTGTCGCTCGAACTAGCAAGTGCAACACAGATGGAGATACTCAAATGAAGTTCGTTTTCGTTTCGCGGTAGCCCCTCTGATGTGACGCACTCAGAGAGACACGTCAGCGGTACGTCAGTCCGTGTGCCGCGCATGTGTGCGTGGAACTGCTTTGCAATGGAGCGCAGGTGCAAAAAGGTCTGACGATACTCTTATTGAGATACTGGAATGAAATTGGGATCGAAGTTGGTATGGCAAAGTGAAAAATGAAAAGAATAACTTTTGCACATCATAAAATCTCAACCCAAAATAAAAAGAGATTTCTTTGTTTAAGGGTTGATATTCTAAAGTTAAAATCAAACTCATTTTACATTATCAAAAATATCACAATTCATAATTTATTTCTAATTAAATGCTAGTCTACGGGTATGGCAGACTATGTAACGTTGCACCGAAACGTTTTTATAACCCTCGTTATGGACATCCACACAACCATAACTACAGAAGTTTAACTTTAACCTCGTGAGGTTTTTCTGAAGACACCGACAGGTAAAATAAAACGGCGGTAATTATTCAATTTATTCAAACAGTTAAACCATACATATAAAAATTATACTACTTTTATTTTACGTTCCTCGTCTTGATATTACTTACCCAAATTGTTGATAGCTTTTTAATACTAGTATCACTAATTGAAGCTGAAAGACATTTTGTTACTATTCTCAGTTTATTGTAGTAAAAGTTTTTAATCCATTTTGTATGCGGAATTTCAAATCAATCCGACCATTGTTACATTAGTGTTGATTGACCCATTGACCTGCTGATGTCCATTGTGTAAAATATTGAAATTTTTGTGTTATCATCATCATATCAGCCGAAAGACGTCCACTGCTGGACATAGGCCTCTCCCAAAGAGTGCCACAATAACCAATCCTGCGCCATCCCATCCAGCAAATATTTGTGTGTTTTACAATTTCAAAACATAGCCAAAATGTGGGTAGTTGCATTGTTTAGAAGTTTTTTTTTTATGTAAGGCTTTTCCCAAAAAAGTTTTGTCCTTGTCACACGTTGTTCACATGTGTTGATCGAATCCTCTTTATTCAAAATAATTTCTGTTTCATTTAAGTTTTTCGTTCTGTGTTTGGACAAGTCATAGACAATCGTTTCATGAAGGTGACCCCCCTCTTAAAACTTTGGACACTTATTAACTTTGTGATTATTTAATCCCCTGCTTTAGTTTTTTCTCCATTTGACATTATTTTTAAACCTCAAAAAATTTCAACAGTAATGGTTATTTTATTTGGTGTCTTCTACACCCTAACTACACAAGTTTAATTTAACTAAATTTTGCAAGCAATTGAGATAACATTTAGGCGGCTTCCTGATTTGTCGGAACGGAGGCAGTACGATATCATTAAGCAGTCAGCTTTCAGTATCAAGTTTAGTGTGAAATGAGTCAGTACCGACTCTGTACTGCACGCCTATAATATTACTTCAATGAGTGTTTCCTGACTGGCACGGGATGCGTGGGATGCGCGGAAGCGGCGGTACGGTAATATTTGTGGCCCCAACCACCACAATATATCTAGGTACCATATAATTAGAGTTTTGATTACTACTAACACAAGTACCTATTATATTTGTTAATCCAATAGCTTCTCAAAATCTGATGTATTTTCTATTTCTATGTCATGTTTGGGTTGTTACTGACATTGACGTTATGTTGAGAAAAAAAAATGTATGAAATACGGGGTGGGTTGGATCAATCAATTAATTACAAGTTAACATAACAAGGTGTATCTTACGGTACCTAATTTATTCTAAGATTTGTCCAAACACAGAAAGTAAGTACTACTTACAACTTGAATAATACCAAAAATATTTTGATTAAAGATGATTCGATCCAACCAAGAGATAAACAACATTTTGGTAATTGACCATATTGTATCAATTTTTTTTTATCTGTGTAGAATTTAGATGTTTTAGATTTAGTTCTTATTTGTGTTATGTTCAAGGATAGGACAAACGCCCGTCATTTTGGAAACTTAACCCTGTTCTGTACAGTAGAGACTTCCTTATACTAATAAAAAAAATTAGGTACTAAATAAGAATAAGAATAGTTTATTCGTGACAAATTTGGAAAAAATTGTGGTCATTCTTTTGAATGTGTGATTTATCGCCTTAATCATCGTCATTTGAATAATTTGTCACTGGAAACATATAAATTATGGTACTTAAAATAAATTTATAAAACATTACTTTTGTCCTTTGTTTTGTATTGTCACGAACAAACTATTCTTATTCTTATTTAGTACCTAATTTTTTTATTAATATAAGGAAGTCTCTACTGTACAGAACAGGGTTATGTTTTCAAAATGACGGGCGTTTGTCCTATCCTCATAACTTATGTTGAATCTGGCCTCACTAGGTGAAGGTTGTAGTTTGTATTTAATTTTGAAATGCATAAACAGACCACTACATCAACATCGTACATTGTTCGGAGATTTATGCGATTAAGAGTTGATGTTCTGTTTGGCCAGTTATATGCAGGCCGCCGCTTGATCGCTTTATTGGGTAATAATGTTGACGATTTAAAGCCGAAAATGGGAATTGACGGGGACGTCATATATGTTTTGTTCAGACAGTCTCAGGCCTGATGGGTCTTTTTAATACATCAGTTGGTTCATGTTTAAGCCAATTCTTCGTAGTTTTGACGATTTTTTGTCTTTTTAACGAGGTAAACATGCCAGTGAGTGCTTGACCGAGTCTTATACTTAACGCTTTCAATCTTTATCCATAATATCAGGGGTAACCAATATGACTATAAATTAACTTTATGGCGATTATGGCAAAGAAAGTTATGCTCGGAAAGGTATCTTCACACGCGTTCCCTGATAAAATATGTAAAACAGATGATAAGTCGTATATGCTCGCATGATTTTATATTAGGATAGGTACCTACTAAACATTTGTCTGCTTTGCCTAAAGGTCGACTGGTAGATAATGCTAACGGCATTAAGTCTGCCTTTTGTACGATACGTTGTTCTTTTGTGCAATAAAGATTAAATAAATAAACAACCTAAGCAACGCCAAATATTTGTGTTGGGTGATTTCCTGCGCAGGGCTCGAAACTGAGCCTTATTAGTTTAGTAACCAGCGTATTATCCGCCAACAAACTGCCCTCAGTTTGGCGGTACTTTATTTTTTAAACTAGCGTATAAGATTTTGTGAGATAAATAAATAAACAATAAATAATATTCTATGAATGCACTGTTCTTTGCTAAAACTGCGTCATCCTTCTGAAGGTAGACTCAGGATCACGTCGTTAGAAATAATTCTTACTTTAGCGCAGTTAGCTTGATTTGTTACCAGTTTTCTGCGCTTTATTACGGGTGATGAAGGTAATTTGGATAGTTTTAGTGCTTGGAACTTGTTCAAGGAGGAACCTCTTTTCCTGACAATATTATCATATTAGGTAGAGAGAAATACCGGGGAAAATTTATATAAACCAAATAAAAGAGCATGTCGCGTTGTCAAGAAGAGCAAGCCTACGCGACAGATCATTTATCAATATGATACCAATGCCTTCAGTAACATTGGCCTCCTGAGCCGTAAGAGTGCAGGTGCATCCAATACGCCATTAATTTTTGACCCATAATATGCAGCGACATCAACCGTGAATATTCTTAAACTCTTTTTACTTTCAGGTTCACAACTGGGATAGAAAAACGCAAGCCACCACCTTCTCTGCTTTTCTGTTTGGTTACGCCCTGATGCTGCTCCCAGCAGAACTCTGCGTCAGCCAGTTAGGCAGTAAAATGTTGGTTACTTCTGTTCTTGGTATTAATGGAGCATTTAATGCGGCCATGGCTAATATTGTGAATAAGGTAATTGTCGCCATCTTGATAATGATTCTGTGAACTAAAGTATAGCTTTCCAATACAAGGGTCATACACAGTATTTTAAACATAATTCGTCTTTCATGTAGTTAATAGTTAAGAGCTTACGTGCATATAAATAATGTAAGTCAGGCTCATAAAACCCACTTTCCCGAAATGTGCACTTTCTCGAAAAGTGCACTTTCCGCAAAATGTACACTCCCAGGAGATACACTTTCCCAATTGGGTCACTTTCTCGAAAGGTGTACTATTTCAAAAAGTGCTCTTTTCCATAAGGCAACCTTTCCCAAACGGTACACTTGCCCAATTAGGACACTTTCTCCAAAGGTGCAGCACTATATAGGGTAAGACTGGCCATAGTCAAGGTGGCGTTTGCCAGCCCCCTACGGGCCTGCCTTGCGAGGGATTTTTTTTTGTAAAAATATCAATTATATCTTAGAATGTGGTTTATCTGAGAAAGTTAACTTTATGGGAAAGTGCACCTTCTGAGATTATATACCATCTGAGAATTTGGTTTATCTAAGAAAGTGTACCAATTAGGAAGTGCTCTTTTTAAGACAGTGCACATTCCGAGAAAATGCTCCTTCTAAATAAGTGTACCTTTAGGGAAAGTGCCCATTTCGGGAAAGTGGGTTTTATGAGCTTGTCCCAATAATGTTAATACGGCATAATAAATTAAAAGAGGAGACGCCGTTTATGAGGATTACGAGTCCAACCAAAAATTAGACTTTGTGGTAGCCCTTAACTTTGGCAATGTCCACAGGAAAGACGCAAAAAATCTCTGTATGACCCACAATACAAATAATCCTTATTGCACACCTCTCAAAAACTAAAAAGTAACAAAGAGAAACAAATCAATAACATGCAGGTAGACGTAGAAAATTTGGTGGTCTTATCGCTGAAGAGCCTTCTGTTCTTCTGAATGACAATTTAAATCCTTTGCAGATGGCAACTATGTATTTCCCTTTATAAGATTGATGCAGTTCCGGCTTGCCCACGTTTGAATTCATTTGTGAAAGAAAGAGATCGGAGCAGCGTTTCTTGTTCCCACGTATGGCGCACTGCTGCCACCGCTGCTCAAAGTTATGACCGAGCCGTCAATACAGCGAATCCATGTACCAGAGTCGTCAATTATGTGTGTGTTCTTGTTTGTACCTACAACTTAAGCAATTAAAATCTGTTTATTCTAATCAACGCACGTACCGGAAGGCGCGGCGTGGGTTGACCCCCCACAAGGTGGACTGATGACCTGGTAAAGGTCCTGGGAGTCCGCTGGATGAGAGTGGCGCAGGATCGATCATTGTGGCACTCTTTGGGGGAGGCCTATGATCGGCAGTGGACGTCATGGCTCACTGGGAGGCACGACACTAAGAGAAATCATTATAGATGATAGCTGCCGGCGCCATTATTAAAGTTAATTGGTCTATACCGTGTGGTTGATGCAACCTCTCCTAAATCTTTGTTTCCAGGGAGGTTGGATAGCAGTATGTAACATGCAGCTACTTCTAGGCATGTCTCAAGCCTGTCTTGCTCCTGCTAACAGAGCTATGCTTGAAAACTGGATGCCCCCCAACGAGAAGGGCTTCTTCAGTAGCATAGTTTATGGAGGTAATATCATTAAGCATCAACAAAATTCGTTCTGAGGCTCGGTGAACCTGTTTCATCATTAAAAAAGCCCTGATTACACTGGCGCGGCCTGTAGTCCCGGCTAATAGTAACTAGACAATTACTGTTAAATTTACTAGTGACGGTGGCGCCGATCTGCGAGAGGCTCTATAAACAACTGACAGCTGCAGCAGTCTAATGAGCTAGATAGATTTCTGACCAAAACAAGGAGGAAAGGAGGACAAGCCCGATAAAGATATCATCTCAAATAACTGGCGCTTTTCTGGGCCTTTTCATGCCCGTTTTCAGCAAACATTTATAACGCCTCTATTAACCTATTCAAGTTTCTGCCTTTGAAGTATGGAGTGAGTGCGATATCAGTAAGATATCCGGTGTCAGTGTCAAGTCAGTACAGATTAGGTACTGCGCGTCTACATTTCAATGTGTCTTTCCTGAATGGACCGGTATGAATGTAGCGCTACTGCCTACGCAAATATAATACTGACAATACTAGTCCACTTATTATTTACCGTATCTTTTCCAGGGACAAATCTAGGGATGATCATGGCCTTACCATACGCGGGTGCGCTGTCAACGCACCCGCTTGGCTGGGAGCTGATATTCTACGCCCAAGCCATGGCCGCACTATCAGCATGCGCCATATGGGGCATCCTCACAGCAGCAGCACCACAACGGCACCAAGCCATTGGTGACTCGGAGAAAGAGTACATTGAAGAAGCTAAGGGATTCTACAAAAAGGTCAGTTTATTGATTTTATATGACATATCTGTGCAAATATTGCTGCATTTGTGGTACACCAAAGCTTGGGTAATTGACGATTTAAATACATGTATGTCAAGGAGAAATCGTATATGAAGTCCCTTCCCGCACTTCGCTGGCAGGAATTTGTTCAATGATCCGTCTGTAACTCCAGTGCACAGCAGATATAAACATAATGATAACTGGAATGATTATGATGACGTAAATAGTGACGACGACTTGAATTATGATGATGATGATGGTATCATTAGTGGTGGTAAAATGCTAATAATTACACAGTTCATATCACGTATTAAATGTTACTACGTGCGACATGTCTCCAACTCTTCGGTGCGGTGTCACGGCGGTGAATCACTGCCCGCGCCATTTAATACGTGAGTTGAACCGTGTAATTATTAGCATTATTTCAACATTCGATTAGCGGTGGTGTTGTTGATCACGTAATGACAATGACGATGGTCGCAGCGATTACAAAGAGAATGAATATGTTGATGATGTTACTGGTTGTAATGAGGCTGATTACGCTGCTGGAACGAATGATAATTATTTTCAGACACAACACCCAGTCCCATGGCGGCAGATCCTTCGCTCACCTCCCTTCTGGGCTCTAGCTGCAGCCCACGCTGCCTTCAACGCTGTGTTTGTCCTATTCCTTTTTGACATTCCCTACTACTTTATTACTTTTGGGAGATCTTTAAAAGAAGTGAGTAGCAGCTTTGATGTTGGTAATTTAAAGCAGAAATTAACTTTTTTAATCTAGTATTTAACGATATTGCTGTACCAAATATATATAAACATGCTCATCACACACATATTTGCCCTTACCGGGATTCGAATCCAGGACCGTCAGCTTTATAGGCAGGGTCACTACTCACTAGGTCCCTGTCTTTAAAATCATAGCATGAATCAAATGTCCTTAAATGGGTCCACTACTTTCAATTAAGTTCTTTTTGTGATGACTTCAACTTGGCTGACTTGATAGTAGTACATATCAGGTCAGGAGTATAAATGGTAAAGTTATATCTCATTTGTGGTTTCAGGCATCCTTACTAGCGATGCTGCCTTTTGTAGCTATGTGGCTAGTTTATCTTACAACATCACCGACTATAGAGTGGGTGTTCAACTCAGGATTTATGAGTTACGTACTCAACGCCACATATTACCGCAAGTTGATAAATGCAATAGGTGAGTTTCGATTTCATCATATTCACAATAAATGTATTAGCAAAGGCAGGATCTCAACTAGAGAACCGTGTTCCATTAAAAACCAATTCTACGCGGCACATGCACGGCACACATGACTGATGCAGCGCCAAGTCCACTTAAGTTTATTGTAGCGACACCTGTCTGTGCGAGTGCTTTGTACGGATTTTCTTAACTACACTCGAGAGCAAAAGTTTCGAGTCACTAGCATTTACTTCAATATCTTGAAAACGAATAAAGCTATCGTATTGAAATAAATTGGACCTTATAGACAATTTGATGTTACTAAAATAAAATGCATCACATTTACTACTGACCTAAACTACTGGCCTAAAAATGGCGTCATTATGCTTGCAAAACCAAAACTGAAAATATTGAACTTTTTATATTAACAAGTAGTTTTAACACAGTTTAGTACTTGGTATTACTCCCACGTGCTGTCTGGACTGCTGCAATGCGATTTGGCATGCTGTACACCAAGTTTCTGAAACACTGTTGGGGAATGTTCTCCCATTCCTCTACCAATGCATGTTTCAGGTCACGAAGCGTAATTAAAGGAGGATCTCGTTGTCTTACACGTCGTCCGAGCTCGTCCCAGGCGTGCTCGATCGGGTTGAGGTCGGGGCTACGTGCTGGCCACACCATGGGACGAATATTCACCTCATCTAGGTAGTTTTCCACTACACGAGCAGTGTGGGGACGGGCGTTATCGTGCATAAAGATGGCATTCTCACCAAGTCTTGCCATAAATGGTCGGTCCATGGTCCGTGCTCGTTGAGGATTTCATCAACGAATCTTACGCCATTAAGAGTACCGTTTTCGATCAGTACAAGCTCTGTTCGGCTTTCCGCAGAAATTCCAGCCCACACGAGTACCGAACCACCACCGTATGCTACCTTTTCTTGCATAAATCTTTCTCCTGGTCTTCTGTACACCTTTGCTCTTCCGTCGTGTGTATACAGCATAAATTTTGATTCTTCCGAGAACCGGACATTTGAACAATTTTCAATCGTCCAATGCGAGTGTTCGCGTGCATAAATTCGTCTTGCTATACGATGGTGCCTCTCGAGTTTCGGACCATTTGCGGGTCTATATGGTTTCAAATTACCTTCAGCAAGTCGCCGTCTTACAGTCCAAGCAGAAGGGTTGCTTCTACCAAGCCCTAAAAAATGATGAGTCAGTGCTGTTCCCGTAAGAAACCGATTTCGCAGGATAGAGTTGACTAGATATCGATCTTCCCGTGCCGTCGTACACCTGGGTCTGCCTGTTATTGGTCTGCGTAGGTTTGAACCAGTTTCTATAAACCGCTGGCGAACACGCTGAACTGTAGACAACGATACACCGACTATTCTTGCTGTTTCTCGCTGACTGCTCCCATTTTCCAGGATCGTGAGGATTCTCGTACATTCCTCAGGTGTGAGTGACATAATTACTACTTTAATAATGACTATTGGATACCTGGAAGACTTCTTATAAATACATTTTATGACAGAACAAAAACAAAAGCAAAAACAGTTGCGAAAATTAGAAGTTCTGATTTGATAAAAAGGGATCATTATGTTTATTACTTTTTTAATGCCATTACTTCACGCCAACCAATAAGTTTTTATTCGTATAATGAAGGATTATTAAATTGTCTATAAGGTTCAATTTATTTCAATACGATAGCTTTATTCGTTTTCAAGATATTGAAGTAAATGCTAGTGACCCGAAACTTTTGCTCTCGAGTGTAGTAGTAGTAGTTTACGAAAATGACTGCTATCTGTTCTGTCAAAGTTTGACTTTGAGCAATCCCAACATTATTTCATGAAACGTTTTTTTTATTTTTATCTATTGATTAAGACAAAAACAATGAATATAATTACAAAGCCCATCTAGGCAAAACCTTGGAGAGGTCTGTGTGCCGATGGGGAGTGCTTAGTATTCTGTTGATCTAATTTATAGTTAAATTAAAAACTAGTATTTTAAGTAGGTTAGTTAGTGCAACTTTGTTTATAGAATATACATAGGTTACATTATTGCATTTTAAAAAGTGCATCATCTTTAATATTTTTCTTATTTTACAACCTTTCACATTTAAGTTTTGTACATGTTCAGGAAATTGATTTATTATTTTAGGCAGTAAGTATGAGTATTTTCGAGCACCATATATGTTATTATATTTAGGTAAACAAATTTGGCTTTGGGATGATAACTTTCTTAATCTAATACATCTTTTCTTAACTTTGAGTTTTGTAACACGTACAATGATATAATATATTTCTTATTTAATTGTTTGTTTTTGTCTCGAATAAATGTTTATTTCTTTATTTCCTTCCTTAATATGAATATTAACTTATTTAGGTTGTCTCATTTCAGGAGCATTTGGAGCAGTAATCGGCCTGACAGTTCTTTCAAATGTAAACCCTGATTCCGGTGTGGCTTTGATCATATTGACAATAACTTTGGGCTTAACTGGATTCCAATACTCCGGATTTCTGGTATGACCCAAAATCAATAGCAATAAGCTTATCGAGTTCTATAACTCATTACATTATCCACTCACTTGCTGCACCCCTAAACTGATGGTGGCAACTGTGGTTGCCAAGCGAAGTATGTAATGGGCTTCTGTGATAAAGAAAACTTTTACTTTTACTTAAAATTCGAAATCAAGCGAGTGGTTATGATTGGTTACAAATCATAGTGGATAGAGAAAAATTTATTATTGCCGAAGCTTCCATATTATTTTTCCTGAATTTTATTACGAAAACGGTTCACAATTTGTTTACAATCCAAATATTTGTGTTGCATATATTTGTAACTATCTTTTGCCTGCGACTTCATTCGTGTTGCATTATTTTTGTTTTACTGGGATAAAAAAAATTCTGTATGTTAATGCTGGCTATACTCTATTTGTATCATACAAGAATTCAGTAATCCGTTTTTGAGTGATTTAGTAACAAACATCCAATTTTCCAAATTTTCGCATTTATAGTATATGAAGGATAACATTAATAATATATAAAAACATATTGGAGGACTTAAGTACGATGCTCGATGACCTCAGTAAAGCTTCCGAGCGAGTTGGTCTAAGAATAAACATGGATAAGACGAAGATCATGTCAAATGCCCATGTAGTACCAACTCCCATTACAATCGGACACTTTACGCTCGAAGTTGTAGACGATTATGTATACCTAGGACAAACTATCCAGTTAGGTAGGTCCAACTTCGAGAAAGAGGTCAATCGTCGAATCCGACTCGGCTGGGCAGCGTTCGGGAAGCTACGGCACATCTTTTCGTCCAATATTCCGCAGTGTCTCAAGACGAGAGTCTTTGACCAGTGTGTGTTGCCAGTGATGACATATGGTACTGAAACGTGGTCGCTTACTATGGGCCTCATAAGAAGGCTCAAAGTCACCCAAAGGGCTATGGAGATAGCCCTCTCCATAGCCCTTTGGGTGACTTTGAGCCTTTCCTTTGGGAGTTTCTCTGCGAGATCGCATCAGAAATGAGGCTATCCGCAGTAGAACCAAGGTGACAGATATAGCCCTCCGAATCGCTAAACTAAAGTGGCAGTGGGCGGGGCACATAGCACGTAGAACCGATGGCCGTTGGGGCGGAAAGGTTCTCGAGTGGCGACCACGTACCGGAAGGCGCGGCGTGGGTAGGCCCCCCGCAAGGTGGACTGATGACCTGGTAAAGGTTGCTGGAGTTCGCTGGATGCGGGTGGCACAGGACCGGTCACTTTGGCACTCTTTGGGGGAGGCCTATGTCCAGCAGTGGACGTCTTTCAGCTGATATGATGATGATGATGATGAAAACATATAAAAAATAATATGGATATTTTTGCTAACTTCGAATAAATTACGTAAAGTAAAGTACCTAACGTTTTCCATAATTTTATTATACCGCAAAGTATACCGAAGTCTCTTATTATGAGGTGTAGGTTCGTTTGTGTTTCATCAGAGCATCAGATCAGAGCTGAATGTAACTCGTTAGCGAGTCTGAATTGCTTAACACGGGATACAATACAACGCATCTGTCTGGTCAATCCAATAATTAATATAAATTAATATTGAGGGGATAATCTCACACAAACCGACCTAGTCACTAATTAAGCAAAGCTTGTACTATGGGTACTAGACGACGATTGGACATAGAAAACCATCCATGACTCAGGAATAAATATTTGTGCTCATCACACAAATAAATGTCAGAAAAATAGCAGCGGTAAAAAAATCACTCAAATCAATTAAGACAATTTACCCTGGAATATGGCTACTGGGTAAAAATATCACATGGTAGTTAATTTTAGTCGTAACTTTTTCTTGTCGCCTTTGCCGCTTGGGATACTCAGTTCCTTCAAATTAATATACAGGGTGTAATCGTTAAGTGTTTACAGGCCATAATTCCGTAAATACAGCAGATATCAGAAAACTTCTAACTGATATCGAAAGTACGTTCCCCAACGAGTAAAATTACACTTATAACGTTTTTGAAATAAAAGCAGAAATATCCCAAATATTAACTTCAAACCCTTCCATACATTTAGTAGGTAACCGTTCATTCAAAGACTAGTTTAATACTACTTTAATATTACTTTATCTATTTAGAAAATGTTATTATTGTAATTTTACTCGTTGGGTAACGTACTTTCGATATCAGTTAGAAGTTTTCTGATATCTGCTATATTTACGGAATTATGGCCTGTAAACACTTAACGATTACACCCTGTATAAGGCACGTTCACCCCCTCGCTGGTCAGTTCGTTTGGTAGCAGAGCATGCTTGAAGTGCGTATGGGTGAAAAAATACCCTGTAGCGACGCTTTGTGTTATATTATTTCTGGTATGTTTCCGTTCGTTTTTTTGTTGTGTAGGCAAGAATACAATAAATAACCCGCTGAAAGATAATGAAATGAAACAGTTCCTAGAAAAAGAAGATACCTAGGATGAAAGTGGATCGGAAATAGAGGCTTTGAGGAGCAAAGTGTTCTCGAAAGTGAAACGTACCAGGAAGCAGTAGATTCTTATAGCCGGGCGGCTTCGGAGGAGACTCTTTTGTTTACCGTTTTCCTTCACAAACACCACTTCAGCAGCCAGGTGACATGGAAGTGGATAATCTACAGGATCATTATGGAGGATGAAATTCGTTGCAGTTTACTTTCAGATTCATTTATCATACATGTAATTTTTTAGGGTTCCGTACCCGAAGGGTAAAAACGGGACCCTTTACTAAGACTTCGCTGTCCGTCCGTCTATCTGTCACCAGGCTGTACCTCAAGAACCGCGATAGCTAGACAGTTTAAATGTTGTTGACTGTTGCTGCTATAAAAACAAATACTAATTCATTCATTCATTCATTCATGACATAAGTAGATAATGGTACGGAAGAGTACGACTCGCACTTGGCCGGTTTTTTTTTCTCTTTTTTTTATTTGAAATTTTAGTGTGGTTACGATAACTTATTTCAATTTAGCTTGGCTCCTACAAAAATAAAGTTGAATTTTCTAGGATTATTAGTCGTGTTTTTTTTCAAGTTTGATAGTTTTTTTTTATTATTTTATTTTATGTTTCATGTGTGGCTATTGGCTAATAACCAGAGATCGGATATTCGGATCGATATTTACCTAAACTTGGCAAAATACCGGAAATTGTTGGGAAAATATGGAGTCGGCTTCTTTTTTATTATAATTTTAATAAATATGCTCCGGGACTCCGGGATCGTACGAAATGACATAAGATGGTACAAATTTACCTACATGTTTAGTTTATGGCTATTTTTGACTATTTTTGTAAGGAAATATGTTGTTATATAGATCTAACAAGAACAGTGTATTGTAGTGTAGCCGCAGCGTGAATTGGCAAAGTAATGTTAGCATTTCTCTATACATATCTTACATAACTGGTAAATCATACATTATAGTAGATTCAAGGGTTATGTAATACTTATAGGGGAATAATAAAACAGTTTTTTTGTATAACACATATATGTGACGTTTTCAAGCAAAATGTACAATTTTTTCGATTGTAATTTGTAAATAAGGTTCACGTCTAGTTAAATCTTGATGGTATTCGCGACTCTATGATTTGCGTCAAAGTAGTACCTTTTGCTCAAAAATGACACATATGTTTATTAATAAATTAAATATTTAGCAAGAGTTCTATGGAACAGGTCCGGGAATCCAAAGCACAAGTGGGTGTTGAAAAAAGAATCCAATATCCAAATCACAAAGCAAAGCAGAAACCGTTGTTGAATAGCCGAGTAGAAACGTAAAACCAAAGTAAATATGACACCCGAATGCATGTACAGTACAGCAACGAATGATCTATGCACACATATTATTCATATTACTCTCAACACCCTACTTAACTTCTAAGATAAAGCCCACGTATACCTAAAGTACACGTGGTGATAAATTTTCTTTGTATTGCCTGCCTTTTTTACCTGCTATGCGTAAGACAATGGCGGCAGCAGAGATAGCGGAATGGCAAAAATTTGAGACCACGGGGATAATGTCGTCCTAGAAACGTCGAAGGAAAACAATTCTTAAAAGTACTAGTACTCACGACAAGTTCCGTTAAACTAAGTAATGATAATGATACTTCGCTAGTTGAATAAATCTCAGGTAAATTGAATTTAATATTTCCCCATAGTAAATTACATTAAATACATAATAAATAAGCGTATTAAAATGTTCAAATATGAGTTTAGATTGCCTTGTTACATAGTTAAGAAATCCCGGGAAATTCCGTGAAATTTATTACGAAAATAAAGTCGAGTCCGTCTCCATACCGTTCACGCCGCCAAAGTTTAGGTAAATATCGATCCGAATATCCGATCTCTGCTAATAACATCAAAAAAACTTTTTAATTGCCAAAATTAAAAAACTAGACTTCCTCGCAAAAATATGCTATTTTTATCCAGTACAGGTATCCGAGGTTGTAAATACCTATAGCGAGTACCGCCGGGTTAAATGAAGCTGACAAAGGCAAAATTGTCAAACGAAAAAAAACAGTATCGGATTTTTTAAATTCGGGCTTAGATTTTTCGAGATTGTGATAGGTAACCGTTGAGTGGCACATACTGTTTAAGAAGAGTCTTATGGACCTCAAATGAGATAAAAAATTACAACGTTGATCCCACGTTTGAGGGCAACAGTAACTCTTTTCTGAATAGCTGTATTTATCCACTTCTATATTTTTGCAGGACAACTACCGCAACTTATCGCAGAACTTCAGTGGCACACTGGTGATCCTTACCAGCGCTGGTGCTGGCATCGTCGGGGCCGGCGTGCCGCTCATCACAAGCTGCATCATTAACCCTGATCCTGTATGTATTTTTATAGACACACACACACACATACTGTTATTTTTATAGAATTTGGCAAGCAATCATATGGCTTATCGGTCTTATCATGTCAACAAACAAATCTCGATTACATCTCACACTTTTCTCCGGGATTTAAGAGTAATCATCGCTTAAAATGTTGTTACATATTAAAAGGAACTCGCAAAGTCTTGAAATCAACCGTGAAACCACTGAAAATAAATAAATAATAAGATGGTCTTCACTAATCAAAGTTAATGAATCAATGAAGACCTCAAAATATCCGACTAGCCTAGTTTCTATGTATTGTCTATGTACATACACATCATGTATATTTTATAATTTCCAATCATTTTTCTATGATCATATTTGACGCAGAAGGAGTTGGAGGCAGAAGATAAATAAACTACAAAAGATCAATTCATCGTGTCACGCCTCATTGGAAACCTCTTAACGAGTAGTTGATGGCCAGGGATCGGATATTCGGATCGATATTTACCTAAACTTTGGCTGCGTGAACGGTATGGAGACGGACTCGACTTTATTTTCGTAATAAATTATCCGGGATTTCTTAACTATGTAACAAGGCAATCTAAACTCATATTTGAAAATTTTAATACGCTTATCTATTATGTATTTAATGTAATTTATTATGGGGAAATATTAAATTTAATTTACCTGAGATTTATTCAACTAGCGAAGTATCATTATCATTACTTAGTCCCCTTGTCTCCCGCTGACCCATATATGGGTCACAGATTTTGTCTCCGTGGGCTCACGCTGACCCACATATGGGTCACTTTTTTCAAAATAATTTGTACTCAATTATTATTATTTATCAAAATTCTAATTTAAACAACATGAAAACGTCCGGGAGTTAAACACCCTTCCACTTTCGGGGACTCCGGGAGAGGACGGGTTAACTGAACTTGACGTGACTAGAACTTTTAAAAATTGTTTTCCTTCGACATTTCAAGGACGACATTATCCCCGTGGTCTCAAATTCCAGCAAAAGGTACTACTTTATCGCAAATCATTGAGTCGCGAATACCATCAAGATTTAACTAGACGTGAACCTTATTTACAATCGACAAAATTGTACCTTTTGCTTGAAAACGTCACATATGTTATACGAAAAAAATGTTTTATTATTCTCCTATATTAAAGAACCCTGGAATCTACTATAATATATAACTTACCAGTTATGTAAGATAAGTATAGAGTAATGCTTACATTACTTTGCCAATTCACGCTGCGGCTACACTACATACACTGTTCTTGTTAGATCTATATAACAACATATTTCCTTACAAAAATAGTCAACAATAAACATAATCTAAACATGTAGGTAAATTTGTACCATCTTATGTCATTTCGTGCGATCCCGGAGTCCCGGAGCATATTTATTAAATTTGTAATAAAATAGAAGCCGACTCCATATTTTCCCAACAATTTCCGGAATTTTGCCAAGTTTAGGTAAATATCGATCCGAATATCCGATCTCTGTTGATGGCAGTGAAAAAAACAAAAAGCAATTGACAGTAAAAGCTGTTATAGGTACACCGCTTAACTCAGTCCTCGCAAGTGCAGCGCGCGGGTGCAGGAGTAGGACGATAACGGGGCGCGGGCGACGTGCGGGCGCTGGGCTTCGCTCCCGCACATCGCCTGCGCCCCATTGACTGAGATATGCGGTCGATCTATACCAAAATATGTTTTAGGTTGAATCATATTTTCCATTCTGACCATTTGGATTACCATGTTCTCAGACGGATTTTCGACGCTGGCGCGCTGTGTTCCTCTCTCTAGCCAGTTTCTCAGTGCTAGGGAACGTCCTGTATACAGTTCTGGGCCGCGGAGAGCGGGCCGAATGGGACCAGGTGGAGCGGTTCAAATTTGGATACCACAATGGTAATATATTGGTATCGCTTAATCCACGAAGACGCCACACTTATGTACGATGTGGACGGGGTGAGGCGTGTCTCTGGATCCTTATCGTGCGACTGTGTCTGTCTGTCTACACGCGCCAAATTAATCGTCTTTTCCTATTACAATATATAATTGCAAAAGTTATTAATAATTTGTAACATGTAATATTTATATAATATTATGAATAAAGAAGTATAAGTATACGATGCTACTGAGTAACACATGATAATAAAATAAAATAGATTTCTAGGTAGTCATACTACATTTCCTGAACAGATTACCACGTTTTAAAGTTTTACCTTTAGAATAGAATCAGACGTTTTTGAGCTTTTTGTTTTAATGCAATAGCGGCTTTAATAAAAAAAAATGGCCAAACTCACAAAATTGGCTTAAGTCCAAAATAAACAAAGCTGGTACTATGAGTACTGGTTACCTATATGAATCACTAAAATTTTTGTCCTATTTTCATTTCGGCATTTACTATTCGACAAACTTCGTTTGCCTTTTTTTTCGTTTGTCCGAAACTTTAGTTCGCGACGTTTACGGCTGGTCATTTTATAGTTTAGCTTTTGTAATTGTTTGACAAATCAATGATTCCCAATTATTGGTTTACCCGCAATATCGTTATACCGATGTAACAATTCGGTTGATAATCTGTTCGTATTTTATCAAATCGGCTTTATTATATTTGACATAATAATATTATTGTATGTACGGAGCACTCATTATGTTACTAATTAAGATGTGTGTTTATGAAAATGGTTGTTACCTATGCATTTTCAATATTTAAAAACATTAGCAAAAAGTTTGAAATTAAAGTTATCCTGCCAAAGCTTTTTGGTATATAATGTATACAAACAAGTGTATAGAATTCAACTATTATTTATTTGTGTGTTCACTAAATAATTACAATATTTGTTTATCAAGTTATTTCTTCGGACCTGACCCTTACCTATATAGTACATAATTATGTAAGTATTAGGTAGTAAAAAAGTGTTCGGTTCTGGCGCTTCGCCGGCCGCTACCGCAGCACGCTCGCTACGCTCGCTCGGCTCGCGCATGTAGGGTCGCAGTTCACCTAACACGCCTCCTCGCTTCGCTCGTCGTCGTACCTACATCGACCTGGCTTAGAGTCTCTGTAAAACTACTTTGAATTTCACTCAAAATGAACATTTGGCTAAACGTTTGAAATGCGGAAAGTAATGATGGATAGGTAAAAAATTGCCTGTGAAACAAAAGTTATAACAAGCCAAAGCTCAAATGACTGTAGTGGTAAAAAAAATTCTAACAACTGAAATATTTGGATAACATCAAATTGTAAATAAAAAAGTAATGAATTGTATATTCGGAGAACTCATAAAAATACGAAAGGTTTTCAGACAAACGATATTATATTCGGTCAATAAATTTTAGTGATTGCGATAGGTTACCATGGGTACTACTTCCTTTTAAACTCGGGAACAAATTATTCGTAAAACATAACTTAAATAAATGCCCTCACCGGCCACCAACCCGAGAACGCCAGTCCAGTAGGAAGGCCACGAACTAGACTAAACAGCCGTCAAATACATTATATTCTTATTAATTGCAAGTTGCCAGCAATGCCTGAACTCGGTTATAAAAATAGCAGTAGCATCTCACAATAAACCTATTTAACATACAATGAACGCAAAGATTTATTCACACCGTCTAAAAGGACTTCAGGGGTGTTTATTTCTTTTCAGATGCAAATCAACTGGAGTTGGAGGAACTCAGCCTACCGAAGAATATGCAAAAGGACGACCGACCTTTACAATAATAAACGAATATTGAAATCCCTCTGATGCTATTGATAGCATCAGAGGTTTTCACTGTTTACGATAGTTTTTTCATTTCGTTTTTTGTACAGTCGCGGAATGAAAAGGTTCGTCACTTTTGGACCTTAACATCACTAAAATAAAGTCTAATAGTGGCGAATCTTTTCATTCCTCGGCCATACATCCTTATGCCGTCCGGCAATAGGGAAGATGCAGCTTTACGATTATTTTGTGACCAAAATGTTGATAAAACATAAAATAATAGCTACTGAAACGTTTTTAATCGCTTATGCTAATTTCAAACAATATTACGATTTGAAGTAATGTGCAACGGAACGTGTTTTAATCCAAGAATCAGCGTCTGGTGACGTCACTCCAGTCAAAAGTCAAAACTTAGGCAACTCTATGACTCTAGGGACGAACCGCGGACAAACAATTATGGCGAGTGACACACATGAGTGACGTCACGGGAACTGTAGATCCGTTTAGGCGCTAAAGTTTAAATTGTCAGTTTTGTAACAGGATTTTTAGACTACAAATCATAGTATTTTAATTTTTTTATACTTTCGTGGTCTATTCTACATGCGATTCTTTCAAATGAAGGAAAATTGAAAATATTGCATCTTCCCTATTGACCAACAATCAAATGAATGTCAATAAGTAAGTATAGATAATGATGGTGATAATGATATTTCTTTTGAAAAAAAACTGACTGATTCATCAACGCACAGCCGAAACTACTGGGACTAGAAACTTGATGCATCAGAACTTTCTTTTATAACGTAGCAAGGTATAAGAAGGGATTTTTAAAAATCCCATCCTTAAGGGGGTCAAAATAGGGGTGCAATGTTTGTATAGGGGAAACATTTTTTTTAGCTAGACACTTGAAACGAAAGAAAGATAACTTCATCATATAATCCGAAAGTGGTCCACTGCTGGAACTGGAAATAGGCCTCCTCCAAAGAGTGCCACAATGACCGGTCCTGCGCCACCCGTATGCAGCGGACTCCTGCGACCTTTACCAGGTCATCAGTCCAGCTTGTGGGGGTCATCAGTCCACCTACCCACGCTGTGCCTTCCGTTACGTAGTACCACTCGAGAACCTTTCCACCCCAACGGTCATCGGTTCTACGTACAATGTGCCCCACTGCCACTTAAGTTTAGCAATTCGGAGGGCTATATCGGTTACCTTGGTTCTGCTGCGGATAGCCTCATTTCTGATGCGATTGCGCAGAGAAACTCCCAACATAGCTCTTTGGGTGACTTTGAGCCTCCTTATGAGGCCCATCGTAAGCGACCACGTGTCAGTGCCATACGCCATCACTGGCAACACACACTGGTCAAAGACTCTCGTCTTGAGACACTGCGGAATATTGGACGAAAAGATATGCCGTAGCCTCCCGAATGCTGCCCAGCCGAATCGGATTCGACGATTGACCTCTTTCTCAAAGTTGAACCTACGCTAACTGGACAGTCTGTCCTAGGTCCTGTCCTTGGAGCGTAAAGTGTCCGATTCATATCGGAGTTAGTACTACATGGACGTTTGACATGATCGTTGTCTCATCCATTTTCATCCTTAGACCAACTCACTCGGAGGCTTTACTGAGGTCATCGAGCATCGTACTTAAGTCCTCCTAGGTTGCGCTAGGGGAGGGCGGTGCCAAGACTACTATATCATCAGCAAACCGAAGGTGAGTGATGAACTCGCCGTTGATGTAGATGCCCAGCCTTCTCCAGAACAGTTTTCGGGAAATAACATCCCCTTGCCTGACACCCCGCTGCCGCGGCTTCGAGCTCCAATCCTGGAGTCGGACTGACATAGTGGTATTCTCGTACAAACACTTCAGTACTACGATATATCGGCAGTGTACGTGGCACCGCTGAAGAGGCTGTAGTACAGCCCAGGTTTCGATAGAATCGAAAGCTTTCTCGTAGTCCACGAACGCTAAGCAGAGAGTACTCGCTATGGAGTACGCTAATGGCACGCAGAATCACTAACGCGCGCGTATATACAAACATAATAACAATTCAATACATTTTTCGGATAGACTCGCAGATTTTGTCGGACCTAAATAAACCTTCTTCAACAAAGCGGAATGATATGTAAACATACTTACTTAGACCCTTAGAAAATGTAGGACAAAATGTAAGTATGTAATAAACCGGCCAAGTGCGAGTCGGACTCGCGCACGAAGGGTTCCGTACCATTATCTATAAAAATAGCAAAAAAAAAAACGCGTTTGTTGTATGAGAGCCCCCCTTAAATATTTATTTTATTTTGTTTTTAGTATTTTTTGTTATAACGGCAACCGAAATTCATAATCTGTGAAAATTTCAACTGTCGCTAGATCTATCGCGGTTCTTGAGATACAGCCTGGTGACAGACAGACAGAAGGACAGCGAAGTCTTAGTAATAGGGTCCCATTTTTACCCTTTTGGGTACGGAACCCTAAAAAAGAGCTTTACAACTATTTTTTTTTAAATATATTATTAACATTAAAATGTGCTAGTAAATCTGATTCAGAAAATGTAGTTATGACTTTTTATATATATGTTCAGTAGCTCGATCGATTAAAGACGTACAAAAAATTCTGGGACAGTTGACTAATTATAATTAAAATTAACCAATTCAAACAATTAGGGACATATATTATACGTGTTTAAATCGGATGAGTAGTTTTAAGACGCTGTCAACACCAAAATGCCCTTGAGGATTCGGGATACCGCGTACACTGTCTACATATTAGAAAGAGTGCAAAGTATGTTATCTTCTACAAACGCACCGCGCGCGGCTTGTTTGTGTGCGCCATAGTATCTATGCGTCGCCGCACGCACACTCAAACAAAATCTCGACCCGTTTCTCAGTGCGCCAGTCGAGATTTTGTATCGCACTCCATTACTCAAGTGACAGGGATGCATGTATTACGAACTTCGACTTTCGAAGTTCGTGGTAGCGCCGCTGGGCGCCCAGTAACACTCGCTCTCGTTTACTCCGATTCCGATACAAATAGACAGCATAGTAGCAAGAGTGGAAAGTAGGTTATCTTCATACAAACGTACCACGCGCGGCTTGTATGTGTGCGCCATAGTATTTATGCGTCGCCGCACGCACACTCAAACAAAATTCCGACCCGTTTCTCAGTGCGCCAGTCTTTAAAATATGGTGAATATTAACATATATTTTATTTGATGTGCTAGAACAAATCGTTTTTCTTAAAAAACTGCTTAAATAACATCAATTTCACCAAATTAGGTCTTGTCAGCCTCTTAAATAACATCAATTTCAACAAAATTAGGTCATGTTAGCCTCTTAAGGGTTACTCCTTACATACAAAGCTTCAAACATAAGTACTTACCTATAATTACACAACGGCTGTCAAACGTCTTTTGCGTTGAAGTTTTTATTTACGCATACAAAAATGATTCAAGTCTTTAGACAAGTAATAAGACGGGTTTAATTATTCAATAGATAACAGAGATAACAGTTCATATTTTGTAGTAAATAACTACGCGGTAAAGTGTGTAAAATTACTACTAAAACAGACACTATTGTATCTCGTCCTTACCACTTAGTTTATTTACACGCTAGAGTTTATTAAATACATTAAACATAATTCCTAAGATAACAATAATTTATGGAGTAGCGTTCACATTTATTAATTACATGATATCATAATGCAAGCCATTAAGCTATAATAATACAATAGCTGAGAATTAATGAAAGTGTCATAATATTTAGGATGTTCAAAATAAAAAATAACTTCAAGGGATGTATTTCAAATACAAAATACAAACAACTTTATTTACCAAGGCTGCATTACAAACATGAGTTTTACAAATTAGTAGTTAATGTGTGTGTGTGAATTAATGAAAGTGTCATAATATTTAGGATGTTCAAAATAAAAAATAACTTCAAGGGATGTATTTCAAATACAAAATACAAACAACTTTATTTACCACGGCTGCATTACAAACATGAGTTTAACAAATTAGTAGTTAATGTGTGTGTGTGAGTGTGTCCGTATTGCACAGTTCTTAGAATATCTTCTGTTTCCCTGTACGATAGAGTGAGCAACCAATTTTACAATTTAGTGTGAAGCTGTGTTCTCACCAGGACCCCGAGGAGTGTCACGGGCCCATATAATGACCTCCCATACAAACCTGAATCGACAAAAAATGCGTAATGGTGAGAAATGCGACCTGTAGAGCAGAACAGCTGGCCATCCGGACATACGAATTTGGACAAGCTGAAACGGAGAAGGATCGCTTCGCGCGCTCGGTCGATTAGAATATATAATAGAATAGAAAGATTCGGTTATCACATCATTACCCACAATGACATTATTATCACAGATTAGATTAGATTCGATCATTTTATTTCATTCTGTAAAATTACATGTCATTTCATAAAATTAAAATAGTATGGATTCACAAAAAAGTCGTCAGATATAAGAATAAAAAACAATAATAAAAATAGAAAATAAAAATCCAATTTTAAATGAAAACAACGTGAGAAACAAAAATACTAACAATAAGGCAATAAGAACAATTTGAATACTTAATGCTAAAGGCTACAATGTCAATGTCAGAATATTAATAATAGCTAGGCCAAGCCATCCTAGATTGAAACTGTCAGAAGTCAAAAAATAATAATATAATAATGCCATTTATTATTATTGTGTTATTGCGGGCCTTTATATGTCGCTTCGACCAGCAAGTGATCTATTGTGGCAGCCCTTTGTTTTAGATTTCACCGTTAAGACCCGTTGCCTCTAAGAAATTCCAGATTCTTTGGGCGGTGATATGTTGTACCTCTTCTGGGTGCACGATGTGCCGCCCTAGGTAGATACTTCTTTTGTGCATGAGTGGTCCGCAGGAGCAGAGAATGTGCATTGCTGTTTCCTCTGTCTCCTGGCAGAACCTGCAAGTTGCGTCCTGTGTCATACCCATTTGAAACAGGGTGCTTGTTTAGTTTGCAATGTCCTGTCAGAATTCTTGTCACTGCGCAGGTTTTGTGTCATCTGAGTTGTAATAGCTCTTTAGACAGTTTATTGTTGTACCCTTTGATCAAGGCTTTAGCATGCTTTTGTCCTTTGGCGAACTTCCACAACTTTATTGCCTCTGATTTTTCTGTGTTGCCATGTTAAAAACCTAAAATATACTTAGATGTCATTTTTAAATACAATATCGATTCAGTCTTTGTTCGTTGTATTCCTATACGGAATACAGCGATTTTGATAATAAAAGTTCTTTTAGTCGGCTCCAACTCCAAATATGTCGTTTGAGGTCTCATTTTTAATTGTGACGGGAAGGCGCTCGTACATCGACGGGGCTCCTGTCGAGCCGCGCGAGTCGCCGCGTTTGACGGGTGATTCTGCCAGGAATATTCATTCGCTTAAACAAGTGAATGTTTCGACGCGTGAAATTACTTCAAATACGTATAGTGAATAATGAGTCAGCATCGTGTACTGTTTAAAGAGTTCTCTACACGAGTGCCTCGAATTTACCCCTGCCAATATACGTAGGGCTCGTTTTTGTAATTTGAACACCTTATCCGAGTCTGTTGAGTTCCCGTGTAAAACAATACCATCCGACATGAGTGAAAAGAAATATGTGTAATATGTCTGCAGAAGTGCGTCACTCGAGACAATTGGCTTCAGTTTGCGCAGCGCAAATACAGCACTTCCGAATCTTTCACACAAGTTGTCTACGTGTTCCTTCCACTTCAGCCTGGCATCAATGCCACATGACTACATTACATGGTATTTTTGTGCTACTATTTTTATAAATTCGCAACATTAACTTTAATGATCTACGAAGCAATATTTTAATGTCACATAACATAACATTCTTGTGCGACTTAAGATCGAAGTTAGCTCAAAAATAAATATAAACTATTCTCAATTTTAGTTTTATAACACAACATCCTGTGCATTCTGTTTGCTTTCTGATATACGAGTACATAGTACAGTGTTATAAAGGGTAGCATATAAGGACATTATTGTAAATAGATATGTATTGTAGTTATTTTTTTTAGTGGAAGTGAATGTTTGCATTCATGTGCACGAAAAGTTAATACAATGGAGAAACTTCAAATAAAAATGGATGAAAAAAATGAAGGTGAGTGCTATTAATAAAATTATCATAAATGAGTAAATAAAAATATTGGACGACAATATTCCAAATATCGATCGAGTGCTAAGCAAAGCTTGTACTATGGTGATTGATACACTGTTTAGTTATAAAGATAAATAAATATTTAAATACAAACATGAAGACTCAGGTACAACTAATTGTGCTCATCACAGAAATAAATGCCCTTACCGGGATTCAAACCCAAAACTAACGGCTTCGTAGGCAGTGTTACGTTAAAGCGACCGCATGTTACGCTAAAGATAAATAAAATAAGTAAAAAAAGGTTAAGGTTTGACTGGTAGAGAATGCCATATGGCATTAAGTACGCCTTTTGTACATAAAGTTTTTCTGTAATTATAAATAATAGAAATTTAAAGCGCCTCACGTCTTTATTTTAATCCGATCAATGCCCTAGATTGATAATGAGAGTGACGTGATGACTGATGCCTGGTACCTACCATTTATTTATTAGCTATTAGTACATTATTTACATCCATCACAATTAAGTAAACGTTTAAGTAAAAAATTTTTGAAGTGAAAACTTCTTTAGCCGCGCTGAGCACTTTTTGGGATGGGGAAAAATTGTTAAATACGCGACAGAGTTTTGTGACTTCAGATGTGAAGGAGGTCACTTTTTGCTGCTAGCCGATTCGACTTCATTCAAAACTGAACGCTATTCGTAAGAGTATAAAGCCGTTAAACACTTTTTGCAATAGCATATTCTGCAAATAAATTTGTAATAATACCAACGCGTCCTTCACCGTTTTGCTATTGAGAAAATTCGAATAGTTCGAATTCGGGCGTTATTCCTAAACAGATAAAGCTTAGAAAAATATTTACCAATGGCAAAAACAAATTGGTATTGTGTTTGCCGCCGAGCCGGCCGTCGCACCCTACGCGCCCGCGGCCCGTCCGCCTAAATAATTGATAATTGTTTATAAATTTGCGTCAAATTCGTTTTTAGGGTGACACCGTAAGATGTCACGTGACCTGATCGAAAAACTGTTACAATGTTATTGAGTTTTCACTTCTGCCGGCACTCCCGGAGTGCAAACCGTTCTTTTTTTTTACTTATTTTTAATTTCTAGGTTTTTATTTACTAATTCAGTGTTTCTTACTCTATTTACTTCATTTATAATGTCTCGTTATTGCAAGGTTTCTTTTCTGTCAGTGTGCTGCAATCGAAGTCCTCAATACGTAATACTTTATATGGCTTTACTCGACTCAGTATCTTGTAATCGGAAATACTACGAAAACTAACCGTACCACAAAATTTGTAACTGTGCAAAGTTGGCTGAGATCAGTAGCTATACAACTTAGCTGTTCATTATGAGAACCTCATTTTTGTAAGTGCTATGGAAAATGGTTTTATAAACGAAAAGTATAAACAAAATAATTTATGGAATGGTTTGCGATGCGCTAAGACGCTATCAAAGTTAGGTAGTTACCATATTATGTATGACCTTTATTTAGAAAGTGATATAGAAAATACTTCCAAACCTAAACATTAAACCGAATTTCGGAATAGATAGAGTCATTGACCAGAGACTATCTTGGCACCAACACATTGAAAACATTAACAACCGAATACGTAAGCTCACGTGGATTTTTAAAATACTAAGACATATCACTACATGTATTTAAGTATTTCTATCTATTAAATATATCGTCGTCTAGTACCCATAACACAAGCCTTATTGAGCTTACTATGGGACTAGGTCGATTTGTGTAAGATTGTCCCCTAATATTTATTTATTTATTATTATCACTAACACGTCCTTACTAAAACAGATTTATGAGTATATAGCTTTAGCACAATCTATAATGACTTATTGCATATTTAGAAGTGGAAAGGGGGCTGAGGAGCCTACTGAAAACAATGAACATATCGATATCCGACATCCGAGCCGAGCTTTAAATAATGATTTGGGAAAAAATCTACTACTTTTGAAATGATCTACACTGTAAAATTTACATTTTTACATTATTTATTTAATCGTATGGCATACATTATATTGGCCTTTTAAAGTTTGTCACTCTTTAGGGGACACGTGCAGGGTTGTGGTAGGTAGCTCCTGCGGACGCGAGTAACAGTTGTCGCCCCTTTGTCAAGTGAGTGGGCGACTCGACTGTTAGAAGTTCTTAAGCCGCCCGAAGGCCTCTAACTCGGCTTAACGACTACTGTCATAGACAGCAGCCGGGATCAACTGCTAAGCGTGCCTTCCAAAGCACGGAAGCGCTCATTTATATTAACCACTCAAACATCAGGCGGTCACCCATCCAAAGACTGACCGCTGTCGTTTCCAACTCGCAGGCGCTGCTAGGCTATGAGCGTTACGCCTTTTTACATTTGAACTGAACCATTAGTTTTTCGTGTGGTACACGCTATTATATTAAAGCATGTTTACCTAGTAACTACGTAATAATGAGATTTATTGTCATGGCGCTCGTTTGAAACTTTATGTGTGTAAACACTGACAGGGTAACCTTCTGATGGTGAGTGAGGTCGCCAAGGCACGGTTCGTCTCTAGCTAGTGAAAAAACGAATCCTTAAATCAAGAAATGGTCGGCAATGCGCTTGTGATTCTTCTGGAGTCGTAAGCGTCTATGGGCGACAGTGTCCGCTTATCATTGGGCAGAACGTATGCGTATTTGCCACCGTCGTAGTATAAAAAACTGTACATTGCAGCATTTTGCCATTAGACCTGGAAACAAATGCAAGTGAGGTACTTGCAATTAGGAGCGATAATACCGTTATTTCCAGACATTAAACCTTCAGGTTGATTAATGGTAATGATGTGACAAGCTCGAGTGCACTATATTCTAGAAAACAATTTCCTTTGGTGCCAAGTCTTTTGCTTTACCTAATTACAGGCATGTTTCTAGAACAATGAAAAGCCATTCATTTAAACCTTTATCTACAGCTCATTGGAGTGTCCGCTATATATATATCGCAATCCATGTTAATATTATTAAGAAGAAGGTGTCTGTCTATCTGCCTGTTACCTCTTGACGCTTAAACCGCTAAAAGGTAACCTTTTAAATTCTGTGACGCATTGCAACGGAGATTCATTTCGCTCAAATTTGGAACCACCAACTAGGGAAGTACCTCCTCCACCTTACAGAAAACCGCAGCTACTACTTTCTTTGCGGATAATTGGTGTTGCAACCAAGAGGTCGTGAGTAAGGTAGCCAGAGCTCCCGAGGTTGTGCTGTGTTGAGCGTGCGGACCTGCATTTGTCCTAGCTGTCAAGTCAACGAATCCTCCAATCAGTAAAGGGTTGGCAGTCCGCTTGTCATTCTTCTTGTGTCGCATAGATAGCATAAAAAAAAACTAAGCACGTGAAATACATTGAAATGCGCTAAGGATCGAAAGTGGCGAACTAAAATACATTTCCAAGTCAAATGCATTCAAAAGCGTGCCCCCAGCTGCATTCAACAAACACTCAACAAACTTCTCGCTTAAAGTTTCACTAGTGGTTTCTGAGAAATGACTTGAGTATTTTTTTAATCGTGAGTTGGGAACTAGTTAGGATACCTAAGTTAGATTGGATTGATTGTCCTATTAATTCGCGGGATGTACTGAAATGATTATATTGATAACAAATCAGAACTAAATAAAAAAACTACATATAATAACTATTTTATTTTAAGCGTTAACGGCCCCGTGCTTCAGACTGACCCATTACTACTGATACTTCAAGTATTAGCTCCATAGCAGTAGAGAACAACATGATGTCAATTATTGAAATTATGGTGTCAAGTACTGAGATGTTCAAATATAACCTGCCTTGCGTAACATCTCTGTTGAAATACGAGATTGATGAACTTTCAATGCATTTGTTTAAATTATTACGTATATACTCGTACGCGCGCCTGGCCGGCTTGGTTGGTCCAGCGGCGCTACTACGAACTTCGAAAGTCAAAGTTCATAATACATGCATCCCTGTCACTCGAGTGAGGGAGTGCGATAGAGATGGAAATACCCGAACTTCGACTTGCGAAGTTCGTGGTAGCGCCGCAATTTCTTCGACTATTTTGTTGTATTGTTCGCAGCAGCTCTCGTTCAACTTAATACTGGCAAATTTGAGCAGTCCAGAGGCTCTAGTATAAGTTTTACCGAAACAAAACGTTACGACCGCATTCGCGTTTAGCTGTCAAATCCCATACGAATTGAGGGTAAAACGCAAACGCGATCGTAAAGTTTTGTTTCGGTAAAACTTATACTAGAGCCTCAGAACGCCAAAAAAAAAGAAGTATTTTGTTGTATTTACGTACGGAGATTATCTTCTTTTCTACTCCGTACGCGTATAATTGTCATGTTCAATTATTATGTTTGTGCAGGGAGCGGCCTTGGCATCCACCATCTGCAAATGGTTTTAGCAGCAATGTGTGCTACTGTTATCTATATAATGAGAAGCAGCATGGGCGTTGCAGTACTGGCCATGACTGACTCTAGCAAGACTAGTACTACGGTTGAAGTTGAAGTAAGTACTACTTTTAGACACATGAGAAGAAACCCTTGTTTGTGGATAGGCGACGCAGACGGTGATGCTAGACGCGGACTGTCAGGCGTGTATTAAAACAATAGGGTATTTGACAACTACAGTGAACATGAATTGTTTTTTTCATTTGCAACATATAAATAAACGATATCGTAATCGTATCGTATATCGTTTAAAAAATGATCGGGGTAACTTCCTCGTTAAAAATAACATGTAACAAACAATTTTAATGAAATACATATAAATATTACGAAAATTCTCGGAAAATATTATGTATGCTATTTTAAGATTTTCAATTTCATAAAAACTAACATTAAGGACATTGTTTAATGCTGACGTCACAAGCAAGTAATCCCTACTTTCATATTAACGGAGCGTTTTTGACGTTTCATAAAAAAGAAGCTGATTTGACTTTTGTCAAATACCGTATTGTGTGAACACTCCTAAGCAACGCCATAAATGTGTGTTTGACTGGCCTCACACGGGCGTCGTGCAGTTAAATGGTCCACTTGTCCAAACAACGGCTTTCAAGACGACAGCAGGCTATACTTGTAACTACTAGGCAATGTTCACCGATTGTGGAGGAAGATGCTTTATAATACTCCAGGCAAAATACGGTTTTGAAAAACATTAATTTATAATAGCGTTTTTTTTGTTGATTTCATTTGAAAATGTTATTCTAAGATGATTTAGTCAAGTATCCGACAAACTTTCCACCCGGAAGTAATTATGTAGATTTAAATGAAGCATGCATTATCTTTTTTTGTACGATTTATCTTGAATATTATAGAGCAAATGTAAATGAACCAAAATAAAGACATTTATTAATATTTTTAGTGACTTTTTAGAAGCCAGTTAACTTATCATTTTTTCGATGCCTGAAATTTTGTCGGATTTTGTCGCTGGGTGACTATTTAATTGATAATATATCCGTTATACATAAAAAATAAGCTATTATAAATTATTTCCAAAATTGTCATTTTTTCCATACAAGTTGTCAGTTCATTGCCTGGACTATAATACCCACGCGGATTGGTGAACACACGATGTCGAAATAAAAGATAATACCTAATTGCAATGATGTAATATAAAAAAGAGGTAGACACGTTGTCTATATGAAATTCCGTGTTTAAAGATGGCCACCAAATCTGACAGCTGAGACACGTTTATGCGTGTACATTGACGACGCGACATTGAGGCAAGGTCATACAATTGGCTGAGTTTTAGTGTGCCACTTTTGGAGTGCTTAATAACCTATCTACCTCTTTTTATATTTCATCATTGCCTAATTGTATTTATTTTTGCTGTAAAGTTAAACAAAACGTTTTTTATCATCATGTCACTGTTTTCTATGTAATATTCTAATATTACTTACTATTTTGACGTTAAGTATATACTTATAACAAAACTTTGTTTGCTATACGCGCTGTTAAGCCAATTTTGGGGATGAAACTTTATAAATTCTACGCCGTTAACTCTCAGGGACAAAAAAGACATAAAAACTGCGAATTATTAGCGTATTATTTCAAAACGGTAGGAAATATTAATAGATTCTTCAAATATTTCACGGGCTGTCGTACGAGCCCTATTTATTTTAGTAAGAAGTTACGTATTATTTTGCATACACCGTAAATGTATTATTATAAAGTACAGGGCCAAGATAACCCGCGGTTTCTATGTTTAACATTGTCGTCTACATATTTTAATGTTGATTCTTAGCTATACGCGTCGGGGGTGTTTTAAACGTTGACTTAGTTATTAATTATACTTTCAGGTAGGTACAGTGGATACCACAAACCAAAATCGTAAACTATAGATATATGGGGTCGGTCTCAAGTTTTAAAATTACAATTCAAATAAGTAGTGTTTAAATTCATTTAAATTTTGTGTTTAACGTAACGGATTTTTATGTAGAAAAAAGACAACAATTTTATCGTACGGTCAAGGACTTTAATGGTTGAGCCACTTAGGTGTCAACTAATTTTTGTTTTTGAATAGTTAAGAAGCTTTGAAGTGTGCAGTATGAAGTGAGCTCTTAAGGTGGATCGATTTCCATACAATACGTTATTTGACATTCGCAGGCTTACGGCGTGATATTTTAAGAAATTTGTGTAACTTTCATAAATTGGCTTTTCATTTGCGCAAAATTCCCCCTTTTCTTGTAAAAACTTGTATAAACCAGAATAGTTTGAGATATTTGTTTGTGACGTTATACTTTGGGAAAACCGTTTTTATCAAATTATTTTACCTAGTTTAATACAAGTTTATTCAAGGAAAGGGGGAATTTCGCGCTAGTGGAATTTACTTAAGTTTGAAAAATCCAGTATGGCACGCGGTGCAAACTTCATTCACACGGTTAGAGGTCGTACCTATCTACATAAGATGCGCTAGCTAGCGGTCACTGAGGTCACTCGCCTGGATGATTAAAATTAATTTTAATCCAAAAAAAAAATATGCATTAAAAAAAAAAAAAACTTTTTTTAAGTTCTTTGTAATGTATATGTCGGCGGCCGATCGTAAAATCCGGCAGATCACGAAATTCCTAGGCATATCGTGAAACGCCGCCATTTCATGATTTGGCTAAAGGACATCCGCCATATCGTTCAAAACTTAACGTTTAACGATTTGTCTAATGACATTTAGGCAGATCATGAAATTCCTAGGAATGTCATGAAACGCCGGCATTTCATGATTTGGCCAAGCCAGTGACGTTTAGGCTGATCATGAAATTCCTAGGCATATCATGAAACGCCGGCATATCGTTCAATACTCACCGTTATACGTAAGTAGGGTGTCCAAAATTGAATTAGGTAAATTAAAAAAAATAAGAAGTGCGGACTGATAATCTCCAGCGAGTCGACGCCACCCCGCTGCGCGGGGTGTCTATTTCTGGTCTGAGGGACACAAGTGAACCCTTACCTAACCGACCTAAGACAGAGTTCGCTTATGACAAACCATTTTTGTCCGCCCTGATTATTAGCCCCCAACAAAAACGGCCGCCATCGCATGTGCAGCGCCACCAGTGGCCAAGAAAGAAACTATTTTACGATGTGCCCGGTATAGAGCTAGGAATATCGACGAATGCGTTGCTCTAATCGATCTGCCGTATTGTTTATCAGGCACATCGTGATAAGCCTAGCCGACTTTTAGGCATATCATGAAATGGCGCCGTTTCACGATATGCCTAGGAATTTCGTGATCTGGCGTATTTAACGATCTGCCGCCGACATATACATTAACCGGGCTTCGGCTCTAAGACGGTTAAAAAAACACCTTATAATTATGCTGGCTGAGTCGTATCCAAAGTCAACATTCGCGGACTCATCAAGGCCTTAATGGAGCCATATTGTCTAGAAACATAATTGATTTGTCGCCAATCGATATAACAATCAAGTCATTCATTAAACTCCGACGCATAAAGAGGGGTGTTATGAGTTTGAAGTGTCTGTCTGTATATTGTGTGTGTTTGTGGCATCGTAGCTCCAAAACGAATAGCAAGATTTTATTGCGAGTATTTTTTTTTAAATCTGACGTGAGAGCGAAGTTTCTTAGCTACGTTTTAAGAAAATTGGTTCAGCCGTTTTTGAGATAGTTAACTTTGAAATGAAAATGTCGGGGGTTGTTCAACTTTTCTGAGCAATTACCAGTGTGTAGGTATAAGGAATCCGAAACCTCATAGTACGAGTAGGATATTTTTAACCGTATATTTTTTTCTTAGGTTTACGAGTGGACTGAAGAAATACGCGGAGTAGTTTTGTCTTCGTTCTTCTGGGGTTACACTATAATGCTGGTACCAGCCGGCATCCTCGCGAAGAGGTTTGGAGGCAAACCCATGCTGCTATACGCTCTGATCGTCAACGGAGTTTTGTGCTTAGCTACTCCTACGTTAGCTAAATTTGTAAGTTTCCACGAATGTTTAATCAAGTTACCATCATTAAATATCATATGAGCCAAAAGACTCCCACTGCTAGACATAAGCCTACCACAAAGTGTGCCACAATTATGAACTACTAGCTTCTGCCCGCGACTTCATCTGCGTGGAGCCGGGATATAACTACCCTATATTTTAATCCGTAAACCGTTGTGACATGAGCTATAATATTTGAAAATAGTAGTTGGGTTTTTTGAAAAATCATATGACTATACTTGTTAGCAACTTTTATTTAACTTGAACAATTACTGTGCAAGTAATCTTCCATTTTAAACCATTCTTCAGTTACTATTGAGCTGAAATTTGGCATGTTTATATAAGTTGACTGATGACCTGGTAAAGGTTGCGGGAGTGCGCTGGATGCGGGTGGAGCAGGACCGGTCACTTTGGCACTCGTTGGGGGAGGCCTATGTCCATGAGTGGACGTCTTTCGGCTGATATGATGATGATGATATAAGTTTGGTGACACCTCAATATTATGGCTCCACCGAGCTGGTCTGATGATGGAGACAAGTTGGCAATAACTCCTAAACTACACAAGATAAACCTATCATGTTTGGGGTCACTGGAACCATCTCAACGAGCAGTTGTTGACTGTACAACAAAGTACAGTCGGCACTAAAAGCTGATACCAAACGTGACCATTTTGACATGAACCACGAAGCAGTTTTGTGTCTACGGGTATACGTGTTTTGCAAATGCAGGCCATATCAATCAATGAAAACACGCCTTCACAAAATGCCTTCAGTCTGAGGCTAATCAACTTTTTATTACAGCTCTTCTCCGAAGAGAAGTTTCTATGGTCAAATTTTGAAGCTTGTTTTTTATAAGGCCTATCGCACAAGCTTTTATGGCTATTTTCAGCCATTATCACAGACCATATAACCTAAAGACGTCGCATAGTCGAGCGAACCCCTCTGCCTCTCATACAGTGAATTCAATGTATATTTGAGACACGCCCCCATTGCTAACTTCAGTCTGAGCACGGCGTTCGCGCAAGTAACATCGGTAGACAAACAAGTTTAGACGTGGTTTTAGGTATGCAAAATGTATGATTGTTGCGTGAAATTGTGTGGCAAGAACACTAAAACATCTGGTGTGCGAAAGGATGGTATTTCATTTCACAGATAAGCAGATTTTTAGACATATTAGTAAAATTACAAATTAGTTAATTGTAGACGGTGTTTGAGCACTCGTTGATGTCTTTTAAGAAAGTCTCTTTCTGTCACGCTGCACGGAATATTCGCTCCTTCCTTGTCTATCATACTAGTGATGTCCATAGTATGTGTTCGTTTACTATCGATAAGATAATTCACGGAAGATGCAATACATTGCAAGTAATTTATAAATAATACCTAGTATATTGGCAAAGTATTTGTGTACCATTTCTTTCTTTATTTATATAATTTATTGTAGTGAATGGTCTTCTCAAACTGGAGTGTTACATTATAAAGCATTTAAAGAATGGTAACTAAAATGTGTATACTTTGTTTAAGATTATGTATGTATAGATGGTTTTACACGATTATTATGCCAATTACCTACATTAGGTCAGGTGTATCAGGATTATCAGGTAAAGCAATAGTTAAGGTACCACACCACCAGTCTTCCAATGGTTCCTATACCGTCAGCGAACACGTCGGCATCCGAAAGGTGTTCGAGCATGTCGTTCAGAAGATAACACACCCGACGCGTCGGCGAGTTGTCACCACGACAGGTGCCACTATGAACGGACCTGCGCCACTCGCATCCAGCCGACTCCCGCCACCTTTACCATGTTGTCAGTCTTCCTTGAGGTACCAGCAAGTATCACTCAATATAAGAGATTTGTAAAATTAGTACACACACCAATACTAATGTGCCTATACCTTCGTGAATGAATCGTTCTGGGCCAGTACTTGACTTGAAAAAGGAGACGTGTCCCCGTCATGTCCTTCATTCTCATTTTTGAAGTGGATACTTCTTTGCTCGCGTTCTGGTATAGGGGTACAGTTCAAAATGTATCACGTGACTTCCGGAATAACTTTTTGTAGAGAAGCCTGATCTGATTTCAAATAATTGTTTGTTACATGTTTTAATCCTTCTTTATTTGCCATTAGTTGTTAATCACAAAATGTTATTTAGTTTATGTGGCGGACATGAAAATAATGCTGAAATGACGGCCATTTTCAATGTATCGCGAAACAAATGAGCTACATCAGTCAATGTTGCCATATATACCGATTTATCTGTACTTATATAGGTACAGATGTTAGAGAATTTATTCAGATATTATATGTTTTACGGGTACACCATAATAGCAGATTCCTTTAAAAATTTAACAATAGCACACAGCACACAGAGTTCCATAGCCAACAAAGAAGTATCCACTTAAACTTAATTAACGGTTGTATCTCCGACACAACCCGCTTCTTTTTAGATAGGTATATGAAGTTGGGAAGGCTGGGAATATGTCCCGTTTCGAAATTTAAATCGTACCCTGTACTTCCATCAAGTCCCAGACAAAATCAAGTATCACTCACAAATTTAAGTCTCGTAAACTACACAAACACTAATTTAATGAACCGAACTCGGCCAGTATTCGACTTGAAAAAGTTGATGTGTCATCATCATGTCCTTAATTTCATGTCTCTGTTATTTAGTAGATAAACATATGAAGATAAATATCACGCCGTTAGCCTCCGAATGTTAAAAAAACGTTTATTATACTCGTCGACTATAATCTTTAAATTAGAACCTCGCAAACCATAACGCAATGGAATACTTTTATTCTAATGAAAAGTTTATGCTCTATGGACAATCGAAATAATTATTTCGATACGCTCTAGACAACCGAAAAAAAATTGAAAATAAAACTTCGTTTTTTGATAATGTGTCCTTGTTTAAGGAGACTCGATCCGATACAAGATTGCCAATCTATGGCGTTTCAGAAGGTAGCAGCGTCGCGTCATCTGTAAAAAATCTACTTGAACTTGCTGCTGTATCCAGGGCATAAAAATTAAAAAAAAACTACACTTTTTGATTGGCTAGTATTTAGACAATCACAGCACAATACTGCCAACATTACGGACGCCGGTGGTGGGATGTGATAACTTTTCTTTTCAAAGTTAAACTTAAAAAGTTAAAATAAAAACTAAGAAAATGAGTAGTGACAGTGACGAAACATCTTTAACTCCTCAAGAAATAACTAATATGGCAGAGGAAGCCACACTTACCTTGCTACCTTGTAACAGAATGGGCATACTCGTCGGTGTGTATCTGTATAAGTAATGCATCAAACTATATAATTATTGATACAGGGAAAGGACAAATTTTTAATTCTTACCCAAAGTTGGGAAATTTACTTAATGGTTAAAAGGGAGGAAGAATCAATGGAGCTGACATTCAAGAGTGTAAATAGTCAATATTGGGAATTTGTTTCATATAATAATATTGTATGGGGATATTTCATAATAATAGATGCATCAGTTTATAACGATCAAGTGAAGGGTAGGCTTAAAACAATCATTTACAATGCAGAAACCGTAATAATATTCCTACCCTGGCAGTCTGTCATACCTTATCGGTGATATTCTGTAAGGTTTATATGGCTAAATCAAACATGCCTAAATTCGCTGGCGGCTACCCCCTAGGTTTGGACATGTTTGACAAGTGGTTTCGGAATACAGCCAGGACTATATTTATCGTTACGGAGTACTTCCGAAGATTTATATGGTTAATCAAATATAGCTAATGTACCTGGGCTACTCCCAGGGGTTGGTTATGTTTGAGTGATTGTTTTCGGAACTTAGTTGGGGTTAATTCTTATTGCCTAAATCAGCCGGAACACTGTTAAGAATCAGTTATCTGCGGAGTCAACGCCACCTACCGGTGCCAACTGGGGTTGAGTCCGTGTCCATAGTTACCAGATTTGAGGTGTGGTCTGGCGTCTACCTTTTTACCAACATAGGAGACAAAACCCCTTTATTGGGGCCCTCACGTCTCTCAGAACAGCTGACGACGTAAACGACGCTTGGTCATACATGTGATAAGCACAGGAGGATAATCTGCTCGTTGAAATCGATCGGTTGCCTGAGGGGTCGTTCAGCATTATATTTATGTAAATATACTAGTCATATTCCCAGATAGGTCGCCCTACACGCTGTATTCCCTCTAGCTCCTATCGAGCGCGGCGTGGGGGGCAAATACACAGGCTGCTAGTTTTGATACCTCAGTTTTGCCGACTGAACTACTTACAGTTTACCTAGGGATACATTCTTGCCTCTGAACTAAGGTATGGTTCTAGAGGTAAGCAGAATAGGGACTGGGGTAGATGTAGAACTAAATTCACGCGTTATGGGATGGTAGGCTTATAACTATATTTACTGCAACAAAATATACTTCAAGAACTATATAGTGTGACTTAAGGTCATTATTCCAATAGACTTTAATAAAGGTGTTCCGTACAGGAACACTAATTTTTATTTAATTTTAAAATCGTTAGTTTCTTTGACTGAAGACACAATCTTAAGGGTCAATTTATTTTGTTTCTATTATGTATGGTATCCCTACGAGCTTCTAGCGATTTACTGCTTCTTGTCTTGAAGCCGTCATCCCTGGAGGGATGGCAACACCAGCGCGCTAACAGCGCCACCCGCCGGAAGCGGATATACGAATGGGCAGTGCCACGCACAATGTCAAAATCAGTTCGTTAACTAGCGGCGCCGCGAGAGCAACATTTTTCTCATTATTTACCGTGTGTGCGTTGAGGACCTTTCCCCCCTGGAAGAGTGCGCTTACCAGTGACCTAGGAACCTGTGTACGTCATATTTAGCTGGACGATCACCCCTGAACCTTCAGTCTAGCCCTTGGGACACGAGGCGGTGGATGGACACAGTAGCGGTGAGTCGTTTGATGCTGTAGGAATATCGTACATATATGTAATTTGATCCGTTCGACCCGGATTGTACCTTCCAGGTTGTGTCTTCTTGTCTCGCAACATTAAGTTTTAAATAACTAAGCATGCCGGATCAGCCAGATTTGCAAAGTACTAGCGCGGAAGCTAACAAAATGGCCGACGGCGATAATCCGTGCGAACAAGATATTTTCGAAAGAGAACTCATCCTCGATGACCTCAAACGCACTATTCAGTTTGCAGCAACTGATCAAGAACAGTTTCGCTCGCGAACTACTGATTTAGTTTCTTTTCAGAGAAAGTTCATTAAAGTCCAGACGAGAATTGAAAAAACGTTAATTAAATTAAAATGTTTTAACAAAGAGGAACAGATTAAGATCCGTAACGATTTTAACGATTTGTACTATGCAATAGTAACGCATTTATCGAATTTGAAGAAGAAGGAAGAAGAGCAAAGGCGCATGAGCCGTCCCTCATTGCCTTTCATGGCGGCACAGCCTGAGGCATTTAAGAAACTTCCCACACTACCTTTACCCACTTTCAGTGGTGAACAAACTGATTGGCCGTCATTTTATGATTTGTTTCGTTCGCTTGTACACGGCAACAACGCCTATACTGACGCCGAAAAGTTTAGGTACTTACTTCTCACGGTTAAAAACGAACCGCATAACCTCATAAAATCGATCCCAATAACTGACGATAATTACTCAATCGCGTTAGACATTTTAGTGTCCCGCTATGACAACAAAAGAGTTATCGCATCAAAACATCTCGACAAAATTCTCGATATCGAGTCATGCTGCGATAAATCTACTCAGAGTTTGCGAAATTTACTTAACATCTATCAAGAAAACATTAAAGCACTCGAGGTTATGGAGTTTCCCGTGAAACAGTGGAGTTTCATGCTTTTAAATATTTTACTACGTAAAATTCCTCATACTACTCGACGTTTATTCGAACGGTCATTAGTAAATACGTCCGACATTCCCGATGTAGACACATTCATTTCATTTCTAGAACGGGAAATTTCCGCGGAAGAAATAATTGTTTCTGTTCGCGGGCAGTCCGCTAAAAGTATTAACTCAGATGTGGGTAGCAGTCGCGGAAAGTACTGGAATCGCGCGAGCAGCTCGAGCGCCGGCGCCGCCGCGCCGTCGTCGCCCGCCAAACGGTCGTTTGTAGCTAACGTCACCCCCGCGACGGGCTCAGCTGAGACTGGAACGAGTGACCAAGGTTCAAGCAAAATCAAACCTAATTGCGTGTGTTGTGAAGCTCAACATTCGTTGACAAAATGTTCGAAGTTTTTAAACTTGTCACCGCGCGAGAGGTATTCGTTAGTTCAAAATAAAAGCATTTGTTACAATTGTTTGAATATTGGTCACGACGTTAGAAGTTGTAAGTCAAATTTTGTATGTCGGACATGTCATAAAAGGCATCATACTTTAATTCATTATTATTCCCCATCTATGCCGGCGGAATTAAGCGCATCCGTGCAATCTACGGCCGTCTCGCTCCCTCCTACGGAGGAGCGCGCGCGCTCCGTCTCACTCTCTCCTACGGAGAAGTGCAACGCCGATACGGTCACGAATCCGTTGGCAAATAGCGAAGTTTTGCTTGGTAACTGTGCGGCCCGCGCGCCGATTAAAGCATCTAGCGTTCGGGCGGATACTGTTTTGTTGTCCACTGCACTAGAAGACGTATGTTTAGGGGGTTCGAAGCTGACAACTGTAAGGTGCCTGGTTGACACGGGTAGTCAGGCGACGTTTATGACTGAGGCCTGCGCACAACGATTACGATTACAACGTAATCACGCGAACATTCCGGTGTTCGGAATTGGTGATACGGAACCCGTACAACCTAAAGGTGTCGTTTCGTGTTTCGTTACACCTAGGGGTAAACATAATCCTGCGATACTTGTAGAGGCTTTAGTTTTACCTAACTTAACGATGCGTATGCCGAGTGTACCATTGTCTCAAACGGGGTGGACTCATTTAAATAATTTAACTCTGGCGGATCCAGATTTCGGCACTCCCCAGCCGGTGGAGATGTTATTAGGCGCGGATATACTATCCCAAATTTTATTAGGTAATGTGATAACAGGTGCGCCGGGTTCGCCTATTGCTATGAATAGCATATTCGGGTACTTGTTATTAGGTAGGGTTGCCGTTAATAACCCGATGCCGACTCCACTCCAGGCCTGTTTTAGCTCATTCGACGATGACAATTTGCAGAGGTTCTGGGAGCTGGAGTCGCTTCCTGAAAAACGGATCTACACTCCTGACGAAAATCTTTGCGAATCCTTTTTCCAAAAGACGCATACCCGAGATGAGACCGGGCGGTACGTCGTCGCGCTTCCGTTCAAGCCCGCCGCGCCCCCTCTCGGCGAGTCGCGACAAATCGCACTCGCACGATTTAGAAAACTTGAGTACCGACTTGAGCGTAATCCTCAATTAAAAGCTGATTATCATGCGTGCCTTCAAGAGTATCTTGATTTAAATCACATGGAGGCCGTGGAGTGCGATATGCCAAGTCCGAAGTACTGGATCCCGCATCACTGCGTGGTCAAGGAATCGAGCGAGACGACACGGACCCGGGTCGTGTTCGACGCTGGATGCAAAACATCCAGTGGATACTCACTTAACGATGTTTTATTAACGGGTCCGAAACTTCATCAGGAGATCGTTGACGTGCTTTTGAAATTCCGCATAAATTCCATCGCGTTTACAGCAGACATTAAACAAATGTATCGCAATATTTTAATTAGAGAATGCGACCGCGATTATCAGCGAATTGTTTGGCGGAAATCACCGGAGGAACCTTTACGCGATTACCGTCTGCGCACGGTATCATTCGGTATTAATGCCTCGCCTTTTCTCGCGTTGCGCACAATTCAACAATTAGCCCGCGACGAGGCAACACGTTTTAAGCTTGCTTCTCCGGTTCTGTTAGACTCTGTATTTGTTGATGACGTGGTATCAGGTGAAAGCACGGAGTCGAAAGCCCTAGCGTTGCAACAGGAGCTGATCGATATTTTTCGTACCGCCGGATTCGAACTCCGCAAGTGGCACAGCAACTCGCCTGCGATACTCGCGGCGGTGCTGCCGCCAGGTTCTCATGGTGAGCGGCCGGAGAATGTTCCGTTCGCAGAAATGGAGAACGATAAAAAAACTAAGGTTCTCGGCCTCCAGTGGAACCCTAGTTCTGATACATTTAATTTCAAGGTGCAAGTCACCACTGCGATATGCACAAAAAGAGTTATTCTCTCTGAGATAGCCAAATGGTACGACCCGTTAGGTCTCTTATCGCCGGTCACTTTGTATGGAAAGTACTTAGTACAATTGTTATGGATAGCTAAGGTGGATTGGGATTCGGTCCCGCCGGTCGACATTGTTAACGCATGGACGGCCTTTACAAACGAGTTACCACTCTTATCCAAAGTGTCTTTTCCTCGTCACATTTTCACACATTCGCATTCCATACAAATCCATGGATACGGAGATGCCTCGGAACGCAGTTTCGCCGCGTGCGTTTACATACGTCTGACAGATGGAGATGGTGACGTCACCACACATCTCGTCATTGCGAAAACCCGCGTCGCACCTTTACGAATGCGTTTGACCGTACCGCGCCTCGAGCTTCTAGCCTCGGCGCTTTTATCCCGCCTCATAGATAAGGTTATGCAAACGTATGAGGGCCGCATAGATCGCAATCAGATTTATGCTTGGTCTGACTCTGCTATCGTGCTAGCGTGGCTCCGCTCGCCGCCGCACGAGTGGAAAACGTTTGTATCAAACCGCACTAGCGAGATTTTATCCCATGTGCCCGCCGAGTGCTGGCGCCATGTGCCTTCGGCTGACAATCCAGCCGACTCAGCCTCGCGAGGCATGCTTCCCTCTGCCTTTCTACGGCACGAAATGTGGTTTCACGGACCTGCTTGGCTCAAAAAAGACCAAGACGCTTGGCCCGTTTCAAAACATATTCCTACAACGAACGAAGAAAAACGCACGATCATACCGCTTGTATCAAACGCGTCTACTACTGATCAAATACAGGATGTTGAAATAATTTCACGATATTCGACATTAGGTAAACTCGTTCGAGTTACGTCATACGTTTTTCGGTTCTACAAACTTTCAAAAAAGTCTATAGTGTCGTTTCCAAACTATATTACTGTGCCCGAATATAATTTCGCATTAACGCGACTTATTTACATCGTTCAACATTCCGTTTTCGCGGACGATATAAAAAATATTTCTCGAGGCAAATTATCCTCGCATTGCTTACAGCGTCTAACGCCATTTATGGACAAAGACAACCTCTTAAGAGTTGGAGGGAGAATTCATAAGTCACTTTTACCGTTCGAATCGAAACACCAATTAATTCTCCCTAAAAAACACCCTTTAACTGACCTCATTATCGACGATGCTCACGTGAGTCATTTGCACGCCGGACCTCAATCGGTGCAGTATTTGCTGCGACAGCGGTTTTGGATTCTGTCGAGTCGAGACATTGTTCGTCAGCGCGTGCACCGCTGCGTGCCATGTTTCCGCGCCAGGCCCGCGCGCCTGCAGCCGCGCATGGGCCCGCTGCCCGCGCCGCGCCTCCGTCCCGCGCGACCCTTTGTTAAGACCGCGGTAGACTACGCCGGTCCATTTTACGTGCGCGCAAACAATGTGCGCAATGCTAAAATAATTAAATGTTACGTCGCCGTATTTGTATGTATGAGCGTAAAGGCAATTAATCTCGAAATCGTTTCAGACCTTAGCACTGAAGCGTTCCTCGCGGCCCTACGACGATTCACATCCCGTCGAGGTTTATGTACTGACATTTATTCAGACTGCGGCCGAAATTTCGTCGGTTGCAGTAATTACTTGAAAGACTTATACACGTTTTTACGCAACGATGTCGTACAAAACGAATTGCACAAACAAACCCTTCAACAGGGCATTACCTGGAGATTTCAGCCTCCCTATGCGAGCCACTTTGGTGGTCTATTTGAATCTGGTGTAAAGAGTTTTAAACATCATTTACATCGGGTGGTTGGCACGCGTACTCAATCATACGATGAGATGCATACGCTGTTATGCCAAATTGAAGCCGTACTTAATTCACGGCCTCTGTGTTTGATGAGCGCGGATTCTGCGGATCCCCTTCCTTTATCACCAGCCCACTTTCTTGTGGGAGAGCCGTTAAAGGCCCTTCCAGACGTTCCCTTAACGGACGAAAAACCAAGTCGCCTTAGTAGATGGCGTTGGGTACAGCAGTGTACTCAGCATTTTTGGAAAAGGTGGAGTCGGGAGTACCTCCACGAGCTTCAGCAAAGCCAGAAGTGGCTTCAGAGCCGCGGCGCGCCCGTGCGCGAAGGAGCCATCGTCGTGGTGTGTGACGAGCAGCTCCCGCCGCTGCAGTGGCGGCTCGCGCGCATTCATGCTCTTCATCCTGGCTCAGATAACATTACTCGGGTAGTAACTTTAAAATCAGGGAATTCGTTTTATAAACGCCCTGTCGTTAAAATTTGCCCGCTTCCCTTAGAATAATTTGTAATCGTTACAACTTAATCTTAGTACTTAAGTTAGGTGTTTAAAATATGTTAGCTTAGTGTACTTTCTCGTTAAAAGCACCCTAGTCCTTTTAAGGTGAGCGGCATGTTCCGTACAGGAACACTAATTTTTATTTAATTTTAAAATCGTTAGTTTCTTTGACTGAAGACACAATCTTAAGGGTCAATTTATTTTGTTTCTATTATGTATGGTATCCCTACGAGCTTCTAGCGATTTACTGCTTCTTGTCTTGAAGCCGTCATCCCTGGAGGGATGGCAACACCAGCGCGCTAACAGCGCCACCCGCCGGAAGCGGATATACGAATGGGCAGTGCCACGCACAATGTCAAAATCAGTTCGTTAACTAGCGGCGCCGCGAGAGCAACATTTTTCTCATTATTTACCGTGTGTGCGTTGAGGACCTTTCCCCCCTGGAAGAGTGCGCTTACCAGTGACCTAGGAACCTGTGTACGTCATATTTAGCTGGACGATCACCCCTGAACCTTCAGCCTAGCCCTTGGGACACGAGGCGGTGGATGGACACAGTAGCGGTGAGTCGTTTGATGCTGTAGGAATATCGTACAAAAGGTTTATTTAGTAAGTGAAACTGAGATTAAGTTAAGGGTATTAAGTGGTCAAAAGGAATGTCAAGTTTCCGTGAGATACATGTGAAATATTATAAAAGTGTGACAATTATTAATTATCATCGAAAGGTTTCAGTTCTCTTCATGACAGAACAGAATTGTTTCAGAAGGATGAAATAATTCTGGGATTGATGACAGGCGGAGCAGTTCATCAAATCCATCTAAAGAATCTTATTGTCATGAATGGATATCCTTCATTCATCACTCGTTTCTCCCTTTTATATTCACTATTTATTTGTGAGAATATAATTTTTAACGAAAACATTTAGGAACATGTATCAGTCTCCATATTACATATATCTACGCAAATTAAAGAAAAAAAAACATAAAATAGAGTTACTTCTTGAACTATTGAACAACTTAAAATAACAAAAACACTTCATAAGCGGAACATAAAAAAATTGACAACCAGTATACATGAACTATCTACTGACTCAATTTGCAGGCACTGCATATTTGAATGCAGCACGTATTTTACATTTGCAACAAAAGTACTTTGTACGTCTTTTAAGGCGGCTTGGACAAATTGCACAAGTTTTTCTAACCCCTGGTGCCATATTTGAGTCGATTCTGGTAGGGGGCTCGGGCAAATCATTGGGTCCAATGACTCGCATAATCCAATATCATCATCAAAATTACTGCAGTTGTCATCACTCTCGGCCTCTCAATTTTCAAATATCTCTTAAAGGCTTAGCACGTTTACGAAGACTTGGAGGAGATGTGGACGCGCCAGGAGCTGTTTTTCGTTTCTTGGGAACGTTTTTCTGCCTTCTAGGCATTCTGTAACATAAAAATATAACTAAAACTTCGAGGTCACTTCAATAAGACACTATGAGTTCATACACTTTAACACCGTCGTGACGACTAATAGACGTGCATATTCTTTGTACATAAACGACGTACTTACGTCTGTGAGACGGCAAAAGCTCCGCCACGGTCATGTGTGCACTCGCCGGGCTCGCGGCGTCGACTGCCGGTAAGCAACGCGAAACGGGGAAGGTAGCAGGAAGGGGAGTTCCGCAGGTGGCGTGGTTTAAATAATAATTTAATTTAAGGTGCTCTTACACGAGCGATAAAAATTGCCGAATTGCCGGAAGTTCGGGGCAATTTTGACGTCACGGCCACTTCAAGTAATTCGAATATTGCTAAAAATGGAGCGATTACATTGCTCCAGTATTGCGCCATTCTGGCCCGATAATTACCGCAACTCGGGAAACTAGGCAATACGTTCATACACGAGAAATTCAGTGGAGCAAATTGTAGTCGGCGATATGGAGCAACACGGAAATTAATGGAGCAATTCGAGAAATATTTCCGAAATATTGCCGCAATTTCTATAAATTGCCCCATATTGCTCCATTAATTTCGGCAACTTGTCGCCGGGCAATAATTGCCCGAAAAATCGCCCGTGTAAGAGCGCCTTTGAAATAAAATTTATGCCGTCTGTGAGACGTATGCCTCGGTAGGTAAAGGATAAGCTTATCTGTATTGTATAAGTAAGCTGTCTCCTTAGATAGTTTCAAGACAATGAGCTGATGTTTAAATTTGAGTTTCAAGACTTGAAGCGCCAATAAACCCGGTAGAGTTAATTACACACTTAACAAAGCAGTTATAAAGTAACAAAAACATCAACATGTATGTAGGCTCAGACAACAGACGGTCTTATTGCTAAAGAGACATATTTATCCAAGAGTTTTTTTCGAGTATAGCGGCGTTTTTTCATATTTAGGTACCATGATCTTTTCGGTTCATATCACTACATAGTATAAAACAAAGTCGCTTCCCACTGTCTGTCCCTGGTCCTGGATTTTGATGTGGTTTATTTTAATAGATATAGTATTAGTGCGAAGCCGGGGCGGGTCGCTAGTACTTTAATAATACACTTTAATAATACCTATCAGTATTGGTTCAAAAATTGAAGTATATATATATTTTACATACACAACCAGCGTACTACTTACGTTCACTAGCAAACTTTGTGAATCCATTCACTCGTGGGATGAATACATTTGAATTTGATGACCACACTTTTTACAAGCTTTGTTTAACTTACATTGCGGGCGTAGGATGGTTGAGATTTTGTCACTTATCGCTGTCGATGAGACGTATGTCACATTCTGACAAGTATACGAGATCCGTTAACAACACTACGCTGCACCAATAATGCTATAAAAGTTACGATACTTACGATCACTGGTGATAACATGACAACCATCTTATTCCCGCTGTTCGTATGTTTGTGAGTACATATAAGTATACAAGTTGTCCTTCAAAGTGTTTTAGCCATTTTTCAACCTCTTTTCGGTATCTGGTTGAGCTATTTGGCATACCTGTGTAAGTTACGCAATGCATGAGTGTTGATAAAGACAGAATTAAGGTGACCAAGGCTCATTGGAACCATCTCAATGAGTAGTAGATGACTGTACATGATTGAACCAGGCGTTATTTTGCCAAAGAAGTCCATGATTATGAGAACAATATACCGCTAAAAATAAATGCTTTACCGCTAAAAAATTATATAGCGATGATGAAATGCACCTATTTGCGTATTTTTGCATGCTATTAATGCGACCACCCTTCCTCCGCACGCGCAAATAATTAGAGCAAACCACCACCAATAATTTCAAAAGCTCGACACGTGTTTCTCCTCTGGGCCTCTGTACAAGGTATCATCAAAAGATGCTGGCAGGAGATGTTGCTTGCGTCCACTGAGCAAATGAGCTGATAGACCAGCAAAATATTTAGCGAAATAGCAAGGAATATTAGTCTCGTAACATAGGTGACTGTGCCAAAAAAGGACAGCCAGCAGTTCCATTTTGTACCAACAATTAATTGTCAGAAACCTATGAGTACGCAAGAGGATTGCAAGTATTGCAACTCTCATCTAAGAGAATATAATTTTCTGTTGATTTAAAATAAAACCAATTGTAAGCGAGGAAATGCCGCCAGCATCCTCGGTACAATGCCTCGAGGGCCTTTTTTTAGATTTAACTTAGTTTTAATTTAATTTAGAATGAATGAATGAATGAATGAATTATTTATTTACTAGAATACGTCATCAGTATTCAGTCGACTTAAAGTCAACATGCAAAGTTTAGTTACAAATATTTAATTATACTCAAAATTATTATAAAACAGAATGGAAATAGTATCATGTCAAATTTAATTGATTATAAAAACAGAATGAAAATAGTAACATGACAAACTTAATTACAGTGCATTAAAATTTAAATAGTCCTTAACATTATAGAAGCAATGATCTAGTGATTGGAGATCGATCTAGCCATTGTGGTGGAGATCAATGATTTAGTTTTTATTTTTATTATTATTTATCTTTTTATGTGATTTCAGGGTTCTTGGATAGCCGTGTGCATTGTGCGCATGCTCATGGGGCTGAGTCAAGCCTGCTTCATGCCAAGCACGCACACACTGATTGGTCGGTGGGTTCCGCCGCAGGAGAGGACTAGGCTTAGCGTGATCGCTTACGCAGGTAAAAATGTAAGGAATAATCATTACAGTAGAATACGTTTCTGGAATGGATCCATTGAGTATAGTATTTAATTGGATCGACTAAGCATTGACAAAATTATTTAAAAGTCGGATGTATTTTATTTTGTATCTAAAAACCATCTATGTTAGGAATAAGCAGGGAAGGGAGAAGAGTGCTTTTAATGAATGATTTTTTTAAGTTAACGTTTGGAAATATTCTGGTCGGTTAAAGATGTAAATAAATTGTATTGAGCAATCAGGGATATTAATATACGTACATAAATAGGGTACATAAATATCTGTAGCCGACTTTATGACATTGACAATAGAGTCATGTACAGATATTTATGTTCTATTAATATATACGTTTATTAATACCCCTGACTAGCAATGCACTCACGACAACTTTCCAAAGTTGCGAAACTTCTGAGAATGTTCTCGAGAACGAGAATTTATTTATTTATTTGACACGAGTGACACGACTGACCATTCACGACACGATCAAAGAGTCCAGAGACACGCATCAAGAAATAGTTCGGTAACTTAGTTTAAAAAGTCAGGGCTCATAAAGTGTGAAGTCCGAAAGTCGACATGTTCTCTGAAATATAGTGAGAATTTAAGCAACTTATTGGTAACTTATCACTTATCAACAAAATAGCTAACTGTAATAGACAATAATATATGCAAAATAACATTAAGTTATAAGTTATGTATATTTAAGCTTTATTTCAAGTGTATTCTCTTGTTTAAACAATAATTTTCATGTTGCAGGAATGTTCTGAGAACATTCTCGAGAACGTTTCCGCTTTTTGGGAATGTTCTGCAATTTGTACATTGCTGCCCCTGACTATACTTTGAAACTGTCAGTCTTTTAAGTTGTTAGTTTAAAATATAAACTATTAGAAATTACTGTATGTAGGTAACTTATGTATTATTTTTTTAACTATTGTGAAAAACATTGATCTTTTTCTCATTTATGGCTATAAATAATAGTTATGTTTTAGTACTACAAAACATTTATTTTTAAATAAAATATAGGTCCATGTTTTGGTTTCAAGTCAAAAATATCAAGTAATACATTTCCAGCCACTAACTATGTTTACCAGCGTGTATTCTTTTCACTCACTATAACTGCAAGATTAAATAGAAAAAGTTTCACAACGTAGTTTTACTTTCAGGAATCCCGTTGGGCACGATTCTGACGATGCCAGTGTGTGGGGTTCTGTCGTCTACGAATCTTGGCTGGACGCTTATTTTCTACACAATGGGGGTACTTGCTTGTAGTACTGCGATTTTTTGGTGGGGTTTTGCTGGCAGCAGTCCTCGAGAACATCGCTGGGTGAAAGAAGCTGAGCGAGATTTTATAGAAAACTCGCTCAATTCCAGTGGAAAGGTGAACTTCTTTTATATTGAAACATCTTTTGGCCTACTATTACGAGTAAATAAATATTCTTCAAGTGTTGTAGAAATTAAAATTTTCTAATATATAAGAACGGTTCATCATAATCTCTTCATTAAGAATCAGGTATTGAGAATGCAAAAAAATATCGGCAATATTTTTGTTGAAACAACCGCAGCTTACCCAACTTATTTATTTACCAAAGTATTTTTATGTTGACACCAAAGAAGTATTTACCTTATTAGATGCATAGAGGAGCAGTTGGCTCTCCCACCGCCCAGATCTTACGAAATCGCCCAGTGGAAGCACTCCTGAACTGGAACCAAAGCCTCTTCCTGGTAGCATAACACCGTGCATTTTAACTTTTGCCTCCTTCTGAACCAAATTCCGGCTCGGGCGAGTAAATGGTCTTCTGAAAAATATCTACGTACGCAGTAGTAACATCACTTCTTCAGCTCTTTAGGTATAATATGGTGTTGTACTTCTAGAAGTTAGTGAGATCGCCATAGCTCCCGAGGTTGGGCTGTAGTTTGAATGTCTAGTATTTGTCTCTGGCTATCAACCTAACGATTCCTTAAACCAATAAAGCTTTGATACCGTCCTTGTGTTTCTTCTGGACTTACAAGTCTCTATAAACTACGCTACGCTAACCATCATCACCTATCTAAAAATAAGATGCAATCTTATTTCAGGCCTGTCCACCTATTCCCTGGAAGAGTATTTTAACTTCCCGGCCTCTGTACGCCACGGCTGTCGTCCACATCGGTTGCAACTGGAGCTTTATTATGTTTCTGGTGGAAATGCCCACGTATTTGAAACATTCACTAGGAATTGATTTAAAGAATGTAAGTATTACATTTTAAAGTGTTTTTTGTTATTAGGTTCTAATGAACGTGCTGATCATATATCATCAGAATAGACCTCTTTCTTGCACTCCAGTGAGACACGCAAACACGCATCACTAAAGAGCGACCCAGAGTCACGGCTCCATTTGCATATTTATTTTGACCGTATACCTATTTCATAAATAATGAACATTTTAAGCTACGGTAGCCTAGTGGAAGCTATGGTAGCCTAGTGGGCATTCAGGCATGAGACTGTCGTGGGTTCGAATTCAGGCTCGTACCAATGAGTTTTTCGGAACTTATGTATGGAATATTTACCGTTAGCTTTTCGGTGAAGGAAAACATCGTGAGAAAACCGGTCTAATCCCAATAAGGTCTAGTTTTCCCTCTGGATTGGCAGGTGAGATGGCAGTCACTTTCGTAAAGCTAGTGCCTATGCCAAATCTTGGGTTTAGGTGTCATAGCGGACCCCGGGCTTCTTTAGGGTATAACCGGGAATAACGCTAGGAGGATAAATGGGCATGTTAATGATTAATTTCTATTAACTCGTCTTGTTAGTTCATTCGTTAGAAATTTGACCAACTTCCTATAGTCCTATCAATTTAAAATACATATTCTTATGTAAATCGGATGCCGATGCAATGATATTATAATGGTACCATAAAGCTGGTCTGATGATAAAAACGGAAGGTGGCATCTCCTCGATTAAACAAGATAAACCCGTCACGTTCAGGCTCATAAAAAAAAAAACATTTATTTCAGACCAATTTTAATCCATACGCCTCATTGAATCAAACCCTCTCATCGACTGGCTCACGACACCTAAAACAGTTCAGTCGGCAAAAAAACTGGTACAGTCGTCATCAGATATATCGGAGCGGCCAAAGTGCTCACAAATATCTGAACACGTCTCTATTGTCAAGGCATTAGAGACGTGTTCAGATATTTATGAGCACTTTAGCCGCTCCCATATATCTGATGGCGACTGTACCAACAATGTCATTATTGCGAGTTTAATTTGCTTTAAAACAAGGGGAATTTAATGGAATTTGTGCATGTATGAAATCAAGTTTCTTCCTCTTAGCTTCCAATTAATTACTAACCGCGAATCAGGAAGTTTTCATAGAAAATTTGGCGCGCAGTTACCATATTGTGTACCTACACTTCTTAACCTGGTTGCGTAACGAGGGTTATGTTTTCCGAGTTTTTCTAATTCTAGTGTACACAGAGAGTGTTCTACATAAAATAAAATAAGGGCCACTACGTATACATATTTTGCTCTATACATGAAAACTGTCGTTATCTACAGTTAAGGTCTCTAATTTCTTACACATTGTCAATGTTGATTGTGGCCATCCATATTTCGATGTGTAGTTTATCCGGTGACCAGAGGGCTGGCAGTTATTTTGGCCAAAGGATTAGCCTAGTAATCCAAAGAGGTAACGTTGCCAGCCTTTTGGGCACCATAGCCAATAATGGGGACCTGGGGGACTTTTACTTTTTATAGATTTAGTTTATAATATAGGTTTAGTTTACTTATATAAATGGACAAGAAAATTCTAGTTCACAGGCTAAAGTCAAACGGCTTGATGGATTTTAGCATATGAGGTGTCGTTCGATTCCTCTTAATCGTGGGAGTAACATAGACTATACAATTAAAAAAAAGTTGGGTTTTTAGAAAATCTATTGATTTCAGAGTTCTTCACTTGTTTTCAGAGTTCGTCACTATCAGCCCTCCCGTTTGTGGGACACTGGTTATCCTCAGTGCTAGCGGGTGTACTTAGTGACTACCTGATCAATAAGAAAATACTTAGTCTAGACGCTTGCAGAAAACTCTTCAACTCGATCGGTATGTAAAAGTGGACAGTCAGCGTCGCATAGTAAGTAACAGCCAAAGTAGCCAAATATATCTTACAGTAATAAAGACGTGTATCGTAGACGGGTTCATATGTGACTGTAATTATCATTTGCAATGTGCAATGTGATGCTGAATAAAGTATTTCAGTTCTATTCTATTCTATTCTAAATATAAATAGGTAAATATTTAGTGACGTTGCCTTTGTTTGTACACTTTGTGACTTTTACTGTTGTTAACTACCGTATTGTTACAGTTGGTATTATACAAAAACTAATTAAAACCTACCTCAAGCAAAAATCTAAATGATAATAAGTATCCTGTTTCACGTTTAGTTTTAGACATTGATTTTCAATTTTATAATTAAGTAACATTCACTAGAGAGCATATCTCTCTATAAGATAGTCTCCGAGTCCACAACAGCTTTGAAACCTGGCAATATTTTACCAAAAGAGTGAACCTGCAACTCTTATCTTCACATCTTCAAAACGTGTGCCTGTATCTTTTTTTTTTAGTTGATATAAATTTTGTCGTAACAGCTTGCGTAGGTGGTGGTTTAGGCCTCGTCGTGATGACATTCCTCACCAGAGAGCACCAAAACCTGGGCATAGTCGTGATGGCGCTTACTGGTGGAATCCTTGGTCATGCCGGATGTGGTTTTATGGTAAGTTCAACAGTTTGTGTCATTTCGTTTAAAGGGCTCCATAGGCATACGTGGGCACTGGGCATCCTATTCACTCATTTTGCGCCAAACACGAAAACAATTTTTCTGTTTTTAACCCAGTCGAATAAAAACTTGTACTGTGCCCTCATTTATCTGGCCTAAGCTTAGCCCTTGTACGCACTATGCGGCTAGCCGCGTGCGGCTTGCCGTGCGGTTGGACAAAACATATGAAACCGCAAACGCAAAACCTCCACGCAGCGGTTGGCCGGAACCGCACGCGGCTAGCCGCTTAGTGCGTACAAGGGCTAAGACTAAACATTGATGCGTATAGTTGTCAAGTTTGGTCTCTACTTCATTATATTCGTAGTAAGAAATATTCAAATAATATATGTGACGATTGGTTTCAGCTAAATCACATCGACCTGTCGCCTAATTTCGGCGGCGTTATGTACGGAATGACAAACTGTCTTGCAACCCTCGTTGGTATCCTGGCTCCTCTTAGCACGGGATTCATACTTGGCGATCATCCTGTAATTATCAGAGAGAATATTTTTTTTTTTTTAAATCTTTATTGTACAAAATAAGAACTTATCTTACAAAAGGCGGACTTAATGCCATAAGCATTCTCTACCAGACAACCTGCAGACAGATTGTGGGCGGTGCAACTGCAAATATATTTCTCAAAAGAAAATAGGGGCCACACGTATGGTGATCGTTACGTGAAAATTATATTTAACAGTAATATACATTTTTTCCATCTATTAGACTAAAACACCAGCATGAAATAGGTTGAATTTTGAAGGATGCGGGACATCAAGTAGTCACTTCAATCAAACTAAGTGGCGCTTATTTTGTTTTGAGTGGTATATAAACACCCAGTAGGTATACATAAATAATAAACAACAAATATATTATGCACATTGATTTTATAAAATAGTTATACAAAAAAAAATGCATAATACAAATATATATATTATATATCTACGGAGGAAAATATTCAACATAAAGACTAAGAATCAAACGATTCTGCCAGCAAACAACTAACGTAATGACTTTTTAAAGGCAATAAATATATCGATGTTTCGAATTTCAGTTTCCGTGAATATTGCCCAAGGATTAATTTGTTTGAAGGTATTTTTTTTAAACAATTGACTAAATTTAACCTTTGAACATGGTATTCAATAGAGGTTAAATGGAAGTATGGAAGATATGACGCACCGACCTAAGTATGGAAGATATGACGCACCGACCTAAGTATGGAAGATATGACGCACCGACCTATGCGAATGATGATTAATAGATCTAATGTTAAGCAGATGCTGAATTTATTTTATTGAACATCTTGTTTCTTCTAGACGGACCCAGCTCGATGGCGCATCGTGTTCTTCTTAGCAGCAGGCTTAATAATCTTTGGTGATCTGGTCTTTCGATTCTTCGGTACAACTGACCTTCAATCTTGGAACGATGCTCCTAATCAGTATGAATTAGGTGAGAAAATGATTAGGTTTTCATCATTATCGTCATCATATAAACCGAAAGACTTCCACTGCTGGACATAGGCCCAAAAGCCCAAAGAGTGCCAATGTGACCGGTTCTAATTACCTTTTACAAGCTTTTATTTAAGTTAACCCGTTCGTTTGTTTATTACTTTATTGTTAGTGTGGGATAAATCTTTGAGCTGATTTTTGAACCCGTTAACCTCAACCGATTGAGCTGAAATTTTGTTTATCTTATGACCTATTAGATCTTTTTAATTTTTGATTATAATTCAATATTATGGTACCATTGCGATGGTCTGATGATGGAAACAGAAGGTGGCCATCGGAATTCAATACTTAATCGACGTAACCGCGTTGAGTTTGGGCTCGTTAGAATCGTCTAAATGAGTAGTTGATGACGGTATTAAAGGCAATAAAAGCTGGTACCAACGAATCTTTTATTTTGCAAACTCCTATTGATCGCAGATCGATAATAAAAAAAAAAAAAAAAAAAAAAAAATTAAAACTAAACCATTTCACTGTATTGGGTGGGTCACCAAGTTCCTCATACATTCACCCTTGCTGCGTCCTCGCACCTGCTGACTCCAATACTTGTGTAGGATGTAATACATCATATCAGCCAAAAGACGTCCACTGCTGGACATAGGCCTCCCCCAAAGAGTGCCACAATGACCGGTCCTGCGCCACCCGCATCCAGCGGACTCCCGCGACCTTTACCAGGTCATCAGTCCACCTTGTGGGGGGCTACCCACGCTGTGCCTTCCGGTACGTGGTCGCCACTCGAGAACCTTTCCGCCCCAACGGCCATTGGTGCTACGTGCAATGTGCCCCGCCCATTGCCACTTAAGTTTAGCGATTCGGAGGGCTATATCGGTTACCTTGGTTCTGCTGCGGATAGCCTCATTTCTGATGCGATCGCGCAGAGAAATTCCCAATATAGCCCTCTCCATTGCCCTTTGGGTGACTTTGAGCCTTCTTATAAGCAACCACGTTTCTGTGCCATACGTCATCACTGCATGGCAACACACACTAGTCAAAGACTCTCGTCTTGAAACACTGCGGGATATTGGATGAAAAGATGTGCCGTAGCCTCCCGAAAGCTGCTCAGCCGAGTCGGTATGCAGGCCTTTAAATAGCGCTATTTTCGTATAGCGCTATCATTTATAACGTTATTATTCCTAAAACCGCTATACTCAAAAACGATATTTGACGCGCTGTATAGCGATATCCATTATAACGTTATAAATCTAAACCATTAATATAAAACCGATACTTTTTTAACCGATATAATAATGTTATAACGTTATAGGCTACCCCTTTCTCGCATTCAGTATAGCCTACTCGTGCAATGTAAGCGATGTGATTACGTAACGTAGGTTGTTTGTTAGAGTGCACGACGTCATAGTAAAATACAGAATTTTTCGATTTGCTCGGCTTGTCGGCGCAGGTTGTAGCCTGATACGAATATCCTGACTAATAATTTTCAAATCAGATTGTCTTTAGCTACTCTGTGCCTCATTAATCGGAAATGCATCATACCATAAAAAACATGCCATGTAAAAAAGAGGTCAAGTCTCGAAACTCTTCCACCGTAAAAAGTTGTGAGATATTTCGGAGAGCCAAGTCTCAGGCATTCTTTTATCTTTATTTGCTTGCTAAATAAAATTTTGTGACTTGGCAATCACACAATACCACATAGCTTTAGGTATGCAGAAATCCATTCATGCAGGAAAGTTGTGTGATTGCCAAGTTACAGAATTTTATTTAGCAAGCAAATAAAGATTAAAGAATGCCTAAGACTTGGCTCTACGAAATATCTCACAACTTTTTACGGTGGAAGAGTTTCGAGACTTGGCCTCTTTTTTACATGGAATGTTTTTGCTTGCTAAATAAAATTCTGCAACGTGGCAATCACACAACTTAACTGTATTTATAGATTTTTGCATACTTACCTAAAATTATGTAGTATTGTGTGATTGCCAAGTCACAAAATTTTATTTAGTAAGCAAATAAAGATTAATAAGAATGCCTGAAACTTGGCTCTACGAAATATCTCACAACTTTTTACGGTGGAAGAGTTTCGAGACTTGGCCTCTTTTTTACATGGAGTGTTTTTTTATGGAATCTCACTTTTTTTTGTAGGGTAATGTGTTATCCATACATACAATTTGTATGTATGATACAAACTATGAATGCAGGCCCATTCTTGCTTTTGAATTTTCCCATTCACTGCAAATGTAACTTTGTAATCCTATATATTTGTATAGGATTACAAAGTAATGTATACAGTTGGTGTATCTAGAAAACTGGGTTGAAATAGCAATTTTTTATAGTTTTCCCTTTATGTGGCCATTAAACCCTAACTGTACCAAATTTCAGCTCTCTGAGTTTATGGGAAGTACTAGTTCTATTTTGATGATCATGAGTGAGTGAGTGTCATAAATGCGAAACTTTGCTTTCGCTTAACTTCGGAACTAAATGACCTACAGACTTGAAAATTTTTTTTTTTTTTTTTTTTTGTGATTATAGCTTACTGGATGACGAAAATTTCTGCATTCTGGTCTTATCCAGAGGTTCTCAAATAGGGGCCTGAAAATGTGGCGAAATGGTTCCAGTAAAGGATGGTACGGCAGTGTTTGCTTCGCGCTCGACTTGGCGGGGGCACTGCCGTGCCCCCAGATATAAATGGCATTGTTATAACATGGTAAATTATTTATAATTTAAATCACTGCATCAAATGTTTCTGACTAATTCATCAACGCACAGCCGAAACTACTGGGACTAAAAAGAAGGGACAAGATGGAATTTTTGGAAATCCCATCCCTAAGGGGGTTAAATAGGGGTGCAAAGTTTGTATGAGGGAAACTTTTTTTTTTTACTATTGACTTGAAACTTTGTAGGAAGATTACTTATTAAGATGCATAAAAAGTTCTTGCAGCGTTTTAGAAAATTCCACTCCTAAGGGGGTTAAGTAGGGGACAGGGGTGCAATGTTTGTATGGGGGAAACATTATTTTTTGAACTAGAGACTTGAAACTTTCTAGAAAGATTACTTATTAGAATAGAAAAAAGTACTTTCTGTGTTTTAGAAAATTTCATCCCTAAGGCGGTTAAATAGAGGTGCAAAGTTTGTATGGAGGGAACTTTATTTTTTGAGCTAGAAACTTCAAACTTTGTAGAAAGATTACTAAATACAATACAAAAAAGGACTGTCAGCGTTTTAGAAAATTCCACCCCTAAGGGGGTTAAATAGGGATGAAAGGTTTGTATGAGAAACACTTTTTTTGAGCTTGAGATTTGAAACGTTGTAGAAAGATTACTTATTAGAATAGAAAAACAGTTAGTACTTTTAACGTGTTAGAAAATTCCATCCCTAAGGGGGTTAAAAAGGTACTTATGCAAGATTAGGATGAGAAATATTTTTTTTGAGCTAGAGATGGGCAACTTTGTGGTACGATTACTTATTAGAAAAAAAAATCCTTTCATCATCTTGGAAAAATACCACCCCTAAGGGGGTTAAAAGTGTTAAAACTGTATTCAAGGTTTATATGGAGAGCAAGAAAATATAGTAAGATATTTCTAATGTCAGTCTTAGTCTGTATGTTAAAAGACAACAAAACTGATTTCAGAGTTTTTTTTTTAATTCATCCCCTATAGGCGTTAATGGGGCTTCAAAGTTTATAAGGAGGGAAAAGTAATTTTTTAAGTAAGATTTTTTAATTTTGGTCTTAAAATAGAGAGAGCAGATTAGTAGATTTTTTTATTCATCACCTAAGAGTGTTTAATTTAAAGGGGATTCGAAGGCCGTATAGGGTCAAGACAATTTTAAAGTAAAACATTAGTGTAACTACGATTTTAGACGGTTTGTTTAAAACTAAAAAATACATTTCAATGTTTTTGAAATTCATCCCCCAAGAGGGTTTCTAGGGGGTTCAAAGTTTATACGAAGAGCAAGATATTTTTAAAATAATAGATTTATTACTTAGGTTATTGACCGTTTGTTTAATGATTAGAAAACGATTTCAGCGTTTTTTTTATTCATCTCCTAAGAGAGTTAAAAGGTTTGAAGGTTGTATAGAGAGCAAGACCTTTTTTAAAGTAAGACTTACAGATTTGAACAGTTACCAGAAATGTAGGATAGGTTAGGTTAGAACTGCGATGCTCCCAGAATCGAATAGATTTAATCAACATTGGGTACTTATTATTATAACAGTAATGTAGCTTAGTAGACATATAAAAGTATATTTTTCTTTAATACTGTATGAAAACGTCTGTTGATGATTCTTAAGATATTTATGTTTGGCCCTTTTGTGGCAAACAGTGTTGGTTATTTTTTTTATTTACTATTTATTTCTATCTGTGTTTGTCATAAATAAATGCTATTCTTTCTTTCTTTCTTTCTTTTAAAAACGAAGTTTTCAATTTAGATTTATTAATTTAAACTAACGAACTCATCGCACTGTTACCTTTTACGTAGGTCTAATCCCTGAACGGATTTAGATGAAATTTCCCGTACAGATAATTTGAGACCCTTGGAAGGATTTAGGATAGTTTTTGTATATCTTTAAGATGGTAGAAGTGTGTTTGGGACAGCGATAAATAGCTTGCACCGAACATAATTTAATAGCAATATTTTTTCTAAGACCATAACAAGTTCCACGCGAACGAAGTCGCTGGCAACAGCTAGTTATTTACATAAATATTTAGTGACTAAGGATTAATTAGAAAAGGAGGATGAATCGTAAGAAAAGGAGGATCGATACATATTTATGTGTACCAACCGTCCTTGGTCTCCCCTATCTATCGCGAGCCTATCTAGACAGATTATGGCGAAGAACCGAAATCGAAAATTCATACATTCTTTGGTTTCATAATCAGATTTTATTTAACTTGTCGTTTTCGGAATGGCTCTAATCAAAAATAAAATAAAATGTCGGAAACTAAAAGTATATTTTAATTTTATTACGATTAATGAACAAAAGCACATACCAACATACCTATGCATAATTTTTTGCTCACGGCAGCACCGTCGGTCGTAGGGCTTGTTTGGAATAGGTCCTAATACTGGGAGTCTGCGATTTAGTGCCGAGACAAACAATTAACATAGAAAAATATTGACCCTCTTACATATTGTAATAGTGTATACCTAGGGGCTATTAAGATTGGCACTCTTTCTTTTTATTTATGAGCAAGTCCACGAATCTGTGGACAGCGTTGCGTTTCCTGCGTTCCATTTTTATTCCGCCATTTATCGTCGCAACCAACCAAATATTCACAATTCACAACCAATTTGCAAATGATCGAGGTAAACAAGCATTAATAAGATTTAGAAGCTAGAACAACGTAACGGCAACGTCGCACGTCGCGCTACGGCCCACGTGGTGGCATGTTGGCATTGGCACAGAGCGGCAACGGCGCAGCCGTAGCGCGCGGCTCGCATTTTAAAACGATATTATAACGTTATTATATATCGTTCTGTTATTCATTCTGTTACGGTATTTATATCGTTATGGAGAATATTGGTTTTGTTATAACGTAATTTTCGAACACTAACGGAATATACCGTTATAATTCCGGTTCATTTTATAACGTTTTAAAGGCCTGTCGGTATGTAATACAGAATATGAATAATAGGCAAACGTGTGACTGCAAAAAAATTTTTTACCGTCGGATTATCTATACCGGCTTCGCTTTGGTGAACTCTAAGCCATCATTTGTTATAAAATATTAACATCCGCGTCACTTACATTAAAAACTACATTACTACACACTAGCTTTTGCCCGGGACCCCTTCCACGTTGAAGTCGTGTACATGTCGTAGCTCCATACAAACTCCCATCCGCATTCCACCCCCTTAGAGAGTGATTTATGGAATACGGGCATAGACACTAAATAAAATAATCAATAATGTCATATTTTCTCGAAAAAGTATAAAAAATGTAGTCAAATGGAGAAAAATCAACACAAAAGGTTAAATAATCACGAAGATATAAGTGTCCAAAGTTTTAAGAAGGGATGTTCTGTCCTTTTTTCGCAAAACGCAACTTCATATGAAACGATTACGCTGGAAGAATGTGACGTCACAGAAGACGGCAACGTGCCGCGCCGCATCGTGGTCGGCGCCGCCGTCGACGCGGACCCCCGGCAGCATCCTGTAATGTGACGTCACACACCGTTTGCTTTTTCTCTCTCTGACCAGCAATATTAAAACGGTTGTAGCTTAATAATTCTTTGAGATATCTGAATGGGATTTTCGTTACTAGGCATATTTTTTTGCCTTCTTTTTTTTGGAGTTATACTAATTTTCAAGTCGACATCTCTATAATAACTGTCCTATGTCCTTCCCCGACATTCGAACTATCTCCGTACGAAATTTCATCTCAATCGGTGTCGTGGTTGTAACAGACAGACACACTTTCGCATTTTTATGTATGTAAGCAGTTAATTGTAGATAATAACAGGTTTAAGCAAATACAATATCACCATAAGAATGTCTTATAATATTAATTATGTGGATTTGCTTCATCACGGCGGCAAAGCAGAGCGAGGCCTGTAGCAATAGGCATCGATTTTGACTACTTTCTCGCCGACGCTCGTTGCTAATATACCGCATTCCCGAAATACCAGATTTTGCAAAATACCACATGCTTGATTTATCACATTACCAATATACCAAATTTTCAGTATAGGGACATACTTAAAACGATTTAGTTCCATGAGTACCTTACGATTTAGTTCCATGAGTACCTTACGATTTAGTTCCATGAGTACCTTACGATTTAGTTCCATGAGTACCTTACGATTTAGTTCCATGAGTACCTTACGATTTAGTTCCATGAGTACCTTACGATTTAGTTCCATGAGTACCTTACGATTTAGTTCCATGAGTACCTTACGATTTAGTTCCATGAGTACCTTACGATTTTTTAACCTGCTGTAAAGGGAATGTGGTTAGCTCAAAGTGTGATATATTGATAATCCGATATTTTGCAAAATCTGGTATTTCGGGAATGCGGTATATTAGCAACGGTATATATACAAATTTATAATACGCAAGGAGACACGGCAATAGAGAGATGTGCAAGAGAGTTGCTTTGGATGTCATATTTATGCAACTGATTTAAGAAACTTCGATAGCGCGTTGCAGAACACGTTAGATTTGACAGCTGCCAGGCTTGACGCGCCACGAATTAATATTGAATAGAAGTTTTAATTTGAAGGAACTCGACAATATGTACCTACACACATTAAATCGTTCTTTTTTGTTCTGTTACAGCTAAAGAGAAACAGCTCAAAAACGACACGGATTCGGACAAAGTGGTTAAAGAAGTGATTTATAGTTTTCAGGACGCTGGCAAAGAACAATTGTTGTTATGAGAAATATAGGAAATGTATTTGCAGTTAGCATTATGCTCAAATGTTTTAGAAAATAAGCATTTATTGTGTTATGTATGTGAGTATGAATAAATAAATAGATATTAGGGGACAATCTTACACAAATCGACCTAGTCCCAAACTAAGCAAAGCTTGTACTATATTGTATGTAGTCACATTCATAACACAATAATTGCTTATTTTCTAATAATTAATGCTTATATTTAATGATAAATAACCATTAATTAAATTAAAACTATTTTGAATCTAAATAATATTTTATTTATCCATAATATGATGATGTCTATGATACTGATGGCCCTGGGTTCGAATCCCGGTAAGAGTAAATATTTGTGTGATGACTGTGATGAGCATGAATATTTGTTTCTGAGTCTCGGATGTTTATACGCATATGTAAGTATTTATAGTATTAAATAAAATCGTCGTCTAATTCCTATGACCCAAACTTTATTGAGCTTACTATGGGACTGGTTCTATTTGTGTAAGATTGTCACATTTTTTAATTTATAACACACTCAAGATGCGGGTGGCATAAGAGGGTCATTGTCAGTTAAAAAAACACATATCGCCTTTTATGTGGTCAATAGTGAAGTAAGTCTGAAGTTTACATGTATATAGGTACCTAATATGTTTTTATCGCATATAATTATAGAAGACGCGACTCCGTTTATGCGGACTCAGCGTACAGCCATAAAATATTCTTTTCTCAAACATGCAATGGAATATTGACGTTGTGTTCTTCATAATGGGCTTCGAAGTGACACAAAATTGGAGGTGGTCTTTTTTAATTTCCATTCCACAATTTGTGGCACAGGATCACGTCGTTCAGCCATGAAAATTAAAGTTTGATTTATTGAAGTTTTTTTTTAATTTATTTCATTGCATGTTTGAGAAAAGCACTATACATACCTCGGCGTGAAAAGGGGTTGCCAGCCTCATAACTATCCGACCGCGCTACGCTCGGCCGTCTATATGTATACTCGTCCGGCAACCCGTCACTTCCCTGCCTCTGTAGTAATGTGCTATTATAGCCCTTAACTTTGACAATGTTCACAGAAGAGACGGAAATCTAAATCTGACAATGACACAAGACCATTGTGGTGCTCTGTGAGGGATGCCTATGCCCAGCAATGGATGTCTTTCAGCTGTGATATAATAATAAGTATTATTATTATTGGGAGCCTGTAGTGTCCCACAGCTGGGCAAAGGCCTCCCCCCTCCGTTTCCAATGTTCTCCATCCTGAGCTTCTTGTGGCCAATGTTTGAGAACGAGCCCAGCTCGTCCCGCAGTGAAATGATGAAGATTAAGTGCTGACAGTTGCAAGGTACAACACAATAATTTTACAGCATCTATTTCCAAACGGGGTATTTAGACAAATCAATAATCACACAACACAAGCAATTTCGACAATACTTTTCTTATTAATTGGATTTTTTTATCCTGTACTTTAGAGGCTGTATATTAATATACTAAGGTTAAGATATACTGACAATATATGGATATAGAAACAAAAAAATGGTCCGAAATAAAGCTCTTTATTGTTATTATTTGTATGTTTTTTCCATATCTCGGGACCATGAGGTCCCGGACTTTTGGAAGGCATGCGTGGGGCAGAAGCTAACAGCGCAGAGGCCCTTTAAAACAAAAATAATCTAAAGCGGAAAGGGATACTTATTATTATTATTTCCAAAATTGTAATTTTTTCCATACAAGTTGTCAGTTCATTGACTGGACCATAAAGAAACCGACAAAACAGGCAGCGGTGGGCATGACGAGGAGCAAGATGAGCAGCTTGAGGAGCAAGATGAGTAACGTTGCCACACCATCGGGCGTAGCATGGTTGCTATTTTATTACTTGAGCCCTTATACACTTTCCTAAATTTAGTCATCCTAATTAGAATGCTTAGGATAGGAAGGCTCGCTCCTGATTACACTGTTCTAAATTAAGTCACTGATTCAGTCAGCAAAACAAAACGAGACACACGTTCGCCCGCCGTCAGGTGTGCGAGGCAACTGACTGCACACTAAATGTTATTACACCTATCCTAACTAGGATGCTAAATCATTCAGCTTGTCAGAAACCATCCATGGTCCTAATTAGGACATCCTAACTTGCTAAACGCGATTACACTTTAGTAATTTAGGATTCTAAGTCATTTAGAATCCTAAATTTAGGAAAGCGTAATAACACTTTAAGGCTGGTTTTAGTGTCACGCGGATCGTCCGTGCAAGTCGTTTTAGTATCGCTTCGTTGTACAGACCCGAACAATGCATCCAATGTGGAGAGTGTTACCAATTATTGCCCTGTATTACACAAGGAAAATAAAAATGCGTAGAAGGAGACTACATCTTCACCCTTCAATCGAGCAGAGAGCCGTCGCGGGAGAATTTGTTACATTATACGGCGATTTGAGGGCTGACGAAACAAAGTTTTTCAACTACTTTCGGATGTCGACCAGAAGTTTTGACGAACTTCTCTCAAAGACACGAAATAAACTGGCCTGTTGCAGTTTTCGACGTGTGCCCATACCACCGATTGAATTTACTCGTCCTGTGTCCACATCGTGAGTCGCCATGATTGTACTATTTTGTACTACGCGGACGCGTGCGCTCCGCGCGAAACTAAAACGCTCACTGTAGTGCTTGGCGCGCGAGCAGCCATCCGCGCGGAGGGCTCCGCGGCGCGGAAACGTCGCTCCGCGGCATTCTAAAACGCTCCTAAGCTTTAACATATTGCTCCGCGCCGACGGTCCGCGTGACACTAAAACCAGCCTTAACTTTGTCAATAAGACTTCCGCCGCTCTCATACTCGCATGAGTCCCACGTGACGGATGTCTAAGGGCCTGTTTACACATTAATTAGTGATTAGTGCGAGTCCACACAAAAGCTACTCGCACTTGCAGCAAATGTATGAACTCGCACGAATCAAAGTGTAAACAGCCCATTATCCACAGTGATAAGTGATAAAAATAGCAACCGTGCTACGCCCACTGGTCTCAGCCTCCTTTCCTCCGTATTTCCCACGTCACTGGACAAGTATGTGACAGGTGTATTACATTTAAGCAGTAGCATTATCATGAGCGCAAGCGGGGAGATTTGCTTACAGAACTGCATTGGTATTGGTACCAACCCGCTTCCGCACATCCCACGCACCCCGTGCGTGCCAGTTAGGAAGCATTCATTGAATATTGGCTTGCAGTAAATAGTAGGAGATACGATTAGAGACACGACTCTCACCCAGTTGTTTAATGTATGAAAGTATTTTATTTCGAATTTTATACATTAAAAACTATTTTGCCAATGGGTTGGCAAAAAAATCAGGGTGAGAAGAAATAAACAAAAGTAACTTTTTTTTACATTGCCCTCAATAGTTTAACGATCATATTTTATACTAATCGTAAGTATGAAGCCTACAAAATATATACTTAAACGAACATATTTATTAAACAGATGAGTGTAAATACTAGTTTCGACTTACCAGTTTAGTCCTGCCAACTCAATAGTAGAAAAATAGACACCCCAGCGTTAGTATATTCAAAAGGGCATACTGTCGATTAGTATAAAATTTGTTCGTTAAATAATTTAGTGCCATGAGAAAGAAAAAAAAAACTTTTTGAATTTTTAATTATTCAGTTCGGACAGGATTTTTTTAGCAAACCCATTAGCAATTTTTTTTTAATGTACATACTAAATCCATACATATCCATACTTAATATTATAAATGCTCAAGTATGTCTGTCTGTCTGTTACCTCTTTATGCTTAAATCGCTGAACCGATTGAGATGAAATTTGGGTAATGAAATAGTTTAAATCTCGGGACATAGGATAGTTTTTATCCCGGAAATAATCCCTTCAAGGCGTGACGTGGGGATGAAAGTTTATATGGAGCTACGATATAAATGAGTTCCACGCGGACGGAGTCGCGGGCAGTAGCTAGTTCGATAATGAAATAGTTTAAATCTCGGGACATAGGATAGTTTTTATCCCGGAAATAATCCCTTCAAGGCGTGACGTGGGGATGAAAGTTTATATGGAGCTACGATATAAATGAGTTCCACGCGGACGGAGTCGCGGGCAGTAGTTAGTTCGATATAAAATATTTTTTATCCAATAAACAGATGGGCGAAGTGCGCGACTTTATTCGTATCATAGACTAAAAGAGTCGGTACAGACAGACTCGACTTACAGTTGACAGCAAATCGATATTATATCGCACCTCCGCACCGACAAATCAGGAAGCCGCATAAATGAAATCAATATTAACACAATTGCGTTTCTGACGAGGAATAAAAGCTTTTGTGTAAAGCCCTACAAAATAAAATTCTTTTCAACTGCATTCACACAACATTTTTAATATTTTATACAGCTGACATCTGCAGATCAAATGGTCAATCAACACTCCTGTAACAACAATGGCCGGATTGATTTGAAATTCCACATACGAAATTGTTTAAAATGTTTTACTAAAATAACTGAGAATAGTAAAAAAACTAATATTAAGACTAGAAATATAGAATAAAATATATTCTTTTAGAAAAGTTGTACTTATAAAAATATTTTAAACTAGCATCTGCCCGCGACTTCGTACGCGTATAAATTATGATTTAAGTACATGATATTTTTATGTTTATCTTACGTTTAACCATACATCTGACAAATTTGAAAATAAAGATTTCATTTAATCAGTAAACAGTTCACTTCGAATCTAAATAAACACCCTCATAAACTTGTTCATCAATAATATTATATAGATGCCCAAAGTATCAATTAAGAGAGGGCTCCCTATGCAAGCCTCAGGTCCGAAGACCCTAGGGCGAGCCCGACGGACACTCACTATCCTCAGGTGTCTTGCAAGTGAGACCTGAGGCCAAAGTTCTGAAGGTGTGCGGCGAGGCAAGCGAGGCCGAAGGCCGAGCTTTTCATTGGAATTAAAGGCCTAAAGCAATCCTTCAGAGAGCGGTCTCAATGCGAGCCCGAGGGCCTAAGGCCCGAGGCCGACCCCCCACGGATAAGCGTAATCTCCGTGTAACTTGCAAGCGAAACCTGATGAGGGCCGAATTCCTGAAGGTATACGAGGAGGCAAGCGGAGCCGAAAGCTGAGGTTTTCGTAGGAATGAAAGGCCCTAAGTTCGCTTTTAGAGATCGGTCGCAATGCGAGCTTGGGGGCTGAAGGCCAGTGGGTGAGCCCCACGGACACTGTCCCGCGAAACTGTAGACCAAGTCCCGAAGGTGAGCGGCCAGGCAAGCGAGGCCGAAGGTCGAGCTTTTCGTAACAATCAAAGGTCCAAATCAAGCTCTCTTAAGCGCTCGGGGCTGAAGGCCACTTACTAACCCCAGGTGGCAGCGAGGCCAAAGGCAAAAGAAATTTAAAAGAACCACGTAAGAAAAAAGTTATCGCCTCGCTGGGGATCGAACCCAAGTTGTACCCCACCCGGTCAGTTACGTAACTCGACGAAATTAGCTATCGGTACCGAAGCGAACTGACTATAATTTCGCGTCGTATAAAGTCGCGGGCAGAAGCTATATTTATTTTACCTAAATTTCAGATAATAATTCAGCTCAGTATTTGTTTTACCTATCATGCAATATTATATGTATAGATCAGTATGAGTATTACTACCAGTTTATGCGTTACTTATATACTACGTGACTTAAAATGACATAACTTTTTTATTTATTAACCGATTTGAATTAAATAAACACTAAATGTTAAGGGAAGTCTAGCATAATATATTACTGAAAACCGCCTCCAAATCGGTTCAGCCGCTTCTGAGATTAGCGTGCACAAACGCACAGACAAACAGACAAACAGACAAACAGACAGGAAATACAAAAATCATTTTTTTGGGCTCTATTGCGTTTATGAAGGCCCGCCATAAAAGTTTTTTTAATAAATTTGCCATGTACAGACAGCGATCATTTACGATTTTATTATATGTATTGATGATAAACAAAACTTAATCAAATCAATAAGTTCTACAGTTCGAGCACATAACGCATTGTACTTTATTGGTAGATCTAAATGTCAATTTTAACTACAGTTGTCCTAACGCGCGCTCAAAACGTTACGAAATGAACACTAATCATAGTTATGCGGTTCACATATTATTATACAATTTTATTTATATAATGTAATGGGCCAACGAGGGGACTACTGCCCGTTCCCTCTATACATGAGAGGAGCCATGGGACGTATATATATATTTTTTTATTTATAATTGTACATTATACACCTGAAAAACATTGCATCAGTGTCCCTTCGGTAGATTTTTTTTGTACCTATTTTAATAATACTTAGCTAAGCTTTCTTCCCCATTTTAGACCCCCTTAATAAAAAAATAAAGTCTACTTTAAACCACAGACCAACGTTACAAGTTAGCGAGTCAACGTGTTAACAACTCTAACTTACTTTGCAACTGCAATGAGGAGAAAATGAATCCTTAACATTGTTGCAGAAGTTTCTTGTACAAGTTGAAAAGAAGATGAATATGCCTGCATTGTGACGGAGTTTGTTAAAAATTAAAAACATAAATTGGGTTGTTTCGTCATGTTACAGTTTTAAAGATTCTGTCGCTGTATTAATTACTGCAATAATAAAAATGGTAAATATAAAATAGATGAAAAAAATGAACAACATTGAATTTTTGGCGACAATACTTTTTTCCCCCATGTGGTGGCGGGATAGATTTTCACCACCCCCTTTTTCACGTGGGTGTCGTAAAAGTCGACTGAGGGAGCAGAGTTGAAGTGTGTTGTGGGCGATGGGCTAGCAACCTTTCACTGCGATATCACAGTTGGTTGATATTTTATACCCACATTTAAGTTAAAAGTGCCGCTGGAACATAAGTTGCATGCGCTATGCCTACCCCTTTTGGGAATAAAGACGTGAATGTATGTATGTGTGTAATACTTTTTTTAGACAGTCGCTGAGAAAGTTCCTACAAACCAAAACACAATGGATTAAAACCTCAATGTAAGAACAAATAAATACTTAACAATAAAAAGATAAGTAACATATAAATAAATATACAGTTGTGGTCGATCATTAGATAAGATAATCTAGGGGTTGAATATGTAACGTTCTCTGACGTGCGTAGGTGGGATTTGTAATCACTTTCCATCCTAAAAATGAGCGTTGCGTAATCGACCCACTGGTACCTACACAAATGAAAGTGAGTGTACCATTCGCCGATAAACGTAATGTTTAGGGAAACTGAAATAAATGTAAACCGTACCATACCTTTTTTTCTGAAAAAAAATAAAAAAAATCGTAGTTAAGGAGGTACTATGTCACTTTCTCCTTGCCCCTATCAGATCGGTGCTGCCAAAATATTTTGTTGCCACCGATCTTAAAAACAAATAACTGAATTAGATAGACTAGTGGCTGAAAATGGATTGCAAATTATAAAGGATAAGTTACATGAGAACAGTGCACAAATAAAATCATTACAGTTTAAAACTAACCAACATATCGCATTTGAAATATACATCCTTATTTAAATACGCGTGTTTAATAATGAAGTGTTTTATTGTAACCCTGTTTTCCGTAGCAGAGCAATTATGGAAGCGCAATGTACCTAAAGGTGCTTATACACTTGAGAATTCACATTTAACAGAACAAAGGTGAGGTAGGGCACAGCGAAATGTCATCCCGCTCGAATTTGGAGCAGCCCAACTGGGGAAGTACCTCCGCCTTGCGGAAAACCACAGCCATAATAACACTACTACTTGCTGTGTAATAGTGTTGTGTTCCTGGAGGTGAGCAAGGTCGCCAGAGCTCCCGAGGATGCGTTGTGTTGAGAGCGAGGGAATTTGTTCCTTCAGCTGTCAACACGGCGAATCCTCAAACATATCAACAGTCGGCAACGCCCATGTTACTCCTTTGGGGTTGCATGCGTCTATAGGCTGCGGTGTCCGCTTACCATCAGGCGGGCCGTACGCTTCTTTGCCACCGTCGTTGTATAAAAAAAAAAAAAGAGCATTCGCCGTTTTTAAAGTCGAGCTGAACAATGAACCGAGCCAAGCATAGATCCAAACATTGCTACGAACATGTTCATGTCAGTCTAGTCAATAATGTGCGGGAGGAGTGGGCGTAGATAGACGGCGGCAAAACAATAATAAAACTGCAACTGCTCGGCAAAAAGCGAAAGTCACCGACAATATACAGGGTGATTCAGGAGACGTGAGCAGGATCAACCCTACACATACAGTTAATGTTAATGGATCTTTTACCATCGTAATTAAGTTAAACGCCCACAGTTTTTTTTTACATTTTGTGTAAAAGTTTCATTCACAATAAATCATGGTCACCCTACACAACTAAAAAAAAATTCACGTTAATCTTACCAAGGCTGGTACGACTGAGTAGCTTATAAACTATTGAATCCGTAGGGTTGATCCTGCTCATGTCTCCTGAATCACCCTGTATAGAACTTGCTAACTATGTAATCAAACCGACATAGTGAAAGACAATTTCAATATGGCGGTTTGTTTACATAGTTAGCAATTTCTATTGACGGCCACTTTACAAGTAAAGGGGTTTGGGTAAAAAAAAAATTTTTTTTAGATGAGCGGCCATTTGTAAAAGTTGTAGATTATGATAGACCTACTCAAAACAAACATATTTTGTTGTGAAATTTAATACACAAAAATGCATCGGAGCCGAGATTTTTGCAATAAATATGTTATATTGAAAAGTTATCAAAACTTCAAGCTTAAATATCTTGGCTCCGATATTGTTTAACGCGTTTTATATGCGTATTAAGAGGTCCTCTAAATTAAAAACACATCCTAGGATGCTGCAAAAAATAAAAACGATTTTTTTTCTCATACAAGGTTACCCAATGCCCTTTACTGTCGTTTCGCTAGTAAATATGGTCACTAGAACGTTCCTTTTTATTTTTGTGAGCTCTTAGAGCGTTATCACACTTGCGATTTGCGACCGTGTTTTCTATACAATTATCAGTCGCGGCGAACACGCTGCGTGATCGCCTTCATACAAAATTCGCTTGGAAATCGCAAGTGTGATAAGGCTCTTACTTGTAATGTTATAAATAAATAAATAAATATTTGGAGGCAATCTTACACTAATCGACCTAGTCACAAACTAAGCAAAGCTTGTACTATGGGTACTAGACTACTATATACATACTTATATAGATAAATAGACATAGAAATCATTCATGACTAAGGAACAATTATTCGTACTCATCTCACAAATACATACCCTTACCGGGATTCAAACCCGGGACCTGCAGCTTCGTAGGCAGGGTCACTGTCACTACCAACTCGGCTACAGATTCGCTAGAACTCACTACAAGTTAATGCTCAAATGCATCGGCACCTTTACATTGCAATTTTGCCGTCCAATGTAACTGACAAATAAATTAAAGTTGTAGAACTGTAAATTCAAGATTACATGCACGCTTCCCCGCAATTACAGAGTACCGACTTTTGGATAAGAACACATGACGCAAATAACATATACAAATACATACAATCAAAGTTAAGAGGGTCGGTCCAAGACATACAAATCGCATGTCAATACGGGTCCATTCCCGTGTTACGCGGGCTCGTTTTAGCATTTAGCTGAATGCACGTGCGAGATGTGTAATCTAACGTGTGTAATGTAATCCCTTAAATATCATTCCGTGTAAAAAAGAGGTCAAGTTTCAAAACTCTTTCACCGTAAAAACTTGTGAGATATTTCGTAGAGCCATGTCTCAGGCATTCTTATTAATCTTTATTTGCTTGCTCGCGCTTTTTCACGGTAACTCCTGACTCTTTACAATTAAAAAGAAACCTAACGCCATTAAGTTTATGCGATAGATTGGGTAGTGCAGTATTTGCGTTGAGAAAACTGAAACCATTGATCTCAGGGGAGGCATTGAAACAGGTGTACTTTGCTTATTTTCACTCACTCCTTTCTTACGGCACACTCGTCTGGGGGAGCTCTACAGATGCTAAAAGGGTATTAATCGTGCAAAAACGAGCAATCCGTACACTTGTTGGAGTAAAGCATAGGCACCCTTGTAGAGAACTCTTCAAATCTCAACGCATTATGACGCACTACTCACAATACTTATTTGACTGTTATTTGTAAGAAACAATATTTCCCAGTTTGTACGTGTTGATTTGCCGGGGAAACAACTCCGTTCTACTGGGCGCTTGTGAACTGTTCCTCGTCGCATGGCGCTTTCAACAAAAAACCCCCGCGTCATCGGCCCACTTATTATGAACGAACACTTACCGGCCAATCTAAGGAATGAACCATATGACGAAACATTCCGGCGCAAACTGAGAAATCTTTTGTTGGAAAACCCTCTGTACTCCGTTAACGAGTACATGGAAATGACTTTTTAATTGTGTATTTTGTGTTTCTAAAATTGACATTTATTTTCGTTAACTTTATATTTATCAATGTTATGAACTATTATTATTACTTAGTCCTGTTTTTAAACGTGACAATCATTATTAAATATGTAGTTTTGACATATAAATAGTTTAGAAAATATTATGTTATTGTGTACATATAATGAATGACGATCCTTTTCGGGAGATAGAATAATATAATATATTGTATTTAACAGTCAACTGACTCATTAAATCTTTATTATTAAAATTGACGAACATGGTAGAAATTCTTGTAATCTTGACATTTATGCAAATTTATATTGTAATTTTTATCGTGTAATTAATAAATCTAAATCTAAATCTAAAATCTTATAAATAGTTGGAGCGGACAGGTTCTCGAGTTGAGACCACGTACCGGCAGGCGTAGCTTGGGTAGACCCTGACCACAAGACCGATCGACAAGAACTGATGACTTGGTAATAGTCGCCGAAATCCGTTGGATGCAGGTGGTGCAGTACCGGTAATTGTGGCACTCTTTGGGCGAGACCTATGTCCAACAGTGGACGTCTATCAGCTGACAATTACGAGTAAGATGACGATGATAACTTTACATTCCTTCAAACGTGAGTTTGTATCGAATGTTACCATCCGAAGACTTTCCCGTGCAAAGTAGATTAAACTCAAATCGGAATGCGAAATGCATGTATTTTGTGGACCCACGTACCTTTTGAAAGAGTAACACTAAGATTACTTATCTGCACTCGCTTTGCTAAATCTCAATTAACCATAGTCCCAAATCCACTAACGTTAAATTCACATATGTATTGGATTGTTTACGAAACGTTCGCGTTCGCGTGTAATCAATTAAGATTGGGGTGCAAAACAAGGCAGTTCCAGTTGCCAATTTATGCTCTGCATTCACGATGCTCCTAGAGTCAAATCAGCCAATTGTGCCTGGCACACGCCGCGTGAAAAGAAGAAAAAAAGAAATCAAATAAATTTATTTCGCAAATACAAAATTACATAATTGTATAAATTTTGACACTCGCGTGTGTAATACCGAATGATAATTACAGTGTCACTGAAAACGCGTACAACGCGCAAACTATAGCAATTCGGAAGAGTAGGTATTATGCGACAAATGAAGATAGCATGAATCGGGTTATTTGTCCTGTCATCAACATATTCCGACCGTGGTTCTTCTATACGATAATAAGTATTTTTATCATTTCCGTTCAATTTAATAATCCAATACATCATTTCAGTCAAGCGCTAGCAGAATTGAAACCCTCCTTCTGATAGCGTGCAGCACGCGACTTGGCTTCAAGTTGGCTTCTTAATGTTTAAATTTAAGTTAACTATAAAGTAATCCGTTTTCATAAACTTAACAATCCTTAAGTGAATGTCTTCTTTTTTTTTTAAACCTAATTTTCATAGTTGCGGAAAAAGACAGCTCGACGGATATTTATGAATAGGCTTGAGTTAATTAAGTAGGTATGTCATAAAATGTTCATTACTGTGGTAAGAGGTACAATACTTACTTAATTGTCTTTGAGTTTGAACAAGCCTGTTCCTCTTGCCACTTCGGCTAAACTCGGCTCTCAAGCACCTCCGGGGCGTTAATCATCATCGTTATCACCAATTCTGCCAAAAGTGACTGATATCAGCGATACAATTGGAGGGATATTTACAAAACAACATAACTAAGTTGGTGTTGATTTTACAAGAAGGGAAAAAACTAAATTTCGCCTAAAACATTATTTCTTTAAAAATCCTTCCATTTACTATGCAGCTGTATGGCTATAGAGTTACACTTGCATCTGGGATTTTATTAATAATCAGTTATCGTATCAAAAATATGAAATATTACTTTGTCACTTATGCTGTTTTTGTAAAATGATTAGCAGTTATGTTATTGTTGTGCAAAACCAATTAACATTCCTACAGTAAAATAATGATTGATTTTACGAAAACTGTTTTATTACCGAATGTATTCCATCTAAGTTATAGATTAATGTATAAGAGAATGTAATTAATATTGTATCTACTATAAATACTATAATATAAGTTACGTAGAGCTAATTAAAAATAATTGTAATTGTGTTGTAATGTTGGGCAACGGGACCTTTATAAAAAAAACAATGTAGTGCAAAATTATAGCGTCTTCACAGATGAACATCATATCAATAACTAGATTTCGTAAAATATGTTAATCATGTTGTTTTTGTAAACATCCCTTCAATTATTCAGTGACAGATAGTAAACACTTTATAAGGTGACGGCGTTGAAACATTAAACGACACTACCTTAACAAGCCGACGGAGCACGTGCTATGCGGGGGAGCGGGATAGATGATTCCGTGTTTTCTAGACGACAAACATCAATGTTGTTAGATAGAGGACATTCTGAACGCAAGCACTAATACTCGTAATTATTAATTTTGGATTAAGCAGTAACGCTGCTAATTAAATTATAAATTAAAATAAAAGGAATTTAAAAATGAAATGCTCCGAGCCGGATTCGAACCGGCGACCACAGGTATTAATGGCCCGTCGCTGCTAACCAAATGAGGCGCTCCCTGTTAGTAGACTTAGTAGGAACTGATTCAAAGATTTAGTAGCCGAGACAGATTGTTTCGATACCTAGTTCAGTTGGTAGTAGCGACGGGCCATGAACGCCTGTGGTCGCCGGTTCGAATCCGGCTCGGAGCATTACATTTTTCAATTCTTCCTTTAATTTAACTAAAAATTATTCTGCGCATGGGTGTAGTTTTATGGTTTATGTTTGGATACGCGTAGTCTGTCGTTACACCACATTGAATGCACTGATTGGTAACGAGAACTGAATTCTGAATATACATACCGTACCTACCTCAAAATTAAATATTTTTTTGGAGGCTGTCGCTGTCAACCCACCAGCAGAGCCGCAGCTGACGTCTACTAGGCTTCATGATACAACTTTCTTAAGCTTCTCACAAGTTATCGACCTGCACGTCTATCACAAGACGGCGCGCGAGCTCTCTCGATTTTTCTCGCACTATACCTTTCTTTCTAAGTTTTTTAATAAGAGAGTGATGGATAGTGCGAGAAAGATCGAGAGTTTTGTAATAGCCGTGCTGGGGTAAGTAAAATTGCACGTAGCTCGAGGGCTATTAATCTATGCAATAAGTTTTGTTTCATTTCAAGACTGCTTCATTTCAAGACTGCTTCGACTGCGCAAACTTAATTGCATTAATCAGTAAAGTGACCAACACTAATAGAGCTACTAAGTTTATCCCTCTCATAGCAACTCCTTTTACCATTATATACGCGATATGCATAGGTATATATAGAGTTCATAAACTTAATTGCTTTCCATCAAATTGTGCGTACGCTCAGTTATTTATTTATTTAAACTTTATTGCACAAAACCAAATAATGTACAAATGGTGGACTTAATGCCAAATGGCATTCTCTACCAGTCAACCATAAGGCCTAACGGAGACACTTTAAATGTTAGTTATCATCTTAGTATTACAAAAGCTTTCCTTTGAACCCGCCAGCAGGTAGAAAAGATTATTAAACATTATTTGTGAATAAAAATACCACTTTTATAGAGTAAACATTACCATGGAATAAAACCCAAGACAAAGTAGTAGGTTTTATACGAAGTACTAAAGTAAATACAAAAATATTTATGTATTATCATTTGGAGGTCCAAAAGGTTAAACTGGCCCTCGGGTGAGGGAAGGGTCTTATTTACGAAATATTATCATGTTTTCTTAGCCTTTTTAGGGTTGGAAATTCCAAAGGGTGAACGGCTTATCTTTTTGGGAACATCGGTATAAAGAATTATTACTAGCTTTTATTTCCTTTGTGGCGTTCAATCTGTAATTTTTTGATTCGTCATAGAGCAGTTTAAGTTTATCACGTCAACAACGGTGGCGTAAGTATTCAATAAAAAAAACTTATTTCTCAATTCTTGTATAGAGCATCTTGAAAATATCATTAATTAGGGCCCATTACCACGCATACACATTAACAGTTCACTAGGTAGCAAGAATCGCTACACGACAGTAGTAAAAGAATTTCAACAGCGAATAGGCAAATAAATAAGGCGGCAAAGGGTTAAAAAGGACCACATTTAATAATTCTGTACATGTTTTTAGTCCTTGGTTCAATGCTTCATCATCATCATATCAGCCGAAAGACGTCCACTGCTGGACATAGGCCTCCCCCAAAGAGTGCCACAATGACCGGTCCTGCGCGACATGCATCCAGCGGACTACCGCGACCTTTACCAGGTCATCAGTCCACCTTGTGCTTCCGATACGTGGTCGCCACTCGAGAACCGTTCCGCCCCAACGGCCATCGGTTCAATGCTTTACTACGGATAATTTTAGGAGTGCCTATGCCAAATCTTGGGATTAGGTGTCGAACCCCGGACTCCTTTACTACTTCCACGAATAACGCTAGGAGGAGGACGTTGATTTAGACCATTGAACTTTTAGCTCGTTCCATGCCGTTTCGTTTTTAATATTCTGCCGGATATTGGGCATGTGGGTTTGTTCATGTCCGAAATGCGTGGGTAATTTCTACAAACTGTTCGAAAACTCATAAAACGTATCTATTATTAAATATTTCGGGCCCGACAAACGGGTTGCTAAATACTCGTAGTTGCTACTTCGATGATTATGAAATTTAACCGAAAGTAATACGCATCAAAAGTGAATTTTATTAAAATGTACCTAATTGTGTCTTTACTTTTTTATGACCAATTTTTTGTTCAGAATTAATCAAGCCCAAAAGAAATTTCGTCCGCTGTGAAATAGGTTCATATATATATACATGCAAAGTGAATGATGTCTCAATTAAACTAATATCTTTTTTAAATGAAAATCCTCTATTTGGTATAAAATTCATATACGTCGAATTCTCTATTGGACATAATTTTGGAGTGTCCGTTATTCCATATGGACGTGTTTCTTTCGACCTATATCAGGTATGTCAATTTTAACTTTTTTGATGTAATAAACATTTTAGCATTATTCACAATGGACAATTTTACATGTCAAGGATTTTTAAATTTGCATTACTCAGATTCGAGTTGTCAATTTTCCATTTGTGGTGGAAGACAGTAAATGTTCACACCGCCTAAGTAAGGGTACTGGCATGAAGGAATGTCATCTCGCACAAATTAGGAGCAGCCCAACAGCAAATTGGACAAACTTAACATTCAGAAGTGTCTCCATACGAGAGTCTTTGACCAGTGTGTGTTGCCAGTGATCCATATATTGTTATCGCGGGAGCAAATATAAATTTGTTAAGGAAGTAGTAAGACAGACTGTCCATTCAGTAAAAACAGACTTTTCTGCCTACACATTATAAGCCTCCAAGAAGTTTATCATAACTAGCACGAAGTTTTTGCTGCATAAGGTTAATTAATCTTGCTTTACACTCTGTTAGTAAATAATAACCTGGAATCGACTTATCAACTTAAATCAATGTTTTAATTTAATACTATTTGTTGATCTTAAGTGATTTTCGTAATATACGACAAAACAATTATCTATGTTTTCTACTATTAATCTGCGGCGTCGTGCAGTAAATATACATTTTAACTGGCTAAATGATCTTTCGACTGCCACTGTTGTAATGGGTGCATATTTGGCGACCTCTAGCATCTGTGGTTTCATCAACACTTACATAATTATATACCTATACGCGTCTTTTAATCCGGCTCTAATTTTTTCCATCTCTTCGTTATATAATTCATTCACGTAAGTCTGCCTCAGCAAACATTCTGAAGGGACCCCAACAGTTTTTTTTTTCAAATTTTCCAGATACGCTATCTACAATTTTTTTTTTTAAATACTAGCAATTTTGTCAGTTCCAACCTAAAATCTTTTTTGAGAGAAGTGTCTTTCCGAGTTAAAATGACGTTTCACAGAAGATTTTGTTTTACAAAAACTAACATTGCACTTCGAGCAAAATAGTTTTGTATCGCGAGCTTCTAACTCGGGATAATCCTGTATAAACAACCCCACAAATTCATCACATGTTATTTTCCTTCGAGGCATTTTAAAAAGCAACTTCTATTTAATTATGTTGTTACAAATACAGATCAATCAAGAATGACAAATAATAAATAAATAATAAATATTAGGGGACAATCTTACACAAATCGACCTAATCCCATAGTAAGCTCGATAAGGCTTGTGTTATGGGTACTAGACGACGATATATTTAATAGATATTAATATTTAAATACATAGAATACATCCATGACTCAGAAACAAATATTCATGTTCATCACACAAATATTTGCCCTTACCGGGATTCGAACCCAGGACCTTCAGCTTCGTAGGCAGCGTCACTACCCACTAGCTAGACTAACCGGTCGTCAAATGTCTAAAGTGACTGATGAGCTTGCGTACCTAATAGGTAATCTTTTTAAGTACTAATCAAGTCAAGTACGGAGGTAAGATAGCATTGATATTCAATAAAATAATTATACATTTTAAGGTCGTAGGTATAAACGTTTCTCTATACAAATGTCATTTCTGTTTTTGGCTGTTTTTTATAATCTTTCAGTACTGTCAAATCTTATTTGCTCCCGCGATAACGATATATGGATCACATATCGACGCTTATCTAAAACAAGTCGGTATCGCGAAATAATCCGTTTTGCTACTAAGTATAAGACTAGACGCAGAACACGTTAAAGTTTATCGTGACTAAGACTCACGTGTTCTAATTCAAAAAATTGCCACCGTGGCAGCATTGTGCCGTTATGCCATTGGTGGGGTGTCGACGTCATTTTATCTGGAAGACCGTCCGTAGGCCAGATGAGCCATAGCGATCGACGCCGTCACCACGTTTTTTTGTTGACTACCGGCACATCCCTAAATAATTCGTTAAAACACATCAATTTGTTTGTACAACAGCGGCATTACGCGAAATAGCTCAGTGGAACACTACCGAATTTTTGTGCAATATAGGATTATTCATGGATGGGACACTTTCCGTTAAACAGTAAGTACCGATGTTTTGACTTAACAACAAATAAACGAGTATTCACGAAAATAATGAAAGTTGGCTTGTTCATGTAAGCAAAATAAGCCCCTATACTACATAAGACTTACTTCATTATTGGTATACTATACGAATTTGGACTATGTTCATCATAAATATGCATTTAGTTTCTTGATTCAAAACGAGAAAAGCCACTATAAATAGATAAGCAGCACGATGATAAACTTATTTAGATGTTATATGTATTGCAAAAAAGGTATGTATGTATTCATATCAATTAAAATAATAATATACAACACAAGCCTTATTGAACTTAACTATGGGCCTAGTTCGATTTGTGTAAGATATTATTAACCTCTAATATTTATTTATTTTGTAATATCAAATAAAATAAGTATAAGATACATACCTACTACATGCTCCATGTACATGGGGACTTCAATTACTCGTGTGCGCCTCTGTTTTGTATAAAAAGTGATATAATAACAATAATTATTATATTTTTATTATGGACACTATTTAAGGGTTTGTCCTGCCTCACTTTCGTGGATGAATTTGTGTCAAAGATTCAGTAACTCTTTCAGTTGACTATATTACGAGTATACTTTGGTTATAGAAATGAACACGCGAACTGGAAAAAATATCCGAAATCTGCTTTGGTTTTGCTGCGGGTAGCCTCATTTCTGATGCGATCGCGCAGAGAAACTCCCAGCATAGCCCTCTCCATTGCCCTTTGGGTGACCCCGAGAGCTTTCAGCTGGAACTCCAAAACCGTTTCCATTGCCTAGGTTTTGTGGAACCTGTTCGTGCCACTGGGTCTATGTTCTTCGAGGCCCAGCGGGCCAACAGAACAAAAAGGCTCTCTAGCTCGACTCAGAAGCTCATGAAGGAAAGGAGTCAAATGATTCTGCAGTCTTCAAACGATGCGACTTTATACCGGCAGCTAAATAAACAGATCTCCAAGTCCCTTACCCTCGATCTGCGCCAATTCACTACGAACCGTATTGAAGAGGCCATCGAGAGAAATAAGGGCTCTAATGTGTTCGCACGAGATCTCGATCGAGTCTATTGGGCAGAGCCAGCTCGCAAGGTAAAAAACTGAGGACTGGAGAGTCGTTTTCTCCAAACCTGAGCTTTTGATTGAGTGCGTTTTTACACGTCATACATATCGTATACACGTCAACTCGCAGACCCGAAGTTAGTCTGGCGAAAGGCCCTAGCTAGACCAACCCGACACTTTACCGACGACATCCCGGACATCAGCCTGTACGAGATTAGAATGGTTCTGAAACAGCTTAAGAACAGCAAAAATTCAAAATTCAAAATTCAAAATTTCTTTATTTGCCGGAATATGGTTACATGTAGGGTCTTAAAGCTATTTTTGTTTCTCATATTCTACCTGCATGCAGGTGTGCAAAGTATTACTATGTCATAAAACTAAATTTTCGTGCATGTCATTTCATCAGATTATTTTATAATTAATAATTCCCTAAATTTCTATGTATGTCAAAGAAATAACTTAACTACTTATGTCTGTTGCCAAATACTCATTTACACTATAAAAACACTTCTCCTGCAGCCATTTTGTCAACTTACTTTTAAAAGAATTCTTATTTTCTAATTTAAGGTAATCGGGCAAATTGTTATAAATGACTATACACATATTGTAGCAGTTTTTTTTATAAATAACTGTTTGGCAGCGAGGTTGGTATAACAGGTTTTGGTACTGGGCCCTTGTATGTCTAGCACTGGTGTCGTACCGATTTACAAAGTGACTAGGGTTGTCCTTAACGAAGAGACATGCGTCTCTTATGTACAGGCAAGGCAGCGGGAGTATATTAAATTTTATAAATAATGGCTTACAGCTTTGCAAAAACCACGCGTTGTCCAAGGCCCTAATGCATCGTTTCTGAAGTTTAAATGCTTTATCCGACTCTACGGAATTTCCCCACAGCAATATTCCATAGTTTAAGACCGAGGAGACGTAACCGTGGTACGCAGTTAGAGCTGCATCTAACGACACTGTTTGTCTCACTCTTCTGAGTGCAAAGACAAATCTGTCTAGTTTTTTGCAAACAGTGTCAACATGAAGCTTCCAATTTAAATTGATGTCAATATTAAAACCTAAAAATTTTACAAAGTCAACTAATTCTACATTTAAATTGTCATAATTAATTTGTACAGGCAGTGGGCTTGAATTGTATGAACAGAATTGCATTGCTTTAGTTTTTGTCATGTTTATTTTCAATTTGTTATTTTCGAACCATTCAACCGCTTCTGCTAATGTAATGTTCACTTTTGATTCAAAGGCATCATGAGAATTGCCGTCCCCTTGTATTATAAGTGTAGTGTCGTCTGCGAAAATAATGCAATCCTGTTTCTCTTTTAGACAATGTGGGAAATCATTGATTGCTATTAGAAATAGCAATGGTCCCAGTATGCTTCCCTGCGGCACGCCGGTTTTATTAACTAGTTGATCAGACTTATACTTTTCTTTTAAAACGGTGTTTTTATTTATTTTTACAATTTTTTCAATTTCTGTATACTGCGTTCTATCCGTTAGATAACTTTGTACCCAGTCACATGCTTTACCTCTTATTCCATACATTTCCAATTTTTTCAAAAGGATTGAATGGTCGATAAGATCAAATGCTTTACTCAAGTCTAAATAAATTGCCAAGAGAGGATTTCTCCTATTTAAACCCTCTGTGACAGTTTTTACTAAGTGAAACCCGGCTAGTGAAGTAGATCTTCCTTTGCGAAACCCAAATTGTTTTGAAGTTAAGATGTTATACTTATCTAAGAACTCATTAATTCTACATAATATAGACTTTTCAAATACTTTTGACAAAATTGGGATTATGGTTATGGGCCGGTAATTACCTGGGTCTGTTTTTTCCCCTTTTTTGAAGAGTGGTTTGACAATAGAGAGCTTCAATTCAGTTGGAAAGACTCCATCCATAAAGGATAGGTTGATTATGTGAGAAAGGGGACGACAGATAATATTAGCACATAACTTAAGAACCATTGTTGTGATTTCGTCATGTCCAGCTGTTCTGGTATTGTTTAATGACATGAGTATTTTATAGGTTTCGTGTTCGTCTGTAGGTTTCAAAAAGATCGAATGAGTGTTGTATAATGATCTCTCCAGTTTTATAACTGGCGGTTTGGATATATTGTCATGAATGGCTTGACTTATCAGATACTTATTCAAAAAATTACATATTTCATTAGGATCTGTATAGGATTTATTTTCAAAAATTAAATGATCAATATCTTGTTTGAGAATCTCATTCGATAATGTTGTTGAAATGGTTTTCCAAGTGGCTTTACATACATTTTTACTACATTTGATAAATTTATTGTTGTATATTTGCTGGGCTTTTTGTAGGCATGATTTAAAAACACGGTTATACCGCTTATATTTAGTTTTGCTTCTTATACTGTTAGCACCAGATGTCCTATATTTAAAATACAAGTTGCGTTTTGTTTTACTCGATTTTTTTAACCCATATGATAGCCACTTGACTTTCTTAGGTCGATTATTTCTTTTGACTTTAATAATGGGAAAGCATAATTTATAGAATAAATAGAAAATGTCATAAAAATGATTGAACGCCTCTGAAGCCGTGCGTGAGGCAAACACATCATGAAAAGATAACTTCGAGATATAATAACAAAACTTTTGCAAATTATCCTTACTGTAGTCTCTTTTATATTCGAACCAAGTGGTTATTGCCCTATGTATACTGGCTTTCACGTCTATCATTTGCGCTGTTTCATGATCTGAAAGCCCTAAATGGAGTATCTCTGCCTCTACTTCTTTGATGTTACTCGCCATTAGGTCAATGCACGCGCTCTGTCTGGTCGGTGTATTTATATGCACACTGAAATTAAAATTGCGTAATATACATAATAAGTCTTTTGTAGTTAAATTATCTTTCATTGTGTCGATATTCCAATCACCGCAGATTATAACTCTTTTTCGTTTGAATTTTTCGGTAGCGAAATGTAACAGCTTTTCCAGACTACGCATAAATAAACCTATCTGCAACTTGCCCCTATGTGGAATTCTGTAGATGCAGAAGACTAATGTATTCAGACCAATTACCTCAATTCCACAACATTCGAAATGTAATACCATTGCAATCCCTGTCGGAATATTTACAGATCTGAATTCGAACAACTTGTGCACAAGAATGCATGTACCCCCTCTACTCTTTTCCCGACAGAAAGATGCCGCCAATTTATAATTGTTCAGTTTAATATTGCTCTCTGATCCCTGCCTGACAAAAGTTTCGCTGAAACATATTATATAAACCTCTTTTCCATTGTTTGACAAATCATTTAAAGCAATTTCAATTAAGTCCAATTTATTACAAAGTCCTGCTATGTTTTGATGGAGAATTCTAATTCTACTTACAATTTGACTAGGTGTCATATTAGTGTCAGTCAGATTATGTTCATAAGTCACGAAAAAAATTTTTTTTTGTCAATATTGTCTTATTTATGACTTTAGAGTCATGTTGGGCTTCTTGCGCACCCGGTGAAGACGGAATTACAGCCAAACTCACGACGGCGGGTAGAAAACCGATCCTTACGACCCTTCAGAAGTTGTTCGACACCGTCCTACTGGAAGGGAGCACGCCAAAGGCGTGGAACAGAGGTAAGGGGTGCTGTTGTTCGAAAAGGGGAACAAAACCCTGCTGAAGAATTACCGACCCATCTCACTTCTGAGCCATGTTTACAAGCTGTTTTCAAGAGTCATTACGAATCGCCTCGCATGCAGGCTTAGTGACTTCCAGCCTCCCGACAAAGCCGGTTTTCGAAGAGGTTTACCACACCACCGTAGACCACATTCATACGCTCCGCCAGGTTATACAGAAGACTGGAAAGTAAAACTTGCCTCTCTGCTTAGCGTTCGTGGAAAAAGCTTTCGATTCGATCGAAACCTGGGCTGTACTACAGTCTCTCCAGCGGTGAAAAGTAGACTGCCGCTATATCGAAGTACTGAAGTGTTTGTACGAGAACATCACTATGTCAGTCCCACTCCAGGATCGGAGCTTGAAACGTATTCCGCTACAGCGGCGTGTTAGGCAAGTGAATGTTATTTCCCCAAAACTGTACACCGCTGCAGGACGTTTTCAAGACTAGACTGGAGAAGGCTAGGCATCAACATCAACGGCGAGTACATCAATCACCTTTGGTTTGCTGATTATATGTCTTGGCTCAGACCATGGAGGACTTGAGTACTATGCTCGATGACCTCAGTAAAGCCTCCGAGCGAGTTGGTCTAACGATGAACATAGATAAGACAAAAATCATGTCAATCGGACACTTTCAAGACTTCTTCAGACTTTCAAGTTAGATAGGTCCAACTTTGAGTAAGAGTCCGACTCGGCTGGGCAGCATTCGGAAACCTACGGCACATCTTTTCGTACAATACTTCGCAATGTCTCAAGACGAGAGTCTTTGACCAGTGTGTGTTGCCACTACCTCACTGTGTGATGACGTATGACACGGAAACGTAGACGGTTACCTCATAAGAAGGCTCAAAGTCACCCAAAGAGCAATGGAGAGGGCTATGCTGGGAGTTTCTCTGCGCAATCGCATCAGAAATGAGGCTACCGCAGCAAAACCAAGGTAACCGATATAGCCCTCCAAATCGCTAAACTTAAGTGGCAATGGGCTGGGCACATTGCACGTAGAACCGATGGCCGTTGGGGCGGAAAGGTTCTCGAGATGTGACCACGTACTGGATGGCGCATCGTAGCTAGGCCCCCCACGAGGTTCAAAGATTTCGAAGATTCAAAGATTTTTATTTTGCTCGGAATGCAGTTACATAGTTCTTAAAAATACAACATAATCGTCCAGTGCATTCAGCCTGCATGCAGACGTGCAAAACATTTTTATGGAGCCTTAAAGTCCATATTAATATATTATCTATGAATCTTTGAATCTTTAAAAAAGAGTTACTAATTTACATCCATACCAAGTGTTGTAATGTTGTAAACTAAACTATACCGTTATTGTCTATAAAGTTTAAGTATTATTGTGATGTATGTCGTTTAAGGCCATTATTGTCCATATAAAAAAATAATATTTGAGAAACAAAGCAAAATAAGTCAGTATTCTTTTAATATTTTACATATACGTTTGTCTTAAAGACAAATAATACACTATTATTCATAAGAAAAAAATATTTTTTTGAATTATTTTATATTGAGACGTTAGTACACATAAAAACTTATCCAAAGTATATAAATATCGTGTCACAACTCTAAACTGTAGTACATTTTTCAGTTTTTTTTGTGTAGTTTTTGTTGTTTTCTTTTTATTTTCTTGGGTTTAAATAACTGGATGACAGAGGAAACAGTGACTTAAAGAAGATTTTAAATTGGTTATCTTAATAAAAAAATATAACAATATCTTTTTTGTGTTTTTTTTAAACCTCTGCCCTGAAAAAACACAGTTTTTGAGATACAGAGTTGTTTTAGATAAGCATCGATATGGCACTTAAACGTGGTCGCTTACTATGGGCCCCATAAGAAGGCTCAAAGTCACCCAAAGAGCAATAGAGAGGGCCATGTTGGGAGTTTCTCCGCGTGATCGCATCAGAAATGAGGCTATTCGCAGCAGAAACAAGGTAACCGATATAGCCCTCCGAATCGCTAAACTTAAGTGGCAGTGGGCGGGGCACATAGCACATAGAACCGATGGCCGTTAGGGTGGAAAGGGTCTCGAGTGGCGACCACGTACCGGAAGGCGCGGCGTGGGTAGGCCCACCACAAGGTGGACTGATAACCTGGTAAAGGTTGCGGGAGTCTGCTGGATGCGAGTGGCGCAGGACCGGTCACTTTGGCACTCTTTGGGGGAGGCCTATGTCTAGCAGTGGACGTCTTTCGGCTGATATGATGATGATGATGATGATGAACATTCAGAAGACTACCGCTCTGCATGCTCTGTAGGTAATGTTATTGTGTTCCTGTGGGCGCACCATGGTACCCGGTTTGTCACTTATCATTGTCAATAAGACACCAGTCACTCTCACACTCGCATGCTTGTCGGAACGTAACGGATGTCTTAGCAACAGCGATAAGTGATAAAATGCTAACCACGCCAGCTGGTGGTCTATTTATTTAATCGTATGGCGATCTGTAGAATAGGCGAATATCCATGTGATATTTTTAATTTTTTATAGGAGCGCCTATTTCTCCGAAAGTGTTGTCGCTCATTTAGCACCACCCACGGGAACAAGTTGATGTTGATAATTAGGTCACCTTCTGGTTACCAGAGTATCCCCTGCGCTGTAATGTGTATGGACTCTACAGCATAATGTATTCTTTGCCTGAATTTCTATTTGACTGTTAACACAGCGCATTTTCAAATCAACAAAAGATGGCAATTTGCATGTGACCGCAAACATCCAAAAGTTATGGTTTCGGTCTGTATCACATTTTTCCTACGCTTGTATGCCAGCTTTGTGCTGTCACAGACATAGGTATAGGGTAGGCAGAACACATGATATTTATTTTCCATTGCCACTTTTCGCATTCTTGTAGATATAAAAGATCAACAAAATGTGATATCGCAGTGATAGGTTGCTAGACTGTCGCCCAAAATACACTTCAATCCTGCTCCCTTAGTCAACTTTTACGACACCCACGGGAAGAAAGGGGGTGGTGTAATTATAACCCGACACCACACGGATACGGAGTTGTGGTATTAAATAAAAATGAATAAATAACGCCTGTTGCATGAACCCAGTGTTTCGAAGTAGATTTATTAGAATCAGACGTAACTATTCCTAGTTGTATTAGGCAACTTACATTATCAAAAGAAAATTCGCTTACCCATAACATACTCCGAGAAGTTTCAAACAAAGAGAAAAGTAGTGGAACGCTGTTAGGCCCTTTACTGGGCGGGTTGGTACAGTAGTCAGATTAATAAGAGTAAGATAAAATAACGTTGTTGTTGTCCTAGGGCACCCCAGATATGCAAATGGCCTTCGTAAGCTCGCGCCTGTCCTGAGCAACTTCCTTGGCCTCGATCCAGCTACGTCCAACTGCTCGCACCTCACTCTCGACTGTTCGCCGCCATGTGGCCCATGTATGCACAGGACGTTCACTAATTCGCCTTCCGTCCGGCGGGTTTAGCGGCGGCGGATTATTTAGTTGCCCTCTTCGAATATTATTGGCTATTCATCTCCATTTGCAAATAAACAAGATTAATGAATACAAGGTGTTTATTAAATATTGTATAGTCCGAGAATTTGTGTCAGCGTCACTTAATGTCATAGAAATACGAACGAATGAGATGTATCTACCTATATAAGGTGCTAACAAATTAGGTACCAATACTTTTAGAGCTGATAAGTACTTGTCTCTAGGAGTAGACTTAAGTATTCAAACATTTAAAAGTGTGTATCACTTTTTGGAGATAATTAGGGAAACAAAGTTACTGCGTAAAAACACCCTGTTAATGAGATAGTCAACAATCAATCATTGACGTTTGTCACAAACGACGATGTTCACTTGACAGAAAGTGTTTAAACATCTTGTCAGTTAAATGCACACGATGATTATGTTTGGGCGAAATTTTAATTTATTTATTTTGTACCGGAAATTAAAACAAAAATATCAGATGAAAAGTTTCCTTAATTTCTATTTAAAGTCAATTGTTTTGATGTAATGTAACACCTCTTAAAATATTGGTACTTATTTTCTTAGCACCGTATATAGAATATGCGGCTATCAACTATGCAGCTGGAAAGACTTTTGGAGCAGCAGTATTTCTGGCGGGTTCCAATTTATCGCATTTCAATTTGATTATTCAAACACAGGGATAATCTCATTGAAATTTAATTGGAATGCAAAATGTCTTTAATCAGAGTACCTAAAGTACCTAGTTTGTTATAAATATTGTTGAGATTTGATAACGTGGTTCATGGGGTTCACGAGGAACAGATGAAACAATAAATACACTCTTCTAGTAATTTTGGTATTTACTAGAGTAGACTAGACTCACGAAAAACACAATTTTTTTGTTAGATAATTAGAACATTTTTTTATGAGATTTTGTGCCGACTGGCAGCTTTTCCTCGCTGAATAGCTAAGCCAATTTTTGTGCAAGCTGCCAGTTCCCCCCCTTCTGAGCTGGATGACCATTTGACTTAACATGCTGGTTATCCAATTAATCATAACCTGTATTAATAATTGCGGTTATGCTGGTGAATTTAGACTTGTCGAGGGTTAGCTACCATGATGTTAGTTTTTTTGTGCCTTGGAAATCGCATAACTCTTCATTTATATACACTTACGTACAGACGTAAGTATATGGCACATGTGTCCCTTGCATCCGTGGTTCAATATTACTGTGTCTAATATGTCCACTGTTATGTAGGGTTAGTTAACGAACTTGCCAGAAACCCCGAAACGAAGTTGTCGACATACGTGATTGTAATAATTTCGTTACTATGCCAAAACTTGTACAAGAAAAGCATTTGCCATGTTTATATTAACATTGCTATGAATGTAAGTAGCTTTAATAACATTTAGGTCGATAATTACGTAGCTTTTTTAACGAGAGTTAGAAGAAATCAGCTATTTTCCTACGCAAAAAAAAACGTTTAGATCTGAGGTAAACACCAGAGTACTCAACGATGCACAAGTGTATGGCATGATCACTTTATGATTAAGCAATATGGGTTAAATTCCAAGAAAGAGAATTTTATTTCATTTGAAATTAAGCAATGTCACTGACATAAACGGCCCATATTTGCCATAAGTATATCAGTGCAACATCAAGTATTAGGTCGTGTACGAGTACATTAACGTGAGTACGTTTAAAGCGTTGCGCAATTGGCCAGCTGGACTATTTATCTAAGACATTATCAATGTTGATTTGATATCAAATTGTGTCGTTTCGATAATATGTAATACACTTATTACACTACTCAATATTCAGTGCACGATATAATATACGGAGCTCTTTCTCTTGTTATATTGATTTAAATAAAATACCTGGGCGCCCGAGCTATGCTTGGATGAAAATATGGAGAAAACGAATTTTCCCAGATATGAGACATAGATTTTTCACCCCTGTAAAAGTATTAAGATTACAAATATAATAAACAAATGTTGCACGTTTAATAGTTTAAAATACTGGCAGATATTGGCTTATTTTGAGTATGGTCAGAATTTGTTTTAAAATTAAGCTGGACTGTAACAGGCTCAACACAGCGTTAATTAGTTAGTTAGTTAAACTGGGCTCTTTTCCGCAAATCGACATCCAGTGTGCCTATTTTGCGTGAAAATGGTGAGGAAGCGCTACTCTAACCACACCTGCTGCTCTAGAAAGTTGGTGAGTGCCTTGGTGTTGCTCACTGCGTCCCGTATTAGTGTGTCTGGAGACCCTAGGTGCTTTTTCCTGTATACTTCTACCTGCTTGCAGTCCAGTAGAATATATTTGGTTGTTTCTTCCGCCTCCATGCACGCTCTGCACATGGGGCTGTCGGTGATACCTATGTTGTAGACGTGTCTGTTCAAGGTGTTGTGTCCTGTTATTATTCCTACTATCTTGCGAAGTTGGTTTCTATGAATTACATCTCGACACAGCGTACAAAGGTACCTAAGTCATCGTTTAAATTAAGCAAATGGTAAAAGGTACGTGTTAATATTCTAAAGTGCCTACTCTCGTTGATTAAAAGCAACAAAACTGAAAACACTATTCCAATTTTCATTATAATTACATCAAAACGGCAAAGTAATTATCATGTTCGTTCGCATGTAACTCAATAAGCCGATGCTACGATATAGTTGGGTAATTTAATTTAGAAAGTTTCAAGTAAGTTAGATTGTGATACACATAAACTGTGGACTACAATAGTTGTTTACGTCTATGGGGCTGGTAGGAATACAGTAAAATGAGCTAATTTAAGTATTTAAGGCAGTTCCCCTCCAGGGCCCATATATTTTTTCACACTGTATATTTATAACAATTGTATTGGTAAATTTATGTATACTTTGACTAATTCTTCAATCTGTCTCTCTCCCGTTGTCTTCTCTCTATACAGGGTCGGTCTCCATTTCTGGCGGTTTTGGAATGTTTCTAGGTTTATTCCCAACGTCTTCATGTTAGTTGCAATAGTCTATGGTGTGGGCCTCTTCCTCTTTTGCTTTAATTTATGGTCATTGTTTTTGGGGTCGTATGATCGTTGTATCTTTGCACGTCGTGGCCAACCAGCGTAGACGGTTCTCTTAGTTTGAGGTCAGCCACCTTAAAAGATCCTCGGATGTGCTCGTTTCTCACTTTGTCGAGACGTGTAACGCCTCCAGGCAAATAGCGTATTTATTATAACGTGCGGTTTCTGTGTGTCCGCTTTTCTCGTGGGCTAACATTTAGCACCATAGATCAATGCGGGTCTAACTGCTGCCTTATACACTGTACCCTTAGTTCTGATGGGCATTTTTGAGTCGCAGAGTACCCCGGTAAGTGACCTCCACTTGAGCTAGCCAGTCCTGAGAGCCTATATACCGCGAAACGAATACGATATCTCCATCTCTATCGCACTTGCTAGTTCGTGCGACAGAGAGGGACATACACGATCGAAGTTCGTTTTAGTTTCACGGTAGCCCCTCTGACTCTGTTCTGGATATCCTATTCTACAGTAGCATTTTTATTAATTATAGAGACTAGGTATTTTAATTCTTGCACCCTATTAACAGGTATTTCATTTATTGCGACAGTACCTTCCATGTTTCTGCCAGAGAAACAGCAGCACGTGTACTTGCTCTGTCTGCTTACCTTTAATCCGCTACCCTTTAGGACTTTGCACCATTCAGCTAGGTCATTCTGAGGCGCTGATAAAGTGCAAAGGTACCGGTCGCTAACTGTTTCAGACCCACGCTTCCGTGTAGAATTGCTCCCGTGTAGAAACATTTACAATCTGCAGGTCGATCACGTAACGCATTGTACGTAGGTTAGGTAGATATAAAACAAAACGGTAAAATTTTCAAATTATGTACAATATTCAGTTACTGCTTTGACTTAGTCTACCCATTTTCTTTGAAATACATAACACACACAAACATCACAAATTCACACATTCCGAAACAATCCAACTACAATTTAATATCGAAATCCCCGAGTTTAACTAAACCCCGAGTTAAACCGTTGCACCGCAAACATCCTAAGTAAATTGCCCATTCAATACGATTGCCAAGGCAAATAGTTAGCGAAACTTTCGTTGTTACATAGGAACTGCTTCACCCTGCTTTACCCCGAACATGAGAACGTGGCGTGGCCTATGAATTCGCTTAGCGAGACCATGATTTTCGATGGGGGTGCCTGATGGCACAGTGAATCTCACTCACTTTATTGAACAAGTGAGCGCAGCGAACAAAGTCCTCCCGTTTCAGCTTGGGAAAAAAAAGATCCTCTAGCGTCATAGAAAAGGACAATCGTTTCATATGAAAGCGCGTTTTGCGGAAAAGGGACAAAACATATCCCCTCTTAAAACTATGGACACTTATAACTTTTTGATTATATGACCTCTTGTGTTACTTCTCCATTTGACTAAATTTTTCATTCTTTTTCAAGAAAATACATCTGTAACACTTAAGACGGCTATTCCTCGCCGGGGCCGGCTCCAGCGCGTAATCAACTCACGCACAGAGCGATCCGCTCGTCGCGATGGCAGACACTCAAGCGCCCGGCCCTAATAGGCACACACTCACGGACCCAGACGACGAAATAACAGTATCCATCGAAATATGGATTGCTGCGCTTTCGGCGTCCATCACATCGCGTACACTTCGACTTTCCCGCCGGCGGGGACGTCCACCGCGAGATCACGACAACACAGACACATACAGTCCCTATTCGTCCCGGTACCGCCGCATACTCGTACCGGGTAGAGTCAGTCCGACCCAAGTCCAACCCAACCCCAACCCAAGACCCAGTCGGGCCTAGCTGAGTTTCTTGCTGGACCCTTCTCAGCTAGGCTAGGTTTTAGCGAACCAGCGATAAAACTTCCAGTATTAGTTCGATACCACTCACACCCCAGATTCGGTTGATACCGTTCAACCAATCTCACTGGAGCGCAGACTCGTAGAGAAAAAAAGCTCGGCATTCAGTCCACCGCGGCGATCCGTGACTGACAGAGCTCTCCCCAAGTACAGTCAGCATCATATAGTTAGTAGCAGCCAAAGTAGCCAAATATATCGGAACACGTCTTTATTACTATAGGAATAAGGAAGTGTTACGATATATTTGGCTACTTTGGCTGCTACTAACTATGTGATGCTGACTGTACTATCGCGGCAACCGTATACCATACTACTATATTGACGATGCCTTTTATTAACCTATTTCTTTAGCTAGACGACCTAGATATTCTAATTAGAATATTCCTAAATTCTAATTATAAGTAGTAAATATATTCATGGCAACAATGGCCATGCTCATGCTGACCCTGTGGCGTAGGCGACGGTGACGGTGGTGGACAGAAACATCAGCAACACCATGACGTGTCGCATCCCGAACATCGCATCTGGAATGTATAGAGACCCTTTAAGCCTACGTTTGTTTGCTAATAAGAACATTGTTAATTTTTGTTCACTAAGCAATAATAATATGGAAGAGCGGGATCTCCTGTCACAGGTATAATATATGTATACTTTCCTAGATCCCAACATTTGTGTATTTTACCTATTTTGTTTTAACGACAATTAACAGTTTTTCATTTTTCATTTTCATTTTACACAATCAATATACTCCACCTCCTGACACACGTGTTTTATTATAACTACTAGGAGGTCTCTACAATTTTATTGTAATGTAACCTTAATCATGTATGAAATGATAATAAAGCGTTATTATTAATATTACATAGTTTAGCATTAAGTGGAGCAGCTCTTAAATGAACTAGTGAAAAACTCTGAACAGTATAAAATATAAAGATTTTAGTGTTTGCTATTTCATGAATACCTAATCTAAATGTTTAAATTTAATGTTTTTGTAAAATTTTATTCACTCAGTTGCTTGTGGCAACCACAGTTGCCAATTTCGCGGACTCCTTAACATCGAAGTATGGGCTGCTTTGATAATGAAAAATTAGAAGCAATTTAGGCTACCTTTTTTATAATCCGAAATGAAGTGAGCGGGTAAATAAATACTCTACTCGTACTATGTTTGTCAAAAATGTTGCTACTTTTTCCAGACCGTAACAGAAAATCGTGCTGGAAAGTTTAGAAAAACCGAATGCGGGAGAAAATTGCGCATCAGATGAGTTTGAATCTAACCGTAAATTAAAAGGTGCGGGCTGAAAAACAGCGATGTACAGCCGACAGGTTAGCAGCAAACGCTGAGCCCAGAGCTACTTACTATTTTTTTCCGTTTTGTGTTGTTTTATAAGGGGTGTTCGGGATAACCATAATATATCTAGGAACAGGTGAACAACTATCACCGATTGGACTTACACTTTTCCTAATAGTCCAGTCTATCGCCTCCTTAACCATGTAGGAACCTACATTTATTTATCTGTGAAAGGATTTGTTATTTAAACAAATCCTTTTATATTTTTTTAAAGTATGAATCCAATTTAGGTAAGAAAAGGAATAAAATGTGATTCATTTTAACAAATATTCCCGACGATGGTGATTTATTCTTGCCTCAACATTGAGCAAAAGTACATCTGAGTCGCACAATTTGCATAACCATGTTAAGATATTTCACCCCAAACAAATGTTTGTTCGTAAGAAAACTCATCAAAACAGTATCACCAGAGTAACAAACGAGTACAGTCAGCTTCCTAACTGCATTATGATATATCTTCAAAAACTTGTTATTTTTCTGCCGGAACTTTGCCCATTGTTATTAGCGCAAAGTTGAGAGATGTGATTAAAGATGGGTAGAGGTGGGTAAATACCCGGTATTTACCCAATGCACCCGGTAAATACCCGTATCTACCCAAATTGGTGGGTAGAAACTATTTCGAATGGATTTTTTCAAAAAGTGACATTTTAGGGCTGAGTTTTTTTTAATGAAATGTTCAAAGCCTTTTGAACAAGTTTTGTCATTATGAAATATCCATTATGATGCATAGTTTATGAGAATAATTTTTTTCTTATTGAAAATACCACATGCAAATTTTTCCGAAATTAGATAAAGTTAAAACGGGAGCCACTACCAGAATTGTAACTATAAGCCTAATCAAAATGTAAGAAAACTACCTATTGAAATAGTGTTGCCATCTACTTATTGTGCAAGAAATATTTAAAGAAAGCTCTAAAAAAGGTTTTTGTTTAGTAGTGTTAGTCAAATTATTGTCTATAAGTTAGATGACCATAATTCCTAAACTAGGCACATAATAATTATGTAATTTTGAGTAAATGCGTAAGTACAGCTTGGCAAAAAAAAAAGTCTAGAAACGGAACTTTTTTTTTCGACCCTGCTTACTTCGTTAAACTTGTCTTATGCTATTTCACCGTATTTATTACGCGGATTTATTAGCATTTAAATGGAACAAAAATTCCAAACAATGAGCAAGACAATACGCAGTTCCGCTCGGAAATTAACTTGTAATAGTTATAATGTATACAAGCGATATTATGCGGAATATTAAGTCAGAATCATTTTGTGGGAATTAGACAATGGTTATAGAAGAACTGGGGTTTTAATTATTGTAGACTACTTGTGTGTTATAATAATATGAAAGATTATATAAGAGTTATACACAGTAAGTTTTAGAGGTTATGATTACATAAAACCAACTTAGTACTTACAATAAGTACAGTACAGTACAGTTTTTAATTAAGTGTAATTGTGACAAAGTGGAATGGAGGAGGAGGAGGAAGAAACTGGATATTGTACTATTTAATAAAATAAAACAAAGCTTGTATGTAAATTACTAGCATTATGTCCACTTAAACATTCATTTGTGAGTTCGTATGTCTATACTACTATGTATTTTATTGTAATTCTTCTAAATTAGGATCCAAATAAAAATAAATGTATGAACACTGAAGTATCAAAATCTCTAGGTCGTACTATTCGTGTTGCCATATTAGCGATAGTGGCGCCCCTATTATTTTTTAGACGTTTTTGCCAGACTATAGGATGCTGAGTTTTACAGAAAGCAAATAATTAAAATACTCGAATAAAATTCACATGGTGGCACTTGGTTAGTAATAATATTGAGCAATTTGTGTATTACATAGTGAAGTCACCAATGCAATGGTCGCCATTAAATTATTAGTGCTAGTAAGTTCAACAACCAATAAGATCAGCCCTAACTGGCAGGTAGCGATCACTAGCGACGCCGCGTTCGTGCTACCTGCGAGGCGCGAATATGTCACCGCGTCCGACCCGGTCAATTAATGTTTATCAGTTGCCTGGTTGAGACGGCTATTGTGCGTTAAGTGCCACGTGTGGATGTTTGACCCGTGTTTTAAATATGGATTTTGTTTTGCTTGTGGTAAAAGCTCACGTTATTGAATTTTATTTGGATTGGCGGTACAAAAAAATATTTATTTATTTATTTATTTCTTATTAAATACAGCAACTATACTTACAGGTAACCCCAATACAATAGTGCCTTAACCTTAAATCAAAAATAATCCTTATTACTACTTAACTAAATAATTTAAATTAGAAATTCAATTTATTACAATGCATTAATAGTCAATTTAGATTTCAATATGTCATTACACAATAATTCAAATTAAATGTCAATCCGTTACATAGCATAATACATATAAACACGTTTTTGACAATTCCCACATAGGGCAATAAAAAAGATCTATCTTACATAAGATACTTACCTACAACTTATATTTTTCCATGCCAAAGTTATTTAAAACTCGCTAAGTATTGATACACTACTTTCTGAGCTCGGATGATTGTAATTACAAACATTTAATTTGATTTTTATATATTTTCTTAACAACATGCACAATTTCAATGAGAACAACGTTTATACATTCCTACACAACTTAAAAACATTTTTATTATAATATTTTGCAAAATATACGCATCAAAAGAATTTATACCCACCTTTTTGGGTAGAAACGGGTAAATACGGGTAGATTGGGTAAATACCGGGTAAATACCCGGTATTTACCCGTGGGTTTTTACCCACTACCCATCACATCATGTGATAAGTGATACTACAAATGTGACTTCTTTTGTAATTCTCTTGAATGCACTTGCAAGCACAGACACCATCTATCTGACGTAGGTCCGTTTTATGTAACAAAAGCCGTACCTGGTCTATATTACAAAGGAAGTTCACTTAGATCGACATCATTCATGCCAAAAATAAATAAATTAAAGTAAAATGTATTCCAAATATTATGTTTCCACATCCATATTCATAGATTAATAAGATTAGTACAGTTTTTTTATTGGATATAAAATTGATATCCAAACAATACTAACAGTATAAATGCGATGCGGTGTATCTATCCTATCTATCTATCTGTCTGTCTGTTTGTTTGTCTCTCTGTTACCTAACACACATTTAACAACCACAAATGCTTAAACCGCTGTACCGATTTAAATGAACGAGATAGTTTGAGTATAGAGATAGTTTGAGTCCCGGGGAAGGAAATAAGATAGTTGTTATCCCGGAAATCATCCCTAAAAGGGCTGAAATGGGGGGGTGAAAGTTTGTACGGAGCTACGATATTAACGAGTTCCACACGGATGGAGTCGCGGGCAGAAGCTAGCAGATACATTATATACACAAATAACGTATTATTGCGCCCATATAAATTTCGTGTGTCTTTTGTGTAACAAACGGGTGTTCACGTTTTTAGAGTAAACTTTTCATATCAAGGGGCATTGGGTAAAAGTGTTGTCAAGTGTTAAACGACACCAATGAATTTTAATATTTTTTGACACGGGTTTAAAGCGACATTTATTTATCTTTATTTCTGTCGTTACAAAAAAATACACACACATAAGTACGGTCGAGGAAAATGAAGATTGGCACATGTCAACTCTATTTGAATGACGATAAAGTCCAAAAGTGCTTATCATTCAATTTCCTTGAATTTACATTACTGCAGACAAAGAGAATATAACCACTACGTTCTAAAAGACGGGACTTCGAACTAAGTTTTGGATGACAGTGACATTGTCATTTGATTTTGACATGATAACTCAATTGATGTTCAGCAATTTTGCCATACCACATTAAAAATTCCAATACGGAAGTAAGTCGTACCAACATAATAGCACGAAAGGGATTAGGGATGTAGTACTTAACATTATCGATGTCGATAATATTAGTACGCAACGTTATCGATATCGATAAATTATGATGTTTAGGTCCACTGCATGAAGAGCAACTTATTGTACTATATCGACACTAACAAAATAATAAAAGGATAATAAATGTTTTAAGTCACTTTATTTCACACCGATTTAGAAATTATAAAAAAATATTTAGGTGTAGGTAGGTATATTTGTTTACAAAATTTCACCAATTTGTCCATACTGTCTCTTTTTCGTTCGCAAGCAGTCCCAATGTATTTCCATAATTCTTCTTGTTATAAGACAGCTCCCGCTTGTATTATCCAAGTGCCGTTGAGTTTCAAAAGTAAATTAATGTTTACGCTCGATATTTCGTTATTTTCGTTATGGGTATCTACTTACATAATAGGTTAAACAAACTTGTATGTAGGTAGATACCTAAAGTTCTTGGTATCTATTATGCTGGCTTTAAACTGGTTGATGACGACAATCTTATACATATTATGTTTATACATTTGAAAATAACTTAGTACGTGTTTTAAATGTATTCGACAAAAGCATTGGTTGTTTGTCTTGTCACACATGTTTTTTCCTGAAGTTATAATATCCATGGTAACCATCGAAATGCCACAATGACAGAATGACAGAAGGAGAAAGAACGGAAGTAAGAGGTAGCATGAGTCCGCCATGGTAGAAGCACAGATAGAAATCTTGTCACTTGTTCTGACACTTGTCAGATTTGATGCTGAATTGGAGCAAATTGATCTCATTGTTCTTTTTGTTCCTAGTTGCGTGACACTGACTGCAGAGGCCGTATAGGGATATGAGACTGGCAATTCCTTTTCATGTTTATCGTTTTTCTCAAACATGCAATGAAATAAAATAAAACTCCAATTTCTTTTAATGCCTGAACGCCAAGATGTTGAGTCACGAATTGACACTGAAACAAAAGAAGGTCGTTTTGTAGGCCTAGGCCTCCAATTTTGTATAAAATTCTATTACGGATCTCACGTCTGGCCGCGCCCCAAACGTGATAGGTGCTTCGAAGCCTAATTTTATACAACATAATATTAATTTTTCATTGTATGTTTGAGTAAAGAATAAATTATAGTACATTGTTGTAAAGGCTAGAAAGTAGGCAATAGATGGACGAGTGGGTTCGAGGTCCGAGCCAAAGGTGAGGACCTCGGAGGAGACGAGTCCATCTATTGCGTTTTGGCCGAGACATTACATAGTGCTTTTCACGCCTACTGCGAGGAAATTGCAAAAAATTATAATTATAAGTCAAAATGAAGTACCTAATTAAAGATCACAATATGAAACACCCGCCAGCAGCAGCGTGATGCCGGGCCGACCGCGCGCTGCCCTCCACACGCGAGTGGGCGCCGGCGCGGGCGGGGGTGGGGGCAGGGGCGGAGGAGCTGTGATTGTTCGAATCGCTGTTCAAACTGGACTACAAAGACATTGTTGGACAGTTTGAGCTCATAGATGGCCTGTTCGTGCGACGTCCAACTAACCCCAGCTTAGAAGCCTGAATTCTAACCATCTCTTGCCACATTTCCGAGCAGTGGCGTCAAAAATAATGTGTGCGCGAGAGTTTAAAGTGATGTAACACTGAGGATATTTAGTTCAGTAATTTTGTATCCATATTTGATATGTAATATTTCTTTTCAGATACCAAATGCTATGGTTGTTTGTAGAACTCTAGTTGACCAACACAGTCATGGTGGGAGTAAAATCAACAGCTACCAATGTTAGTTCAGATTCTTTCTTCTTTAAGTTAGTATTCGACTACTGACTTGAGCTAACTGATGTCGCACAGTATTCCTCACTTTTCATTATACATTCAGTATTACATTTACGAATATCATGAGCAGAGCGGGACGGTGCGCTTGCAATACTGCATTGGTACCGCCCCGCTTCCACGAAAAAATACCCCATACAGATTTCGTTCACACCAAAGGTTACGTAACGTTCCCAGTGACATTACATTTTATACAACAGTGTTTCTAACATAATCTAGTAGGAAGCAAAGTTGTTTATCGGTTTAAAGAATCTTTATTCTAATAAATAAATTCACTTTACATGAGAATATTTATATAAGTATCCTGCTACTACACTAATACTACTTATACTACTGTACTAAACATAATTAGGTACTAGTTAGAATACTTACTTATTATAAGAGTTAAACAAAGGGTATATATAAGTTGGGTTTAGTTGATATGCTCATCGCCGTACCTACCTACTTTTTTAGTCGGCCGGCCGTCCGTACTACCGCTCTAAGCCAAAAGGGCGTAAGTCTTCAGGTGACCCTTACTGCCATGCATGCGTCCAGTTGGCTCTACTCCAGGAAAATTATCATAGGAACGTTGTGTTACTGTAATCATCATAATCATTTCAATTCAGCAGGAAGACATTATTTATACTAAACGGGACTTCATCGCGTATAATTAACTTATTTTATTTACCTCACTGAGGTCTCCCGACGTTTCGGATGAGTTGCAACATCCATGGTCACGGGACAACTGGCTTGAGCGGGTATCAACATCTTCTTGCTGCGCGGGTTTTCCGAACTACCCGCATTTGGTCTTTATTAACCACTTGTACACTAGGGTTGTCACCCGGCCGACACACAACACTAATAATATCCGGTGATATAACGGAAGATGTTTTTTGACGCTGGCATTTGCTTATGATAGGATTCCACGAAGAAGAAATCTTAAAACCGTCGTCCCGGTTGAAATTTAAATGTTGTGTACGTCCACTACTGGACATGTGCGCAGGACAGGTCACTTCGGCTCTCTTTGGGGGAGCCCTAAGAGTGCCAAAGTGACCGGTCCTGCGCCACCCGCAGACTTCCGCGACCTTTACCAGGTCACCAGTCCACCTTGTGGAATGGCGGGTTTTTTTGAAGTGAAAACTTCTTTAGCGGCACTGAGCTCTTTTTGGGATGGTGAAAAATTGTTAAATACGCGACAGATTTTTGTGAATATAAAAGTTTGTGACCTCCTTCACATCTGACGTGAAGGAGGTCACAAACTTTTATATTTTGCTGCTAGCCGATTCGACTTCATTCAAAACTGAACGCTATTCGTAAGAGTATAAAGCCGTTAAACACTTTTTGCAATAGCATATTCTGCAAATAAATTTGTAATTTTGTTCACGCGTCCTTTACCGTTTTGCTATTGAGCAAATTCGAATAGTTCGAATTTGGACGCTATTCCTAAAGAGATAAAGCTTTGAAAAATATTTACCAACGGCAAAAACGAATTGATACTTTGTTCACCGCCGCCGTCCGCTGTTCTTGCAAATTCGAAAAGTTCGAATTTGGACGTCATTCCTAAAGAGATAAAGCTTTGAAAAATATTTGGCAATGGCAAAAACAAATTGGTATTTTGTTCGCCGCCGGCGACGGGCTGGCCGGCCCGTCGCACCCAACCCGCCCGCGGCCCGTCCGCCTAAATAATTGATTCATTTTTAGGGTGACACCGTGACCTGAATGAAAAACTGTTACAATGTTATTGAGTTTTCACTTCCGCCGGCACTCCCGGAGTGCAACCCGGTCTTTTTTTTTTATTTCTATTAAATAACGGTAGGTCTACTGATGAACGATTTTTTTAAATCCGGGTAGCAGTCCAGGCCGTTACTCCCTTTTATACAAATAAACGTTATTACGTTATTCTTTATTCTACCTGTTTGTTGAGAGTATAAAACTAATTTCACATCGTGTCTGTTATCAGCTTATCATAATTCGATTTTTATTTTTTTCAGCAGCATTGCCATAGTCCGTAGAACATAACGTTTTCATTTTTAAAATGATGGCTAGCACTTAGTGCAATGAGATGTAGAACTAGATATTGATCCGGTTTTATTTATAACTCACACTAGATGAAATGGTAAGATAAAGAACGATCCCACCATTTTAACAGTTCGTACGTGACTTAGTCAGGAAGAACGTGTCACCAGTCTGCGCGATGTTGGAGCCCTCCGTGTGCGACCTGGCCCTCCTGATGCGCACGCGGCTGCTGTGCGGGCTGTACAACACCCGCTCCGTGTCCCCGCGCTGGCGGCGCCTCGCTCAAGCCTACTGTCTGACCATTGCCTTTCTCACATCACTCTACATCTACTTCACACACAGCTTCTGGAACTTTGGGCTTACAGTGTTTATGCTACCGTCGTATGTCCTTTACTACATTTCTATCTTTTTCTCCCTCTGGACTGGAGACGAATACATCTACAAATTCTTCAATCGGAGCAAATTGACTGATGTCACATTAGACTCGACGAAGATTTTCAGCCACTTACAAAAACTAGTGAAACAAGTACATTACTACCTTGTTGCGTATTTTGTGGTTGTTTTAGGATTAATGTTGCCTATAGTGTTATACAATCCCAGCACAGGATTATTTTTGCTTGCCTTTCCCGCTTTTGTTTTAGACTTGATTGTAGCATTTGCATGGTCAACAAATCTGCTAATAATGGCGTTGTTTGACGCCCGCTTATTGGTGCTGAAGAGGAGGCTGCAGAGATACGGGTTCCGGGCCATAGGCCGTGCGCAGCCGCAGCCGTATTGCCAGATCTATGACGAAATCTTACAGAAGCTCAATGGAATTGACAACCCGCTTAAAGTTTTAGTGAGTATTTCAACAAAACGAAAAATTCTTCTTTGATGCGCTGATTATGTACATCTTTGGGAATTTTTTAAACATGTGATTTTAAAATTTACCATCATTTCAGTTATTCTTCGATCTGATTTGCAACTGCTGCAAGATTATAGGCTCAGTTGCTTATCACGTCTCCATTGTTCAATGGCAGGTAAGATGACCTGACGCAGGTGCATAAATGCACATATTATTGACTTAATTTTTTGTAAAGGGGTCATAGACTATGCATTTCTCATAGAAACAAGTACTAGAAGTTTCCCGTTTAGTTTGTTGGATGAGGCAAAATGTACGTTTAAAGAAGTTAGTGTCCTAAACTTAACGTCAACAACTAAGATGGTAATTTGGAAATAACTAACTAACTAACAACCTAGTTTTATAATAGTAGGTAAGCTAACGTTTATTTTTCCGTACAACGTATGATACCCATACCCGTTATGGAGTTGGGTTTCATTGTAACAACACCACCCGTTTATTCGTGTAAAGCATTCTTAAAAAAATAATCGGTGACTCGAACAACACTTCAAACTACCTACATAATCTTTTAGCGAACAATATGTTCGTTAGACAATAAAAGCGTTTATATGATGATGGTTTATTTTTCAAATGCTTGTGAGGTTTTAACACGAAGCCTGATGTTTTTGACCTTTTTCGACACAAAGGAGAAGTGTTGTACGTACGGTTGTGATTATTTAATGTGTTTGTTTTAATGAAACTAATAAAACACTGTCAATTTATAGATTCCCAATGGTATTGTTGAGTTGACAATATGGTTTGTCGGCGGCTCAACGATAAGCAAACGATTAGTTTGTTCGTTTGGACATGTCGCGTATCTGGAGTCGGCCGCCGCACACTGCCAGGACATGGCGATCTTCACAGTAACGGAGCTCATCAAAGTCCCTTGTTAGTTACAATTGGGTATCCTCATGTTATTACAAGCTTTTGTTTCACTTGACCTGGGGGCCTTGACAAGGTTACAATCGACGGGCGCTTGCGCCAATAGAAAACTAATGAAATGTATGGGAATGACAGATGTTAACGTAAAGTGTGTCGTCGGCATCTGTCATTCCCCTACATTTTATTCAGTGGCCCATTTGCAATGCGGATGTGGTCATTTTGCGATGTAGGATTACTACTGGTAAAACAATAGGGGTGTAGACTCAAAATGTATTATAACTTCAAAAGAAAGAAGGCTAAAAATATGCCTAATGACGTAAATCCTATTCAAATATCTGAATAAATTACGGAGTAACAAGCATTTTAATGTTGCTTGTTAGAGAGAGAAAACGCTAGCATAACGTGATGTCACGTTCCTCGAGCGTCATTGTTAATGACAATCGTTTCATATGAAGGTGCGTTTTGCCGAAAAGGGACAGAACATACCCCTTCTTAAAATTTGGACACTTATAACGTTGTGATTATTTAACCTCTTGCGTTGCTTTTTTCTTCCTTTGCCTACATTCTTAATCCTTTTTCAAGAAAATACAAAACTAAATATTTAAATAGGTCTACTAAGTGAACTAATTTTATCAATATTTTGTGACACTACATTATGGCGTGTAGTCATTTTAATAAGAAAAGACTGATTTTATATAAAATTTCATATACTTATTTTATTTTTATTCTTTGTTTGAGAAAATCATGAAGGTATACGTTTCTCGACGTGAAAAGAGACTACAAGCCAAGTATACAGCCAAGCCTAGTGGGGCCGGATAGTGACACAATTTCCCCGGCCTCTACAGATTTCTGTACTTGGAATAATAGTAGGGGTAGCAGGGCATAGCGGGGTAGCCTAAGTTTTTTTTAGTTTCTAATTACAATGATTGGACAATTTTGTGTCCTAATAGCGAATAAAAAGGTTGATGTCAGCTAGCTTGTAACATGGTAAAATGGCGGTTATTCATTTTGCGGCGGTTTTGTTCTGACGGTACGCAGCGGCATAGAGCTAAGGGGTATTATTTTAGGTTATTGATAGCAGTGTATGATCATTAAGTAATTGTCATTATAATATTTTTTCTTTGTTTGCTCGTGTAATTGTGTATGAGTAGTCTCACACTTTGTTAAAGTAGGTATCATATGCTAGCGCTACATGTGAGATCCTGTAATTGGCTTTTTTGTTTATATTCATGTTGGTTCTCCTTGAAAAAAAAAAATTGACGTAAGAATCGGCGTAGGGGTGAAAATCTGGGAAAAGTTCTTTAACGGCTTCGTGATTACAGCGGTGGAGGAGCGACGGCGCATGCGCGAGTTCTTGGGCGCACTGGAGCGTCGGGGCGCGCGATACCTCGTGCTGCGCGCGCTGCCGCTCGACGCGCGCTTCGTGCTGCGCCTGCTCGGCTTCTGCACCGCGCAGATCATCGTCATTACCACCATGGTGACGTCAGATAAATTAAAGAATTCGTTTACAATATAATAAACTCGAAAGCCAACGACGCATATATCCGTACCGCAGATTCAACGCCAACGACTGATATATGCGTCAAGGAGCTTAGCCGATAGCAACCTGCTTGCTTTGACGTAAGGTTTAACTCCGCATGTAACATACCAGATTTCATCTGCTTTGTTTAAAAAATATGTAAACATAATTTTAAATATTATAATATTTTTAATCAGTTTTAATTATCAACGCATTCCAGAGAAATATTGATGTATTTCTACAAAAAAGGAAACGTTGTGTATGTTTGTTTTCTTTGTTTTATAAGTTTGTTTCATTATCACAGACATTATGATTAATTTGATTAACATTGATTTAAGTTAATTTACAAATTGATTCATCAACCAATGACTGCTGATCCGTTGCGCCAGATAGCCGCCAGCCCGTTGGTCGCCACTTGCTTCTACGAGACGCTTCGCGAGCTCCTCGAACACTGCGTGTGCTCCGGGCCCCCACGGCCCAAGCGTTTCAACCCCAAACGGCTCAAACATGCAGCCAGAATCGATGGCTGCATATTTGCGCCGCTTGAGGTTTTCAGCTGTGTTAGCGGCAGCCCCAGCCCTGGTCGAAGTCCCTGAAAGATGGGACGGGGCAAAGGTATCTACACATGTGGCATCCCATACTAGGGGCCGACCCAACTTCCAGGGAACAAGGGTCATGCCATCAGGCCTCGTGCGAGACCTGATGGTTCTAGAACTGACGGCACACCGGCCGTGACGAGAGCCCGGCGCAGAATATCGTTCAGGCTAGCATGTCGCGATGTCCGGCCGGCGCTTTTAGCACACGACAAGCCGTGGATGGCTAAACGGGTGACATTTACACCACAGTGGCATTGATGCGGAACCACACAAGCTGCCCCTAGACGCAGCGACACCGCAAACCTAAAAGCGGCTCTGGTAAGGAGTGTGCCGAGGTTTTTCGAAGGCAAAGCCTGCAGCCATGCGCTGGATTCCCATTTCGTTCAAGCAAGAAGACGAGCTCGCTCTGTGGGGCTGGTAGCTGTTTTGTACAGATTATCCCGTACCAGCACACAGAGCGGCTCGTCCCATTGGTGTTGCGAATGGCGAATCGTCGGCAGGTCAGTGTTCGGACAAGCAGCCCTCCAGCTATCGATGGCCTCCGGCAGAAAAGGTGAATCTAGATTGTTTGGGTTGCATTTTTGAATCTTGGAGCAGAGATTTTGGGTACTGTATGAAGAAGAAATGAAGGCAGGAAGAGCGATTTTTGAAATTTGTCGTATCCCAATACCACCGTGCCTAATGGGCAATGAGGCTTCGGTCCACTGACGGTCATCCAATTCTATATTGAAAATTGATGAAACTGTACATTTTAGGAGATTGTCTAGTTTCGCCAAAAGGTTGGGATACTTCCAAAGGTGGCAGCAACGGAGGACATACGTGAATTTAGGAACGAATAAACAGAATTTTATTATTGTATATGCCATATGAGGGTTAATTTTAAGTAAACGGTCCGAATAGTTACTAAAATTTTGATGTTGTTCATACGGGTGACGGCTGGCGGCTATCTGGCGCAACGGATCAGCATTGCTATCCAGCGCGGCAATGCCGCCAGCCTTATGGGCACCTTGCCGCGCGGCACAGATTTAGAGCTTGTTTTCTATTTGTAAATACATATGTAGTTCTGTTATTATTTTGTTAGTTTTTGCAAATGTTAGTTTTTGCAAATGTTAGTTATAAATTAAGTGGGTGTTTGTCAGTAAATATAGGCCCCGATGGGCCATTATTGTTTTTGAACCAGCAAATAATAATTTGTATTACCCAATTATGTAGTGTACTGTTGTTGTGATGTATTGCGTTATGCACACTTTAATTTATATGAATATCGAATATAAACCAATGACTTAATTTGACCAAATGTTTCAATACTCAACTACAACAGGGAAACTATATTATTTTTTCTTTACATATTTTAGAAGATGAATTTTTATTTTAAATATATTATTTTGTATGTAACTGTTTTGTGTGACTAGGGGTAAATAAATGACTCCATCTCTTCATGTGAAAAGGACTAGTTTACTATCTCCGGATATAACTTGGGGTTCCACATACACACTAACGATCATGTGGCCAATTTACTGATCCAAATCAAGATGTTAACTTATTTACTACGTATCATTTTAATTAAGAAATAGTTTAGGTATTCATTTGCATTTTCTTTATCGGAATTCTAATTGGAATATTTAGGTCTGAGTTAAATCGTCTAGCTAGACTAGGTAGTCTAGCTAGTCAGTTATATTGATATAATTAGGTATTATAATTCCTGCCGTGACCATGGAATCAATATACACACTAAAGTCTTGTTAATTTAGCGTGTGGTTGACAACTTCTCTCTTTGACACAGCGTTAAAAAGGTTATATGTATATGTGAGGTGACACCTCACAACCGTTTGGATTCCAAAATTAAATCATCACTACATAGTATAAAACAAAGTCGCTTCCCGCTGAGGTATGCTTCGATCTTTAAAACTACGCAACGGATTTTGATGCGGTTTTTTTAAGAGATAGAGTGATTCAAGCGGAAGGTTTATATGTATAATATAGTACCCGTGCGAAGCCGGGGCGGGTCGCTAGTAATTGATATAACATTACTTTTGTGAAAAAAAATGTTCAATGCATTCTAAAAATACTTCTTACAATAATAAGAAAAAAACGTCATAATTAAGACAAAAGATGAATGTTTTGCTTTGGATGATTTTTTTGACACAATGACACGGTACATGAATCACCTCTCTCTCTAGTCTCTTTATAAGTAAACAAAAGCATATACAATTGCTAAAAAATTCTTATTATTCTATAGGTAAATGAATACCTAGACGACAAACTTTAACCAATACATAAACATTACTACTACTAAACCATATCAGTACACATATAAGTAGATATTTTATAAGTTTAATAATTTATATAATAAGGCAATACATAAATACAAATATAAAGAACACATACACAACGATACACTAATACACATACAACAACATAACCAAAAAAATATGCCTAGCTCTGTTAACTATATTATATATGTCGCAGGGAAATGGCCAAAACAGAGATTTGAACAAATCTCTAAGGGATATGATCAAATCACGCAGGATGTTAAAATGGCGAATCCATTTTATCATTTGCTTAGAAAAAATCAGTCATTTGATCAAATCTCTGAGTCTGTTTAGTGAAATGACGAAATCGGCCAAAAAAGGCAACTCGTTTTTTCATTTCACTAGATTTGTTTAGTGATTTGATAAAATCCCTGAACCGCGTCAGTGAGTTGACGAAACTAACTCGCAAAGCCAACTCGTTTTACCATTTCACTAGACGAGTTTAGTGAAATGATAAAAATCTCAACTCTAGTACGGATTAAGTCGCTAGTGCGGTCGTGTTACCCCCCTCCTGCACCTTACCGCTACCCGCTCTCGCCCTTGAGTGTCAGGGAAATGGCCAAAACAGAGATTTGAACAAATCTCTAAGGGAAATGATCAAATCACGCAGGATGTTAAAATGGCGAATCCATTTTATCATTTGCCTAGAAAGAATCAGTCATTTGATCAAATCCCTGAATTTGTTTAGTAAAATGACGAAATCGGCCAAAAAAGGCAACTTGTTTTTTCATTTCACCAGATTTGTTTAGTGATTTGATAAAATCCCTGAAACGCGTCAGTGAGTTGACGAAACTAACTGCTCGCAAAGCCAACTCGTTTTACCATTTCACTAGACACGTTTAGTGAAATGGTAAAGTCTCTACTGTAACATGGTATAGGTGATGTGATCAAATCTCTGAACTGGTTCAGTGTTACTCTACAATTAAGTTTGATCAAATCTCTCACACGATGTTTCAGGGATTTTATCTAATCACTGAACAATTCTGGTGAAATGAAAAAAAAACGAGTTGCCTTTTTTGGCTGATTTCGTCATTTCACTAAAAAGATTCAGGGATTTGATCTAATGACTGATTTTTCTAGGCAAATGATAAAATGGAATAGCCATTTTCACATCCTGCGTGATTTGGTCATATCCCTTAGAGATTTGTTCAAATCTCTGTTTTGGCCATTTCCCTGACACTCAAGGGCGAGAGCGGGTAGCGGTAAGGTGCAGGAGGGGGGTAACACGACCGCACTAGCGACTTAATCCGTACTAGAGTTGAGATTTTTATCATTTCACTAAACTTGTCTAGTGAAATGGTAAAACGAGTTGGCTTTGCGAGTTAGTTTCGTCAACTCACTGACGCGGTTCAGGGATTTTATCAAATCACTAAACAAATCTAGTGAAATGAAAAAACGAGTTGCCTTTTTTGGCCGATTTCGTCATTTCACTAAACAGACTCAGAGATTTGATCAAATGACTGATTTTTTCTAGGCAAATGATAAAATGGATTCGCCATTTTAACATCCTGCGTGATTTGATCATACCCCTTAGAGATTTGTTCAAATCTCTGTTTTAGCCATTTCCCTGCGACATATATACTGGTAACAACATGATTGCTATAAATACTTGAATACCTTTAAATGGGTCGATTTGCATCGAGAATAATGCACTTCATTTCAACATCCGACTAAAGTAAGTAAGTAAGTAAGTAAGTAAGTAAGTAAGTAAGTAAGTAATATAATAAAGGACCCGCCAGCGAGTACTCAAGCATATTATGAATTTTCATACTAATATTTTGTATGACTATTATAAATGCGAATAATTGATTGAATCAGGCTTTACTCTGCGGAAGTCCATGATAAGTTACGAGAGCAATTTTCCTTTACCATTCCGCTTAGTTATGAGATATATATAAAACGTCATTTGGTTATTTTTGCATGCGGTCAATGCGCTCACCCTCCGCACGTGCAAACATGCAAATAATTACAGCAAACCACCACCAACAATGACAAAAACCTCAACACGTCTCTGGTGCATCTCCTCATCATTTATAGACCAGGGGCCGTAGACAAGGTTACAATCGACAAGCGCTAACGCCAATAGAAACTAATAAAATGTAATGGGAATGACAGATGCCGACGAAAAACTTTTCGTTAACATCTGTCATTCCCATACATTTTATCAGTTTTCTATTGGCGTTAGCGCTTGTCGATTTTAACCTTGTCTATGGCCCCTGGGGACCGATTTTTGACTTTCGAGCGCTCGACTCTTTCACTCGAAAACGGTCAAAAACGATGAAATGCTTTTTTTGAAATACGATCGATAGAAAATTGAAAAACGAGTGGTGTTGACCACTCGTATTCAATTCTATCGGTAGAAAATTTTGGCGCTTCACTTTATCTATTTATTTTTGAACTAACTATTAATTTAAAAGATAGATATATTTAAATAAAATATATTGATTCGATGCTAAGTGATTGGCTGGTGTACGATTATATATAATTTCTTGCCGAATTTTGTGGTTGAAAACCAAGATCGTTAGTCTATTGGCGGGGAACATAAGCGTTTCGTTTACTATTACTCTGTGTAAAGGAAACAACGGATCGGCCATAATGAATGTATTCTCTCTGTTACTCTCGCTGAAACTTATCTCCTATCCCTTTCATTCTCAGGTCACGCTCTCATACTGTCTCTTTCTCACACAATTACGTTTCGTTTTACAATTATTAATGTTTGCACCTTACAACTCACTACTTACTTTCGTTGATGATTCCAAAAATAGCTATTATTGGGTTCATGCGAAAATAATAGTGTCAAATTTTCGTGTGCGAATATTTTCTACCGCTCGCTTTTGATTTCGAGCGCTTGTTGTCTAGCGGAATAGCAAATAAATCTTGTTCTCATAACATAAATGCGAATGTAACTCTGTATGTCCATCCATCTACGTGTTACGTTACTTGACGTGTTTATGCTTATACCGCTAAACCATTATTTTACACTCTGGGAAGGGTTTTGGGAACTGCTAGTTTTTATCCTTGAAATAATCCCATAAACGTGGAAAGGGTAGTGCGACGATAGTTGATGTTGGGAAGTTTAAAAGCATTTTTTCTATTAGAGTATAGTTTTTTCAGATTATTTGTGTTGGCAGAATTGTGTCAAAGCAGTACATTCAAAAAGCAATTCTACCGTCCCAGGTTGAAGGTTCCAATTCCAATGGCAGTTTTATAAAAAGTCTGCCTCATAAAATAATCTTAATCATACAAGCATAGTATTATCCTTTAAGGCGATTATAGATTAGGGGGGAAACGCTCGAATTTGATAAGCACACAGGTTTATTATTTATTAAAAAATAGTATTTTATGCAATCGTTATATAATGTATGCTTTTTCAGTCGAGTACCACGTTTAGGCCACGAAGCTTGCTTATATAACTATTATTGTACACAATACTTTTTTTACGAGTCAACGGAAATAATAATTTATCAAACAAACTTGGTATCTATTGAAAATCGCCCTGCTGAAACGAAGTGCAGTCAACCGCTTTTTTTTTAAACGCGTTGATGTCTTTCTGTAAATCGAGCCACGTGGTTGGTCAAGATTCATTTTAGTTCTGTGTACAATTGAATAATAATTATTTCAGTTGTCCATAGAGGACAAACTTTTGCATCAGAAAGTATTCGATTGCGTTATGGTTTGCGAGGTTCTAATTTAAAAATTATAGTCGACGAGTAGGTATAAAAAATATTTTTTTGCAGACGAATACACAATCCTGAAGAAAATCTGCTCTATGAAAAGTTACTACCTTTTTTATTCCGATGAGGGTTAAAATACACAAAACACGGTTTACTAGGTATCGTATCAGGGCTCAAATGTTCACAATTCACATTTTCACATCTTAAACGCACAGCTTGTCCATTCTGTCGTGGATGGTGAGTTTATAGACATTTCAGAATCCCTCAAACAGTTAAGACTTATAAACAAACTTATATCATCATCATCTTGCCTGGGTGCCACTTCCTCCCTAACCGATTTGGCATAGGCACTAGTTTTACTAAAGCGACTGCCATCTGACTTTCCAACCCAGAGGGAAAACAAAATACCTTTCTACAGCAGCAGTCGCGCAAAAACAGTACTTTGTAATTGTAGTACATTAATACCTTTGATGCATGAAATTATCTCGTAAGGTTAACTTAGTTCCATTTCATCTCAACCAAGTTACTACTCCATTAGAGATATTAAAAAATAGTTTAGAACACATTTTCAGTTCCCCATACGAGTTTTAACCGTAACTACATTGAATAAAAGCATAAAATTAAATTTTTAATTTTTTTATTTATTTAAAAAATGTATAATTTCGTTAGCAGCAACGCTTAATACAAAATTAATTTAGTATGGGGTGGCGCATTGTTACTGACGATTTCTCAATATAATTTGAGACGTTGGTGCCGTTAAGAAGCCTAAGTCTTCTGGTAGATGTCGCTACACGCCTCCCTAAGGCGTTGTAGGAAGGAAATGATTGAAAAATTTGGTGGCCGAACCGGATTGTTCCGATAGCTCAGTTGGTTAGTAGCGACGGGCCATGAATGCCTGTAGTCACCGGTTCGAATCCGGCTCGGAGCATTCAATTTTTCAATTTTTTCTTTATTTAAAAAATGTATAATTTCGTTAGCAGCGTAACTGCTTAATACAAAATTAATTTACATTGAATAAGGTAGAAAATGGCACGTGGGTGCTAAAAGTGGCTAAAGGTAAAAATTCTGCTTAAAGTTCAGGACTAAGTGACTATAATGCTTTTGATCTTTCTAAAGGACATTCGGTTATAGTGACATCTTCTGCGTACCAATACCCAGGACTTGATGATGAACGCCATTTTGTTCTTATCAATAGAAGGCACCTGGGACTTAGGAGGATGCAGAAATGTTGATTGCTGTTAAGTCTGGTAAAGACCCGACAGCCCTAAGTAAAGGGCTTAGTTTAAGTAAAATTCCCTTAAGATTTTTTTATGCTCCAAATTTCATCCAATTGGGTTCAGCGGTGTAATCGTGGATGCGTAACGGAAAGACAGACAGAAAGAGTTACTTTCGCATTTTTAATATTAAGTACGGATTTCAACTTTGTCTTGGCAAGAGGCAAAGCTTAAAAGACTAAAGCCTGACGGACGGCTAAACAAAATTAGAGTAATGTACATTAGAGTTCTACATGAACTACTATACTACAGTATATTTTTGAACACGAGTAAGTGGGTATTTCTCAGAGGTGGCGTTTTTACGTGTACGGGGGCATAAACACTTAAATTTATTGCTTTAAAAATCCGAATTAAATCACACAAATCCATCAGTATCTGATACACCTGGACAACTAGTAAAACATTATATGTAGTAAATATATTATAAGAAAATAAAATAATTAATTAATAATAATGAATCATAATAAAAATTGACGAACAGTGGGTATGTCCCACGCCCAGTTTGTTGAAACAAAAAATCATAACTTAAGGTGGGGTTTTTTTTTTTAATATAGGTTCACGTATTCTACATTAACCTATTATTTATATTATTTGACTCAAAATAATTCACGTATTAATATTATCAAATAAATCCAATTATTCGACTTGTCCCGCGACAACACGTGATTTCACTGGAATTTATGAACCTTGTCGGCATTTCACAAAGGAATATACCAGGAACACCGCGCCGCGTGCGCAGGTAGCTTCAGTCGCGCCACGTTTACCGGCGAGAGCGGACGTCGGCTCTCGGTCTGTAAGCGGATTTTGTAAAGGTGTTTTCGGCATTCGGTGGGTTTGGTTACGTGATTTTTTGAATTCGGTGAAGCAATTAATTGTTCAAGTGCTTGTGATTTTTTCGGTTTAATAGTGCGTAAGCCACCCTCAGAGGTATGTGATTTGGATATTTAGAAACTCCTTCTCATACTATGATTATTATTTCTGTAACTATTAAAAAGCGATTAAAATTGAATTCAGTGGGTGTGTTTACCGCGGATTCGGTGGGTTTTTCGACCACCGATATCAAAAAATAGTCCAGCATTGTCAATCTTTACCATAAAATGTTCGTTATTTTTGTACTTTACAGTATTATGTTATGTTATGTTAACATAATATGCTACTAGCATGTCCAAATAAATATATAATTTTGATTGTTAAGCTGGTGCCACATTCATTGTATTTATTTATTTACAGTACAATCTGCAATCTAATATGAACATGCATACAAAAAGCAGTTACTTTAATAAAGTGTGGACTTTAATGTTCATATAGTTTTTATAATATTAGTAAATTTTGATTCCAGTAGCACCTTTTTTATGAATATTGATTTCGGTGAGTGTGTTTGATTTCAGTGTTTTGAAAAACTTAAATATCTCGCGAACCCTTACGTCTATAAGGAGGCCTTTGCCACCATTATTTTTTATGTTTAAGCCTAATTCTTAATTTTAACATCGTCTATAAAATAAAAAATAAAAAATCGGCACCGAAGTCAGGCACCGAAGGTCATCTCTGAGAATCGCTAAGTATATTTTTTTGCAGTTTTTTCGTAAATCGTTCTATAGATGCGAATAAATAATAAACACTTGAAATTAACTTTTAACACCTCAGCAAATTGACTATGTACATTAACCGAACTTACTTTAAAAGGGCAAATTAAATTGCGTTACAAAAGCATCGATTACGACGCATGTTTGTCAAAAATAATACATTAGGTACAGGTAAAGATTAGGCATACATTCATTACTTTCATTAGACAAAAACACAGTTTATACTTTCAAGAAATACCAATATTGCTATAAAGTATTAATAGACTTTCTCAGGTTGTTTCCGACATGCTGTCATTGGCATCAGTTGCTGGCCACTAAGAACAAATATGGCGACTTGCTTTCGTTTCATTCAACGCGTGCAACAGAGACGAATGTATAAACATTGATAAAATACCGTTTCTATCTAAAATCTAACGATAAATTAAAAAAAAAACTGATTTTGTTCTTTTATAGCATGGATACTTTTAAAGGTTCGTCATCTACTACAAAATAGTCCCATTCCGAAAATGGAGGCCATGAGGCATTCGTTAAAATGTTTGCGAAACGCAATGTCACAGCTTAAATTAGAAAGGTTACTTGAAAGCGTTTACAGCTCGTAAAAGTTAAATTGGCGTCAATTTCGGTGGAATTAGACCGGCTTTATTACCAAAATAAAATGTCAGGGGGTAGAATTGTCCTGTTTATGGCCTATCCTTGTACAGAGGAAAGTTTGTAAGAATGTTTACATCATCATCATCAGGATCATACAGAGATGTAAGTGTCTAAGGTTATATGATTTCATGCAATCAAAACATTATTTCTATGCACAGAACATTTTGCTATTAACTACAAAAAAGTCCTCTACTTTTGTTTTATTCAATCTGTGTGACCCGTCTATGTTCAATAATGCCGTATGGACTTGAAATTCAATAAATTCAGTGCAAACATTAGTAGGTACATTTAAATACCCTTATCACGATAATAATAATAGAAAGGTCGCAGGTTCGAATCCTGGCTACAGACGAAGATGGTTTATTTTTCCATTATATTCTTTCTCTGTATCATATCGATTATTAGTAGGTACATTTTGAATTAACACAATTAGAAACACTAAAGATTAATTTCATCATGGGCTTCCCGTATCTACTTTATCAACATACATTCATATACTCATGCCTATTTCCGGAGGGTTAGCTACAGATGACGGATTTATACTTCTTGCTTCATTCACTTTGATTACATTCTTCATACATGCTCTCATCATCATCATCATACCAGCCGAAAGACGTCCACTGCTGGACATAGGCCTCCCCTAAAGCGTGCCAAAGTGACCGGTCCTGCGCCACCCACATCCAGCGAACTCTCGCAACCTTTACCAGGTCATCAGTCCACCTTGTCGGGGGCCTACCCACGCTGCGCCTTCCGGTACGTGGTCGCCACTCGAGAACCTTTCCGCCCCAACGGCCATCGGTTCTACGTGCTATGTGCCCTGCCCACTGCCACTTAAGTTTAGCGATCCGGAGGGCTATATCGGTTACCTTGGTTCTGCTGCGGACAGCCTCATTTCTGATGCGATCACGCAGAGAAACTCCCAACATGGCCCTCTCCATTGCCCTTTGGGTGACTTTGAGCCTTCTTATGAGGCCCATAGTAAGCGACCACGTTTTAGTGCCATATGTCATCACTGGCAACACACACTGGTCAAAGACTCTCGTCTTGCGACACTGCGGAATATTGGACGAGAAGATGTGCCGTAGCTTCCCGAACGCTGCGCAGCCAAGTCGGATTCGACGATTGACCTCTTTCTCGAAGTTGGACCTACCTAACTGGATAGTCTTTCCTAGGTTTACACATGCTCTATCTTCCAAATTTTCGTCACTACATCTTCAGTCACTCCACAACTCTCTCTTTTCACACAATTGATTCTATCCCTAACTTTATTAACGTAGCTATTAAAATGAAATTCATTCAATTCACCGTCTTACGCAAGCGCAGAAGCGCAATAACTTCATTACCACTTGAGTAAGATTAACGTGTTATTTTTTCAAGGTATTTTACAAATTGTGGTTATATTCAGCCAGCGTGTTTTTTAACTTTCGGAGTAGCTGTTTCTTTATAAGTTAAGCCAAAAAAGGTTGATGGCGTAGTTTTCAGGCTTATTTAATTTTGATGCCTGATACTGCATTTTTTCATGTATGAATTCTTTGTAATAAAAGTCCTATAAAACTACCTGAATACAAGAGTATTATTTGGAAATATATGGATACATAAGTATGTATCCATATATTTAAATATTTGTTTTCCATCTTAATAACAATTAGCAAGCTAATTGTGAATCCTTATCATAGACTTCGGTCCGTCTCATTTGACAAAAATAAGTAATAAGCATTAAGCATTAATAGAGTATTAAGCATAAATTACTTAACGAGCCTGTTCGCAAATATATCGGGCTATTGTAAAACCTGGCGGTCTAATGAAGACCGATATTTTCAACCATATTTACACTCATTTGTTTCATCTTAGAGAAAATCAAATGTCACAGTTTCACATCAGCCGTTTCTCGCTACATTAATAATACTAGGTTCGTTTTTTATCCTCATGCCACGGCTTTCAACCAACGGAATTCAAACAAAAGTTAAAATCTACCTCAAATATGCTCAGTCAAAACATCATCATAACATCCGGTAAAACACGTTTCGCAAAACCAGGCACAAGAAAAAAAACCGCTCTTCCAAAAGTTTCGATTAAAGCACAAAAGACCTACCTTCTCATAGTCTCAGCGTGACTTACCACCTTCTCTTATTAACAGGGGTCGGATTTTTCATCGCATGGTGAGATGAAAGAAAACTGTGGAGTCGATATTAAAGCTAAATTTTTATTCATACTCATACTCATCAATTTTCTTAGTCCCGTAATACTTTTGTCCCTTGTGCAGGTTGACAGATCGAAAATGTTAATCGAAAATTAATCTTACTGAATGTAATTAAAATTATTTGTGTAGTATGATTTGGGAAGTGTAAGCCTTTTGCTTGGTAAAGGGTTACATTTACCCTGTAACTATATCAAATTAGTTAATCTTTTGTTTGGTTCAGACTACTTTGTTGCGGTAAACGTACTAGCAGCAAATGGCTTACACTTCCCAAATCATACTACACAAATAATTTTAATTACATTCAGTAAGATTAATTTTCGATTAACATTTTCGATCTGTCAACCTGCACAAGGGACAAAAGTATTACGGGACTAAGAAAATTGATGAGTATGAGTATGAATATGAATAAAAATTTAGCTTTAATATCGACTCCACAGTTTTCTTTCATCTCACCATGCGATGAAAAATCCGACCCCTGCTTATTAAGGTGCGGAATTTTCGCTTGAATTTACAGCCGAGTTCATGTCACATCGTTGGTAATACCGGCAAAAGAAGAAAGTAGTAATGGTGCATAATCTCATGGGTGACTCATGGCCTTTTGATTTTGGGCGGTTGGTTGGAAAGATGTGTATCGAAAATTAGTTTCGGCGATGGGATACGTTGTTTACAGTGTGTGTTCGCAACGTAACATGGGAACAGGTTACGCAATATTTCATTTCGATTTGGTTTTAACCTTTAAGCTTCCACGCGTGCCGAGATTACGTGCCTGCAAGAGTGTTTCCCAAAAGTCCAGCAATATTTAATTGATGAAGAACACCCAATTATTTTGTTATTAAATCATAAACCATTCGCCACCACCCATTCCATCCAACCATCCATTTTCGTCCTATTAGCATGTTCCATGTTTCCACTAAATATAGAAGGAATAGTTTTTTGTGCAGAGCAGGCAGGAGTTTAAACGAAGTTGTAGTTAAATTAGATATAGACATATTATGTAATAGCATACAAGCAATAAAATCTAAACTGACAAGATTCTTCATGTGTGATACTTCAGGTGTAGGCTCGGGTTACTAGAGTTTATATATATTCTAATTTATTAACTACCTTGTACTTGTATATTCCCAATGCCATGCTTGCTATTGGTGCGCGATTGGTTACTGTGCGTAATGTACGCTAAGTTTAAGTTTGGCTATAGATTTATTTGTGTTAGTTTATTTCTATAAGTGAGAACCTGTAATTGGCTTTATGGTTTTATTATTTTGTCTATAAATATGTTGCGCTGTTGGTTTTACATGTATCAATAAATAAATAAATAAAGCAAACAATATTATTGTTTGTTTGTGTTGGTTGTCTGGAAGAGATCGCTCTTGAGCTATAAGACCGTCTGTTGTTAAGCTCTATTTTTACAAGCTTATTAACTTAACTTGTTCGTATGTAAGTATAAAAGTATGTATGTAAGTAAGTTGTTCGTCAAATCTTGCAAGTTATTAGGTTTTTATGCCCTGTATTTGATTCATGTTTTGAGATGTGCAATAAAAAGTAGGTATTTTTATTGTATTGTATTGTCTTTACTATTGTAATATAGCATTATGCATGGAGTGGCACATGGCTTTTCTAGGACGCAGGCAACCTTTTGTTGAAGCCATGAACATGTATCATAACATAACAAGTTTTTGATGCAGCACATAATTCGTTGAAAAAATGCGATATGTAAGTGTCAGACACCCTATGTGACCCTAGTGACAAACTATCGTGGAGGTGAACTAACGTTAGAACGACTATAAAATAACTGAAGGTACATATACCTACGTCAAGAACCTATTTCGACATTGGACTCTGTACTTTTTCCGCAAGCCGTAAATGGTTATTGTGCCAGCTAAACTCCTAAAGGTCTTCCTGGTACAAAATTCACGGAGTGTCATTTTTGTGGAAGGATTTTGAACCCATTTAAAATCACCTTTTTAAGTAGTTACTTAAATGGCAATTCATTTTCATCTAAAACAACTTAAGTAAACTTTTTCAAAGTATAAAATTCTATTAAACGCCTTCAAATCAAGCTGAAGTTCATGCTAGGGTATTAAATTGTGATTCCTAGTAAATTAGTTTCATTACTGCTGAGCCGGTCTCGCACTAACGACTAGCGTTTCGTTTATTTTGTAGCATGGCTATCGTCATAGAATAATAATAGTACCTGCGTACAGATGGTCTTCTGTCTTACTAAACCGATGTTTGACGGCTAGCAAACTCAAATCATGGCCTCTCTTCGTAGATAGACTACTTAATAGAGAGAGTCCAAACGAATCCCGAAAAGGAATAGAGATATAATAACCTGACTAAATTGAGAAGGATCAGAAGACTAATACATCGTCGACATCTCATGTCTATGTATATACTTACTTTAGTCGAATTATATCCGTGACGTCAGTTTCAGTACAATATTTAGACAGGTGGTGACAAACAAGCTGGTGACAAAGAAAAAAAGCCTAAACGCGCTGAGGGACAGGAGATTAGATATTTTATCTCGTTCCCACTTGAAATATTGTCAATACTTACATCTTTGTCACACGTGTGAGCGAGTCCCTATATAATAATAATAATAATAATAATAAAGGTATTTATTGCCACAAACTAAACATAATACAAAGTAATTTAGGTACACCGCATATAAACTTAATAACTACCTACTGCATGAAAGACTAAAAAGTACACTTTAGATATATTTAAAATTAAACTTAAACTTAAACTTTAATATTAATGTTTAGCCGGTACAAAGGGTCCCAATCTCAGCATTTGCTGGGTTTGGTTTGGATGCCCAGCGCTGGTTTTCAGAATGGTCCCTGTAGGACGAAAGGCCGGTCGCAGCGCACACGTAGACAAAAAAAGTATGCATTCAATAAAAATAAAAATAAATATCTATAAAACATATTGTGTTGTTGAATTAAAATAATTAAACTAATACCAAAAAAAAAACAAATAGATAATAAACAAAGTTAACAACAAAGTGCCATGTGATGTGTGTATGTGTGTTTATAGGCGTGTATGTGGATTTTAAGGGTAGATTTTGTAGGTGTGTGTGTGTCTGTGCGTCTGATGTGACTGATGTGTGATGTATGATGTGTGAAATGTGTGGGGTGCGAAAAACGGGTTAAAGTTTGCCTTATTCAATCTTTTCTCTATGCCTCTCTTTGTTTTAGTCAGGGCCGTGTCAAGTTTGCGTGCCATCCTCGTGGCATAACGTAGGCCGCAACACGAAGAGAGTCACTTTACACTTGCTTCCAACAGTATCAACCACGTTTAGGTTACACCGGCACCACAGACCATATATCCTAAAGGCCCCGCTTAGCCTAATTTTTACTTACAAACAAAGCTGCCATATTTGCGGGGCGCGGGGGACGTCTAGTGCGCTGTGATTGGTGCATTCAAGGCCGCGCGCGTAAGTGATTTGTCCGGTGTCTCAAATATAGAGTGAATTCACCGTATGTGTGGCAGAGAGGGTCGCCCGACTAAGCGACGTCTATAGGTTTACTAGTCTGTGACCGGCACAGATAGCACAAGCGCTTGCTATGTCGCGCGCCGTAGACGCGTCTCGTTCTAATTAGAACACGATATTTTCTTTAAGACTATTCATCATCCTCCTAGCGTTTTCCCCGGTTGTGCCTGTCGCCGCTTACCATCAGGTAAGACTAGGGTCAATCACTGGACAGTCTTTTATAAAAAAAAACGGACAAGTGCGTGTCGAGCCACGCGCAGTGTGGGGTTCCGTAGTTGCCTGTCTGTCTTAGTTACATTGACGTGCGGTGCGGTTGCGTCGGTCGAATTTGTACGAAAATCGGCCTTTCCATGTACACATTAAGTTGGTCGACTATTACTCGGTAACTACTCATCCGTGATAGTTTTCTTTTTAAATTCATTATAATATGTACTACTACCACGAATTTTTTCACATCCCCAGTAGTAGCCATTTAGCCGGCAGGGGGGGCAACACATGATTTAAACAAAAATTAGGACTTTAAAGCCCAATATGCAAACTAATCACTGATTTGAAAAATGGTTTTAGGAGACCCATAATATTTTTGAATGAGCTACCCAACGATATCCCACACCATTGGTTTAACGAGAAAACAAATTACATCCCTGCTTTAGGTGAGGGGGAGGTACCCTAAAAAAAATGTTTTCCCCAGATTTTGTTGTACTGTTTTGTCGACGTGAGTGATTTATATACCCAAGCCGAATCACAGTTTTCTAGTAGTAATGGTTACTGAGCCAAGCCGCGGACGGACGGACAGACGGACTTGGCGAAACTATAAGGGTTCCTTGTTGACTACGGAACCCTAAAAAGGAGACCGGAGTCTGCTTTGGCATCTATCTAATTGGCAACTGCAACTAGCATCCAACCCAAGGGGAAAACTAAAACCTAAAGAGACCCTCCCGCCGCCGGCCGGGGTAAAAATACACGACCTCCAGGCGCGGCTCACTCCATGGATTCGTCGGGCCACTACAAGTACATGCGGGCACCAACTTATAGTTAGGATGTCACGCGCTGCTACAAAACGCACGCGTTCGTGATTTATGTCACTCGCTTGTCAGTGTAACTTTAAGCAGGGGGTTTGTCAACAGTGAACCTTCTGTACGTAGTACTATTATTTATTCTGTGCTTCCAGATTGAAAGTCACGTGCCTGACCGCTCGCCTACAGTACAGTTTTTTTTTTTTTAAATGTTATAGGAGGCAAACGAGCAGACGGATCACCTGATGGTAAGCGATTTAGGTAGGGTCTGCTCAAAGTTTAAAAATGGTATAAAATTTAGGAAAAAAATTGTATAGGTGGTGTAATTTTAGCTAATTTAATAATAATTAAACACAATAATTAACTATGACAATGAAAATTAGGACTAATACTTTTTAGGTCATTCGATGTTCGAGTAATCAATATTAGGATAAACATACTTTAGAACTTTTAAATGTGTATGCGCAAAAATGAATAGGCTAAATAAGTAGTATGCCACTCAACATTATGCCAAACATTCTCGGCCAAAAATTTTTAGGACGATCAACATTATGCGATACGACATACGCTGAACTGACGTTTATGGTATACTGAATGTTTTTCCTATCTCGAATATTTGCAGTGCGGTGATTTCAATATAGGTACCTAAAAGCGAGGCGAAAAGTAAAACGTAACAGTTATGCAGATAATACGTTGCTCTACCCACAATTGATAATATCCCGTCTTTAAAGGCGTTGGTCGTTAAGTCGGTAGATGGATACACAGCATGGCGTCCATTTTGGAAATCTCCCACTTCAGCTATAGGAGCTTCAGCGACCTAAAAAGTATTTTTATCAGCAAACGAAAAATCCTTACTTTCTACCCAAACACGTACCTAAAACCCGGTATGCGCTTGTTCAAAATAAACAGCTGCCTGGCATCGTTTTGACACCCCCCTCCCCCCATAATGGCAATCATGCCCAATCTGTAGGGCCATTTTGCGGCGCTACTTAGTAGACTCTTATGGTTTTTTCGTTGTATTAACAATATTATCAAATAACGTAAACATGGTAGGTAAAAACGATGAATCTGAGGCTCCTGTTTCGCAATGCAATTTTACATGATAATTAATATGCAACGTATGTCGCATTCAACCCCTAGTAAAAGACTGTGCAAAAGAGAAGTTAGAAATACGACCAGTTTTAGGCTAGTTGGTAGAGACCGTGCCTATGAACCTAGAGGTCATGGGTTCGAATCTCGGTAAGTGTAATATACGAATATTGTGTTCCTGAATCTTGGATGTTTTTACAAGCTTTTATTTAACTTGACCTGTTAGTTTGTTAGTGTGGGACAAATCTTAGAAGTGAATTTTGAAACGGTTAACTTCAACCGATTGATCTGAAGTTTTGGGTATAAGCAGAGTTTTTATGACAATTCAATATTATGGTACCATTGAACTGATCTGATGATGGAGGCAGAAAGTGGCCATGGAAATTCAGTACTTAATCGACGTAACACCGTTGAGTTTTGGTTCCTTAAAATTGTTTTAAAAAGTAGTGATGACGGTGTACAGAAAAATACAGATTACAATAAAAGCTTATACCAAAAATGTTAATTTTGACAGAAACTTATCTATGTTTTCATTTAAGTATTTATGTATGTATAGTATGTTATATCGTCGCCTAGTATCTATAGTACCTTTGCTTAGTTTGGGACTATACGTGTGAGATTCTCCCCAAAATATTTATTTACGGGTACATAGAATAAACTGCGTAATAATAATAATCTATAATACGAGTACCCCAAGGTGCTTCTTTCCATAATGTAAAACTTCTGAAAGTGCTTTTACTCAAAATTAAAACGAAAGTTAAGTTATACATTTACAAAGTTCACATAATAATACATTAATTAAAGTGTATTAAGATTCGCATCATTAGTTCGTTAACCGCCCATCGTGACGAGGAAGTTTTGAACTTAAGGGGATATGCCCTGTTCAATAAACACTGTAAAAACCTTGTTCTAAAACGGAAGCGTTGGTATTATTGATCATAAATAAATATGATGGAAGGAAGTTACAAAAACAATTTTTACCACAAAGTGAATTCAATAAGGCTTGGGTGTGCGTGCGTACAAGACGAAATCCTCAATAGATATAAAATAAATACTTGAAAATATACAAAATGGCGAAATCCAGTTTACTTATACTTAGTTTTCATAGTATTTAATCTATGTTAAGTTATACTTTAACAATATTTTGTGTTGAGTTGGATTTTCGGGTTCCGTAAGTAACTCAAAAGGAAAAAAAACGGAACCCTTATAGGGTCACTTTGTTCGCCGTTTGTTTGTTCCTTTATCTCAGGAACGCGTGAGTCATCGAGTTGAAATTAAATAGTTATTTGTGCACAAGGGAGCAAAATAGTATATTTACGGCGAGAGCGGTGTATTCCTGAACGTAGCGAGGGATACAAGTGTTAACGCGCGAGACGAAAATAATTTTGCTACTGAGTGACACATACTATTTTTCACACCGACTATGAAGAAATTTAAAAAAGATACTGAAGTTAATTAAGAAGTTTTAACAAATTTTCTTGATGTTTATTTTTAAATATTACGAAACTTTCTTAAATAAAAAAAAGACCAGGTTGCACTCCGGGAGTGCCGGCAGAAGTGAAAACTTGCGAATTGCTTTAATTATCAGTATTAAAAAAAGAACCTACCCTCCAAAGCCCCCAGTTTTCAATTGGGACATTGCGTAAATGCTACATGCCAATGTATAAATTAAAAAAGTAGCTTGAACAGAAAAGTAGCGTTTTGATCCCTCTCGTCGTGGAACAAAACTTGCTTTTCTGAATGAAAGGCGTGAAAAACATATACAGGTCTATAGTCCCCTGAAGCCGTAAAAAATCAAACTTTGGTATGACCGTTTATGATGCATATTTAGGTAATCAAAATGTATACTCGCAAGGTAATCAAAATGTATACTCGCAAGGTAATCAAAATGTATAGGGTACTTTCCGTTGACCTAGAACTATGAAATTTGGCAAGTAATAATCGTCTTATCTTATACTACAAGTACAGGGAAAAATCTGAAACTATTCATTTGTAATTTTGTATTGGAACTCTTGGTGGGCGAGTCCGACTCGCACTTGTCTGGTTTTTTTTATTACACACAACGTGTTTGTTCCCTTTTTGACAAAAACAAATAATAATTTAATGTGATAAAGAAAGCCAAACAAATAATAACAGCATTCCACGATAGGTAATAAGTTAAGGGCCCCTTCGGGGCCCAACTTGGAAACATAGCAGAGGAAAAAAAAAAAAAAAAGCATTCTACATTCCGCACAGCGTCAATAGGTTTGTTAGACTATTTCTGATGACCAGCATAAGCCAATGAATATTGTAAGAACGCCTACAAAGCAATTTCATAACACATAATCCACAATTTCTGTCACTACTAATAAGCCTAATAACCAATAGGAGGACAAAATAACTTTATCCATTTCTTTCATTTCCTTCAGGGCCTAATGCGTTTCCTAATATACCTCCTAATCAGATCCGTGTTGTACGGTGAGCAAAACAGTTTGTGTGTAGCCTGTAAATAAATTACCTCCTGCATCTTTTGCTAACGTTGGGGAAATGCGTTTACGCATCCCGTCCACGTTATCCACGTTAATCACCTGACCCCGATCACCCAGGGGAATTAGCGGAAATTATTTTATATTCAACTAGGAAAACATGATAATGTTCGGTTATGCTGCCGCGTCACGCTCGCTTCGGTCGCTCTGCTCGCGCGCTGTAGGGTCGCAGTTCACCTAACAACCTAACCGTATTTTTCTTCTGGGGGATCAGGCTAGGGGATTAACGTGGACAACAGCATCCCGTCGGGTCGGGGACCAGGCCAGGTATCAAGGACTTATCGCGGTAGAAACCTTGGGCTACCGTATAAAACCCCAACATGTGCCGATTGTGCCGGCTCTTCCTTGTAGAGGAACGCCGCGGGATCACGTTCGGCATTCGACCGCAACGAAGACCACAATTGAAGGTACAGTATATAGACAGCGTAATGTTACGTTTCTTTACTTGTATTTGTCACTCACTTTACCAGGCAGTAGGTTGTTTTGAAGATTGCCACTGCCTGGCAATATTAAGATGTTAATGAAGGACTAAGGTCGCACTAAGGTGCGTGACGTCGGAGAAGTCATAACCGAACTCAAATGGAGTTGGGCAGGAAATATTGCCAGGCAACGTGACGGTAGGTGGACCAAAACGTTAACGGATTGGTGGCCACTGGTGGACAGCACGATGGGTTGACGACGTAAACAAGACCGCGGGTCATTTCTGAATGAGACTAGCACGGGACCGGGATATTGCTACGTAACCAAATAAATAAATATACGGAACAAATACGGAGCGACAAACAAATAAGCCTCCAGCAATGACCCTGCGGAAGCTGTGTGGGCCACCGTACGTGAGTCCTGGTAATGCGTTAAAGTGGGGCATTACGTACCTACCTCCGATTCCCTGTTTGCAAAGAACATTGATAGCAATCGCACTGGGTTCCACTGATTTATTTGCGAAATTGTGTGATTATTTGTAAGTCAATGGTGATTGATGATGAATATGAAGAAAAGGCTGGTTAACAAACTTTACTAACATAAACTCTAGTTGTAATATTTCTATTCGTAAATATATTTGCATTCACGTTCTCGAAAACGGGTCTAACGATTTCGATGAAATTTGGTCATCACTGACGTTTATTGTACCGGGATGACGGCTGTCAATATTGGCTGTTAAAAAATCTAATTGTAGTTATCTTACTTTACAGGTAGCTCACAAAAAATAAAACCGGCCAAGTGCGAGTCGGACTCGCGCACAAAGGGATCCGTACCATTATCTATACATACGGCAAAACAATCACGTTAGTTGTATGGGAGCCCCCTTAAATATTTTTTTTTTATTTGTTGTTATAGCGATATGTGAAAATTTCAACTGTCTAACTATCACGGTACATGAGATACAGCCTGGCGACAGACGGGCTGACGGACAGCGAAGCCTTAATAATAGCGTCCCGTTTTTACCTTTTTGGTACGGAACCCTAATAAAAAGGAACGTTTAGCGAGCATTCTGGCGACCGTTTTCGCGAGTAATCTAGAGAACGACTGTAGTTTTTTTTTTAATGCTATATGGGGCAAACGAGCAGACGGATCACCTGATGGTAAGCGGTTACCGCCGCCCATGGACACTTGCAACACCAGAGGTGTTGTGAGTGCGTTGCCGGCCTTTAAGATGGGTGGGATGTTTCAAGCCTTTTGCCGAACCGAGCAATTTTTTTTTTTTTAATACAACGACGGTGGCAAACAAGCGTACGGCCCGCCTGATGGTAAGCGGACACCGCAGCCTATAGACACATCCAACTCCAAGGAGTAACATGGGCGTTGCCGACCCTTGATATGTTTGAGGATTCGCCGTGTTGACAGCTGAAGGAACAAATTCCCTCGCTCTCAACACAACGCATCCTCGGGCTCTGGCGACCTTGCTCACCTCCAGGAACACAACACTACTACAGCAAGTAGTAGTGTTATTATGGCTGTGGTCTTCCGCAAGGCGGAGGTACCTCCCCAGTTGGGCTGCTCCAAATTCGAGCGGGATGACATTTCGATGTGCCCTACCTCACCTAAAATCTGCCTTCATCCCTTCTCCGCCTACACCTCCCCCGCACGCCTGTCGCTGTCGGTACTCCCTATAGCCTTCCAGTCTGTGTGAAGTAATCATTAGTATTGGCTGAGTTTTAGCATTCGGTAGTATGATCGTTAAAATGTTCGTAGCGATGTTTGGCTTTATGCTCGTTAAGCTTGACAAATTTAAAAACCGGCCAAGTGCGACTCGGACCATTATCTAGAAAAACGGCAAAAAAATCACGTCACAAAGCAGCAGGTCGATCACGTAACGAGAAATAGTACATTACTACAGAGGCCGGGAAGTAAGGGGTAGACAGCCGAGCGTAGCGAGGTCGGATAGTTATGAGGCTGACAACCCCTTTTCACGCCGAGGTATGGATAGAGCTTTTCTCAAATAGGGAATGAAATAAATTAAAAAAACTCCAAGAAATCAAACTTTAGTTTTCATGGCTGAACGCCGTGATCCTGGAAATGGAAATTAAAAAAACAACTTGCAGGCCTAGGCCTTCAATTTTGTATGAAATGCCATAACGGGTCTCTCGTCTCGCTGCGCCCGAAACGTGATACTTCGAAGCCCTTCGAACACAACGTCAATATTTCATTGCATGTTTGAGAAAAGAATATTAAGATGTGAGGGTGAGGCGCATCTTTTCTTGCTTCTTGTGCTGAATCATGCTAGCTTGACTATTTATGTTTCCAATTAGACTAGTTTGCGAGTGGAGTAAACGATTACGAAGCTCATAACTAGTACAAGACGCTGCAAAATTATTACAGCCCAGACACTTTAACTAGCCTAGAATTGCCACTTATCACGTAACGATAATGCCCGATAATGTTAGTGTTAACATCCCCTTAACATTAAACCTATCCTGTTTGAAACTGATAAAACTTGCTGAAACAGAAGATATCTATTATTGAGAAACTCGTGTTTATTTCAAACTGTGGGAGTTTGCCTTAATGGGTGAAAGTTTTAGACATAAGCATGACAGTTTGACTTTGACGAGGCTCTTTCATACCTTGCAACTTTATATTCCGATAATGGGTTGAATTTCTGGAGTAAAGGTTTTGTTAGTTTATCTGCGCAACTATAAATCGTTCGCACAACGCAGCACATTCCTTCGCCTTGGCGTCCCCAGTTCTTGTGAAACAACTTGAGTCGAACACATCTAAATACATTCATAACTTTTGGAGTCAGAATGTCATCTCATCAGGGTCACCACAGTAGGATGACCTTGTATCTAAATACAGTTGCGACAAGATTCGCACATCTTCATAAGCTAGCGATACTTGGAAAGAAAGCAACTAAAATGTGTTTAAAACAAAACAGTAACTTTTTTTTCCTACTGATCCTTCAGTGGGCAGAACGACCAATCAATTTATTTTTAAAAGAGCCCAAATTGTGGTATCAACTACGATTTCAAAGCTCCGACGAAAGCCCACCAATCTACTTTTCTCAATCAATGTGCACAATAAAACTTTACGATGTCTGCCATTATAGCTTTTTACTGATTTACTGTCTACAACCTTATTTTTAGGGATCCGTACCTCAAAAGGAATAGAATAACTTCGTTGTCCGTCTGTCTGTTCAAACCCTTCCATTCACATCACAGGAGTTAAATCTAAGTAACCAACGTAATTTTGCCCTTATCTATGACCATTGCCGAGTAAAAAAGTGTGCTCGATTTGCCCGAAAGTTTAGGCTATGACCTCGGGCATAGCGAGCACTTGCCTACATCATTTTTAGGGTTCCGTAGCCAAATGGCAAAAAATGGAACCCTTATAGATTCGTCATGTCTGTCTGTCTGTCTGTCTATCCGTCCGTATGTCACAGGCATTTTTTTCGAAAACTATAAGGTTTATTTCAATAAAATTTTGAGGATAGGTGTATTTTGTTAACTGCTACATAGTTTTGTAATTAAATTACTAAAACAAAAATGTTTTAGGGGTGCTCTCCATACATAAAACTGAAAGTCAAAAATTTTTCAGACTATAAACTATCTCCGTGCAAAATTTCGTCCAAATCGGTATAGCCATTTAAGCGTGATTGAATAACAAACATCCAAACTTTCGCATTTATAATATTAGTAAGATTTTTTCATTTCAATAAATTTATTCACACGTGTTTTGTGCAAACGTGACGTGCTTGCGTTTAAATATTTTACAAAACTGTCTTGAATTAGCCTTGGAAAACTTCATACACAAAAATACTCTTAAAGTCGTCATACCATCGACATCAGCCTATATATACCTCCCGCTGCTAGGCACATTCCTCATATACGCGTATATATTGTACTTTCATCGTTAAATAATTACTTGTTTTGGTTTAAAGGCTGTCTAAATATTTTAATTATTTTAACGGCGAAAATCCTCGTAATATTAAAATTCGTTTAAAATTTGGAAGGCGTCGACGTAAATTCTTCAGCTGAAATATTAAAGATGCTCATAATTAACCGTGTTAAAATCTTCGTTTTAAACGGCACATTCATTTTCAAATAAATATTTTGAATATTTGGTAGCTTTCTACCTCAGTGCCAGCACTTTTAGTCAATCAAATCTCTACTCTTCAATCTTTTTATTTTTATTTTCAATATTTACTATGAACTGTTTGTTGTACTTAAATTGATTTGGAAAGGTATCTATGTTAATAAAATATTATAAAACACTTATTTGCGCCCTGTGATATCTGATGTGAAGGTTTATTTTTAAATTAATACAGTTTGTAATTATGGTAATTTAACGGAGATCTTTAACTTGACCATGTCCTTAATTCAATTAATTAACGGAAATTCCGACTTCATACTTATTCTAAGAAAATTTCAATTGCACATGCTGGCAATTTAAACTTTCTTAGACAGCAAATTAACTTGAAAAGTAGGTAAGTAAGTGTAAATGACTCGTCATAATTTGTTTAAGTTTAAGTTTTAGTTAATCAGTGGTTAGTAGCGAGTTTATTAAAAAACACAATCCTGCAACCTAAAAGTGTACCCGTAACCGGGGAATCCACGTTATCCACGTTAATCACCTGACTCCAATTACCCAGGGGAATTAGCGGCAATTATTTTATATTCAACTAGGAAAAAAATATAATGTTCGGTTATGGCGCTTCGGCGGACGCTACCGCGTCACGCTCGCTTCGCTCGCTCGGCTCGCGCGTTGTAGGGTCACAGTTCACCTAACAACCTAACCGCTTTTTTCCCCTGGGGGATTAGGCTAGGGGATTAACGTGGACAACAGCGGGGAATCCTTGGGTCGGGGTGTCTTTGATCAACTACATATTATGCGGTGAAATTTATCAGAACTGGCGATATTTGTTGTTTTGATTAATAGTTTATAGTTTTTTTGTAGGAACAATACCACGTGATGACAAGAAGAAGATTCAGTTACAAGATTATAGAAATAACCTTGAAAAATCCCTCACATGTATTATATAGTAGACGCCAAAAAATCTTTATTTGTGATTGAAGGCTATAAAACCCTGGAAACATGTTACCTTATGACAGTTTCTACATTATAATGCGTACAATAAATCACTCCAAAAGTTGATTTATGGGGTTATTTTTGTTATAAAAGTAATTCCACATCAAAAAAAATAATACACCATTCTCAATTTAACTTAGATCGCGTTATTTAATTATTTTTCATTAAAACATATTTTTTTACTTGCTAAGCAGAAAAAACAGTATAATAACAGATAATTATATTTTAATTCATATTTTTTTCATGAATTAGGGTCATCAAAATATTGTGACAAACCTTACTACTGATCAAAGGTATTCCTATCATTGATCTCCTTGTAAAATTATTTGACTTCCGAAAACCGACAAAAGTGCCATGAAAAGTTAGAAGGCACGTTTAAACCGCCACAGACAACTGACGTGGATATGACAGCTTCGCGTTGTCAAACTGTCACTTACGTGTTTTCCGTGTAAATTCAGCCTTTAAAACTTTTGCCAGTCACAAAAGTGGTCCTTGTTTCAGATTTTGTTTTAGCACGGATTGGGATGGCATTTACTTTATCAGTTTTAAAATTTTCACTCTGATTGGAATTTAGAGCCCCTAAAATTAATTGTATTAGTCTTTTTTTTTTTTTTTTTATACCACGTCGGTGGCAAACAAGCTTACGGCCCACCTGATGGTAAGTGGTTACCGTAGCCTATGGACGCTTGCAACTCCACATCCGACATCTCTCTGACATTCGTCATCACAATCTTCTCCGCCTAGCAAGATGTTTAAGTATTATTTTTTACCACACACATAATATGTACCGTTGCCCGAACTCAAACCCCAGGACCTGTAGTTTCGCAGGCAAGATTACTCCAACTAATGTAACAGAGTCATTAGTTTAGATGACATTCAAATCTACGATATTCAATTGGGGTGAAGTAATTATCCCTTAACACTTGAAACCCGTATAGATCCATTTTTGATTGTTTCACTAATTTCTGGCCTAACCTACTTGTAGTAAGGTTGTGTTTCATGTAACCATTAAATGTGAGTTCGCTGAAGTAACTTTTACGAATCAATCCCCAATTTACGCTTTCATTCGTAAAATATCGTATTTCAGCTGCATTCAGTAAAGAGAAACTGCAATCTGAGCTTAATTACTAGCTCTCATGGAAGCTTTAACAGGTCTGTCAGCTTTTATAAGTCTGAAAAGGAGTAATATGCAACTTATGAATGTTGGAATCAATGTGCATTCAATTTTGTGAAATAATAAGTATCTCAGGAAGATTTTAATATTCCACCACACTTGAACGTTTGGACGCGGCTATAGACAGCCAGAGACTTTTTTTTTTAATGATTGTGAATTCGGGAATAAAAAACGCCTAATAATTGAAATTAATTCTGTTTTTTATTGGTCGACTTTGATACATAGCTGTAGTCTGATATGTTAATAGCAAATACAAATGGTTTTTTAAATAGTTGTGATTGGTGAATTTAATACGTTACAGTGCTTTGTGGACTATTTGCTGGCTAGCTGACATAGTGGCAGAGGGGCACATTTCACGTAGAACCGATGGCTGTTGGGGCGGAAAGGTTCTCGAGTGCCGAGTTAGTAACGGAAGACGCAGCGTGGATAGACCAGATAGACAAGGTGGACTGATGACCTGGTAAAGGTCGCGGGAGTCTGCCGAAAGCGGGTCGCGCAGGACCGATTACTTCGAGACTCTTCGGCACTCAGCAGTGAACATACGCTGCACCCAAAAAGCTGTTACGATGATGATTTAGTCCATCTCTACAATTATTAGATATGATAGAAATGAGCCTGTCCTCCAGGACTCAAAACGATCTATCCGTATTTATTCATAATGGCTGTGCATTTGACTCAAATAATTTCACATTTCCAAACTTCTCGGTATCACGGCTTTCATCCGGTGATGGTTTTAATAAATCTATTGAAATGCGTTTATTCGATTATGTGATTCTGTTTAATATTAAAAACAGGAGATAGAATAAAAAAAATAGGTACGTATAACATTTTTTCTAGAAAAACTCAATCCACAAATCATTCTATTTTACTGCATCAGATCTGGTCACAAAAATTCACGAATATCTGTTTAAAAATGGGACCAATAGAGGAGACGCCGTACAGTCACCAGTATTAATATCTGCCACAACAAAGCGCGCATAAATATCTGACACGCCTCTATTTCTAGGGCCGTAAGGATGACTCAGACATTTATGCCCGCTTTGTAATAGCAGATATTGGTGCTGATGACAGTACTATAAGATACCAAAAGGGATAGTAGTACTTAAACAACAAAAATGATCAATTAATAGGGTTTAATTAACTTGAATTTTACAAACAAAGGAACGCCACGCTTATTTTAAAGGAACAGATCCCACGATATCAGAATGTCTCACGTGTCGGCCGATGGCAAAGTGGTTTGACTACGGTTCGCGGCGGTTAAGGGGTGTCGAGGCGGTTACGAGGTGGCGCGAAAAACCGACGGAACTTGGTGTTGCCAACAGAACATATTTATAAAATATTTTTTGGCCAAGCCGTAACGGAGAAATTAATTCTCTTTGCTTCAACTGACTAGTTGAACGAGCGTTTGATGGAGTAATTTTTTCAGAGCGACATTTTTAGAGCATTAGCAAAAAGTGTTCAGAACTAATTAAGTTAAATAAAAATTTGTTAAATAATCGAAAGAGAATACCAAATTGCTAATATTACGACGCCAAGAACGTTAAGGCAAGTGTGCGTCGACTTCTTTTTAAGGCCTGCTAGCAATTACCGTTTTCTCCATAACCATGTATCAGTCCTTTAAAATTTAAATAACAAAGCGAGATGTCTTCTTTTGTCATTGAATACTTTCACTGCCAGGAACCCGCCTAGCGGTCGCTTACGACGTAGCCGCTTTCCGCGCTACATACGAGGAAAACCGCAGGATCGGCTACGAGCGTAGAGCGTAGCCATTCTTGGCAACGAAAGTGTTAATACTTCCACTGTCAGGAACCCGACTAGCGGTCGCCTGCGCCGTAGCCGCTTTCCGCTACTTAGCAGGAAAACCACGGGATCGGTTACGAGCATAGCGCATAGCCATTCTTGGCAGCGAAAGTGTTAATACTTTCACTGCCAGGAACCCGACTAGCGGTCGCCTGCACCGTAGCCGCTTTCCGCTACTTAGCAGGCAAACCACGGGATCGGCTACGAGCATAGCGCGTAGCGATTCTTGGCTGTAAGTGTCTTAAGACAAGTGGAACGGGATCCAGAACAGACGATGGTATTAAATATAACTAAATTAATTGGAGGTTTGGCTTTAGACTAACTACAATATAATAGTAGATTGTTTGACAAGCGTCTAAAATAAGCCATATTACCACGAGACGGTTATTTTTCCGAGCGAAGTGAAGGAAACTTGTTCGAGGGGTAATATCAGGATTTAGATTTTTTTGTTTGCACTAAATTCGATTATATAAGATCCTTTTCATCTATTAAACAGTTGGCTGTAGGACGTGCCTTTATTTGTATTTCCAGTTAGTATTAGGATTACATTAGACTATTTGATTTAACGGTATCGACAGTAGCAAACATGTACATACCTGTTTACGGTTCATGTAGAAAGCAGTCAATGTAAGCTTACAACGATAACATATTAGCAACCCTTAACATCTATTTGAGGATTGCCCGTGTTAGCACAGGTGAAGTATATGCAAACATATTTAATAAATGGTTTATTGACAATTTCACTGCCAAGAAACGCTACGCGCTACGCTCGTAGCCGATCCCGTGTTTGTTAAGTAGCGGAAAGCGCCTACAGTGAAGGCACTAAGCGGGTTCGTGACAATGAAAGCGTCAACTCTTTCATGGCGAGTGTCTCACATGCATGAAACATAACTTTACGTGCGATTTACGCTACAGAGCGGAAAAACGGTGCTACGCACTTCAGCGTAGCACACATAGCTTTGCTTGGCCTGGAATGGGTTAATTAAGGGGGTCAATTAGAAATTATCGCGTGGAAACAATAAGGTCTGATTTTCAGATATATGATTCTTGACTATTATGATTGTTTATCTGATTTAATCGATACATGATTGCGTAAAACCTCGATGGAAAAAAAAATCAAAAGTTGGGTCTTTATTTTCCTTTTTTTACCCAGCCTACTCAAACAATACATTATTTTACGACAAAATCAAGTTAATAATAAATTATATTATCTCACCTAAAGTCTCACTTTATAAAATATAAATAAAACTTCACTAAGTTAGGTATTTATCGAAATTTTTCCAAAAAAACCGGCCAAGTGCGAGTCGGACTCGCGCACGAAGGGTTCCGTACCATTATATATAATAATAAGTTACAATAGAATTTGTACGAAACTATTACTTCTTGAAGTACATTTTATAAGTTGGTCGACTATTACTCGTAAACGTGTAAAGCCTACTTAGCTGTGATAGTTTTCCTTTTAACTTCGTTATATGTACTACTACCATGAATTTTTTCACAAATCCCAAAATAACCATTTAGCTAGCAGGGGGTGGGGACACTGGAGTCTAACAAAAATTAGCACTTTAAGGCTTAATATTTCACAAACGGATCGTTTAATCGAAAAATTGTTTTCACAAACCCCCAATATTTTTAAAAGACCTATCCAACGACACCCCACACTATGGGGTAGACGACAATAAAAAAAATCATCCCCACTTTACATGTAGGGGAGGTACCCTAAAAAAAATGTTTTTCAAGATTTTATTTTACCACTTTGTCGGCATGACTAATATGTATATTCATGCTAAGTAACAGCTTTCTAGTACCAAGAGCCTCTGAGCTAAGCTGCGGACGGACGGACGGACGGACATAGCGAAACTATAAGGGTTCCGTTTTTGCCATTCTGGCTCCGGAACCCTAAAAGACATTCCCGAAGAGTGTTGCATCTCTTTTTCTCGTGTGCGGAAGGCAAAAGCGTGTCTCTGTCAATGGGGGCGTGGTCGACTCGAATCAAGGCATCTCCTTAACCAGTGGAAATCTGGTCCTATAGGACCTTAAGCTCAGCCATGTAATATCCTACTCCATTTGACTTGAAGCCATTAAAGGTTCCGAAGAAAAACGTTTTACAGGCAATGTCGTACAAACTTCACCACGATCTTGGCTTAATAGGTGCTAAAATATGACCTAAATACTTTGCTTCGAAATTAACGCTATTGAACATAACAATTTCATATCCCCTAAAATTTGTTTAAGCACGAAATTTTTGTAAGTAGTCGTCCAGACAGAATAACTTACTAACCCTCAACCTTTGGCTACCGTAGTTTTATTTAAATTAGTAATTCATTTTATATTTAATTGCAGATGCAGTCTAGTCGCAGTCAGAAGCAATATGTTGATCCGTAGGTTTGCAAGGTGTACTGCCCCCCTATTCTGTAACTTGTTTTAAGCTCACCTCAACGCTCACCCACAAATATATCTTAACACCGCGATGCGTGGTAACTAAGCGTCGATAGAGGTCTAGTTTCGTGACGGGTGACCGGCGGGGTGAGCCGTATTAGCGCTTAGCGAATAACAGCCCTGATGACGTAAAGATCTCACTTTTTAAGGCGTTTTGTCAATAATTTTATACCTGCAGCCTATGGATCAACTACGCTCAAAAAACTTTCGGCGCCCTACGCGTCCAATATAATAACGGCTTTAGGATGCTGCTGGGGCTGCCGCGCCATTGCAGTGCATCAGGGATGTTTACCGAGAGGCGCACGGATGGCTTCCAGGCCACAATGCGCAAGCGCGTGGCGTCCTTGTTGAGGCGCGTGCGCGGCAGCCCGAATTGCCTCCTACAGATGGTGGCAGCGCGCCTAGACGGACCCTTCCTGCTGCATTGGGATTAAATGCACAGGGCGTCTACCTGTACTTAACATTTTTATTTTTATAATTTGTATTTTATTTTGTCATGGTCATTTGTAATATTATGTGTTTTGTGATGTAATTATATGTAATTTTAATTTTAATTCTATGGATCTTGGTCTGAAAATAAAGTGATAATAATAATATACCTATCCTCCTACCTACCTACCTATTTTTTATCCTTTGCGATGTTCTTGACATTATGTTTCTAAGCATATACCATTCATAAATAACCATTATCTTACCACGTACATCATATTATTATCAAACTAGTATATTCACTATTCAGCCTCTGTACTCGACAAAGCGGCCCAACCTTTAGTTTACATAATTTTAAAAATACAGACTTTTCAACCAACTTCTTCATACAAGAAGTACTATAGTAAGTAACATACTATTAGCTCATCTACGCAAAGCCAGCATATAGCTTACCATGTTCTGTTTGTTTATATCAAAACAAAGCATAACCATTTAGATTAAATGAGAGATAGACACGTGTTACAGTAATAGTATCAAATTGAATACACAGGTTGATGATGCTCAAGAAATATTTTTTTCATCACACTTGCTCGAAAAGGGCTTCATGATGCGCAGACATACAGAGCTGTAATAGCCTGTGTTACGCCCACGGGCGTAATGGTTTTTTTCTTAAATTGTATTCGTCACTTATGCGGCAGTTACGGAGCAAAGAGGTTTTATATCAAATACGATGTCTGAAAACGTATTTATAAATAAAAAACTTAAAAAACTACTTAAACATGTTTTATCTGAATTATTTACAGATTTAATATGTAGTTATTTAGTGTCTTTGTAAAATGTTTTTAAGTGTTTTCAAATGGTGGCTGTATACCGAAGGGTCTTTGCCATACGCGCCTCGTCAAATTCAACAAAATGGACGACTGACATGTTGAAGTTTTTATTACGATTTGTATTAATTTCATCTAAAATGTATTTGTTACCTCGCAAATGTGATGAAAAACATTGTGTATAACACGGGCGTAAGAATATTGCAAACGCGAGTCATCAAAAGCCCTCCGCCTTCGGCGTCTGGCTTCTGATAGACTCTTGTTCGCAATATTCCACTTCCGCCCCTCGTTAAACAATGTACTATTAAATCATGTTAAATTTATTACTGTGCTGTTACTAGGGGTAATTCAATTTGGAAGGGAGAAGACTTTCCGATTTCGAATTACCACGACTGGTAATCCTTATAAGGAGTGATTTTGACTCACTGCAATATTGATAATAGACTGCTCATAAGGATCAGAGGCACAATAAGACAAATCAGACCATTCGCATGCGAAGATGAAGCTAGCATCTTCTGAAGATCAGTTTGTCACCGTCACCAATCATCAACACAACTCTAGTAACGAGAGTAGACGAGCTACACTCAAAGTCCTGTCGACGGCTCGTTTGTATTAGCTCGTTTTTGAATACTTAGCAAATTCCATCTGTCGTCTGTTTATTACTGCTGTTTCATCCGTACTTATCGTCCTCATAGCGTTATTCCGGGTTGTGCCCCTACAGATGCCCTGGGTCCGCTATGACACCTAATCCCAAGATTTGGCATAGGCACTAGTTTGTTTTAACCATAATCTCTATTCTAATATTGTAAATGTGAAATTGTGTTGTGTCTGTTACCTCTTCGAGCTTAAACCGCTTTACCGATTCAAATAAAATTTGGTATAGAGATAGTTGGAAATCATCCCCTAATGAGGTGAAATGGGGGTGAAAGACGATCTTCTGCCCGCTAAAGACTGTTTTTCTTTATAAAGCAGTGAAGTGTTTGAATAAAACGTTGTTGTCAATTCATGTCACTAGCAGTGAATTGCAGTTTAAACTATATAATCGCAATACCGTATCCCCGCTCAATTTTATCTAGGCATAACAGGGTTTACTTGGAATCGTGTTAACGTATAAGGCACGTATCGCGGACACTCCGCGCGTACTAAGTAGGTAAAAATCAGTCTACCCTCGGGTTTAGGCCGTGATATCAAATTCCAGAACATTTTTCATAGTAAGGACGAGGTTAGAATGGGCATTTTGAGTTTTTGTTAACGACTTTACCCTTCGGCGTGGGTGCCACGTGTCGACAGAAATGGAGGCAATGGCAATTACTTATCTATATTATAGTACTTTCGAAGGTTAATTTCAACGAAAGAGTAAATGAACCACTCAATATTCCGAAAGAAAAACACCAGCTGCAGTCTTTTTAAGCCACTCCGCCGTAAGGAAATTGGCAAGCAACCAAAAAATACTAATACTTAAATTACTAAAATTGTAAGTGAAGTCATATACATAGTCGTATACATTTAAATAGTGCTTCCAGCACGTCTATCATGCGACGGCCGCGACATACTCTCGATTTTTCTCGCACTATCCGTCTCTTTCTTATTAGAACACTTAGAACAAGAGGTATAGTGCGAGAAAAATCGAGAGTATGTCGCAGCCGTCTCATGATAGACGTGCATAGAGGTACTTACGTAACATTTTGTCATTAACTGTCGTTATCCGTTAGAAAAATGTCATTGACACATATACATAGAAAACATTACGCATCGAACCTGCTGATTGGACATAGTAATAGGTTTACTTACGTACTTTTTGGATTTTCAGAACCCGAGTAACAGGTTAGAGCTAATTAGGATCTCATTTGCCCGCACATAACCACGGTATTCTTTTTTGAACATCAAAAATATCCTTCTTACTTTATTGCTCCTTTCGCTGAACGCGTGAAACAATATACGGGGGTAAAAATCTCAACAACACTTACAAAGATTTACGCCACCAAAGGCGACTTAACGGCTATCGTTTAAACTCGTTTATAGTTGTAAATCCAAGACCGCTTACCATACAAAAACCGGCCAAGTGCGTGTCGGGCCACGCGTAGTGTAGGGTTGCGTAGTTGCCTGTCTTTCTTAGTTACATCAACACGCGCGCGCCAACTAAATGGTTGCGTCGGCCGAATTTGTACGAATGGTGGCCTTTATAAGTACATTTTAAGTTGGTCGACTATAACTCGAACAAGTTATGCCTACTTAGCCGTGAGAGTTTTCCTTATTTGGGCTTTAAAGCCCAATATCTCGCAAACGAATCACTAATTTTAAGTATAGTACCCTAATTTTTTTTTCAAGATTTTTTTCTTCTGTTTTCTCGGCGTGATTGATTTATATACCCATGCTGAATTACAGTTTTCTAGTAGTAATGATTACTGAGCTAAGCCGAAGACGGACGGACGACGGACGGACATGGCGAAACTATAAGGGTTCCTTGTTGACTACGGAACCCTAAAAACGTACTAATAATATCTTACATTGTGAAGTTTTCTTCATATTCTGTACTATATGATTTTAGATATGCTAAATACTGTAATTTGAACTTAAATACCTTTTTGAGTTGGATAAGGTAAAAAAAGAAAGTAAAAAATTAATTTCAGAAATATGTTATAAATGCAATAGTGTTTTGACGTCTGACAAATTACAAAATATAAATAGTCAAGCTATGCATAATATCCGAAAATTCATTAATTT